>BSBN01000618.1:1278833-1918250 GCA_027924645.1 Cunninghamia lanceolata
CAAACTCACTATAGGTCACCCACAGCCTAAGTTTTTCCCCATGTTTCAAAGGATTGTCGATCTTCTCATCTTTGCATCATGGGTGCAATCCTAATCGACAACAGTTTTTTGGTACGCCTAGTGGGACTTTTGAACTGATTTTCAGTTCAATAGAACTTATTTTTTCTGCTGTGTTGGTATGAACAACAGAAGTTTTAGCCTTTTAGAGGTTTATTTTCAAGTACCTGGTGACTCTAATACTTTGGTTTTATAGATCAGATCTTATAGCTTATGAAAAAGTATCAAACAAAGTCAAATAAAGATTCTAAGAAGAGGCATATTTAGTTATCTCCACCAAAGAGGAGGATAAACGTAGATAAATTAATCAAATTAGTAGATTTAATAGTTATTTCAGATCTTCCAAATACACATCCAGAGTCTGCTTCTCACCAAAATCTATTATTTGCAAGTTCATCATCAGAATTTCATAGTTATCCACCAGCAAGCCCAAGAGAGCAGATTCATGTTTTTCAAGAGGAACTTCTTCTTTTAGAGCTTGAAGAGGAAGAACCTATGTTACAAAGAATACTTGAAGTAGTTTTAGTCCAAATACTAGCTCAAATACCATCTACTCCAATGTCTCTACTCAAAGGAGGAGAAGGAGTAGGTGGAGGACCCGTACAACCTCCTGGAGGATGTGGAGGAGGAATACCACCTCCCGATGGAGGAGGGGTGGAAGAGATCCACCACCACCAAGAAATCAACCTTTTGTCACATTTAATGGAGGTAGCCCCTTGAATCTGAGGCAACATGATGATATACCAGTGGCTGCATTGAAGAGTTTACCAAGTTTCACTGGAAAAGATGGGACTACACCAATTGAGCATATCAAAGATGTGGTTTCTTTATGTTCTATCCAGCATATCATAGAAGAGAGTGTAGCAATCAAGCTATTAGCAGCATCACTAAAAGGTAAAACTCTTCAATGGTTTAGAGGCTTAAGAGTCAATTCAATTACATCTTGGGATGAATTAGGTGCTGCTTTGAATAGATAATTTCAAGATAAATCTAATCATTTATCATTAGTTGAACAAATGACCACTATTAAGAGAGCTCCACAAGAGCAAATGTCAGATTTTAATTTCAGATTTCAGAAAACATGGAATAGAATACCTAAAATAGTGAAACCCTCACCAGAACATATTTTTTTGTATTATTTAAGGGCATTAAATTCTGATAATGTTGTTATGATACAATCTATGGGTGGGATAACTTTTCCAACTACTTTTGATGTTGCAATAAGAGAAGAAAATAGTTTAATACAGGCTATTAAGATAGCACCTAGGCCACCAATACCAAATTTTTCAAATATACAACCTTTAATTCCAATTTCAGCCCCACATATTTCACCAATACCATCTTTTGGTTATCAAGAAAATGTAAAAAATAGTGTAGATCCTATTCATTCTAAGTTTCAAGAGTTGAAAGAAAACTAACAAAGTATAGCAAAAATATTGCAAACTATAAGTAATGATTTAGTAAGTCTAAAAATTCAAGAAAACTAGAATAACAGGCCTTACCAAGCCCCATACCAAGCAAATAGACCTGGTTATCAGGCAGATTATTAGGGTCAAAGAAGAAATTATAACAATAGGCCAAATTAGCAATATAATCCAAATGATGTTAGTACATTAAAAGAGATAGTGCCTATACAGAATAATATGGTTCAAGATTATGCATGGTGTTACCCATATAACTAGGCCACTTGCCTGAATGGAATAGTAATTCAAGCTTTAATGGTAAAAAATAACTATGTTGCTGCTGAAAGTTCAACAGGTGAGGTGAATAACCAATTGGATACTCAAACTCAATATGTTAATCCTGATGTAGCTTTGATGAATTGGCAAGCTAATAAATTTTGTGGTGTTAATCAACTACCAGGTCAAAAGCAGTCTTTTACTAATATTGTAGCAAACACAAGATCAAAAAAGAGAGTTGTTGACTTGCAGCAGCAAGCTGGAAATGTAAATCAGCAAGCTGATACTAATAAGCAGCAAGCTGGAAATGTACAACATTAAACTGATAAGGGAAAAAGTATAGTTTCTACAAGCCAACAAGAGCAGAATCAAGCTTCTACATATAAGGATCTACATATTCTATCAAGAGGATAGTCAATTGCAGAAAAAAGACAGCTAGAAGAAAATAAACAGTAGCTAGAGACCAACCAGAAGTTGATGTCTCGAAAGTACAACAAAAGGTTAATGGTCCTGTTTTTAATATTTTGGATCATATGAAAAAGGTAATAGTAAGCATGTCTACTTTAGATGCTTTACATATTCCAGGACAAAAAGATTTATTACAAGATGCATTATCTCAGTTGTCCTTGTCAAATGAAGTACAAAAAATAGATCAACCTCAAGTAATGCTTACAAATGAGGCAGAAAAAAGAATAGAACAACCTAAACTAGTAGGCAAACCTCCACCATTCTATGTCACTCTAATTGTAGGTGACCATTTGGTTCATAATTAAATGATAGACTTAGGAGCTAGCAGCTCAATTATGACAAAACAACTAGCTGATAAGTTAGGCCTGAAATATGAACCTATTGTTAGAGGTGTTGTACAAATAGATGGAACTAAAGTCAATACAGTTGGAATGTTCAATAATCTAGGCCTTACTCTGCATGCTTGTCCAAACTTTGTTATATATCAGGATATTTATGTTATTGATCTGCCACCTACCTTTGCTATTTGCTTATCCAAAGATTTTACAGCAAGGTTAGGGGGTTATTTGTCATCTGATTGGACACATTTATTTTTTAGAACTAGATATGAAACAAAGGTTACAATCAAATCTAAGTCATTGGCCAATGATCACTTGGAACCTCATACACCAAGCTCAATAAATGCAAATCTTTCTTTTTTTATCAAGAAGATATGTTCATGTTCAAGACCCAAGTACACCATTAGAGGGAATTCCTAATCTTGTTTTAGACCAGTGGGCAGCAGAAAACCATGAAACAAATCCATTTGATCAAATGGATGAGATAGGCTTAGGTGTATATACGATTCAGGAAAAAAGTAGAGTTATTCCAAATATGATTAAAGGAGAAAAATAGCAAGCTATTCAAGCTAAAAATGATGTTTGGGAGCTTTATTTTGATGGTTCTAGAAGCAAGATTGGTGCTAGAGGAGTGGTTGTTTTAGTTTCTCCCACAAGTGAGAAATACTATTCATCTTTCAAATTTGCTTTCAGCTATTCAAACAACTCAGTTGAGTATGAATCTTTAGTTCATGGACTAGAATGGGCAAGGAAAAGAAAAATCAAATGTTTAAAGGTCTTTGGAGATAGTGAATTAGTTGTTAAACAAGTCAGAAAGCTTACTGCTACAAACAATGATTTGCTAAAATTGTATAAACATAGAGTTTGGGACATGATAAAAGAATTTGATGTATTTAATTTGATATATGTACCTAGAACTGATAATAAGCAAGCTGACAAACTAGCTGCTATAGGAGATGAATATGATATTCCTGCAGAGATGCAGAATGTCCATATTCCTTTATATGTCAAGGTTGTTATAAGACCATCAGTTCCAAATAATAATATCAGTTGGCAAGTGTTTGATA
The DNA here is from genome assembly GCA_027924645.1 of Cunninghamia lanceolata. Lineage (NCBI taxonomy): Eukaryota > Viridiplantae > Streptophyta > Pinopsida > Cupressales > Cupressaceae > Cunninghamia > Cunninghamia lanceolata. The sequence goes on from BSBN01000618.1 coordinate 1,282,443, forward strand.
GTGATTAATAGATTGTAAATTTCTTAATGGAAGAGGCTGAATTTTCTATAGGTAATCAGTAGAAATTTTTGCAGCAATATGATGATCAAATACTACAGTCAAGATCAAACAAATTACCTAAGTGTTTGGTAACCTTAGAGTCAATCTTTAACACTGATGATCAGGTAAGAAGAGACAAGGCCAACTTGTTAGTGAAACAGGAACACTATGAACCTATTGAGATCTTTAAAGGGAAGTTACTCAAGCTTGGAAAGATATGTACAAAGGAAGAACAACAAGCATTTATCCAACTTTGTTAAGAATTTAGTGATATATTTGCATGGGAATATAGAGATCTAAAAGGTTTCAACTCAGAGTTGGCTGAGCATTCAATTGAGCTTGAACCCAAGGCAAAACCTGTCAGACAGAAGCAAAGGCCACTAAACCCAAAGATGGAAGTGCTTATGAAGACTGAACTAAATAAAATCATTGAAGGTAATATCATTTTTCCTATCAAACATACTTCATGGGTTTCTAACTTGGTTCCTATCAAAAAAAAAGAATGGAGAAATCAGATTATGTGTTGATTTCTGTGATTTAAACATAGCATCTTTAAAAGATCATTATCCTTTACAATCCATGGAGCAAATCTTGCAGGTTGTTTTAGGATTAGAAAGATTCTCTTTGTTGGATGGTTATTCAGGTTACAATCAAATTCTAGTCAAAGAGGAAGATCAATACAAGACAAATTTTACCACTAAATGGGGAACAATGGCTTACAGAAAGATGCCATTTGGTTTATCAAATGTAGGTGCAACATTTTAGAGAGCCATGGATATGGCCTTTCATAGTCTGATTAATAAGTTTGTGCTTGTATACTTAGATGATGTGATTATTTTTTCTAAAAAAGTTGAAGATCACTTTCATCATTTGAGACTGATTTTTGAAAGATGTAGAGAATTTGGGGTATCACTTAACCCAAAGAAGAGTATCTTTTCTATTTATGAAGGTAAACCGTTAGGACACATAGTATCTAAAGATGGGATATCAATTGATCCCGAAAGAATCACTGCAATATTGGCATTACCTCTTCCTGCACATAAGAAAGGCTTACAAAGCTTTCTAGGAAGAAATAACTTTGTAAGAAAGTTTATTCCTAACATAGTAGCACTTTTACAACCTCTTACAACAATGCTAAAAAAGAATATTCCTTTCAGCTGGACCAAAGAAAGAAAGCAAATCTTTGAAGAGATAAAGGAGGCACTTGCTGCTACACCAACATTGATAAATCCAAAATTTGATAAAGACTTAATTTTATATGCATTTGGCAGTGTGGATACTATATCAGCTATGCTTTGTCAGTAGAATGACGAAGGATTGGAACAGCCTGTGGCATTTTTTAGCCAAGTTCTGCATGACAATGAGGTAAGATATTCTTTTGTTGAAAAACATGTATTGGCTGTTATCAAAAGCCTGAAGAAGTTTAAACATATGGTTTCAAATAATAGAATTTAGTTAATGGTTTCCCATCCTACAGTGAAAGAAAATTTCTTGTTTAGTAAGGATTTAAGTGATAAAAGAGCAAGGTAGATAACAAAGGTTATGGAGTATGACATCCAAATTAAAGTTACCAAGCTGGTCTGAGGCAAAGGACTGTGTGAACAACTTGCAGATCATGAAAAATACAGTAAGGAACTTGAAGGAGAACCTGATACAGTGCTACATAATGATGAACTAGCTGTTGTCCCAAATTCCCCTACAAGTTGGGTGCATGATATGATCCATTATCTACACACTAGTGATTGTCCTCAAGGCCTAGACAGATCTAAAAGAAAATATTATAGATTGTAGGCAATTCCTTATGTTGTGATTGATGGAATCTTATACAAAAGAAACTTTAATAATGTTTTACTAAGGTGTGTGCAACTAGATCAGATTTTAAAGATTCTAGAGAAATTTCATGATGGACCTTCTGGAGGTCATTTTGTAGCTAGAACAACAACTCTGAAGATTATGAGAGCTGGTTACTATTGGCCTGACATGTTCAAGGATGCACATGAATGGGTAAAGAAATGTTTAAAATGTTTAGTTTTTGCAGGTAAACAAAGACTTGCAGCAATGCCCTTACATCCAATTCAAGTGGAGCAACCATTTGGCAAATGGGGATTGGACTTTATTGGTCCTATTAATCCACCTTCCAGCCAAGGACACAAGTGGATTTTGACTGCTACTAATTATTTCACTAAATGGACTGAAGCAGTTGCCTTGAAAGAAGCTAATGAAACATCAGTCCTAAATTTTTATCAAGATCTAGTGTCTAGGTTTGGTACTCCTGACTCTATTATTTCAGATAATGCTTTAGCATTTATTGGATTAAGAATATCTGATTGGTCTGTCAAAAATAACATATTTTTGAATACTTCATCAAATTATTACCCTCAAGGTAATGGATAGGTTGAATCAACTAATAAAAATATGATTAAAATCATAAAGAAGATAGTTGATGAAAATCAGAGGTCTTGGCATGATAAGTTAAAGTTAGCCTTATGGGTTGATAGAATTACACCTAAAAGATCAACAGGTAATTCACCCTACATTCTTACATACGGAAAAGAGGCCAAGTTACCAATATCAGTGGAGTTACCAACTCTTAGTTACATAAAAGAACTAGAGTTACTTGAAGAATAGCCAATGGAAATCAGGCTTGCACAGATGATAGAACTTAAAGAAATCAGAAAGGAGGCATTGAAAACATTAGAAATACACCAGGCCCAAATGAAAAGGACATTTGATAAAAGAGCAGTCCCAAGAGTCTTTAAAGAGAGAGATCTAGTTTTCAAATGGAATGAGTTAAAGAGTAGACCTGGTCAGCATACAAAGTTTGATGCAATGTGGGATGGACCATACAAGATAATAGGATGCAAGTAACACAATGCATTCTAGCTTGCTAAGTTAGATGGAGAGGTGTTACCAATCCCAGTCAATGGGATTCACCTCAAGTTATGCTATTAGAGAAGCAGCCTTATGCTGCAAATAAGTGCTTTTGCACATTTAGTTCAATTGTTTTGTTTTGTTTTCCAAGAAGTGCTTTTGCACATGTTGTTGGATTTGTTTTAAGCAAGCCAATTTAGTTTCAGTTCCAGCTTTGTTGCTACTGTAGTGTTTCAGTCAATTTTGAGTTGTATAATTTTTTTCAAAGTTCAGGGCAGAAGAAGACTCTATGCCCAATGGAATTGCAAAGGCTACTGGTTCTAAGTTGTTTAGAAATAAAACACCCCTGAGAGGTCGTTGGAAATGTTACTAATTTTTGTTCACACTAAATATAGTTAGACCTAAATGCAGTTGTTTTAGGAAGAAAAAAAGAAAACTTTGAAGTTATTGCATTTAATGAATAGTTGATGTCTTGACAAAGTAGAGATAGATATCTAGTTGTCAAGATAACCCATCAGTCCAATCAGGACTGATGAATCAACATAAGAAGTGAATCAAGATGTCAAGGAATCAATCATTCAAGAAATACAATTGATCTAAGATAGTTTTATCTTTTAGGAGTTATAAGACAAATTGATTATTCAGTTGATCATATTTGAAACAAAGAAAGAAAGATATTTATTTGAACTATTATTTCATGTCATATTTGGAACATACAATTCAGTATATGTTACTTTATCCTATGCATTGATTGAAAAAGAAATATACATACATCAAGTGCATAAGATAAATTAACTGATCATGTTTAAAAAGAAGTGTTCGAATGTGTCCCACACAAGCCGTGGGAGTGACTAAACTGAGCAATGCAAACATATGCAAGCTATACATCTGGTGATAAAAGAAATAAGGAAGAACACATGATAAAACTAAATATCCATCATTCCCTGAGCAAGGAGGTTGTTGAGCTAGTTGACAGTTTATGATAGTCCTCATCTTCAACTCTAGTTGTATCAGTTGAACCTGCAAAAAATTGGGGAAAGTCCTGTAAGAGCTCCAGATATTTAATATTATCATATACTTTTATCAAGCAGACATATCAACTTGTCACATCATGCCTATCATATGAAAGATCAAATCAAACATGTTCCATAAATCAGAATATCACGAAGAGGATCAATCAACTCTATCAGGTATGTTTTTATGCTAACTTGTTTGTTCATTGTCTAGGTATAGGACAAGTAATGTTGTTGATTTGAAGACATTTAAACATGTGGATAAAATGTGGCTCCCACAAGGGTTAAGCCCAGCATGTTTCCTTTTCTATTCATTTGAAAAGGAATATCAGAATAAGACAGGATGCATCATTCAAAATTATATCATGCATCATTTAAAAAAACTTGCAGACAAGTGTGTCATCATAATCATGAAAAGGAGTAGTTGCTCCTATAAACTATGTTCACATTGATTGCAGTTGATTAAAACAAATCAGATAAGTTCAGAGTGCCTGAGTCAACTTGACATAGTGTAGAAAATAGAAATACAGCCATGAAAGGTATTTTTCTTGTTCATATCATCATTAAGATGCCTTATTGCTATCATATTTCATGTCACAGTTCATAAAAGTAGACTTAAGAAATGACAAAAGTATGGAGATAAGTTGGACGACAGAATCAAATAAATGTATCATGGACTCTGACAATCATGAATGAAGGAGTTACATCATGTAAAAGATCAAATGAATGCTACAATTTTAGATTATATCAATTACAGGTGTATCATCATACATGACAAATGATAAGCTTCTTACAGGTGGTAGACAAAAGAGATCAAACATCTGGTACAGTGAAGAGAAAAGAAAGAGATATATGATAAGAAGACATACTACATGAGGATCTAAGTGCCAGAAAGAGAAGTAAAAGATCAGCATAATGAAGAGCATATGACAGTTGACTGGTTTTAGGCCAAAGAAGAGTAAATGACAAACTAGATTCCATGCTCAGGAAAGTGAAATAGTATAACAAGCTACAGGATCTTTTTGAAGACAAAGAATGCATAGTATGCTATAGAAAATAGCATTTATTATCGCTCAGAAATGTCCAAATACAGTTGAAGAAGCTTGCAAAATTAAGGAGAAAATTTCCAGAAAAACAAAAAGTAATTTCTGTGTTTTAAAATTTTGAAACCCTATTTTCAGTTTTGAAGAACAATGTCTTATTTCATGTATAGAAATGAAGGGAAGGTGCACATAAAAGAGAATATATGCCATGACTGTTATAATGGAGTTTTCATATAGAAGAAATGTAAGCCCTTGAAAAAAGATGAAACCCTAATGCCATTTTTATGCTTACAGTGAAAGAAACAAATACAGAAATGTTTTTCTACCATGGCCATGATAGAAAGATGCTATATCAAAGATACCCATCATTCAAAAAGAAACCCTAACACATTGTTGCAGTTACAGAAAAAGAATAGTGCTACAGTGTATCTCTGTCATGGTCGTGCCAGAAAATGGCAATTATATACATTCTTGTAGAAACCCTTATCAAGTTTTGAAACCCTCTTTCATTTTGCAAATACAGTTAAAAGAGAAAGATATTAAGTATTTTCTATCATAGTCGTGACACAGAATGCATTTCCTATACAAGATTAAGTGAAACCCTCATTTCAAAGTTAGTAAACATTCAAGTTTTGCATCAGAGAACCAAGAAAATGCTACAGAATGCATTCATTGGCACGGCTGTTGCAAAGAAGGAGATATTCTCTTTTAAAATCAAGTACCCATATCATTTTTTTTACAAAGAAAGCTTGAAGTTTTTAGGTCGAAATGATCAAAGTATCTATAGCAGGAAATGAGAAGACTCACCTTTAAAGTTGCATAAGAGAGGAAATAGCATGGCCGTCGCCTCCTTGTGAGGATTTTTGTCAAATTTTGCCACATTTGCAAAGTAAACACACAAAAGAAAGATAAAGAATGGTGTCAAAATAATACAACAGAAGAAAGAGCATGATGGCCGCAGCCATTCAAGGTCAAAGAGCTACATAAAATGATGAACAAATGCCAGTCAAACTTAAAGACACCATACTCACCAGTCTCTTATGTCTTCTTCTCATTCAAGAAATGCAAAGAAATTGACCTCAGAGAACCAAGGAGAAGCCGAGAGAACCATCAAACCCTAATTACCATGGAAGAGTTGCAGAGCGGCCAACAGGAGGAAGATAAAATGAAAATCATTCAAAGTTTAGGGTTACTTCACTCTTTTGATCGAAGCTTCTTTTCTTTCTTTTTATTTTTGACTTAGCAAATAATTATCATTGCATTATCTAAAACCTGACGGGGTCAAAATCTCAAAAGATATGCTTCCTAATCATCACTTGAAGGGGCCAACAAACCTTTCCATTTATCATTTTTATTAAAGTCAAAAGGTGGTCGATGATTAAAAGGTAAGGCTTATGCCTATTACAAATTCAAATAAATCCTTTTACCTTGGAGTCGACTATTATATAGTTAAGAGATGATTAAACTCTTTATGGTCAAAGGATTCTCAATGCCACAAATGCTTGAAGATTTCCTTTTTCTTGCAAATATATGCCTTATAAAAGATTCATCATAATGATATTTGTATCATGTAAAGTGACCGAATAAGGTCAAAGGATAATGTTTTTTATGCCTTGAGACCTTAGTCAAAGACAAGAAGATGTGTAAAAACAAAATGAGATTGTAAGAGGGCAAGGGTTTACTTAAGGTTTTGTTTTATTTTGCATGAGGGAGATATATGGCAGTAAGGCCAAACTTTTTCATTGTAAATGGAGTAATAAGGAAGAGGGTTATTTATTTTCTCCTTGTTGCATGTGGGGTGATAAGGGTATTTTTTTTCCTTTAATGCATATGTCATGCAACTAGGTGTTTTTTTCTCACAAGGAGATATAAGGGATTTTTATTTTCTCCTAATTCCTAATTTTGGCTCAAATCATGCAAATTAGGAAAATGTAATTGGAGAGATAAGGAGATTTATTTTTATTTTCATCATGCATGACTTTTACAAATAAATCAAATGTAAGTAAATAATAAAGTAATATTCTTCAAATTACTTTATTATTTTTTACAAGTTGTAAAATCAGAAATAGAACAAGTTATAACTAACAATAGAGTAATTATCCTAATTACTTTATTATTCACTCACATCAATTTTGCAAAAGCAAAATCATGCAAATTGATGAGTTGAGTTAGCTGAGGCTATTTGGAGCCTTTTTGCATAATTTGGGGAGAGATTTAAAGAGTTTTAGTCAACTTATTGGTCAAACACATGGGAGCGTCAACTTGGAGCTATTTTTACTCAATTTGTGGTAGTTTGAGCCCTTATTTTTAGGGATTTATTAGTTTTCTCATGGATCACTTTGGAGGGCTTATTTTTAGAAGCAATTAGTTGTAGTTTCATTTTTGCATGCCTCTTGGAGAGAGCAAACTATATATTGTAAAGCAAAACTTGGTTTTTGCTAGTTCTTGCCTTTTTTCTCTTTACACTTTGAGAGAGAAAGAAGGTTTTGTAACTCACTTTTACAAGTTTTTTATAGAGATTACAGTAGATTACAAGTCCTATACTTTGTGTTATACAATTATTTCCTTTGTTTTCAGATTGATCGAATATCTACTTTTCATTAGATACATCTTTGTGAATGATTTTGATGAGATTTTTACTATGTTTTTTTAACTTCAGAACCATTAAAAATTATTGTCTCATTCGTATTTGCATGTGTTAGAGAGCATTGAAAATCACAGGTCTTGGGTTGTGTAATTAGAAAAGTTTCCTTTAAGTTGTGAAAGAACCTTTTTTTCCTTTAAGAACAAATCATTTATAGCCTTCCTTAGAATCACTTTTGTGATTTCTTTTCCTGAGAGTGTTTGTGTGGATAGATTAACTGAAAATCATTGTGAAGCAGATTGCAAATTTTCCATCCTTATTAGGTGCATCACCACAATTTTATAGTTTTATTACCTTTTGGTTTATCCTTTTCCCCTTTTTCACAACAAAGTCAGAGATCTAATTAAATATTTTTAAGGAACCAGCACACAATCTGGAGGTTCAAACTCACTATAGGTCACCGACAGCCTGAGTTTGTCCCCATGTTTCAAAGGATTGCCGAGATTCTCAGCTTTGCATCATGGGTGCAATCCTAATCGACAATAATAAGATGGCCAACACTCACATCAATCATGGAGTAGACATGGAGAACAATGCATACAGCCAAAGTCATAACATAGAGGTACTCATCCAGGTAGTAGGTCAAGTACTACTCAGGACTACTGAGGTGCTAGATACTAGAGTGTAATCAGATGGAGTGTCACCATGCGTGCTCGAAGAGATGGCACCACATAGAACCAAATACTCCTCTCATGTAGATGATTAGACTCAATCATGCCTGAATCCATGACCCACAGATGAATAGGCCTTCTCATTGCATCCTTAGCCTTTACAAGCGCTCAAGGCCATGCACGAGGACTAATTATCTTATTAATGTTTTTACCCCAATGTTTTCATTTAGTTATCACTTATTAATGTAACTCTACTACTAGTTCCCATGGCAGCCACTTGCGAGCCCTGGGCCCATAGAAATCCACTCCAGGCAACCACTCTAATGCCTAGACCTAGTTCATCTCATTTAACCAACGAGGAATCCAAAATGACAAACACTAAATTCTAAATTTGAAATAGTAAATAAAGAAAAGTGATCTGCAAGACAAAAGCTTGCGGTAACAGTGTAGTTTTATTGAAAATAGCCCTTTGTCAGTTAGGACAGTTTTGTAATAACTCTCGTGACCCCATTTTAATCACTCTTCACAAACGAATGCAAGGATAAAATAAAAATAACAAAAAAAAACTATTAAAATACTTGCACAATGGAAACCTTAGTTTTTTCCCTCCTACAGTAGTTCACTTTTTTCGTGTCAAATATTCTAAATTAAAATTATGTGACCAAATTTCAATGCACAACACAGCATGATGGATCTAATGTATTTTAGTGTCGTAACATTCATTACTCAAAGTTGATAGTTTTCCCAAGGTTGGTGTTTTTCTACAGAAAAAGAATGACTGAAATGACCAAACAGAGGGTTCTAAGTTTTTGTTTAAGAAGAATTACAATGATAATCTATCATATCAGGCATCGAATAGAAAAGGGGTTCCATGAGACTTAAATCTCTTCAATCTAATGGTTACGTCCCAGTTTTTATTTTTGTATGGCTGCACTTATTAAATTCACTATAAAAATTGAAACCCTCTATTTTACAAAGAAATTATAAATCAGAAAACACATGATTTTTCTCTGAAAACCCCTATTGTTAAAGACTTAAACGAATAGTTCTGTATGATAGAAAATAAATCCGAGGAAAGAGGCAATGATAATATCTTGCAAGAAATAAATTTGGCATGTTTTAAAATGCAGTCATGGGGTTTCGGTTTTCCTGTGCTTAATGAAATAGCATCAAACATATATTTGATTTTATTTAATAGGCAGTAATGGGGTTTCATTTTTTTTGTGCCTGATGAAATCACTGCAAACAAATTCTAGTTTTTATGCTGGAAAAACAATGATCAGAGGTAAATACCTCTACACCAAATCGCACCAGATGGTTTTCTTTGTGCTGGGAAAATAAAGACTGATGATCATACTCCCCTTCAGCGCACCTCAATCTTGCGATTTGATATGCTTGTCTGGTATTTCAAGTCGCACTCCCCTCAGCTCACCTCAGACCTTGCAATTTGATATGCTCGCTTGAGTGAATCCATCCCCTACCTCTCTGTGTGGTTTTTTTGTTTTTTTAAGCGTCTCCCCTCTCTACCTCCGTTCTCTCTGTTTCTCTTTTGTTTTTGAATGCCTCCCCTTATCTTGTCTCTCAAGCATACTCTTTTTCAATGTTGGGGCATGAGTTTTTTTTAAAACTGTCCTAGACTCTCCCATAACTCTTTCTCCTACTTCCAAGATATTTCCCTCATCAAAATGTGTTGAATCACCCCCTCTTTACTTCTGCAATCACTCCCTCCCAGAGCAATCAATTTGCACCTGCCAAAACTTAGATATTTCATCCGCATTAAAAACAACTCCCCCTCCCCAAAACCACAACTTCCACTCCCTCATGTGTCTGATTTGTTTTTGTTTTCAAAACCTCTCCAAACTGTGAGGCGTGGAACTAGCAAAAAGGAGGGTTGTTACACTTCTAATTACATAATCTATGATGGATGAAAATGATTTTACTAGTACAATTATGTAACTAATAAGGCAATACCTTGTCTAAGAGCTTGTAACAAAATTGAAAACAATAGTCTTGAAAATGACATGTGTGGTAGTTTTGTCATGTGCAATACAAAAATGAAACTTGGTAGGAAATCTAATTGGCTAATCAGATGTTTAGATAGTTGGGCTACTCTAGCAGATGGGAGTAAAGCATAGAAATATACAAATGTGGAAAAGAAGGAAGGAAGAGGATGTTGGACAAGTTGAGAACACATAGCACATGGCAAGGTTGAGACAATGAGGATATAAGCAGTATTTGTATTGTAACCTTCTTCTTATATTGTACAATTACAATATAAGTGATAATTTCTATTGGTAATTAGGGTTTTCGTCCTAAATTGGAGTTTTCTAGGGGAATAATATGTACAAAGAGTTTAATTATGTGTGTGATTGCATTTTCTAGTGGTTTGAATATAGTTTTCATTATCTAAACCTTCATTCAAAGTTAATTAAACTATAAACAATAATTGGAATGACTTCGGATGCAACATTTTCAACATTTGTAGAGTAATTATAGATTATACTTAACTCTAGGTGAAACAAGTAGATGAATTATTGTAATGTTTTCCTTATGATCTAACTTAAACTTCTAAAATGAACTAGGGCTCTATCCTTTTATACAACACCCTAGCATAAAAATTAAAATATTTTGTACTTGAGTCAACAAAAACAATTAGTTGCAGTCAAGTTAGTTTGAGCCCATGATGAAATTTTAACTTTGAAATCTGGGGGTCAAGACCACACATACAATCTTGAAACACATTCAAGATTAACCAAGGATAGTAAATAAGAAATGTGAAGCTTGGATCCAAATCCTTTTGGAATAGGAAGTCAAGTTAAAGTTAAAAGCCAACACTCACACAAAAATATTCCTTATAAATACTAGACTATTACAATATAAATAAATAATCAAAATAAATTTTAAAAATAAAAAAAATATAAAATTAAAAATACACTTTTCACCTTTACAATAATAAAATTATTAAGAGTAAATATAATCACCTATAAAGTAGCAATTACACGAGAGGTGTTATCCAGTGGTAATAAGGGGATGATTGTCACCATGTTCATAAAAACTAAAAAGAGTTGACATATATTTTTAAAAATTTATAAAGAACGTGTTTTAAATTTAAAATAGAACCGACATACTTTTATTAAATGAATGCACCTATATTTAAAAATATATAACCGGCATTTTTTTTAGGAAAACACACAAGAATTAAATTTAAAAATATATAACCGCCATAGTTTTATTAAAAATATATAATGGTCATAGTTTTATAAAATTAATGGACATAACAATAAAGCCGACATAAAGTAACAAATTTATATAAATACAAGTAATAACCAAACATAAATCACAAAAATATAAAATGAAATAAGGTAGACCAAAAGAATTCTCTGTAACTCATTCATATGAGAAGAAAAATCTGTGTGGGGGCATAAAGAAAGTTAGTTTTTTTTTTTAATCTTTTCTTTCCCCATGCCATATATGATGGCTTTTGGGAGGAGTAGGTAAAACTGTTTATAGCTACAGAAAATATCTGAAGACATAGTGAATGCGAGGAAGAAATATCTTCTGAGTCGATGAGTGACGAAGTGAGGATAGGGAGAAGAAAAAAAAAATCTGATCAGAGGAGGAGAGTCAACATAGTTTGGAGTTTGGAGAGGTGGGTGGAATGTTAAATGCAAGAAGAAATTATCTTAGAAAAGGAGGAGGATGGCGTGAAAAGAAGGGGTGAGTCTCTTTGTTGGAGAGGACAAAATACAGGAATACGGAGTCAAGCATATTATTTTGGAACTCAGAGGTGCGCTGAAGGGGGTGCGATTAGTGAAGGTGTTTAAATCAATTCATTCTTTGTTTTTCCAACACATAAACTGAAGTCTGCTTGCTGCAATTTATTTAAGCATAATAAAAACTATAAGAAAACCCTATTGCGTTTAAAAATAATATGCCAAGGGTTTATTTCAATGCATGATGTTTACACTACCCATTTCCCTAAATTAATTATTTTTGCCAGAAATTTGTTTCAATGCAAGATTTTTGCATCGCCTCTTTACTTGGAGTCAATTTAAAATACAAAACTATTCCTGAATTCTTGAGAGGAAAGAGTGTTAAAAAAAAGGGGCATTGTTTCTGATTTATAAGTTTCTGACAGAGAAAACAGGGGTTTTTGCTGTTTAGAAAATATTATGATGGTATAGAGAAAATACTAAAGGAAACCATATATAGAAAACTGTAATGTAAATATAGAAAATGAAGAGATTTAAACCACATGAAACCCATGGCTTCTATTAATCAAGAATTTACTTGCTCCTCTCATCTATATTATGAAGTGTTTAGAGCTTTTTTGCGTAGTGGACTCAAAAACCTCATGAAATCTATTTTATTCAAGACCTCGCACCTAGTAAATAGATTCTTGACTCTTAAGTCCAGGACTTCTTTAACCATGTCCTCATGCCTACTCCCCCAATCACCTGAAACCTATTGATTGTCATGGTCTCATCTATGCTATGTTGTCCTGTAGACTTTGACACCAATTTAATTTGATGGCTGATCTGTATAATTAAGCCTACTCTGTCACTCATTTCTAGTGGAGTCTCCTACCATTGAATACAACTAAAGACACCTATAGAGCTCAACAATGGAACCTATATGGAAACAAAAAAAAAAAACCTTATGATTATTCAACATGAATTGATGACTAGAAAACCTATGCAAATAAAGGAATAAATTTTAAATGTGATTTTCTACTGTGTTAATAGATTTTTTTTAGCATTATTCATTAAGAGTCTAATTGCTTTTCTCTAGGTAGGAATGACTCGTGGATCATATTTTTCACCTTTACTATTTTAAATTTATAACTTAGTGCTTGTAGTCTTTTGAATGCCTCGTTTAGTCAAATGAGATGAACAAGGTCTAGGCATTAGAATGGTCGTCTGGAGTGGCTCTCTACGGGCCCGAGGCCCGCAAGTGGCTGCCATGGGAACTAGTAGTAGAGTTACATTAATAAGTGATAACTAAAACTAAAACATTGGGGTAAAAACACTGATAAGATAATTAAACCTTGTGCATAGCCTTGAGCGCTTGTAAAGGCTAAAGATGCAATGAGAAGGCCTATCCGTCTGTGGGGCGTTGAGTCATCCATCTATGAGACATGGATTCGGGCACGATTGAGTCTCCTCATCCGTATGAAAGGTACTTGGTCCTGTGTGTGCCATCCCTTCAAGCACATATGATGACACTCCATATGATTACACTCTAGTATCTAGCATCTTAGGAGTCGTGAGTAGTACCCAACTTATGACTTAGATGAGTACACCCATATTATGACTTTGGTTGTATGCACTGTTCTCCGTGTCTGCTCTGTGTTTGATGTGAGTGTTGGCCATCTTGTATCCCCTTGTTGTTGTTCATCCGTTTGGGCCTTATGACTATCTCTGAGCACGGTGGTGTGGTCTCTTAGGAGTCCACATGGTTGGGAGGCATTGCTACCACCATTAGGGACTGGCAAACAGGTTTGGAGCACCAGTTTGAGATGATCTCTCTCTCTCTCCATCACTTCATTCAGTTATTGTACCTATTTAGTCTTTGTATCATACTCAGGACTATCTTATGTACCACTATCATATTTTGGAATATATCATTGTAATTGTATATGCAGTTATGAAATTGAACTCTCTCAGAAGAGAGGTTGTAATCATTGTATTTAATGAGAAGAAATGTGATGTTCCTTTATTGCTTTATGGATTCCGGTGTGGGTATCGGATCCACCTATATTTTATGCTTATGGATTCATGTTTTTATCAGATGAGATTAGGAACATTTCTTTTGGTGTTTAAAATGAATGGTATTAATCTATCGAATTGATAGTTAAATCTGTGTATGTTGTTCAATTATGTTAAAAAAAAAATTATCTTGTCCCCTTTTGGCTCTTACCCTTCGGGGTTACGTAGCGGGATGTTACATTCTAAAAGGACAAGAGTTATTTGAAGGTAATTGCATTATATTTTATATATTTTTGTATAAAGATTTCAATTTAATTTTCTTTTCTTTCATGTAGAATGAAATCTAACTTTTGGGTTTTTATTCACTGTTGATTTATAAAAACTAATTGTAGATAAATAATATTTTATTTACTGTAAAATAATTTATTTTATAACTTATTAGGGTTTTATCATATGAAATATAAAAAGAACAAAGTGTATTACCGTAAGTGCATTATATTTTGGTAGGTAATTTATAGTTATATTTTATTATTGTTTTATCATATAAAGTAAAAAGGGTCAAGTCAAGGGGAGAAGTTATTCCAAGTAAGTGCATTATATTTTACATATTTTACCATAAATGTCTCAATTAAATTTTCTCTTGTTTTCTGCATAGTGAAATTTAATTTCTTGCTTTTTATTGGCTGCTATTATTACATTACTCCAGCTAATATTTGGGTTTAAATAGCAAAAGCATCTTTGAGAGGTGGTTTATTTGATTTAATTTTATTTATTTGCAATTTTTTTTATTTTTTTGGATTTTTGTTTACTGGTTACAGGAATCTCAATCTTTCAACCTTACTGTGAGTGTAGAATGCCTCTTGGTGTAACCAACTACTATTTGATTTGATTTGATTTATTTACTTTTTTGGGGGGGGATTTTTTTTAATGGTTGCATTAATTTCAATCTTTCAACCCTTGCTGTGAGTGTAGATAGATATGCTAATATACATCCATTGCATATCCAAATATAAACTCTTACAATAAATATTCTCTATTTTATCTTTTCATTTTCTTTAAATTATCTATTTTTATTTTTCCCCTAACTCCTCTATGTCGGCTGCTGTTACGCCTCTGAAGGAAGTCAATGTGGAAGAACATGAGGTGATAGAAAGAAAATCAAGAACAGACGTAATCCAGGGTTGAAGATTTCAATCCAATAGTTTGCAAGCGTCCAAGCTTAAAAGAATGGAGGGAGAATTAATTTCAGCAGCAGTTGGAAGAGACGGGGAGCAGTGTGATCTATCTGAGCTGCCTCAGCATATAAAGGAATGCATATTTTCAAAACTTCCATTACAATCAATCTCCTGCTCTCGCGTAGTTTGTAAAGAATGGAATGTTATTTTGTTCCTCGCGCAGCTTTCTCTCATCACTGCCCACCCACAATCCATGGCTGATTCTCTGCGGTGAAGGGTATTGTATGGCCTACTGCTTTTCCGCACAAAAATGGAGGACTGTCTCTCTCTCTTTCCTCCCAAGAAACAATTCCAGTATTAGCATATCATCAAATTCAGCACTGGGGCTGCTTCTACTATACACCTCACAATTCTATGTTTGCAATCCGCTTATGAGAATTTATAAAGAGATACAAATTATAGATGTGATTGGCAGTTTAATGGGAATTGTCCAAGGGAGAAACGGAGAGCCCTACTTGGTAGCGAAGTTAGAGGACAACTGGATGTTTCAAACTTTTTCATACAAATCTACCATTATTTTCAAGATTCATGGAGGATTAAGTTTGAGTTTTCAGTGGAAACGGAGGAGTTTTATGAATATCATAATGAAATGATTGAGTGCAATGGCGTTCTTTTTTTTAACATAGAGTGGCCTGTTAATATCGTGGCTTGCAATATTCGGGATGATGGTTGTATTAAGCCAGTGAGAATAGCTGAATTCCCATATCACCAGCTTATTGGGGATGTTGATATTATTAGAGCGGATATGCTATCATTTATGGTTGCATATGGGTCGTCAGTTCTAATGGTTGTAGTAATTAAGGATCCGTCAAAGCCCGTGAAAATAGTGATCTTGGAGCTGGTTCAGGATGAGAAAGATGCGTTGTTTTGGAGGTGGAAAGAGTTTGCAGTGATGCCTCCAGGCTCTGTCCATCAAGATTTTGAGATTAGTCATGGAAATCGGTGGCAGAGTGGCAGTGTGTTGGTGTGGGTGATTACCTGTGCTTTAGCTGTGTAGAAGGTATAGAGAGTCCAAAGGTGGTTGCATATAACTTAAGGGAAGGATTTTGGCAATGCCTTCCTCAATGTCCAGCCACAGATTTTTCCAATATGATGTCATTTGAACCTAAGCTTATGTTGAAGGGCCTAAATTTGATGGGTGACCTTGCTTGCCCAGGTATTTTTTTTACAGTTATTTATTGGTACTGCCTTCGGTCAGTACTATTGCAATGAATTCGCACTTATTTAGTTATTAATCTATTGATTGTAAACCAATCAAAAGACAAGATTATTATTTTTGTCGGGCAAATTTGATTTAAATTTGTACTTTTCCTATGTCAACATGATAAATTTTTAACAAAAAATTATTGAAAAATGATTTATCTGCTGAAAAAAAATGACCTCTTCTCTGCGGATTGTCAAAGAGTGCAACCAAAAGCTATAAATGCGGAGAGAATTTTGGTTTGAGGGGAGGATGTGGCAAATAAACAAATTATGAACACAAATTTTGTCTCTCATTAGTTAAGTCATGCCTAAATGGATGGTGATAATTATGAGAGAGAAGAATCATTACTTTTTATGAATTTAATTTTTTGCTTCATGTAAAAATTACTTTTTGTCAAAGAGACAAAATTATAATATTATTAATGCTATTAAAAATACAGGATTCTAGACATTTTATTTTATGAAATTAGATTATTTTTGGGATTTCAATTTTATTTTACTCAAGAGTTAAAAATCTAGTATTTCAATTTTATTTACTAAAAAGTTAAAAATCTACAGTATCATAAAAAATATTTCGCCATGTGATTACATTTTTTTTTTTGTTTGTAATCAAGATATATATTAAAGTCTGTCAAAAAGTTACATACATCCCTTACTAACTGCCCTGATTAGGAGACAATTTTTGAGACCATGCAGGGTCTATACTTATGCCCTTACTACAGAGAATAGACTGACTATATCTATATTATCCTTGCTTCTTCTATACAAAATGAAGCGAGGAGATAAGGACCCACTACGAGAATATCTCAGACAATTTCAAACTAAAGTGTTCAATCCAGTCCATACCACCCACTGCCGACAAGCCGAGGGATTTTCTGATGAAGTCAACTACAATCGCCGCCTGGTCTTTCAGCAGAACCAGGTCAAAGCCTCTGGTATCTAGGATAAAAGGAAAGATCTTAATGACTTCACTAGAATCTGCAAGAAGAACCCAGTCCCGGGGACGGGGGATACCTACGCCAGGACTGGCCACCTGCAAAGAGAAATCTAAATCCCCAAGATGCTCAGGGTTAAAAATCCCTCTCATTATAGCCCCTACCTCCGCTTTGTCTGTTCCCAGCTCGAGGAGCATTGCGAGTACCTGGGAAGATATGTCTGTATCTACCCTATACCTTTCGTTGTTAACTAGAAAAGCTTTTCCCAGGATCACTTTCACCGCTCCCACCATCAACTCGTCAGCGTGTCAAAGCATTCTTTGCAGCCTTAGATCTTAATAGCCCCAATGAAGGCCATCTACCTTTTCTTGTTGGTGAGTCTGACAGGAGTGTCCATACCCCCACAACGAATGGCCTCCATAGATATTATGACGACGAAATGTGACGGCATCGAATAGAATGGTAAGGAGAAAATGGAATACTGGCTCTGTCAACATCGACTAAAAATCTATAGACCCTCTGAAGCTTCTCGACACCCTGCTGGGGGAACTTCCAACTCACGCCACCCATACCACTCGAAGGAATGACAGACTAACATCACTTCCCCTCGTGCCGGCGAACCACCCTGATGACTATTCATTGCATCTTGTCGGCCTTGCCACCTATGAGGAGGTGGCAAGGCTCCCACCCAACCACCCACCATGTGATTACATTTTTTATTTTATTCTTCAAACATAAAATATTTTAATGCATTTTAAATTATATAGTATTAATATTATTACAATTTAATATCTTCAGCAGACATTTCAAATCTCTATATAATACAAATATGCAAGCTTTGTAAAGTTTAGTTTTATAGTTAAGGAAAAATATTTGTGTTATTTAATAGGGTTTGTAAAGTTTGGTTTTATAGCTAAGTAATTATTTAAGTGCTATTTTATTTTTACCAGATTAAATTATTTTTGAGATTTCAATTTTATTTATCCAAGACATTTCAAAACGAGTTCACATAGATTTTTCTTTATAAATTTAGTTCTAAAATATAATAGTTACAAATTTGAAATGATAAATAATTCTTTATCTTTAAAAAAAATATTACTAAACTAAAATAATTAAAATCATGTTCTCTAAAAGTACTTACTATTATTACTTAAACAAAAAAATTAAGTGACTAAGATAAAATACTATAGTGATTTAAATATGAATATATTATTGTTATTATATTTTTAATTATTCTTCAAACTTACAATATTTTAATAACTTTTAAATTGTAATAGTATTCAATATTATTACATTTCAATATTTTAGGTGGACATTTTAAATCTCTCCACATCCAACTAGGGTTAGGGTTCTACACATTTTATTTTATGAAATTAAATTATTTTTGAAATTTCAATTTTATTTACTCAAGAGTTAAAAATATAGGATTTCAATTTTATTTAGTAAAAGTTCAAAATCTATAGTATCACGAAAAATATTTCACCATGTTATTACATTTTTTATTTTATTCTTCAAACTTATAATATTTTAATGCATTTTAAATTATAAAAGTATTAATATTATTACATTTTAAGGAAATATTTGTGTTATTTAATAGGCTTTGTAAAGTTTAGTTTTATAGTTAAGGAAATATTTTAGTCCTATTTTATTTTTACCAAATTAGATTATTTTTGAGATTTCAATTTTATTTACCCAAAACATTTCAACACTCTTCAAAAATTAATTTTTCAATTATTGCAATGCAATTTGTCTAAACAACCAATACCTAATCAACAAAAAGATTGCAACTAAACAAATACTATATACAACCAATAGATAATCAACAAAAAAAATTACAACTAAACAAATACTATAATAACAACACCTCAAGGCAGGTACTGGCCACTACGTGACACTTGTTTGAAGTTGTCTTGGGGTATCTTATTATGAATAAAATCATATATAAATATACAACCAATAGCTAATCAACAAAAAAAATTACAACTAAACAAATACTATAATAACAACACCTCAAGGCAGGTACTGGCCACTACGTGGCACTTGTTTGAAGTTGTCTTGGGGTATCTTATTATGAATAAAATCATATATAAGTTAAATATATAGAATAATCTTATATAAATTTTGATGGTTTGTACTATAAAATCTCTTCTTTTGTGTGATATAGTCTAAAATCTCTTCTTTGGTATGATATAGTCTTCTTAAAAAAATTTCTTTACTTAAATGATAAATATAAATAAGTTTGAGAAATTATTATTGAAATTTAAGTTTATAGGGAAAGTGTAACTAATCTATTTAAATATTAAATCTTTTATGATATTATGTGAACTCAAATTTATGGTGAAGGTTTAAAAGCTCTATTTAAATATTAAAAAGTATATTTAATAATAATGTGAAAAATCAAATCTTTCAACAAATTAAACCTTTACCATGTAAAAATATAAAATTATAATTAATGCATCTAAGTTACTGAGAAATCAATGGTGTGGAAAATTAAATCTTCCCATAAATCAAATCTTCTCCATATAATTAATGCATCTAAGTCACTAATATCATTATTTTCCTCACCTTACGCCTCTAAAAAATGCAAGTGCTAGTATTTATCATATGTACATAAAAATGATAAGTAATTGTCTTATTTCTTTTGTAAATATATTTTTTCAAATACCAAAACTTTTTTTTTTAATTGAAAAAATAATAAAATACAAACTATAGTCTTGAACATTAAGTGGATATAGTAAAAATAATAAATCCTCTTATTTTAATGTTTTAGTTTGAATAACACTTAAAAAGATAAATAAAATTTAAATTTAATTTAAATTTTTTTGGGGGTAAGTACTACTAGAGGGGGTAGTTTCCTATATTGATAAAAGAAAAGTTACATTGCAAGAAAGATGACATTAATTCCATTTGTAAGTACATTAATCCACTCAATCAATTGAGTAGAAAAAAGATCACCATAAACACTTACATAGTTCACAAAAGCAATCATATCACAGTTTTCTAGAGGTCTTCCCTAAATATCTTTAAGGCCTTGGCTAGATTCTGCTTCTTTTTTATAGGGTCCACAGCAAAAACTCTGCATATGAATCCACTCTTTGGATTAATATTGATTTTCAACATTGCCTTCAAAATCTCATTAGGGAATTTATCCTTGACCAAGAAGCCAACAAACCTCGAAGCTGGATGCATATAACCAGTGGCATGCGCGACGTTGGTGCAAAACATTTCCATAATAACACCATTGTGGGTACGACTTCCTTGAGACGTCTGTAGACCAATGATATTCTTAATGGTGCTCCTTAATCCTTCTTCCTTGATCTTGAAGAGATGCCTCAGCTACTAATCTGCATTCTCCTCTTCACAACCGCACTTCAACCCAAAATCTCATCAACCTGCCATTACTCAGGAAGTGAGAATCCCTCCCATCATCTTTCAGCTTTATAGAAAATAGTCCAAACAAAGTCGAGACCTCAAGTCTGCAATAGGGCAGTCCAAAATGGAATCAAATTTGTACATCAAATTTTGTAAAACTCTAATCTGTAGTCAATCTTGTACTTCTAGAAAATCACTAGCTCACACCTATACCTTTCCTCGTGGTAATTTTTACTCCTAATCAAAATTTCCAACTTCTCAAGATCAGGTTCCGCAGCGTAAATCAATCCCCACCTTCCATCTTGAATTTGAGATCATCTCAAACATGACCCAAAAGTCCTTCAAATCCATTAAGGACTAAGAAAATCCTGAGCATGACAATATCTCCATGACTCTACTTTTTCTACCTCCACTTAAGATATGGCCCTGCCATAAATCTCTTCAGACCCATCATCTGTCACAACAACCATTCCTTTTCTTGTGACCTAATCTTTTAGTTATCAATCAATTTCAATGATTAAAGGTTGTTAATAACTTTCCCCCTGAACATTCAATTCTAACATCCAATCCCCACTCCAAAAAGGTTAATTCTTTTCCTTTGAAATTATTTCCTCCAAATCTGACAGCAAATTTGAAGCATCATAAACCACTTCTACACTATCTTGTGTCACCCCCAAATTTTTGAGGAGGTCAGCCGCACTATTGCCCTCTCTATACACATGGGCAAGATTCCAATTACCAAGGTTTTCAAGACTTAAACAAATCTTTTCTACCCATGACCTCAATTTCCAATTCTATGTATGATTTTTACTAATTGCATTAATACATAATTGTGAATCCCCCTCTATATCGATATCTCTCAGACCTTTCTCTTAATAAAATCAAAGGCCTCTCACCAACACCTCTAACTCAGCCTCGTTGGTTGTGATTTCTAATTTTCTTGAGAAAGACTAGATGCACTCCTCTAGATCATTCCTAATGATACAACCTGCACCAGCTAGGCCCGAGTTACCTTTGGCTACAGCATCGAAGTTTAATGTGAGTCTCCCATTTGTCAATTTAATCCATTTTGTCTCCTATCTCTTCTTTAGCTTACTTGGGGCTGATCCATAAGGCATCCTCAATCCTCCCCATTTCCTCTAAATACTATCATCCCAAAGAGTGTATTTTTTATTCCTCTTGTTCTTTTGATTAGCATTGGTAACTTCACTTATCCCCTCCTTGATTTTCTAAATAATATCCACCACCTTCAGGTTTTGCACACAAAATATTCTCCTATTGTGCTCTTTCTAGAGGTGCCAAACTGCCATGGAAGGAGCAATCAGCCAAATATCTCCCCATGTGGTAGAGGAACGGAGATTAGGCCAACTCTCTAAGAATATAAGTACATCATCCAATCTCGCTGAACACCACTCAATCACTTGCATCAATCAATACCAGTATTGCGAGGCAAATTTATAATTCAGCAACAAATGATTGGTGGATTCTTAAACTTCCATGCACATGTGGCAAACACTCAGGCCCTTGAAACCTATTTTCCATAATCTATATATCGTCAAGATTCTCCTATGGAGTGTTGTCCATAAAAACACTCTAGCCTTTGGAAGTATACATTGATTCCAACACAAGTTCTTCGGCCAACCGACCCTCCATGAATGAGAATTCTGAATCACATAACCCAGCTTGACTGAATACTCACCTGAATTCAAACCACAGCAAATGATTTCATCATTTTGATTGCTCAACCAAACTCTACGCTTTTGAAGTATCTCAGTTACTGTCTATTTAGCTTCCAATAGGATTGGTGCAGACTCAAACGAAATCGAGCTGAAAGAAACTCTAGTCCCTCCATCTGATTTGAATACATAATCAGCCACACATTCTCCCATTTCCCCCACCATAATAGCAATCCAATCTTTTGTTTCTATTAAACTATCGATGGAAGCTTCTCCTTTCCATGAATCATTCTAGAACTTAGCCTTTCTCCCATTCTTGACCTTCCAAGATAAATGCTCGATAATGACTGGTCTACTCTCCCAAATAAATTTCTAGATAGAGGATCCACCTCCTGTATTAGTTGTCATTAAAATTCTACTCGAGTCCTCATCAACTAAATATTTCTTCTGTAGAATTTTGCACCATAGCTTCTCTGGTTCCTTAAACATTTTCCAAGATAGTTTGGCACCCAGCGCTCAGTTTTGAGTGTTCATCTTCTTAAGCCAACCCCACCACCATCTTTTGTTGAACAAGATGTGTCCCAACTTAATGGAGGAACTCTCCTAGTATCTTTTGCTCCCTCCCAAAGCAACTTTGTAAAGTGACTTTCTAATCCTGAAATTACCTTGTTTGTCATTTTGAAGCATGACATTACATAGATAGGTACCACTGATAGAACTAATTTGATAATCATGATCCTACCAGCCAATGAAAGCCATTTGCTCTTCCAAGCATTGGCATTGTTTCTACAATTGCTTAACACTTCTTCTCAGTGACATGAATGATTTGCAGACACCAGTAAATAATGGAATACCAAAGTGCTTGGAGGTAAGCTTACGAATTGAGAACTTAAGAACATTGGTGATCTTCTTTTGCATGACTTTCTTAGTATTGAAACAAATTATTTATGATTTCTCCTTATTTAGGACTTGGCTTGAAGAGGCCGTATATTTATCTATAGTCATTTTGATCACTTCAGCCTCTCTCAAAGAGCACTATGTCATCAACAAATAGAAAGTGGGATAACATATTAGTCCCCTCCAATACTTTGATGTCTCTCCATAGACTAGCCTATCTAATCCTTTTGATGTAACACCTCATCGCTTCCACCATTATCACAGATAGAAATGGCAATAACAGATCACCCTGCCTCAATCCATTGGTGGCATCAAAGAAACCACACACATACCCATTGACTAACACATAATATTATGGAGTTAAAATGTAGGAGTATATAAGTTCTAACCATTTATCATTAAAACCAAACTTCCTCATGACCGCCAGTAAGAAATCCCATTAAACTCTATCATAAGCCTTACTGACATCTAGCTTGATTAATATACCTTTTTTATTTTCCATGGCCATAGTATGTAACGCCTCTGTGGTGATGATTATACTACCAGGAATTTCTCTTCGAGGTGAATCCATTTTACTCCACCGAGATAATCTTCTCCAAAATGCAATTTAATCTATTAGCAAGTGCTTTGACCACAATCTTGAAAATGGTATTGCATAATGAGATAGGACAAAAGTCAACGAAGGACATGCAATCGGATTTCTTCAATATCAATGAAATTACTGTGGTATTCAAATCTTTGACAAATTTTCTCTTCTTCCTAACATCTTCATCCAATCTCCAAATTTTCTCACCCATAAAAGTTCAATAGGATTGAAAAAATCTAGCAGGAAAACCATCGGGTCCAGGTGTTTTTCTGGACTTAGCAGAAAAGTAGCAGCTTTGATCTCCTCTAATGTAAATGGATCATTTAGCATTCTATTCTCCTCCTATCCAATAAGTTATTAGGAATGAATGAGAGCACATCACCATCTACTCTATCACCCATCATATGGTAATCACCCAACAATGCTCTGAAGTACCTAACAGCTTCACTTTTTACTTCTTCCCTATCACTTGCAAAAGAGCCATTAGGAAGCAAAACTTTCTCAATCTAATTCCTATCACTTCTTCCTTTCACTAAAGCATGAAAGAACTCAGTGTTTGCATCCCCATCCTTGAGCCACGTCTCTTGCGCCTTGTCTCTCTGAAAATCCTCTTCTCTCGCTAATATCTCTCCATGCTGCTCTTTCAATTCTTTCTCTTTGATGAAATTGTCCACAAACATGTCATTTTTTATCATTTTCTCATTGAGATTTTCCAATTCTTTCTCTACTTTTTCCTTTTCCACAAATATTTTTTTGAAACATTCCTTGTTCTAGATTTTTAATTTATTCTTGATGAAATTTAATCTTTTCAAAAATCTAAAGTTGATCGCACCTTTAAAAATATCACTTTCATTCCACCAATCTTCAATGTTACTGAGTAGGTTAGGATCATGTCACTGTGCATGTTCTCAAATTTGAAATATCCTTTGGTAGGCTTCTCACTTAATTTGACCTCCAATTGGATTGGAAGGTAATCTGAAATTGAAAGTGGAAGGATGCTAGCTTCACAAATACAATTGTTTCTTAGCCATCTATGACCCAAGAAGAATCTATCTAGTTGTTCAGAAATGTTTGTGAAGCCCATTCTGCAATTGGTCCAGGTATAGCATCCATTTCTTGGAAAACAATCTACCACCTCAACATCTAAAATGAAGTTTCTGAAATCTAGCATTACCTTGTTGAGCTTGTTTAGACCCTCACTTTTTTCTTTAAGTCTAGAATGGCATTGAAGTCCCTGCCAAGCAATATATTATCATTGTTCAATATCCTTAATTTGATTAATTTCATTCCACACAAGCAACTTTTCCTCCATTTTTGTAGGACCATAAACATTGAACAATGCAAATTCTATATTCACCAGTAGGCATCTGACATTGCACATCATCTAACTCTGATTTGATTCCACTAATCTAATATCCAGAGTATTAGGAGACCACAAGATTCCCAAGCCTCCAATAGACCCTTAAGCATCTTGAAATAGGCCAGACCAAAATTTACAATAATTTAAAAAATTTCTCCCTTCTTCATTGTTGACTTAGGTTTTTTGCAAGAGGATAATATCTGTGGAAAATTTCTCCAAATAGCGCTTTACCAAGTGGCTTTTGTCAAGAGTTGTCAGGACCTTGACATTCCAATTTGGGATCCTCATTGTCCTCCAAGGGAGGATGTGGCTCCCTTGGATTTAGATATAAAGTCTTTGATGTTCCTCAAACCTAACTCTAAAGAAACATCCTCCCTCCTCTACCTATTTGTCTTCCTACTCCTTCCTTTCTTGGCTCTTCCCAATATCTTGGCTGGTGACTGGTTGATACGCTAAGGGTCAATTTCCCCTAAGGGTAAATTTCCCCTCAGTCATCTTCATCAGAGAAGCACTCCTCCAAGTCCCCATGAAGTGCCCCTCATTTTGCCTTCTGTCAAACTGATAGTTATCCTACTAGGACTAGACATTTTGACATGTTGTTGGATGGTAGACTTACGGTTATGATGATTAGTTGATGTTATCTAGTTAATGATAGACCTACTGCTATGATGACATTTGATGATGTTTTAGTTACTAGTGTTTATGTTTATGCTATGACGAGTTTATGGACATACTAGATTATGTGGATTAATTTAATTATGAGCTTTATGTGTTATCTGATCATGGTTGTGATGCTATTATTGATGATTACTTGTATTGATCGTATGTACTGATTGTTCAATTTTGATTATTCAGTAACTGGTTTATATGCATAATGTAGTTACTTGTTGATGTGTTTCTGTGAAAGGAACAGTGTCGCATTACTCATACATGAGTACCTTGCTACACTGCAACTGCCTTTCACTATGTGTATGACTACATAATTGCATATATATGCATGTTCGATCGTGTTGCTTGCTGCAGGCTGCAAGTACCAAGCATCGACTCCACTTGAATTAACAGGTCTGAGCATGCCTTAACCAATGGAAATTTTTGATCCGGAGTTAACATAAGGTTCCCTAGTTGTCATTATCCTTGAAGAGGATGAGTCTTCAGTTTTGCATCCAATCATTGTCGTCAGTTTGGGCAAGACTGTATGTCTCCATTGTTGTGTGGTCTTGTTCTCTGACTGTGCATAATGGTCAGGTATTGTTGGTATTTGGATTATTTAGTTGGAATTATCCGATCGATGTTGGTTAATTGTTACATTTAAATAAAATTATTGTGTTAAGAAGGCATTTTTGATAAATAAATATAAATGCCTAATGAGATTTGTAGTTATATAGGAAAAATGCATTATAGGGTAAGTTAAGGTAATTATTAAATGTAAATAAATTTGATAAAGGACTATAAAAATAATTTTATAAGTAAATTATGAGTTGTTTATTAGTTGTAAACAATTTAATTGGAATGTAAATTATAAATTTAAAATGTAAATAAATTTAATAAATAAAATAAAATTATATTAAATGGTTATAAATTACATTATAGTGGTAATGTTATAAATTTAATAAAATAACAAATTGTAAAAAAAATAAAAAATAAAAGGGGAAATGGTTGTCATAGAGTGGACATTGGATCATGTGTCGGGCTCCTAAAAAGGTGGAAGAAGGTTATGGAAAATTTGGGGAATCTCTATTTCTCTCTCTATTAAAAATCGGAGGTAATGATCATTGGAGAGCCTCGATTCCACTTATCGCAAGAGCAATCTGAGTATAGAAAGCTGCAGTATTGAGGAAGCTCTCTGAATCAAGGATCGAATCAATTTGACAGAGAACAGTTTCTTATGTGTCTATTATCATTAGCGATCAATTAGTAGCATCTACATCGGCTTGAATTGGTATGTAAAGATTATTGAATATCTCTGTTGTAGTAGTCACTAAACCTGCCATATGCGTTTGTTTTACATCTACCAATCATATTTGCTTGAAAGTTTCTAAAACCTTTTAAACAAATCCATTCTAAGTGAATCCTGCAATCTTACAATCATATTTGCTTGAAAGTTTCTAAAGCCTCTTCATCATGTCCATTTTTGTGTGTATCCTGAGATCGTTGAATCCATTTGTGTATGTTTGTAAACATAGCCCTTGTCTTTGTTTGTCCCCAACACTTCAACTAAAGATAATCATGATGCTGCATCCCCATAGAATGAATCCCAACAACAAGAGAAGAGACCTAACTCTGAAGTAGTGGATAGTTTTTCATTCGAGGAGGAGGTTCAATATTTCAGGGATAATCATATGTTGGAGGATAATTTATTTTTAGATTTTAGGGAGCCTCCAGAATTACATCATAGAATTTCCCTAACCATTCTGATGAGGAAGACGGTAGTACAATGGTTGACCCATTGAACCTCCTTGCTTGGTCTTGTACTACGAACAAAATGCCAATTCATGATGAGTGTTTCTAACTTTAGCTACCTCACATACCATGAGATGGCATTTATTTGAGGCATCTGTCAAATAGTTTCCAGATCTCACATATATAAATATCTAACATATATCTTGTTTTTTTCTGCATCTGCTCAAGAAGATTCCAAAAGTCATTTCAATCAAAATATTCAACCTATAATTATATGAGATTGGCGGGCTTAAGGAAAACACATCCACATGACCACCATAGGAAACTAACTAGCAATTGAATGACAAAGTTTAGGGTGTTTTCTAGATCACCTGCACGGGCAAGATGGTCAACCATGCACATATAATAATCATTGTGGATGTAATGCAATCAGGGTTACAAATGTGATTGAAGTATATACAGCTCTCATCCACTAACCTCCAAGGCCGTGCGTTGATTAATCTGCCAATTGTTTTGCTTGAAAGTTGCTAAAACCTTTTCAACAAAGGCCTTCTCTGTGTTGCTCTCTCCCATAGCTTCTTATCTGATATTTGTTTCTATCTACCATCACATATCAGGCCTCGATGTTTATAGTTGTAGTAAGAATGCTTATAATTGAAGTGTTAAAATTAACAATTTTATTTGAAAACTTATCAAACTGCCTTCCTTATAATTTGCTTATTTGATGGACAATGACATGTACAATTTAAAAGATTAAATATACTATGGCGTGCACGGCTAAAGTTGATATTAAAGATAGATTTTTGTGTAGGAATCAAGGGCAACACTGAGAGGGGGGGTGAATCAGTGTTGTATGAATTTTCAAAACCTTTGTTTAAACTTCAACTTTCAGAGCTCAAAAGAAAGATACCATTGATTTGTAAAATGCACATGACTGTGAATACAAAAAGGAACAAAACTTCATAAGTAAGTCAAACACACACAAAGATGATCAATACGAATCATGACACAAGATATGCACGAGTGGAAAACCCTCCAGGGGTAGAAAAACCACTCCAGAACTGCCTCACTGGCTTAAATGAAAAATCTTCTTACAAATGTCTCACTGACATAAGAGGTCTCACTGACCAAGGTCTCACTGACCACAAGCATACTGTGCCTCACTGGCAAACACAATCACTATAAACAAAATATCAAATTTTGTGTGCAAGACATGATTGCTATTCAATCAGATTTGCACCATTGTATACAACCTTATACCTCCTGTTTGATTTTTAAATCAAGGCCATTTTCTTTTACATACTTCTGCAAACAAGCTCCATATACAAAAAACACTGCATATCAATCTTGTATTCTATTTCATTCAACAACACTGCGTATCAATCCTGTACAACACCAACACTGCTTGATTCTCAACAACACTGCTTGATTTTCAACAACACTGCTTGATTTTCAACAACACTTCACACAACTGTATGTTTCATCTCTGTCTATTTATAAGGTTGCATCAATGCACCTGAAAGATTATTGTAAATAAAAAGACTTTTGAAGTTCCTCTTCTCTTCAAAAGCTTCTTCTTTATTTTTGTGTCAATTTCACCTTCTGACCCTTGACATCTGCATAAACAATTTATTTATACAAAAATCTTCAATAATATTAATCAGTGCCCTGTCAAATAAAAACTCTTCTTGAATCCTCTTTTTATCCTGCAACAAATTACATTTCTACAAAATAAAAACATTTTATTTTCAATTTTCATCTTGAATCTCCTTTTTGTATTCTCCAATCTGCAAAGAAAATCTCCTTAAAAACTTCCAAGCTTTTACATTCAAAACCCTTGAGCTTCTTCTTCTTCTCAATCTGCAAAAGTATCTTCAATCTCTCTTTGGATTAAAACAATATTTTCAATCTGCAAAAATATCATTTTCAAAACTAAAAATCTACATCCAATGCCCTGCTCACAAAAATAATATCTTAAAAAAACATTTTCCAAATTATTCAAAAAACATCTTCTTATGACCTTTCATGTCCTTCAATTTTTCTTTAAAAAAATCTCCTCAAAAATTTTGATCTTTTCTATCTTTCAATATCCTCAAAAAAAAACTCTTAGATTTGTTAAATTAGAAAAATCAATTTCTAATTTTATTTTTCTTTAAAAAAACTTATCACCATAAAAAAAACTCTCCATTTTTTTTAGGGGCCGACCACTTAGAATTTAGACAAGTTTCTAAAAAAAAATTAAAGCCATCAAAGGCTTAGGGATTGGCATTTTAGAAACTTTAATAATTATGATGCCTTTGTTTTAAACATTTAAATCATTGATTTCTCCCTTGCATCGTGGCATTTGGAATTCCTTAAGAAAATCGGGCTAAATAAAAAGTTTCTAAGTTTAAAAACATTCCCATGCTCTCCTTTAACCTATGCGCCCATTTTGCTTTTGGCGGTGAAAGAAATTTAAAATTAAAACTTTGAACTCCCGCCCACTCCACATTTGGCACTCAAATTTTATAAAGAAACTTTGAAACATAGGTAAATATCCTTAGTTGCCCGGTCATATACATGACCCCGAACCCCTCCAAAAGGTCAACATAAGTGATATGACTTGTAATAACAAGTCACCGAAAGAATAGATGAAGGAATATGTTATATGACAGGTAGAAAAATAGATAATGTGTTAGAATTTAGGAAATTCAAAACACTTCAGAAGCTTACATAGCTTAGCACACTGTCATTAGTCAACTCTATACTGCAACCTATTATTCTTTATGATGACAATGTATATAATAAAAATCACCTTATATCCTTATATCCATAAATGTGCATAGTCATATTTTAAATTAACATAGCCACAGTGACATTGTCAAATTTGTCCTTTGAAGATGAAGCATAACAACTCTTTGCACTTACTTCTCTGAAGCATGACATCTTAAGATTCTGAAAACATGATCATTATGAATGAAGTATAACCAAGGTGACTCTTTCTTGAACAAGAACCTTTTCTTAAGATCTTGAAACATCCTACAACAATAACACCCAAACTTGTGATGCCAAACTCCTGATGATGAAATATCTGAAACAACCTCTTCAAACAAGGATTTGATATGATGTCATAAACTCATGATGACACAACTCCTGCTCCTGTCAACAACTTCACACAACGCTTGATGAACACACATATGAACACAAATCTTATCATTCTGAGACACACTAAACATGAAAATCCATTCTGAAACAACCTTGAAGATATCCTGATCAATTCAAACCATGAATATGAACATAAACAATTCCTATCAAAACCAACACAATGCAAACCTGCAAGACCTTTTTGACATCAATGACAATCATTCTCCATCATTTTGTTGCTTGAAAATTTCTAAGAAAATCTTTTTAACAAAATCCATTTTGTACATATCCTGCAATCATTGCATTCTGAGTGACGGCACCGAGGCGTACTAACAAGTAGTAAAAGGTAACAAATGAAGAATATCAGCCATCTACATCCTTTGCTTAAGTGTGTGATCAACAATGGAGCATGGAGGTACTTGGCCTAAATGCAAAGGAGGTTTGCTAGGGAGAAAGGAAATCTAAACTCTTATATTGATGAAGAATGTCACCAAGCTGATGGCTTAGCATCTACTGCATATGCCTAGGCCCTCCTCCAGTTTGTGATTTCACTCAGAATAGCCAACTTATCAAGCTTTAAAGTCATATGTTTAAGTCTTTAATATCCTCTTGGTATTTCATTGTTGGAATGTAATAGTATTTATTGATGGATGGCAACAATCATGTGCATTCCTATGTATATCTTACATACAAGTTATATTTATTTCTCATTGCCTGTGTAGCTCTTGGATCTTTTGAAAATACGATTGTGGAAAGTGTAGCCTTGATTGTATTGGATGAAGAGGCAATTAATGCTATGGAAATATAAATGGGTGGACAGATATTAATTCAATGGGGAGTGACAAAAACTGTACAATTGGTCTAAGAAGATTGTTCGTATGTTCACAAGGGTAGATTTTTGTGGTGGGCATTGTTGGAAGAATTTAATCTTCCGTCAGTGCATTAACTTATGCCTGCCCCCGCGTCAGACCTAGGGATCTCCCAATTCAGCCCAAGCAATCGTTCGCCTACTAGCATTTATTTTAGGTAGGTAAGTTTGAATTTCAAATGTGGTTGAGCGTCAGTTTTTGGCATGAGACAAAAGAGAGGAATGGAGTGTTGATCGAATAGAATGAGAATGCAAGAGAGAGCCTGCAGCAGCAGAGGAATGTGAAGGAGGAGAATAACAGAGAACAACAGAGAGAAGATAGCAAAAGGGAATATTGCATCAGCAACAATAATCTACAGGCAGCTATGGAGTTTTTGGACAGCAGCTCCAGATTTGATTTAGTGTGCAGCTCCAGAGATTGGGGCATAACAAAAAAATAGAGCAGCAACTCTGCATAAATTTTGTAAGAGGTTTTGAATGTAATCTTGAAGGAGAAAAATATAAAATATATATTTTTACTGTCCTTGTGCCTTGTCTATCTTCTCTATTTGTGTCTCTGTGTATGTTTGTTCTTGCTGTGTAGTAATTTATTTTTGGACTTTAGTCTACCTCCCCTACTCCCCAACCAACAAGTGGTATCAGAGCCCTATTTTTCTCGGCAGATAATTTTTTGTGTGGGTGTTTCATATAAGCCCTATTTTGTCTAGGCATTATCAACCTTCTTAGATTTGAGAAGCATGGCAGGTGGAGACAGCAAAGGATGGCAGCAGCCACCTACATTTAATGGGCAGAACTATGACATCTGGGCTAAGAAGATGAAGACTATTTTGGTTGCTAATGACCTATGGGATTTGGTCACCAATGGGTTCACAGACACCACAGACCCAGCAGCCTATGCAGCCCTATCTAATGCTCAAAGAAACTAGTTGAAGGAAACCAGAATGAAGGATGCAAAAGCCCTCAGTTTGATTGAGGCAGCCTTGACAGAGGTTATTTTCCCCCGCATTGCAGTAGCAAACTACTCAAAACAGGCATGGGAAATATTGCAGAATAGCTATAAGGGAACTGACAAGGTGAAATCAGTCAAGCTCTAGCTATTTAGAAGAGATTTTGAGACCCTACAGATGAAGGAGAGTGAGTCTATTTCAGACTTTCACACTAGAGTTTCTACCATGCTAAATCAGCTAAGGATAAATGGAGAAACCATGGATGAACAAAGGATTGTTGAGAAAATCCTAAGGAGTCTACCTTCTAGATTTGACCTTATTGTCATAACCATTGAGGAGACAAAGGACCTATCCAAAATGATAGTGGATGAGTTGATGGGCTCTCTACAAAGCCATGAGCAGCGATTGAATAGATCTACTCATTCCCTTGAGCAAGCCTTCAAGGCTCAAACCAATGCAAAAGGTAAGGGAAGAGGACAAAATAGCAGAGGTAGAGGTCAAAGAGGTAGAGGAAGAAGCAACTCTGGAAGAGGAGTTTCAAATAGCCAAGAAGAGGCAAGCAGCTCACAACCAAGCTATCAAGAAAAGAAGAAGAACATAAGTTCTACTCAAAGGTATGACAAAAGCAATGTTCAATGCTATTACTGTCATAAGTTTGGTCATTATGCTAGTGAGTGTAGAAAGAAACAACATGATCATGGAGGCCAAAATGCTAATGTAGCAAATGAGAACAAGGCTAAAAATGAAAAATAGTCTAATGTTTTTATTGTTTGCAACCTTGCTGAGAGGAGTAGTGATGAAGTATGGTATCTAGACAGTGACTGTAGCAACCACATGAGTGGAAATAAAAACTTCTTTGCCTCCATAGATAGCAACATCAAGACTGAAATAAAAATGGGAAATAATGAGCAAGTTCCTGTCATGGGAAAAGGTACAGTCAACATTCAATCCAAGAATGGTGAAAGGAGGAAGATCCAGGATGTTTATTATGCCCCAGGCATAAAACATAACCTATTGAGCATTGGACAGATGGTCCAAAATGGTTATAGAATCCTGATGGAAAATGGAGAGTACATAATATTTGACAAAGGAGGCAGTAAGAAAGTGATTGCAGCAGTGCAGATGACAAGAAACGGAATGTTTCCTCTTAGGATACACATAGAGTCTCCGGCACTATCTCTGACGCTATCTCTGGTGCTATCTCTGGCGCAGTTTCCAGCACTATCTCTGGTGCTCACAGTAGTGGGACAACAATCTGCCTTTAGGACAGTCATCAAAGACCCATCCAAATTGTGGCATTTGAAGTATGGGCACTTAAGTTTTTCTAGTTTGAGTTTATTGTCCAAGAAAGGCATGGTTAGAGAGCTACCAAACATTGTAGAGCCTGATGGAAAATGTGAAGCCTGCATTTTAGGAAAGCAACATAGATAACCCTTTCAATCAAGGTATTCTAGAAGGGCAAGAGCACCATTGGAGTTGGTGCATTCAGATCTATGTGGCCCCATGAAGACCCCCACATTATGTGGGAATGTATATTTCATGACCTTCATTGATGATTACAGCAGAAAAATCTGGGTTTATTTTTTGAAGAATAAATCTGAAGCATTTGAGAAGTTTAAGGAGTTTAAGGCCTTGGTTGAAAAGTAAAGCGGCCATTATATCTAAGCCCTAAGAATAGATAGAGGAGGAGAGTATATCTCTAAAGAATTTCTGAATTTCTGCAAGTATGAAGGCATTCATAAATAGTTCACAACAAGGTATACTCCATAGCAAAATGGAGTGACTGAAAGGAAAAATAGAACCATTCAAGAGATGGCAGCAAGCATACTGAAAGCAAAAGGACTATCATATGTTTATTGGGGTGAAGCTATACTAACAGCGGTTTACCTATTGAATAAGTCTCCTACAAAGGCCATTCATGGTAGGATTCCACAAGAGGCATGGACAAACAACAAATAGAGTGTTGAACACCTAAGAATCTTCGGGTGTGTGGCATATGCATTTGTGCCTAAAGAGAAGAGGCATAAATTTGATGATAGAGGTGAAAAATGTATCTTCACAGGCTATAGTGAAGAGTCAAAAGCCTACAGACTGTATAATCCCATCACCAAAAAGGTTGTGATCAGCAGGGATGTTGAGTTCATTGAAAATGAAGCATGGGATGGAACAGAGGACAGCACCATGAGTATTTCTATCACAATACCCCTTGAAGATGAAGAAGCTCTGGAGGACAGCAACTCTAGAGGAACTATGGAGAGCAGCAGCTCAGGGAGAAACTACCGTAGAGCATTGGAGAACAACAGCAGCTCCGGCGGTGTTCAACAAAGCAGCTCCGGAGGTGGATAGCATCACAGCAGCTTCGGAGGTCTGCAACTCTAGAGATCTGCAGCTCCAAAGTTTAGCAACATAGCAGCTCTGAAGGTCAGCAGTACAGTAGCTCTGGAGATCAGACCAGCAACAACTCCAGAGGTAATTCAGACCCCACACTCGCATCATTGATGCCATGGAGGACAAAGAGTGTGAAGGAGATTTATGACAGCACAAGGTATGTTGATGGTGATGAGAATTTGAATTTTGCATTATTTTCATAGAGTGATCAAATCCACTTTGAAGAAGCTGTGAAAGAAGAGAAATGGTGTAAGGCCATGGATGAAGAGTTGGATGCCATAGAGAAGAATGACACATGGCAGCTAACTGATTTACCCAAGGGTAAACAAGTGATTGGAGTTAAATGGGTCTATAAGACCAAGTCTACTGCTGAAGGACAAATAGAAAGACATAAGGCAAGGCTAGTTATCAAAGGGTACAAACAACAGCCTGGAAGAGATTATGATGAGACATATGCACCAGTTGCAAGGCTAGAAATAGTTTGGGCAGTCATAGAAATAGTAGCCCAACACAAGTGGAAGGTGTTTTAAATGGATGTAAAGTCAGCCTTCTTGAACAGAGTGCTGAAAGAGGAAGTGTATGTGGAACAACCACCTGGCTATGAAGTCCCAGGGCAAGAGGACAAAGTATATAGGCTCTGGAAAGCCCTCTATGGCCTAAAACAAGCACCTAGGGAATGATACAGTAAAATAGATTCATTTAGTTAGTAATGGCTTTATCAAAAGCAGTAGTGAGCCCACTCTTTACATCAAAGTAGCTGAAGGTAACATTTTGATTGTTGTTTTGTATGTAGATGGTCTAATTTTTACTGGAAATAGTGATCTTTTCATTGTTGATTTCAAAGCGGCAATGAAGAATGAGTTGAGATGACAGACTTAGGTCTGCTAAAGTATTTTCTTGGCATTGAGGTCAAACAAACAGAGCATGGCATATTTATTTTGCAAACTAACTATGCCAAACAGATTATGAAAAGATTTAAAATGGAGAATAGTAAACCTACCCCTACACCAATAGCTACGGGTCGAAAATTGAGTAAAGAGGACAGTAGCAAGGATGTAAACCCAACCCTCTATAAGAGCATGGTTGGAAGCCTCATGTACTTGACAGCCACTATGCCCGATTTGATGTATGTTGTAAGCCTAATTTCTAGGTTCATGGAGAAGCCTAAGGACACACATTGGCAAGCAGGAAAGAGGATCCTGATGTATGTGAATGGCACAACAGGTTATGGCATCTTGTATGGTGTTTTTAATGAGTTTAAATTGGCTGGTTTCATGGATAGTGATTGGGCAGGAAATGTAGATGATCGGAAGAGCACATCCAGCTATGTATTTCACATGGGTTCAGGCGTGATATCATGGGCATCCAAGAAGTAGCCCATTGTCTCTCTCTCTATAGCAGAAGCTGAGTATATTGCAGCAAATGCAGCAGCATGTCACGCTATTTGGTTGAGAAGGATCCTTGTAGACTTGAATGAGTAGCAAGAAGATGGTACAACCATTCATTGTGACAATGTTTCATTAATAGCCTTAACAAAGAATCCAATCTT
Source organism: Cunninghamia lanceolata (assembly GCA_027924645.1). NCBI lineage: Eukaryota > Viridiplantae > Streptophyta > Pinopsida > Cupressales > Cupressaceae > Cunninghamia > Cunninghamia lanceolata. Next base: position 1,318,911 of record BSBN01000618.1, read on the forward strand.
TCACGGACGAAGCAAGCACATTGAGATCCGTTATCACTTCATAAGGGAGTTGGTAGAATGAGGAGAGATTGAGTTGCAGTAATGCAGATCTGAGCAACAGCTCGCTGACATTTTTACAAAGGCATTGCCAAAAGATTCTTTTGAACGCCTAAGGGATAGGCTAGGCATTGTTGATAGCTCTGGAGGTGTGGAGTCCCGGAAAGAGGACAGCTCCGGAGGTTCAAATCTAGAAAGACAATAGCAGAGCTCCAGAGGTTCAACTTGGAAGGTATGTGCAACTCTAGAGATGCTCCGAAGATGCAAAAATAGAACTTCGGAGATGCTCTAGAGATGTAGAAATAGAACTCTGGAGACGCATGGAGTCAGCTCCGGAGATGCAGACAAAGTGCTCCGAAGATATAGAAAAGAGCTTTGGAGGTCATCTAGAATGACAAAAATAGCTCTGAAGATTTGTTCTGGAAGGGCAAGGGCAAAGATACAACTCTAGAGATTAGTTCCAGAAAGAAAATTGTTGAATGACATCTGACTTCAAATTAAGGGGGAGTGTTGTGTTGGTAATTTTTCCCGAATCGGCAGAGGGTTTGCCAGTTCCAATGCACAGGTAGATTTGGCCAACAGATACGGGAGGTTACGTTAGCTACCTCCCCTTCACTTCCGGTTCTGCCGCACCAAGGGGGGTGTCCCTATTTGCTAAAGATGTAACATTGATTTGCCCTATGACAGAAAGATTTAGCTTTGTGATAACAAGCAGAATACTCTCATGTGTGGACCAAGATTTGTGTGACAAATCACAAGGTTAGCAACATTATTGGACATATGTGTCTGGTTATGGATGAGAGTATGCAGGGGCTCCTAATCCTACTCCTACAACTAACAGGTTTTGGATGGTTTGAATTTGATGGTTTGGATGCAAGACAGGGGTTTTGGATCATAACTACTAATCCAGAAGCAGACCGGTGCCTATCTCAGGGCAAGGAGTCAACTAGATGTATACAAGAGAATGGCTTGCAACTGTGATTCAAGTTTTAGGGGGTCAAATTTGATGCTTTCCTTACAAACACCACCCAAGAAAAGGTATTTAACTATCCATACTTACAAATATCCCAGTTGACATACATTCTTCTCCATACCTTAACCTAAAATAATTTAATCCACTCCTTGAATGGAAGTTAGAGATCAAGTATGTGATACAGCAAAACTATACCCTAGAATCTAAGAAACCCTTAGCAACTAGATTCAAAAGAAGAAAATGCATGCAACAAGTGGAGACAGACAGATAAATACATGCAATAATGCATTTTTCATATACAATTGCAAGAAACTGAACATATGTGCAAGATACATTATAGATGCAACACATAAACTCCACAGAGATAAAATAAACAGGAAATGCTCTGTTTTTTGTTATTCACACAAAAAATTGCCCAAGTCTTCAACGACCACCATGAGTAACATAGTTTGGCTTTTATACCAAGACTGTAAACCCAGTAGAATTAAATACAAGGCAAATCAAAAAATCTGCCAGATACAATGCATGAGAAATGGCGCTCAAAATAGTTAATGCCGCAAAGAGACCAAGAGGAGGGAGCAGGTATCTCGGGATTTGCACCGCCGCCTGAAGATTTGCATCATAAACCTGGTAGTTGGCCTGTCATTCCATCGATAATCCTTCTGTAAACTTCCATTAATGCCTCAACTACCTGCAGCCCTTAGTAGCTCTGCTTGTCTTTGAAGTTTTCCCACCCAAAAAATGTGGCTGCATATAAAGAAATCCTTCGCTGCAGGAAGACTAAAACCAGCCGTCGATTTCCATTTCTTCCCTACAATCTGCAGCTTAAAATCATGTTGACTAGTCATCAGCCAGTGAAATCATGCCACATAGGCATCTCATGTTTCTATCGCTAGCTTTTCTCCTTTCGATTTTACTTTTTTCGCCCTTGTATATGCATGCTCAAATGCATATACAATCGTCTGATATACAAGCTAGACCTCAAACACTTACCTGCCACATTTGATTTCCCCATCAGGTCTGAAATGCATATGTTTCATTGCACCTGTCGCCTTGTATATCAGCATATACAAGCACACATACATGCAAGCCGCAGATGCCAGTGCTTTATCTGCCAACTTTGACTTTTCCTTCAGGTCTGGAATGTATGCCTTTGTCTTGTATATTGGCTTGTATGTTGCATATACAAATGCAACATACATGTAATCCACGGATTCCAACCATTATCAACTGGACTGCACATTCCTTCAGATTCTGGCTTGCATATTTAGAATGTATATTTGAATGTCCAAACATACAACCGCAAATATACAAGTGGTGGGCCCCAGCTTTTAACTTGTCTTGTATGTGCCAATTTGAATATCTAAACATACAAACCTCCCTAACATACAAACAGGGAATCTTCAGAGAATATGCAAGGAATGCATATTCTACCTTGTATGTAGGAGATACAAAGATCTTTGCATATCTGTGGACCCCACCGCATGTATCTCCCCCTCACCGCTGTAACAAATGCATTTGCGCCCTTGTATATTTTTCAATGCATATCTATATGCAACCTGATATACAAAGCGGGAATATTCTTAGGAATCCACAAAAGATTCCCCCTTTGTATATGCACATTCTAAGCCCGATATGCATTCAGAAATGCATCTAACTAATTTTTTCAAAGGGCGATAGAGTTTTCTGACCCGCTAATGCATATTTCGACCTATAGAGGCCAAAAGTGTTAGAATTTTTTGGACTTTTGGGAAGGGGCCTACATATTTGAATGCTTGAATTTTTAGGAAGGTGCCTGCAGATTTAAGCAACAACATGTTGGAAGAATTTAATCTTCCATCAGTGCATTAACTTCTGCCTGGCCCCGCGTCAAACCTGGGGATCTCCTAATTCAGCCCAAGCAACCGTTGGCCTGCTAGCATTTATTTTAGGTAGGTAAGTTTGAATTTCAAATGTGGTTGAGCACCAGTTTTTGGCATGAGACAAAAGAGAGGAACAGAGTGTTAACCGAATAGAATGAGAATGCAAGAGAGAGCCTACAGCAGTAGAGGAATGTGAAGGAGGAGAATAACAGAGAACAACAGAGAGAAGATAGCAAAAGGGAATGTTGTAGCAACAACAGTAATCTACAGGCAGCTACAGAGTTTCTGGACGACAGCTCCAGATTTGATTTAGTGTGCAGCTCCAGAGATTGGGGCATAACAGAAAAATAGAGCAGCAGCTCTGCATAAATTTTGTAAGAGGTTGTGAATGTAATCTTGAAGGAGGAAAATATAAAATATATATTTTTTACTCTCCTTGTGCATTGTCTCTCTTCTCTCTTTGTGTCTCTGTGTATGTTTGTTCTTGCTATGTAGCAATTTATTTTTGGACTTTAGTCTACCTCCCCTGCTCCCCTGCCAATAGGCATTGCATTGGAGATCCATGACAGATCTTCATTTTATCCCAAAGTCCCTTAGGTGTTGCAGTCAAATAAGCACTACCTCTAAAATAGACCAAATAAAACAACATGAGGTCCAGCACAAAACTCACACCTCATTGTAATGAAAATGAACAAAATAATTCTTGTGACCTATAGTAACAGATTATAAAATTATCAGAAATGTCAACAAATAAATCAAATGTCAAATTACAATAATAGCTCGATAACTGATGTATTGTTTTGGTTTTCTAATATTCAAAAGAATGAAACCTGTCCTTGAGTCAAGAAATACAAACCAGCCAACCACAGAATAATGCCTTTGTAAATATTAGGCTTCCCCAGCCTTCCCGTGTCTTGGTTGCATTTCCATTCACAAGTCATTATCCTGAAACCCCAAACCCATACTATTATATTTACTATAAGAAATGAATCTAAATAATATCTCTATGGGCTATTTTTCACTTTCAATTGAAAAGTCTTATATAAAATGTTCAAAAATTAGATTTGTGAGATAATAAGATTTAACAATACTGATTTACTTGTCGTTTGGATAAAAAATATTTGCTATCCAATGATCCATGGTATTTATTATTATTATTATTATTATTATTATTATTATTATTTCAGAACATAATAATTGATTAGTTAAATGCCCGAATAAATTAGGAATTTAGATTAATGTTATCTTTCATTGTTATCAATAATATATTATTGGGTAAGTTAATTTAATAGGATAATAAGATATAATTGTTTTGATGGGATTATATTCTTATAGATATGAGTATATTTCAATATACATATATATTTGGTAATTTGATTATTAATTCAAGTCAAACATTATAGATAGAATCATATTTGTTGCGTTTATTAATGTGGTTAATTGAGAACCGATAAGGGTATATATTAATGATTGATGAAATTAAATCGATTTAATTATGATGGTTATGTTAAGTTGGAATTGATTGATAGATTTATATTGGATTTTAAGCGTTGTATTTAAAAAATTGATTTATTTGGTTGATAGGCCATTCTATATGTGCACACATCTTGTAACTGCCAAAAATTTGGTATCCCAATTTTTTGGTCATCCTTCAATTTTTTGTTTCCCAAAATTAAAAAATAGGGCAGATTGATCAAATCAATAAAAATAAATAATTATTGGAGGAAATAGGAATCGTCCCTTCGTCTCTCGCATTTGTTCATTTCTTGTTCTTGTCCCTCCAAACAATAAATGAATCTTCATGAGCCATTCAAGAATAGATTGGACTTGCCTTTTAATAGATTGCGCTTTCAATATTTTTTTGTAGTAGTTTCAAATACTATGAGGAGATTGCTTTTTCCCATTATTTGTTGGTTAATGTCTCAAAGCCATGCATTTTTAGGTTTCTGCATTCATTTGATAGTCTGGTAATTTCAATTGATGGAATTCATAATGAAAATTTGTTAAGTATTGGGCTATGATTAATTTTTATCCATTACATGTGACAGGCATTGCATATTCTGTAAGGTGCTCTCTATGGACCACCTAATGTAAGGAGTTGATGGAAGTTTAGAAGTAGGAGGGTGAAACTTGCAGATGCTATGAAGCATTATGAGATAATGGGGGAAAAAATATAGTTGCCTCTGCTATCCTATTCATTAAGGTATATCATATTTTCCTTATTGATCTAGTTTTAACTGAGTGGGAGTCTTACTATTGTTTTGTTGCGATTGGTCTCGTCGGCCATTTTGTGTCGCAGGGCTCCTACATTTCTATCAGATAATGTTGTTTCTACAACGTAAATTTCACATGTGACATTGTCTGTCTCATTTTGCATTCAGTGTTTCATGTTTTTTATAAGAGAACAATTTTATGCCTGTAATGTATTAGTTTTTGTGAAGCTTTAGTCTCTATAATTGATTGTTTTCATGCATAGTGAATTTTAATTATTTATTTAATCTGCACTGGTTTCTGTTGGGTATTATGGTAAGTTAAATTTGGGATGATTCTATAAAAAAATCTATTTTGTACCATATAGAGTGGTGCAAATATGATCCAACTATAGGGGAGTGTGAATTTACTATTCTATGGCTGCAAAAAAAATGTTGAATAGTCAATTGCTGAAACTACCATCTTTTGCTATAAAACGCAACCTAGGCTTGCCACTAGTATCATCCTTTGCATGTTGCACCTTACCAATTGCATGTTATACTTCATCCAATTTTAACTCTATGTACCTTCTTTTGGGGATTTGAACCCAGGACTTATGCCTAATTTCACATTTATGGGCCCAAAATTTTGAAAGCCTTTTAGAAATCCATCACCGGCAGTACATATGAATTGCTTTACCCTTTTAAGGAATTTTTTTCCTTTAAAAAAGTAATAGTTTCTGAAAATTTTAAATAGATAATTGTTTCTAACATTTGAGGGCTATGCTTTTGAAGATAACCAAGTTAAAATCTTCCTACAACATTGTTGAATATAAACTAATTATCAAAGGACTAGGACATTTAAATCTAATCATCTAATTGTTTTTGCAGGCCTAGGAAATGGAATGTATGTATTGCAGGTACACATGGCCTTTTTGAGCATCCCACATCAATGACCTTGCATATGGTCTGGCAGTAAAGATGGAAATTTTGGTTTCAATCTTCTTGTTGGGGGATTCTTTAGTCCAAAGCACTGTTCAGAGGTCATTCCACTTGATGCATGGGTCACTGCAGATAAAATTGTTTCAATATGTAAATCCATTTTGGAGTCCTATAGAGATTTGGGTACAAGGGGAAATTGCCAAAAGACTTGAATGATGTGGTTGATTGATGAATTGGTACACTACTCTAATATCTATTGCTCTAAAATTACATGTCATTGTTTCATAACTTTGTTAACTATTTGATGGCCATTTCTTTGAATGTCATTGTTTGTTTATTAGTTTTTTTTTAATGTTTTTAAATATGTATTAGACTTTCTCCTATGTTCATTGTATTCAATTTGAATGATGTCTTTTTGAGGTTTTTACTTCCTCAATCATTTTAACTCTTGATAGTTACCATCCTCTGCCTCTTTTGAGATTGATGTGTCTTAAAGACTTTTCTTTTCTAAGGACTTTTCTTTTTTAACACTGATCTAAAGATGCTTGATAATTGTGTGCTCTAATTTTTGAAGTCTTTCTATCCTCACTATCATATGGAGTTTCCTTGTATAGTTTACTTGAAGAGATAAATCTTACAACATGGGTGGGGGTACTCTCTTACATGTAATGATTGATGGATTGCAATGCAATCCAACTAAACATGGGTGAACCTACAATGACAATACATCTTGGTTAATATATGAGTGAATCAATTCCTACTTTACTATTTCATACTTGTGTTCTGTATGAAAAAATACAAAATTGATATGAAGTAAATTTGATAATACTTTAAGGAAAAATTCATCTGTAATATTTAGGCTAAGTTGGCCTAACGATTGTTGCTAAGGATATTGAATATTAAAATAAATAATTGAAGTTTTTCAAGTGTAGAAACACTATATCATTTAATGTCTTCAATGGTTCATACAAATCTTATTGCAATGTGCATAAGATTATGCTAACATTGGGGAAGTGAGTAATTGAAACTAGATAAACAAACCATTACATAGCATCAATCATCACCATTCTTGAGATTAGCACTCATTGCATAATGTGATGATCACACACCCAGAGAAGGGGATTGAAACTAGAGAAATGAATCACCTTGTAGCATCAATTGCCACCATTCTTAAGATTAGGACTCATTGCATAAAATGATGCTCACATAGGGAGAGCAAGGGATTGAAACTAGAAAATTGAATAAAGAAACTACCTATATGTGTTTGCACAAAACATATCGATGATCATCTTTACGTTGAATCTGAGGTTAAGAGATCTGCAAATAGTTCCTCCACTATCATGGCAAGCAAGGTCAAACAAAGGCTAAAAACCCATGAATTCCCATGCTCCTCCATCGCTCTTTTTTTCCTTCTCTGGAACTTCTTGGAATTAGGTCATCGAAAACATTAGAAAGATAAAATTCTAAAACTTAACGAACTTAGATATAGATTTGTAAATAAAATTATCCTTTATAAAAGCTTAAAAAAATACTACTTGATTAAATTCAAAGTTAATTCAAAGATGTGTATAAAAAATGTGAATATCATTGAACTTTAAGAGTATTTTTGTACACACTTAAGACAAAGTGAACATCAAATTATTTTTATACACGCATAGAGAGATATACAATGAATGCCAACATTCACTCACACACACATCAAATTTTGTTGGAAGCAAGAATGGTATCATAAATCTACATTGTAGAGTTCATGTAAAAAAATTCACAAAATTCATCAAACACATGTTTCTAAGCCATACTTCAAAAGGTATTATTTTAATAAGATAGTTGAATTGCAAGTATTTTCATTCATCCTTTTAAAATTATGCTTTAGAATTAAAATGATCAACTAATCAAATCATGATGATACGTTATAAAGATAAGTTACACTATGCATATCAAAATGGCCAAAACATACAAAGAACAGTTACAGTGTGCATATTAAAATACAAATATATACTATTTGGTGATAGGCCTATAAATATTTGTGCCTATCAGCCATTTGATAGCACCTTTGGTGCTTTTACTAGTAAGTATTGCATTAGATAATTGGTTATTATTAGTCTAAATATATAAGGTAAATGGAACTTGTGTAAGTAGTATTAGTGGTCGTAATAGGGTCATGTTGTCAAGTTTAGTTTTCCAGAGGCATAGGATATTATGTCTTGATTTTATGTTTTATGTTGTAAATATATCATGATGTGGAATGAAGTCCTTCATGGACGTTGTGGTTCATTATTTGCATTGAGCATCTGATAAAATATTGTGTTTGACTTTGGTAATGGGGAGGCATCGATAATCATAAAAGGAGTATGTTGATATGGATTGCTTCACTTGGAAGCTATGGGCAATGATTTGTGAAATTGTCTTTGTGATCAAGTTTGTATGCAAGAAGGTTAATACCTTGCATTGTTCATGTATACTTTTTGTTATGATGATAATTGTTATGCTTGATGGATAGGGTTTTCTAGATGTAGGTAGGGGAGTGGCTTTCAATGTGGGGTTGGTGCCCAAAGTGACTGCCAGGGTAACCCATTGAAAGTTGGTAACTCAGTGATAACCTAATTGATGAATTAGGGGGTTGGGTAGTTGTTCACATTAAATAAGATAATTGGATTCCTCACCCATGCCTGTAGTGCTTGTTTAGACTAAGGATGGGATGAGAAGGCCTAGTTAGCAAAGTCAACTTCCTTGTCCTCACGAAGGAATGTTGGTTCCGCATGTGTCACCCTATGGGGCCGGCGTCTAGTAAGAGACTGTCAAGATAACCCATGTCAAGACCATGTGATGATACTCTCCCTACTACATCCTAGCATTCCCTAGTTGTGTTTTCCTCATTCATTATGTGATTGCCTCTAGAAGGGATTATGAGTTCCTTGTGATATTGACCTGTATTGTTGGAGTCATGTGTAGTCCTTGTTCCTTATAGTCTACTGTCTACCTAATGATTTTTGTAGTGGCACTTTATGTTATCTCCTAGCATGGGGGTGGACCTCAGGGTTCCACATGGTCGGGTGGATGTGCTTTATCTCTATTGATTTTTCCCTTTCCGTGGTTCGAGTGTGAGGAGGATGTATCTTGTGTATCAGATTCAAGATCTTGTACTAGTTATGGAGACAGTTATTTATGCTCATGTACTAGTCTTATGTATCAGTTAAATCTTAGTGTATGTATTCCAATGTAATCAGAAAGGTGATAGTGTAAACAATGTAATGATGTACCCTCATGTAAGGAAAATTGTATATGTACTTGATCTTGATGATTATTTACCTGATGTCATGTAGTAGATTCAGAATGAAATTACTGATGTTAGTTAATTCATGGTGTATGTTAGGTTTTGTTAATCAATTTGTCAGTAATGAAACCGTGGAACCTTAGAGGACTAAATTTTAGTTTAATGATATGTATAGATATGTTTAACATTACTTTGTTATTTCTTTTATTTAAAAAGAAAAATTGTCCTGTTTGTATAGCATAGTTGTGTTATTCTCTGGAGTTCCATGGCAGGGTGTTACATCTGGTATCAGAGCCCAGTTCTAACACTAGGTACTCTGGTTACATATGAACCTATTACATTGTCCTAGTTGCTTAAACTCTAAAGATTATGTTCTTCCCTTTTGTTATCCTCACCTAACAACCCGAGGTTGTCCTTTGGCGATAGAATCCCTTGTGTATAGTTGTGGTTTGAGGATTGGTCCTCTATTTACGATGGTGGATCTTCTCATCATACCCCTAGGATTGTATGATATAGTGTTGGGTATGGATTGGTTGGATGCTCATCAAGCAGTGATAGATTGCTGACACAAGTTAGTCTAGTGTTTAGATGATTCTGGTAGCGAGGTAGAAGTGGTTGGCATTCAGAGACCCATCTCCTTGTGTATGATTTTTCCTATGCAGTTGAAGAGATGTATGCATCAAGGTTGCCAGTTATTTTCCATGACAATTAATGATTTGGAGTTTGGGGAGAATCGAGAGGTGTCCCTTGATGATCATTCTATCCTTAAGGAGTATACAGATGTTTTTCCTAGTGAGATTTCAAGAATGCCACCTAAGCATGATATTGAATTCAAGATAGATCTTGTTCCTGGAGCAGAATCTATCTCGCAAGCTCCATATCGGATGACCACTCAGGAGCTTCAGTTACAGCTAGAGGAGTTGTTAGCAAAGGGGTTTATTCATCCTAGTGTCTCTCCTTAGGGAACACCTGTCATTTTTGTGAAGAAAAAGGATAGATCCCTTCGGTTGTGTATCAACTATCGGTAGTTGAATAAGGTAACTATGAAGAATAGATATCCTTTGCCATCGATTGATGATCTCTTTGATCAGATTAAAGGGGCTAAGGTGTTTTCAAAGATAGACCTAAAGTCAGGGTATCATCAGTTGCATATCTTTGAGGCAAACATTCATAAGTCAGCATTTTACACTCACTATGGGCACTATGAGTTCGTTGTTGTGCCATTTGGGTTGACGAATGCACCTTCTGTGTTCATGAGCCTGATGAATGGTGTATTTTGCACCTACCTTGATAGATTTGTCCTTGTGTTCTTAGATGACATCTTGATCTATTCGAGGACTATTCAAGGACTATGAGGAGCATTTGCAATAGGTCTTGCAGTGTTTAAGAGAGAATCAATTATATGCAAATTTGGCAAAGTGTGAATTCTTTCAGATAGAGGTGAGATATTTGGGGCATGTTATTTCTGATAAGGGCATTGCTATGGATCCTTCGAAGATTCAATCCATCATCGATTGGCCTACACCCACTAATGTTTCAGAGGTTCATAGTTTATGGGTTTAGTAGGCTATTATCGATAGTTTGTCTAGGGTTTTTCAAAGATAACTCACACTATAACTTCCCTTCAGAGGAAAGGGAAGAAGTTCATTTGGTCATAACAGTGTCAAGTAGCCTTTCAGACTCTTAAGGAATGAATGATTAGTACACCTATTTTGGAAGTTCCCGACCCTATTGGAGATTTTATGGTGTGTACTGATGCATCTTTAGAGGGATTAGGACTAGTTTTGATGCAGGATGGTCATGTGATAGCCTATGAGTCTCGCAAACTCAAGGATCACGAGTTGAACTATCCCACACATGATCTAGAGTTAGCCACCGTCATACATACCTTGGTGAGATGGAGACATTTTCTACTAGGGCATCAGTTTGAGCTGCATAGTGATCACTACAGTTTACAATACATATTCACGTAGCAAAACTTGAATGCTAGGCAAAGATAGTGGATGGAATTCCTCTGTGAGTACAATTTTGAGGTAAAGTATATCTAGGGTAAGGAGAATGTTGTGGCAGATGCTCTTAGTCAGCTAAGACATGAGCTTTCAGTAGTCACTCTTGGAGTGGATTTGAGAGGTCAGATTCTTGTAGCACTTCCTACCAATAGTTGGTATCAGGAAGTGAAGTCAGAGGTTGAGTTAGGCAGACCCTTGGAGGGTAGATTTACTGGTTATTCTCTTGACTCGGATGGTCTCTTGTGGCACTTAGGTCACATCTATGTTCCTCCTTCAGAGGGTCTTCATACCTTAATTATGTCAAAGGCACATCGGGCACCCTATTCAGCTCATCCGGGTGTCAAAAAAAATGCACGTAGACCTTTGTCAGTTGTATTTTTGGGTTAGAATGAAGGGGGATAATGCTGATTTTGTCTCGAGCTGTCTAGAGTGTCAGAGGGTTAAGGTAGAACATCAGCATCCCGCAGGTCTTCTTCACCCGCAACTTGTTCCAGAATGGAAATGGGACATCATTTCGGTGGATTTTATAGTCTGTTTTCCTATGTCCTCTCATCCTCATGACACAATTATGGTCACTATGGATAGGTTGACTAAGTTAGGACACTTCTCTCATGTTTGGTCTTCATATAATGCTTCTTCAGTGGCCAAAATTTTCATGGAGGATATAGTTAGATTGCATGGGATTCCTCATAAGATCATCTCTAATAGAGATCTAGTGTTCACTTTAGCTCTCTGGACGTCCTTACAGCATGCATTGGGGACTCAATTGAACTTCAGTTCAACTTACCATCCAGAAATTGATGGGTAGACCGAGAGGGTTAATCAGGTCCTCAAGGATATGCTTAGCATGTATGTCATGGATCAGCAGACCCACTGGGAGGATTATTTGTACTTGGTGGAGTTTACATATAATAAAGGGTATCACAGTTCTATTGGTATGTCTCCTTTTCAGGATTTATATGGTTGTCCTTGTCGAACCCTGCTAAGTTGGGATCGTCTTAAGGACAGATTTCTCCTAGGACTGGAGATGGAGCAACAGGTTGATTGTATTAGAGAGCATTTGGTGGCAGTGCAAGACAGGTAGAAGAAATATGTAAATGCCCATAGGGTTGATCATTAGTTCTCGGTTGGAGATCGGGTGTTCTTGCAGGTGCGTTCATGAAAGAGTCTAATCCATTATGGAAAGGGCTCTAAGCTCGCACCACGCTTTGTTGGGCCGTTCAAAGTTTTGGAGAGCATCGGTCCTGTTGCGTACCATCTTGCTTTACCACCTAGTCTTTCATGTATCCATGATGTATTTCATATTTCCACCTCAGGCCATATTATTCAGATATTTCTCATGTTCTTGATTAGAATGCTTTACAGGTAGAGGACACGCAACTAGTTTTGGAGCCCGTAGGTATTTTGCAACACATGAGACTCACCCTCAGGGGTAGAGATGTGGAGCAAGTAAGGGTCCAGTGGAATCCTAATGATGAGGCTTCAGCTACCTGGGAGGATGCATCCCGTATGCGAGAGTATTATCCATATTTGTTTGTAGGCTTCCAGGAGTAAGCCCGGTTCTAGGGGGGAGGATGTAGTGCCCATCATTTTCCCTTCTGTCAAATTGATAGTTATCCTACTAGGACTAGACATTTTGACATGTTGGATGGTAGACTTACTGTTATGATGATTAGTTGATGTTATCTAGTTGATGATAGACCTACTGCTATGATGACATTTGATGATGTTTTAGTTACTGGTGTTTATGTTTATGCTATGAATGGTTTATGGACATACTAGATGATGTGAATTAATTTAATTCTAAGCTTTATGTGTTATTTGATCATGGTTGTGATTCTATTACTGATGATTACTTGTATTGATCATATGTACTGATTGTTCTATTTAGTTGATATGCATAATGTAGTTACATGTTGATGTGTTTTTGTGAAAGGAACAGTGTCGCATTACTCATGTATGAGTACCCTACTACACTGTGCCTTCCTTTCACTATGTGTATGACTACATAATTACATATATATGCAAGTTTGGCCATGTTGCTTGTTGCAGGCTGCAGGTACTAGGCATCGACTCCACCTGAATTAACAGGTCTGAGCATGCCTTAACCAATAGAAATTGTTGATCTAGAGTTAACATAAGGTTCCCTAGTTGTCATCATCCTTGAAGAGGATAAGTCTTCAGTTTTGCATCTGGTCATTGTCGCCAGTTTGCGCAGGACTATCTATCTTCATTGTTGTGTGGTCTTGTTTTCTGACTGCGCATAATGGTCAGGTATTGTTGGTATTTGGATTATTTAGTTGGAATTGTCCGATCGATGTTGGTTAATTGTTACATTTAAATAAAATTATTGTGTTAAGAAGGCATTTTTGATAAATAAATATAAATGCCTAATGAGAATAATAGTTATATGGGTAAAATGCATTAGAGGGTAAGTTAAGGTAATTATTAAATGTAAATAAATTTGATAAAGGACTATAAAAATAAATTTATAAATAAATTATGAGTTGTTTATTAGTTGTAAACAATTTAATTAGAATGTAAATTATAAAATTAAAATGTAAATAAATTTAATAAATAAAATAAAATTATATTAAATGGTTGTAAATTACTAATGCTATAAATTTAATAAAATAACAAATTGTAAAAAAAATAAAAATAAAAGGAGAAATGGTTGTCACAGAGTGGACATTGGATCATGTGTCGGGCTCCTAAAAAGGTGGAAGAAGGTTCTAGAAAATTTGGGGAATCTTTATTTCTCTGTTAAAAATGGGAGGGAATGATCACTGGAGAGCCTCGATTCCACTTATCACAAGAGCAATCTAAGTATAGAAAACTGCAGTATTGAGGGAGCTCTCTGAATCAGGGATCGAATCAATTAGACAGAGAACGGTTTCTTTTGTGGCTATTATCATTAGTGATCAAGTAGTAGCATCTGCATCAGCCTGAATTGGTATGTAAAGATTACTGAATATCTCTATTGTAGTAGTCACTAAACCTGCCATATGCATTTGTTTTACATCTGCCAATCATATTTGCCTGAAAGTTTCTAAAACCTTTTTAACAAATCCATTCTGAGTGAATCCTGCAATCTTTCAATCGTATTTGCTTGAAAGTTTCTAAAGCCTCTTCATCAAGTCCATTTTTGTGTGTATCCTGAGATCGTTGAATCCATATGTGTATGTCTATAAACACAGCCCTTGTCTTTGTTTTTCCCCAACACTTCAACTAAAGATAATCATGATGTTGCGTCCCCACATAGTGAATCCCAACAAGAAGAGCAGAGACCTAACTCTGAAGTAGTGGATAGTTTTTCATTCGAGGAGGAGGTTAAATATTTTAGGGATAATCATATGCTGGAGGACAATTTATTTTCAGATTTTGGGGAGCCTCTAGAATTATATCATAAGGATTTCCCTAACCATTATGATGAGGAAGACGGTAGTACAATGGTCAACCCATTTAACCTCCTTGATTGGTCTTGTACTATCAACGAAATACCAATTCATGATGAGTGTTTCTAACTTTAGCTATGACATTTATTTGAGGCATCTGTCAAACCGTTTCTAGATTTCGCATATATAAATATCTGACATAGATCTTGTTTTTTTTCTGCATCTGCTTGAAGATTCCAAAATGCATTTCAATCAAAATATTCAACCTATAATTATATGATATTTGCGGGCTTAAAGAAAACATATCCACACGACCACCGTAGGAAACTAACTGGCAATTCAATAAAAAAGTTTAGGGTGTTTGCTAGATCGACAGCACGGGCAAGATGGTCAACCATGCACATATAATGATCATTGTGGATGTAATGCAATCAGGGTTACAAATGTGATTGAAGTATATACAGCTCTCATCCACTAACCTCTAGGGCCGCACGATGTTTAATCTGCCAATCGTTTTGCTTGAAAGTTGCTAAAACCTTTTCAACAAAGCCTTTCTCTGCGTTGCTCTCTCCCGTAGCTTCTTATATGATATTTGTTTCTAGATACCATCACATATCAGGCCTCAATGTTTATAGTTGTAGTAGGAATGCTTATAATTGAAGTATTAAAAGTTGTTTTAACAATTTATTTGAGAACTTATCAAACTACCTTCCTTATAATTTGCTTGTTTTTATGGACAATGACATGTACAACTTAAAAGATTGAACATACTATGGCATGCAAGGCTAAAGTTGATATTAAAGATAGATTGTTGTTGCTTGAAAAAATTTTAAAAAATCTTTTTAACAAAATCCATTTTGTACATATTCTGCAATCATTGCATTTCGAGTGATGGCACCAAGGCGTACAATCAGGCAGTGAAAGGTAACAGGTTTGACCTTTGCAAGAACAGGAATAACAACCATCTACATCCTTTGCTTAAGTGTGTGATCAACAATGGAGCATGGAGGTACTTGGCCTAGATGCAAAGGAGGTTTGCTAGGGAGAAAGGAAATCTGAATTCTTATATTGATGAAGAATTTCACCAAGCTAATGGCTCAGCATCTACTACATATGCCCAGGCCCTCCTCCAGTTTGTGATTTTACTTAGAATAGCCAACTTATCAAGCTTTAAAGTCATATGTTTAAGTCTTTAATATCCTCTCAGTATTTCATTGCTGGAATGTAATAGTATTTATTGATGGATGGCAACAATCCTGTGCATTCCTATGTATATCCTACATACAAGTTATATTTGTTTCTCATTGCCTGTGTAGCTCTTGGATCTTTTGAAAATGCGGTTGTCGAAAGTGCAGCCTAGATTGTATTGGATGAAGAGGCAACTAATGTTGTGGCAATATAAATGGGTGGACAAATATTGATTCAATGGGGAGTGACAAAAACTGTACAATTGGTCTAAGAAGATTGTTCGTATGTTCACAGGGGTAGATTTTTGTGGTGGGCATTGCATTGGAGATCCATGACGGGTCTTCGTTTTGTCCCAAAGTCCCTTAGATGTTGCAATCAGATAAGTGCTACCTCTAAAATAGACCAGATTAAACAACATGAGGTCCAACACAAAACTCACACCTCGTTGTAATGAAAATGAACAAAATAATTCTTGCGACCTATAGTAACAGATTATAAAATTATCAGAAATGTCAACAAATAAATCAAATGTCAAATTACAATAATAGCTCGATAACTGGTGTATTATTTTGGTATTCTAATTTTCAAAAGAATGAAACCTGCCCTTGAGTCAAGAAATACAAACTAGCCAACCACAAAATAATGCCTTTGTAAATATTAGGCTTCCCCAGCCTTCCCGTGTCTCGGTTGCATTTCCGTTCACAAGTCATTATCCTGAAACCCCAAACCCATATTATTATATTTACTATAGGAAATGAATCTAAAGAATATCTGTATGGCCTATTTTTCACTTTCGATTGAATAGTCTTATATAAAATGTTCAAAAATTAGATTTGTCACATAATAAAATTTAATAATACTGATTTACTTGTCATTTGGATAAAAACAAATTGCTATCCAATGATCCATGGTATTTATTATTATTATTATTATTATTATTATTATTTCAAAACATAATAATTGATTAGTTAAATGCCCGAATAAATTAGGAATTTAGAATAATGTTATCTTTAATTGTTATCAATAATATATTATCGCGTAAGTTAATTTAATAGGATAATAAGATATAATTGTTTTGATGGGATTATATTCTTATAGATATGAGTATAATTCTATATATATATGGAAATTTGATTATTAATTGAAGTCAAACATTATAGATAGAATCGTATTTGTTGCATTTATTAATGTGGTTAATTGAAAATCGATAAGGGTATATATTAATGATTGATGAAATTTAATCGATTGGTTATGTTAAGTTGGAATTGATTGATAGATTTATATTGGATTTTAAGTGTTGTATTTAAAAAATCAATTTATAAGTATTGCATTAGATAATTGGTTATTATGAGTCTAACTATATGAGGTAAATGGAACTTGTGTAAGTCATATTAGTGGTTGTAATAGGGTCATGTTGTCAAGTTTAGTTTTCCAGAAGCATAGGATATTATGTCTTGATTTTATGTTCTATATTGTAAATATATCATGATGTGGAATGAAGTTCTTCATGGATGTTGTGGTTCATTATTTGCATTGAGCATGTGATAAAATATTGTGTTGGACTTTGGTAATGGGGAGGCATCGATAATCGTGAAAGGAGTATGTTGATATGGATTGCTTTACTTGGAAGCTATGGGCAATGATTTGTGAAATTGTCTTTGTGATCAAGTTTGTATGCAAGGTTAATACCTTGCATTGTTCATGTATACTTGTTATGATGATAATTGTTATGCTTGATGGATAGGGTTTTCTAGATACAGGTAGGGGAGTGCCTTTCAATGTGGGGCCGATGCCCAAAGTGGCTGCCAGGGTAACCCATTGAAAGTTGGTAACTCAGTGATAACCTAATTAATGAATTAGGGGGTTGGGTAGTTGTTCACATTAAACAAGATAATTGGATTCCTCACCCATGCCTGCAGTGCTTATTTAGACTAAGGATGGGATGAGAAGGCCTGGTTGGCAAAGTCAACTTCCTTGTCCTCATGAAAGGAATGTTAGTTCCACATGTGTCACCCTATGGGTCAGCGTCTAGTGAGAGACTGACAAGATAACCCATGTCAGGACCATGCGATGACACTCTCCCTACTGTAGCCTAGCATTCCCTAGTTGTGTTCTCCCCATTTGTTATGTGATTGCCTCTGAAAGGGATTATGAGTTGCTTGTGATATTGACTTGTGTTGTTGGAGTCATGTGTAGTCCTTGTTCCTTATAGTCTATTGTCTACCTGAATGTTGTTGCAGTGGGGCCTTGTGTTATCTCATAGCATGGGGGGTGGACCTCAGGATTCCACATTATCAAGTGGATGTGCTTTATCTCCATTAGTTTTTCCCTTGCCGTGGTTCGAGTGTAAGGAGGATGTATCTTGTGTATCAAAATACAGATTTTGTACCAGTTATGGAGACAGTTATTTATGCTCATGTACTAGTCGTATGTATCGGTTAAATCCTAATGTATGTATTCCAATGTAATCATAAAGGTGATAGTGTATACAATGTAATGATGTAACCTCATGTAAGGAAAATTATATATGTGTACTTGATCTTGATTATTATTTACCTGATGTCATGCAATAGATTCAGAATGAAATTACTAATGTTAGTTAATTCATGATGTATGTTAGGTTTTGTTAATCAATTTGTCAGCAATGCAACCATGGAACCTTAGAGGACTAAATGTTAGTTTAATGATATGTATAGATATGTTTAACATTACTTTGTTATTTCTTTCATTTAAAAAAAAAATTGTCCTGTTTGTATAGCATAGTTGTGTTGTTCTCTGGAGTTCCATGGCAGGGCGTTACACCCCATCTTCTATATCTTCTGCTTCTAAAACATTCGCTCCCTTATCCATGTCCCCAAAACCTTTAAGTCCAAACTCTATGCCCTCCACCTTGCTTGAGATCTACCTTGTATCTTCTCCACCTGATTCTTGGTGAGGTGGATAAGCCTTTCCAGTTGGACTATCTTCAGTCATTTATTCTTCCACTCAAATAGTCTCAATTATCTTGTTACATGTTACAACCTCACCCAAGATAATTCTATCATTATTGATCATTAGATTTCTAGTTGCCAACTCCCATGGGGAGATCAGGGGAGAAGATTTATCACCACCTTGTTTCACCTAAATGTTATTGCTTACCTACTTCTGCTCAATCAAAGGTGTAAAATTCACCACCTTTTGATTTCTTCGAACCCAGATAGTTGTCATTTTTGTTTTAATTTTGCATGTCTCTTCTTTATGATCCCTTTTCCTACACTTAAGACAAAACAATTTTTCTTCCTCTATCTCAACCTTTTGCACCCAATGTTCTCCATCAACATAGAGAAGGATCTCATCTAGTATTTGCTTGATCACTGCAATTTTAAGTCAAGCATATAGATATGAATCTCATTCCATTATTTCATTGTCTATTTCAACCAGGGTGCCCAATGATCTACCGATCTTCTGAAGACAATCCTCCGGCCAATACTCAATTGGTAAGTAGTAAAGCCAAATCCAAAGTGAACGGTCATATGGATTTAGTTTTAGAGGATTGAAATTGGGGTGCCATTTTTGCATTTATAATGGCATATCCTCCATCAACCAGAGTCCACCTTACAATACCTTCTCTCAATCTTCAACAGATAGAAAGATTGCCACAAAGAACCCCTTTGGCAATAATTTCATAATTACTTGGGTTTTCCAGTTCTAAGAGATTCAAGCCTTAATTCTTCCTCTGGTCACCCCTTTATCAATAAAATGGCAAATGATCACCAAGTCTTCTAGCATACCAAAATATTCTCCATCCTCTTTCAAAAGATCAATGGAGAATTGGTTATGGTGATTTGTCTCTTTAGAAAATAATAAAGCTTATATTAAAATTGATAAAAGCTTAAAATATTTTTTACTAAATTTAAATAGAAATAAGTATAAATACTTTTATTTTTAAATTATTTTTGAATCATTTTAGAAAAAAATAAAGCTTGTAATAAAACCTATAAAATCTTAAATTTATTATATTGTATGTAAATTTTAAATAAATTATTTCATCAGTAGTAACAATAAAAGTTTAAAAATTATTTCTAATAAATTAGTTTAGAAATATTTAATAATTATTTGCTATTTTTATTTATTTAAGAAGTATTTTATTTACTTAGAGTTATTTTATTTTATTTTACTTTAGAACTATTTAGGAATTATTTTATTTTACTTTATTTATGTAAGAGTTATTCTATTATGTTAAGAGGTATCTTATAAGGACAATAAGGCATGGAAACTTATGTCATGTCTAAATAATATTAAAAGATCCCTGGGTCAGCTCACTCACTCACTCTCAGCTATCATCTTAAAGGTAGCCCACATTGTGGGTTCAAGTCCTGACTTACCTACAGTGTGTGGATGTGGGTCTATTGCACACTGCTTGAGAGGTTATTGAGGGGACTTGCCTTGTAAATAACTAAGATCTGGGTTGCTAGGCTAAACCCTTGATTCCTTTGGATAAAACAAGACTACATAAAATGAAAACATAAAGAAAATAACTCCTAAATAAATAATAGATAATAATTCCACACCTTATTTGATTCTTATTCAAATAAAAAACTCAAAAAAAAGTTCACTTTTATTCAAATAAAAATTGTAAAGAATAATGAGACTTGCCCATATTAGGAATAATTGAAATCTCAACTTTAAAGTTGTTCTTTTTCTTTTAAAGATAAAAGTATAATATGGCAAGTTCATTTAATTTCAATATGGAAAGTCTTTTTATTTTAATATTGAAAATTTTATAGAACTTGTACTAAAACACCACATGCTACATCATAGTAATAACCTACATAACACGTCATCTTATAAACCCTAAATTAGGCTTTACTTATGTTATAAACTTAGACTCGTCTAATACCAACCAAAGTCCACATAACTATTTAAAATTAGAAAGGTGGCAAGTAGCGTTGGCGGTCTATGATCTTCAAGAAGGAACATCTCTGATTGTTGTTATATGGAGCCTAATCAGACTTGGAGGTTAAATTTACCCCACTTTTATCAGTGTAGTTTCCCCCCAAATTATTTAACAGGGTCAAGGGGCAGCGCCCCTGGCGTGCTCCCTATCGTGATACAGGGTGGGGTCGACAGACAGCACCCCCGAAACCTCAAACAATTTTTTATTATTTTATAAAGGCGTCGAGAGTTATTTTTCTATTAGTCGACATTAAAAAAATCCCTATTTTTGTAACCGACATAAGGCTTGATAAAAGAGGCTAAGGGTTAGGGTTTCTATTGACGTATTGTAGCATTTTGTAGCAGTATTGAGTTGCAAGGATTGTTGGTTGTAATCGGTTTGATTTACTGGATAATAATATTGGACTCTCTATTGGTGGATGTAACCTGAGTTTGGGTGAACCACGTTAAAACTTATCTCTTCCTGTTATTATTTGTGTATTTTCATTCCTCTCTTTAATCTTTATTTGCATTTAATTGATATCTTTTGCTTGCAATTCCTAACACCGATTGGGAGGAAATTTGATAGGCTTCTTCTACAAACGTCTCACCATGCAACCTATGTGTACATGGCTTTACAGAGGGGTCTCCAAGTGGAATGTGTCAATGTGTTTAACATAGATCTCAACACCCATCATTTTCATCTCCCAGAGAGGTTAGCAGATAAGGGGAAAGAATCTTTCAACACAGTACGGTTCTACGACACCATGCCCCAGATGTGGCTTTAGGTCCCCCACGTGCACCAGGAACTCTATCCTTTTCTCCTCCATTCTCCATGCTGCCACCAGAGGAATATTATGGCTCTAACTCAAACTAGGTATTCTAATTGTTTTTTGTACTCGACCTGTTATTAGTTCTATGTTTTCCTATTTTCCTGTCTTCTTGCTTCTCTTCATAGGTGGGTTGCACCTTACATATGTGTAGAACCAGATGATATTGTTATGTCAGAAAATGTCTCCCTAGGACTTTTCCCTCTTAAGGTTTAGCTTCTGGGTCCTTTAGAATGCATTATAAGTATCTTTCATGTTAATCTTGAATCCTGATAAGAAAACCCCTAAGTGTTATGGAAAATAGGACCTAGGGGGAGCTATTTGAATAGATCCTTACCTAAATTGGGAGGGTGGACTTGTGTGCTAGCGCCTTAGTCTTGCTTCATTTTAGGTCAGCCCCAAATTTGAATGTCAATTTTGTGACCATTAATTAGGTCCCATGCCGACATCTTAAGTTTGAATTATGAAATTCTTAGCATGAATATGTTTAGTTGCATATGCAAGCATGTTTAGGGTTTCATTTGCAAACTAGAAGCTAACTAGAAGATGGTTGTGAACATTTGGAAAGCTTATGATTGTAGAGCATTCAAGATATTCATTGTTGCAGAGGAGAGCATTGTTATTGTGTTTGTGATTGCAGATTTAGCTTCATCTTCTCATGTGTTGAAGAATCTTCATCTATGAGAGATCTACACCTCCAAGGTGATATCTATTTGTGTTTTCAATCATTTATCAATTATTTTTGCCTCTATCCTGTAGGGATATGCACTCTTTATCTGATAAAGGTGTTTAGAAGACTTGAATGTCTCTTCATGGCTTGACTGAGGCAAGCCTCTAAACACCACAACCCCCAACCACTCACCTTGTGATTACAAGTTACAGGTGTCTTATCTTGATTAAGTGGAGTTGTAGGGAAAAAAAAGATAGTGTGTATATTATGAATCTCTGAAGAAAAGTACTACTTGGACTCAGGTGCTAGTGGTAGTGTCCTCCACATTTTTTGAGATAGAAATAGAAATTAAGTACAGTGATTACCAGTGTTGGAATGAGATCAGGATTCCACAGAGAAAATACCACATTTGACTTGGGCACTAGTGGTATTGTCCCTGAGTATTCTACATCTCAAACTTCAAAAAACGGTCAGTAACTAGCCTCCACCTACTATCTTAGTCTGTAATCATTTGTCGTAATTCATCATTTTACTTTCTGTTTTGCATAATTAGGGTTTCAAGAGTATTTGAGAATTAAATTGATACATTAATTAACAAACTCTAAATTTCCACATCATTCCAAGTGATAGCCTAACATGTAGGTGAATCCTCTTGCACAAGTGTGATTCAACTCAATTGATATGTCCTTGAATGTTTGTACTGAAACAAGGATTTAACCCACATATACACTAAAATTGAAACCCCCCTCATTTTTACCTTAAAACATTTTGGTGAACCCATGTTATTTTGAATCTTGCACCTTGTTGAGTGTTGTACTCTATATTTTCATTCATTCATCTTATTACATTTGAAAATTTACAAAAATAATAAAAATTTGAAAAAATTGGCATCTTAGGCTTGCATTTTGGCATAATTTGCATTAATTTAATTTAAGTTCTGTTATTTTCATTAGATCTGATTTAAATTACAAAAATTTATCATTAATTAATCATTTGCATTGCATTTTCATGCTTAATTTGTTAAAAATTGCTTGAAATTGTGCATTTCTCATAAAAACCTAGTTTTGCATTAGCTAGGGTTTGCAGTTAAAATCTTGTTTCAAATTTTACTACCCTTTTCAAACACTCATTTACTACTAATTTCTAATTGCCATGGTTCATCATAGTGTCCTTTTCGCAAACAAAACATGTCTAGGGTTTGAAAACCTTGCATTTTCACTAGATTTGGCCTTGTCGTCTCTCTGGAATTTCATTATAGGCATGTTGTGAAGGACATTGTTACATTATTGTATTGATATTGAGCTTATTATTTTCTGCCCCTCTTAACATTCTTCACAACACCTCTTCTTTTAGTCATTTGCATTGAAAAATTGTGAAAAATGTAAAAAATCAAGCATTTTTAGGTCATATTCATATATAGTTTTGCACTTATCCTTTGCATAAACATTGAAAATCCTTAAAAATCTGATTTTTCATACATTTGAATACATATACACATAGCTTATAATCGTAACAATAATTCTAGGCCTTATTTGAAAAGAAGGAGCCCTAAACTTGGAAATGCATTTACACCTCATGACAAAACATTTGTAGACAATGAAGGGACTCTTTACATTACTGTGAAAATAATGGAGATTCCAGTGAATGGTACACTTATAGATCCTAATTGCATGACTAATGTGATAATGGAAGAGTTTGTCCTTGCACATAATTTGACACAAGATTCCTATGAACCTTTGGATATAAGGATTAAGACACCTAATGGAGCTTTAATGGCTAAATTTGTGAAGATAAATTTATTGGTTACAACTTCTGATAAAGCCGTGGATCAAGTATTTGAGTTTATCCCTTTATCTAACCTCTTCTATGTAAAACTAGAACACCGATGGTTGAAATCTATGAACGTTGTCTCCTCAACTATTCACAATTGCATAAAATTCCCTTTATATGGACAAGTGCATACTATTCGACATAATACATATCAACCTTTGGCAATGGACAACAACTTAACCCTTGATTACTTTTGGTTGCAACCTGATAGAGATCCTGAGCCATGAAGAGATCAGTCTTTCTAGCAATATAGATGACACAAAGCAAAACTTATATCTAGAATGGTCGGGCCTCCTATGAAAACAACAAGAGATAAACAACCTGCATTAGAAGAACTTCCTAGAGGACAAAACAAAATAAGAATACACCAAGATTATTATGACTATGATGAAATAATTAGTATGATAGATGTGGATAAGGAAAAGTTTCATAACTCACCTCATCCATGGAGATGGTATCTATGCTAAGGTTCCTCCCTCGTCATCCTTACAAGGATCAGGAGTGAGTCATCAAGAACAAAACACTTCATCAAGAAAAATGAGATTTGAACATGGTGCTTCCTCCTCTAACATGCAACAACCTATGGAAAAACATGAACTTTTGAAAACATAAGGAACAAGACAAAAAGAAATAGACAAGCAATAGAAAGAAGGAGAAGAAGACAAGCTTTTGCCCAACGAAATGCACCTCAACAAGAAAACATTCCACCTAACATTGAATCAAATAGAGATGAGCTTAACAATAAACAACTCAATATAAGAACATAAGTTGGGCTATGGTACCTTATGAACCTCTTTCCTCTAGCATTTGAGATTGGCAAGATGATGACTTACTCGACAATGACTGCTAGTTCAATTGTCCCTTCAGGTAAGTATTTCTAACCCTTTTCCTCTGTGTTGTGTTTCCCCCATGATGTGTTATGTGTTGTTTAGGCCTCCTTGGATGACCCTTGACAATCTTGTAAGGTCAAGGATACTGGGAGACCACCTCAATTATGACCCTTTTTCTATTTGTAGCATCATTCTTCTATATTGTTTCTCCTCGATTTTTCATTGTTATGTGTTGTGTCCTAGGGGCATAGGATTTCAGTTGGTGACCTGGGGGCACCTTCCTACATGATGACCCTAGGGCACTTGTTTCTCCTCTCTTGATTTATTTTTTACCTTCCTCTAGTGTTTCTATCTACTTAGCAAATCACAAAAAACAAATAAGACTGATAAGGACCAAGTGTCCCTTTAGCGAGTAAGAAAAAATGGACCTAGTCCATACATGACAATGGGGTTGATCTATATTATTCGATGCTTGGCTAGTAGAATCACTCCGTGTGATATTTTTATGAAGTCTTATCACACTAACAAACCATAATAATATTGTTGCTCTGTGCACTTTGTTTATCTTAGATCTTGCCTTGCTTATACTTGGTTCTGAGATCTCTGCAGTATAGCCCCATGGTTATACTCAAGTTCTGAATCCATAGTATAACCTCAGCTCTTGATGTGATTATGTTTATGTATTGCTTTGATCATGTGATGTGTTTATTATCTTATGGAAAGATTTCTAACCTCTCTTCTTGCAGGAAATTGTGTGTTTGTGGGAACATTCAACAATCGTAAAGTGCATGTCACTTCTGGGGGCATGGGCTTTGCAAAAGCTCTTTTTCCCTCGTGTGTTTTCTCTCTACCGTAACACGCTTGATATCGGTACACAGTATCAACCACCTTAAGGTGGAGGCATATATAAGGTAATCTCTCTAATGATTTTGGTACTAACGAAGCATGTTTGTAAGCCCTTTGTGGAGGCAGGATGTTGTATCTCCATGTGAGTGCACATCTTTATTTTATGTTGCAATGAAAAAGCCCTCTGTGGAGGTGGGATATCATATCTCTTGAGCTAGTGTGTATCCTTTTATTTTAATCCCTCTGTAGAGCCAGGGATGGTGTATCTCTTGAGCTAGTTTACATCCTTTTTATTCTAAAATTCCTCAGAGTAGGTGGGGTTGATGTATCCTCCCTTAAACATGTCTTTGGTAGTTGTTGTGGCAAAGTCCAACCCTCAAGTGTGCCTGTAATGTGCCTGAGATGGTGGTGAACCTATAAATAGGCTCCTTCCATTGCTTGTTTGTCGTGTTTACTCCATGTCTTCCATGTGTGTGACTCTTGTATGGTGTCTTTGCTCCCAAGTATAGTCTAAAGACGTGTGGCGATGAGTCCCTCCTATGCTTTGGGATTTGTATGGTGTGTGTGTTCTCAAGTGTAGTCTAAATACATGTGGCAATGATTCCCTCCTACACTCTGAGATTTGTATTGCATGTCTGTTGCCCCATATGCAATCTAAAGATGTGTGGCGATGAGTCCCTCCTGCATTTTGGGTAGTGTGTTTACTTTCCATGTACTTGTTTTTGCATTTCATATATATATGAAAATAAAAAAAAATAATCACTACATTCACTATATTCATTATGTTTTGCATATCTTCAATATTGTCTTCTCCATGTTTTGTGTGATTGTAACTATCTTCTCTATGTTAGCATGCCTTTTACTATCTTCATTGTGATTGGCATGTCTGCAACGTGTTTTCTCTAATGCCTACCTGAGATTTGGGGGCTAGAGATAGTTCCTCAATCTTAGTGTATGCATTAGCTCTAAGTGCTTGGCATGATTGTTGTATTTTGACCGTAGTTTAATGCATGTATGGGCCTTGCGTTCATGCATGCATTAAAGTGGGGGCTAAATGTTATGTTAGAAAATTTCTCCCTAGGACTTTTCCCTCTTAAGGTTTAGCTCACAGGTCCTTTAGAATGCATTATAATCATCTTTCATGTTAATCTTGAATCCCAATAAGATAACCCCTAAGTTTTATGGCAAATAGGACCTAGGGGGAGCAATTTGAATATATCCTAACCTAAATTGGGAGGGTGGACTTGGGCGGTAGTGCCCTAGTCCTACCCCATTTTAGGTTAGCCACAAATTTTAATGTCAGTTTTGTGACCGTTAATTAGGTCCCATGCCGACATCTTAAGTTTGAATTATGAAATTCTTGGCAGGAATGTGTTTAGTTTCATATATAAGCATGTTTAGGGTTTCATTTCCAAACTACAAGTGAACTAGAAGATGATTGTGAACTTTTGGCAAACTTATGATTGTAGAGCATTCAATATATTCATTGTTATAGAGTAGAGCATTGTTATTGTGTTTGTGATTGTAGATTTAGCTTCATCTTCTCATGTGTTGAAGAATCTTCATCTATGAGAGATCTACACCTTTGAGGTGATATCTATTTGTGTTTTCAATCATTTATCAATTGTTTTTGCCTCTATCCCACAGGCATACACACTCTTTATCTAACAACGGTGTTTAGAAGACTTGAATGTCTCTTTGGAGCTTCACTAAGGCAAGCCTCTAAACACCACAACCCCCAACCACTCTCCTTGTGATTGCAGGTTACAGCTGTCGCATCTTGATGGAGTGGAGTTGCAGGGAACAAGAAAACAATGTGCAAATTCTAAATCTCTAAAGAAAAACACTATTTGGACTCAGTTGCTAGTGGTAGTGTCCTCTATATTTTCTGAGATAGTAATGGAAAGTACAGTGATTACCAGTGTCGAAAGGAGATCAAAATTCCACAGAGAAAATACCACATTGGACTTGGGTGCTAGTGGCGTTGTCTCCAAGTATTCTGCATCCTAAACTTCAAAAAATGGCCATTAACTAGCCTCTGCCTACTATCTTAGTTTGTAAGTATTTGTCATAATTCATTATTTTACTTACTATTTTGCATAATTAGGGATTCAAGAGTATTTGAGCATTAAATTGATACATTAATTGACAAACTTTAAATCGTTCCATGTGACAGCTTAACCTGTAGGTGGATCCTCTTGTACAAGTGTGATTCAACTCAGATGATATGTCCTTGAATGTTTGTAGTGAAAGGAGGATTTCACCCACATATCCATTGAAATTGAAAACCCCCTCCTTTTTAGCTCAAAACATATATATTCCTTTTTTTTATCGTCTATACTTTTTTCTTGTAATTTCACTTCTCTAATGTAGTATAGGTGCTTCCTCACCTTTCTTTTTAAAAAAATATTCATTCTTCAATCTTCATCTTTAAGGTGAGTGTTGTTATGCTCAAATGTTTGACTTGGTGTGAGCCATAATATAATTCGTCAAGAAAAAAGTGAGGTATATAATGAACCCTTTCCATGGTAGCTTTTTTGGCTCTTTCTCATTACATTGCAAATGCATTGTAATTTGTGTTGGAACCTAATTCTTAATCATAAAGGTGTATTATTATCTATGAAATGTTTCTACTCCACAAGGGTCATTAACGAACTCTTTGTATGGAGGACAATGTCTAGAAGGAGGATCCATGAATTTTTCATATTAATCATGTTGATATACTAGCAATAATTTGAAGTGTGTTGGGGAAGATTTGTACCACAAACATAAATGTAAAATTGACCCAATTTAATCAATGATTATTTTGAAACAAAGATGATTGTCATATTTAAACATCAAGAGGTGTATATAATTAAATTTAATATACATTTTCATGGTTGAAATTTTGATTATCTACTCATATGTGCTTAATTCACAAGAAGAAGATATTTTCTTAGATGTAGAGATAGAATCTAACATAAAAAAAAATGGAGTAGTGGAACTACAAAGGGAAAGGAGACTATATACCAACACTTTAAAGGCATCATGTCAACATGGCTGGAATTTTATTAACTATGTAAGAGAGAACTTATATGTGGTTCATTCTCATTAGGGAATATTGGATGCGTATGATATCATGGTATTTACAAACTTTCAAGGTTGGAGAATATAGATAACTTTAAAAAAATAGAACTAGATGTGTGTTTTTGTGTGTCTTCCAAAGAAACAAGGAAAACTAAGGCACATGATTTATGATCCCTAAGGATATGGTACCCAACATAAAATTCTAGTGTCACTCTCCAAGCATCTAAAATCCCAAAAAGTATGACCTTATCTAAATGATTAATCATGGAAGTGGTAAGCACTAGACACAACATCTACAAATAGAACTAAAAAATTAACAATAATAAACTATAACCAACATAAAAAAATACAAATAGAACTAATAGCTATCAATAATAAACTACAACCTACATAATAAAAAATTAATACAAATAGAACTAAATTAAATGAATTATATAAGTAACAATAATAAATAAATTAGGGTCAGGAAGTGATTGAGAACGAAGTCTTTTTTCAGAATTTTTCACACCATTTCAATTTTTTTGATTAAAGAAGGTGCAGCTAGTGAGATTCAAAGTATTCAACTTATGTGCATCAATGGACAAGTTCATAATGAAAGGTTCAACTTGTTAAGTGAAAGCCTCCGCCTTTGCAAAAGAGACACAACCTGGAATGGTGTGTAAGCCATAGGAATCAGCTATAAACATGGCGCAAGTCAAGAATGATTGCATAGTCATATTCATACATGGCACAGTTCCAATCAAAGGTGCAACTTCTGTGATAGAAGGCATCTTGTAAAGAGGTGAAGCCTAGCCATTATTCAAGAATGATGCACAACTTTGTGAAAATTCAACATAGACATTATACAAAGATAAGTGCAGGTTTGTTTTTGCATGCAAAAGATAGAATCAAAGGCAAAAAACAAGATGCCAACTTGGGTGTAGGAAAGAAAAGCTTCAAATTCCAAGAGATGTGTTTAAGAGACCAAACTTTCATACCTTTGGTTCGAGAATGGTGGCAGGCTGCTCCTTTTTGTGAGAGGATCAAGAATGTTCTAACTAGAATCCAATCTTAAGTTTGTGAAGTTCAGAGAGTTATGGAATGGAACTGAGATCACTTCAAGAACATATTTGTGGAAATGAAAAGGATCCAATAAGATTTACATAATATTGAGGCCACAATTATAAAATTTGGTATGGATGCTGAAAGCTATTAGAAGGAGAAAATATTGAGAAAAGAGATGGAAGAAATCTTGAAGAGAGAAGAAGTCTTCTAGCAGCAAAAGTCAAGGGAAACCTGGCTAAAAGAGGCGGATAGAAATACAACATTTTTTCACCTCTTGACCAAAATCAGATGAGCTTCAAACTTGATTTGTAATATAATTAAAAGTAATGGAATGATGATCAATGCTATGGAAGTGATAAAAGAAGAGGTCGGGACTTTCTTTGGAAATTTATTATCAAAAGATGAAAATCTAGCACAATGGGAAGATAGCAAGGTTGAGATACCTAAGTTGATATCAGAGGATCAAAACATGGAGCCAATGAAGGAGTTATCATTGGAAGAAGTCAAGATAGTTATCTTCTCTATGTCAGGAGAGAAAGCACCAGGTTTGGATTGTTGGACAGGATCCTTTTTTTCAAAATTGTTGGGACACCGTGGGAAGAGATATATTCTTGGTAGTGGAAGAATCAAGGAAATTCAAAAATGTTCTTAAATAAATGAAGAATACCAACATAATGCTCACTCCCAAGGTAAAAACACCACTTAAGTTTGAAGAATTTAGGCCAATTTCACTTTACAATTACGTATACAAAATTGTATCCAAGGCAACAACTATAAGACTGGCAATGATTCTGTCAGACATCATTTCAGAGGAACAGGGAGACTTTGTTCCAAGGAAGGAGACAACATAAGGGGAAATTATAACTCATAAGATCTTCCACTCTATCAAAGAAGGGAGAGACATATGCATGGTACAATAAAATTGGATATGGCAAAAGCTTATGACAGGGTTGATTGGGAATTTCTAATGTACATCCTAGATAGATTGGGATTTTTCCACAGCATGGAGAAACTAGATTTCATCTTACATCACAGGATCCAAAATCACAGTCTTGGTAAATGGTATGGAGACTATTCCATTGGAATTGACTCGAGGTTTAAGGAAATGGGATCCCCTCTCCCCATACCTATTTATCATTATGTCTAAGGTGCTGATGTGGGCAATTCAGGATGCAAATAGAAGGAAGCAATGGCAAGGAGTTAGGATACAAGGTCTACAAGAAACCTTCACTCATGTGTTGTTTGTAGATGATACTATCTAATTTGGACAAGCCTTGCTATGGGATGCCAAAGTAATCAACAAAATAATCAATTATTATTGTAGCATATTAGGACAATTAGTTAATGATAATAAATCCAAACTTTTTATGTTCCATTCAGTGGCAGCCAAGAAAGGAGAAATATCCAACATTTTTACCTTCAAAGTTGAAGCAATTCTACGTAAGTATCTTGGAATACCTTTGTTTAGTGGGAGGCATAGAAAGGAATTTTGGAAGGAGGTGATTTCCTATCCAAAGAGTAAAATAGGGACTTGGAAAGGAGGATGGTTGACATTGGTAGGTAGATTAACCCTAATCAAAGTGGTGCTAACAATTATTCTAATATACATGATGTCCACCTTACAAATTCCTAAAGGTGTGTGTTCATAATTAGGAAAGATATGCAGGCGATTCCTTTGGCAAGGGACTTTAGAAAGGAAGAAAATTCACCTTCTATCTTGGGAGAAGATATGTTGTGATGCCCCGTCATGCAACCCTAGAGTGTTAGACTAACAAGTGACAATATTACATAAATATTGTTTTTTTTTTAAGCAAAGATATGCATTAACAATTATAACAACATTAAATGAAAAGAATAGTTAACACGTCTAGGGAACATAAATACATCAGATAGAATTATAACCATACAAGTGATATGCATCATGATACAACAGAAGAATCTTACATTATACATTTGCAAAGATAAATAGTTACAAGTTTCAATACAAGATTACCAGACCGATTACATCGGTTTAAAAATAGTACAATTATGAATGTATACAACAACATGAAGGTGTAGAGAAAAAATGGAACTGGAACACTTCTGCTCTCATCTCAAACCAAACATCCAAGAAGACCAATGGATAGCTCTGCCTCCCAACCATGTGGAACCCTGGGGTCCACCCCTCCGAGCTAGGAGATAACAATGAGGTTCAGACTCCATGCAGACAAAACAGAATAATAGGACTGCTCAGACAAGATAGTACTCGACATAACAAGACAAGATCAACCATCAAGACAAGTCTGCACTCCAGAGGCAACAACAAAAGATAAAGAGATGTAACTGGACTGCAGTAAGGAGAGTGTCATCGCATGGTCCTAGCATGGGTTACCCAGGCTATCTCTCACTAGAAGCTGGCCCCCATCTATGGTTACCCTAGTAGCCTCTCTCTAGGCACCAGCCCCATAGGGTGACACATGCGAAGCCAACATGTCCTCTCATGGAGATAAGGAGGTCAGCCTTGCCAACCAGGCCTTCTCATCCCATCCTTAGCCTGCGAGAGCACTCAAGGCATGGGTGAGGCATCTTACTTATCTTGTTATGTGATTTACTACCCCAACCCTCCTAGATAAATTATTATGTTATCACTTGATTATCACTTCCATGGGGTTACGGAGGCTACCACTATGGCACTGACCCCACCATGAAAGTCACTCTCCCATCTACAACTAGCACCCCTAACTAGTCAAAATAAACCACCAAAACAACAACCATGGAAAAGATTCTGCAAGGCATATGTCCTCTTGCATAGTGAATCATTACAACAATAAAACTCAATAGCCACCCCTGGTTCAACACTCTTTCTTAAACACAACACCAAAAAGCTCATACCAAAAGGAGGCATTATAACTTATCCACGTCAAAACGGACTAAGAGTACCCTAAGTCTCTGGAGCCACTATTACAACAAGAGGGTTAAGACGATATTACAACACATTTCTAATCGATCCTACTTACTTCCATAAACATGCATTAAAAATGATTACACTAACTTCAAGACTGGAAAGCAATAACAACATTAACACTTTAATCTATGCAGACATTTTATTTAACAAGTCCCAATATGCTATTATTTTGAATAATAATCCATTCAAGGAACCTAACAAGATAAATTTTGTTTCCTAATCGAACCAAAGATTTAATAAAAGATTTACCCCAAAAGTATAAAGCAATAGTATTCACATAAAACTTATACATCAACTATACTAAGATTTTATCATGTTTACTAACTTAGACCAAAATGTAATAACTATTCTTACCTTACTATCCTATGCAACTATAGTTATAGACTACATAAAAGAGTAATATCATTTCTATCTAATTGCCATTTGAACAACTATTACACCATGGAGATGGTTCAAATATTAAGAGTTCTAATCTTGCTACAATGCTAAAACTCATATATCTCCTACAAGGAATTTACTAATATTTCTACCATTCTGAAAGCTATTAAATCTAAATCAAATAGAGAAACTAAGTTAAAAAATGCTACTAACCGAATTATATTGCTAAAGCTATAAGCATAAGATATTTGACTCTTATCTATCATTATAACACTTATACTCTAACTTACAAACAATAACCTAATATTCTAACATCAACTTTCCATAATAATGAACTATACTACTTTTACATAAATTTAACAAAAACAAATAGCATTCCACTTATTTTACAATACTCCTATAATACTAACCGATAACTCCTATAATACTAACCATATATGATATGATAAGTTGAATCTATACGTATCATTGATATACTCCATTTTAAACACTTAACTATGAAATAACACAAACCATCGAATAACAAAGTGACCTTACCTCTTACTAATTACATCAACTCTTACAAAGAAATTAGTAAAAAGACAATGACCTAATCCCTATCATAACGACTTAGGCCGATCTCCTGCTAATCAAGACTGTAGCATAACTCATCCATGATGTGCCATTATTGTCAATGGCCATTTTCATTTAAGGAATGTTAAAACATGTAGGAGGAAGGATTGCATTCGCTGGCTAAGAATAGGCTCAATAATGCAGCAATGGACAGCGTATTGCTGAGAAGGTAGGCGTTTGCAGATTGATACATCTAAGCTCATCAACTAAGTTGGCGTTTCACAGGATCGTTTCAGAGTTCAAAAACCACTCTTGCAAATGTAAGTATATCATGTGGCTCGAAGGCATACAAATCCAAAAGCAATGATCGCTAGGTGCTACATAATGCAGCAATGTTAAAAGATTAATGTCACGCCGAGCATGAAAGATAATAGAGATGATCGATGACATCCCATCATGTCACCGATGGGTCGATGGGGGCATCAAAACTTAGGCTTACTATTCAATCCTCGGTCGACACTCTCAATTTGGCTGCACAAAAAGCTAAATAAAGAAATAGAAATAGTATTCAAGTGGTGATAGAAAGAATGCAGTATGGTAATAGACTGCATTTCAATTAAATGGGCAGGGCAAAATTTGTGATTGAAAGCATTCCACATAGGAAGCAACATGGCTCACGGCCTTTCGAAGCATCATCAGAAGGACAAAATGGATCAAATGTGACAACATGACACTGGTAAGATAGAGGTATAAAATCAGTTTTGTCTTGGTTGAGTAAATTCTATGAAGCGGCCATGAACAATTTTTTTTTACACACAAAAAAATCTATTTCTTATAACTGTTGCAAGCAGGTATAGCTCCTTGACCGAAGTATAACAGTGAGCTAGACAACCTCAAGTGATACTTCATCTGAGTAAGATTAGATGGATTTCCTAGCATATTGATGTTCTAATATAGAGGTTTACAGAACACATGGCTATGGATTAATTGAATATTGATTTACAAAAGACAAGGTGAGTCTGGCATGCCTTGGATAATTAAGCAAGGTCCATCATTGACTGAAAAGAAAGTGCTGCAAGAGTTTAGGAAAGGCTAGGGTCTCAATAAGGACACAGCATACATTCAACCTCACTACCTAAAACAAGGATCCACAAAGTCGACATATGATAAGATCAAATGTGAGCATTACGATACGCTAGGTTTAGAAGAAAGAGTTATGTTGAGGAAAACATAATGGAGAAACGAGATTTCAAAATGCAAATGTTTCAAAAATATGACATACTAGCAAACTAGTGAAATCTCCATAAGGGTTTACATTGGTGTTGCAAAATAGAGAAGATCAATTTTATTATCAAGACAACATAAAACCAATCCATTCAATAACTAAAACTAAAGTGACAAATTTCAAAGAATCAAGTCAGAACACATACATGGACTGAGCTATTTTCCCCAATTCTCCTCTTGCCTGCTCAATCTCCTTTCTCTGAATGACCCCTCCCAAAATTTTCCCTTGAAGCAAAATAGCCCCAATCATAAATGCCCACTCACACCAAAACCATTCTCAAGAATCCTCCCCACCAGAAGAATTTAAATTTTTACTAATCACGGAGATTCCCCACTTTGAAATCATAATTGACAACTAACCACATTTAATTATTTCCCCAGAATGATTCTATCCATAACTATAGACATTAATGAGTTCAAATAAAACTTTGACCCACATATAAATTTTACAACATTAGAATAGTTAACTTAATTCTGCATTACAATTTACTTAATTAGCTTCCTCCAAGAATATTCCAATTTTACGACACATCAAAAATACCATAATGTTTGACACAAAACGTCATAATATCATAGATCATTTATGCATACAAGAATACACATAGGCTGACCTAATAGGACCCAACAATAAACATACAAACCACATGACGACCATCAAACTAAAAGTAGAACTGACCTAGGGGATAAACCTCATGTTATCTCCATCAACATTATCCATTGGTGTAGGGCTTGCTCAGACCTGCTAAGTTAGGTGGAGTCGAGGCTCGGTACCTGCAACCTGTATAAGAACAATAGGTTGTATACGATCGACTACATATATATCAACATACACAAAGTCAGATAATCACGGTGTAGTAGGGTGCTCGGAACGAGTAGTACTACACCGTCCCTGCTCTGGAACAAGACTATAACCATTTTTATTTCAAATTAGACATCAATAAATCACATAAAACATGATAATATATTAAACCATCACTAATCATGTCCATCTCACCATAACTGGAATAACAATAATGTCATCATAACTCAGAACACATGTCAGAACTATATCAGTCGAACATAGTCTATCACGATCATAATAAGCATAAACCATAGGCCTAATAACTCAAATGTCTCAAAACTATCTAAATGCAATGGAAGAACTAACAATTGTCTCAGAACTGACAAAATGGTAATGTGAAACTAGCAACTATCACAAGCCAAAAATGAGGGGGCATTACATATGTAAACCTAAACATTAAGGATGGGCATGGATTTTTAACCTAAATATGTAAAATCAAGCTTTAGGAGAAAATTTAGCCTAGAGTATGTATAAGAGACCTCAATCTAAGTGGACCAGAATGATGCAATTCAAATACCTAGATAATATAGAGAAGGAGAGTATATTCATAGTAAATAATCCCACACAGGGGTCAGCCATGTGGAATTTTATTATAAGGAGTAGGGAGGTAATTTTGCCACAATTAACATGGGTAATTCATAATGGAGTGAAAGCAAATTTCTGGGGGGATTCTTGGAATAGATGGACAAATCTTTTAGCATGGGAAGAGTTAAAGGAAGCAAGGATTTATCTTAAGCAACATTGGGGAAACAAGGTTTGAGATTACTATCTTCCACAGGAAGGGTCTCGCACGTATAATGTTATATGGAGAAACACAGTGGGTTGTGATATTCCACAAGCTCAAAAGTATTTGCTTCAAAGCATCCTTAGGTCTAGAGTGGTGTTTTTTTCAAACCAGGAGGATGAACAAGGACGTACAACAGACAAGACATGTATGTATTTAGTTAAACAAGGTTATAGGATTCTAAACGCAAGGCAAAAGTCAAACTAGCCAGCACATTTATGTTGGAATGATGCTACGTTACCCAAGGTCGGATCCTTTGCTTGGCTAGCATTGCATAAGAGAAATTTTCTTACTAGGGATAGAATTCAAAAATGGGCTATAGGTTCAAACTTTAAATGTGTATTGTGTGGGGATGAGGAGGAGAGTCTTGACCACCTTTTACTATAGTTCCCTTTTAGTAGAAAATGTTGGTATTAGCTCCTCAGAAAATTAAACTAGGTCATGCCCCTACCAGAGTTCTTGTTATCGCTATTTAAAATATAGCCTAACTTGTGTTTAGATTCAACCTTTGTAGGATTATGGGATGTGAGCCCATCCATAGTAGTTTGGCATATTTGGCAAGAAAGAAATTTTAGAATATTTAGGAAGGAGCCCTCGACGTTACAGAAGATATGTGAGAACCTAAATAAAGCAATCTCAGAGGTAGTTTCAGCAAAAATAAGGAAGTCAAGCAACCAGAGCACAAAGTGGTCAAGGTGGGATGATGAGATGGTCAAAAATTGGATCCATCTGGAGCCAATTACTATAGCCAAGCAATAAGAAAGTAGATAGAAGCCTCGTTAAATAGAGTCCCACAACACAACTATATGTCAAGATGAACTTTGATGGGGCATGTCAAGGAAATCCAAGCCTGTTAGGAACGGGATGTGTTATTAGAAACCATGAGGGAAAGATGTTGGTGGCCAAATCATTGAAAATCCAACAAGGAACCAATAATGAAGCTAAGGATTGGGTGCTCCTACATAGTCTACAATTGGCCATAGACTATAAGGTTAGAAACCTGTGGATAGATGGGGACTCTCTTATTATAATCAGAGCACTGAAGGCTAAGAAATTAGAGAATTGGAAGGTAGACTACATTCTATAGCAGGCTTAAGATCTGGTAAAGAAGTTAGAAAATATTTAGATATCCCATTGCTATAGAGAAGGGAATAAAGTGGCTAATGCACTAGCATATGGACCCATAGATCAAAGTCAAGATGAATCAATCTTTGATCCAAGACAAGGGAATATGCCCAGTCAAATGATGACATGGATCAGGGATGACATGTAAACTCACAAGGTTCATCATTTTAGATAGGTCAAGTGAGACGTCACAATAAATTTCCATTCTAGGCTTTATAGTTGAACAACTTTTTGGAAGAGGCAGCAGGAAGGACTCCCATAGGATGTCATGGCTATGATGGTAGTATGGGTTTCAAATAGAAAAATGACATGGGCTAGATATAATTACTAGCCTCAGCAAATGAATTTTAACTATGGGACAAGTTCAGATTGAATGTTTGAAAGATCAGGGAAGCTATTGGTTGGATGTAAAGGATTGGACGTTGATCATTAATAGGTAGTAATTGAAGCAAGATCAGAGGGTTTTCTCCACATGCTTCTAATAGAATGTATCTATTCCAATTTTGAGGCTAGCTCTACTTGTCAAATCCCACATCTCTTCACACGTAGGAGATCCAGCTCCTTTATTTCTATGAAGAAAGTCTAGCTAGATAACAGGCTATACAAATCCCAATCTTTATTATGATGATGCTAGGCGAGGGTGTAAAATACCATGACTCTATGAAAAGGATGGGGTTTAAATAAGTAAGGGATAAGGTGAAAGGGAGTTGTTAATGGAAATATGAGGCACATCTTAAAATGATCTCTAACTTTTATTACAAAGGCTAGTATTTGATATTGAATGATGTCTCCTCAAGTATGATCAAGCCGCCTCGGGATTGGAAGGAGAAGTACACAGACTCTGCATTTAATTATATATACTCCTCTTATATTATAGGGCGTCTTATTCCTTTCAATCTACCATGATATTTTCTTAGTGTTGTCATTGTCTCTCTACTTACAGGTATCAATAATGGATGATTGTCACAACCCACATTTAAATTTTGACTTCGAATTGGAATACTATTATAGGTATTTAATTTTTAAATAATATAAAAGCCCATAAAATTAAATAATAATAAAAACAAAATACAGTCCCAATTTAAAATTCTAAAAATGAGGACACTTATAGAAAAGGCATAAATGAGGTCCAATCTCCCCTCATTTTCTAGTCAAGACTCAAGGTCATATCCAATAAATGACATGAGAAAATGTCCACATGAATAATGACAAAGGAGAAAATTGGAGAAATCATTTAAGATCAATAGGTCCTTTTTCTCCTAAAAATTTATGGCAAAATAGAAAATAGATCAGCCTCATTTATGGGAGAGACTTGACTCTAAGACTTATTTCTACCCCCATAAGGATTAGAAATTTCTATAAATTATCTGGATTTGTGAGGAAAAGGACACTCATCTCTAGTTTGGGAGTGCTGGAGAAAACTGTAAGAGTTCTCCTCCCCTCAATTTGTTTTATTTCTTTTGAAAGTTTGTTTAGTTTTTGAATGTTTATTAATAAATTTAAGATTTATTTTGATAGTATGTTTCAAACTATGTATAAGTTTTGATGAATGGCAACTGTTTTAGAATTTATCTTTACACCTGTCAATTGTATTTGCTTGAATACACGCACACACAGATGTCTATAGGACTATACCATGTTCCAAAGCTCCCATATTAGCACGGATGGGGAGGATTATGGTAAATGTTTCTAAGGCCTCGTCAGCAAATCCATTTTTGTGCAGTCCTGCAGTCTTAATTTGAGGCATTCTAGCAGTCCTCGTGCCTTGTATGAGCTTCCACGTTTGCATCTCTATCTACCAAAGCATTTCCAGTATAATATCTAGCAAAAATCCCCCATTCGCTATGTTGGGGGCTGTTCAAGCCCTGTTTTAGAGCCCACATACAGGGTGTATGTTAGCAAGGGTTCTGGAATTTTGACTTTACACCTACCAACGTCATCTCCTTGGAAGTTTTTGTGCATTGTCTATGCTTCCACATTTTGCATACATGTCTACTGGGGCACTTGCAACTACAACACTAACAAAATCCCTCCTTCCCTTATGCCTTGAAGGATGTCCATGCCCTATTCTCAGATCGGTAGAAAATAGCATAAAGTTCTAAGTGTTCCAAAAATCATTGAATGAAGCTGTTTAATTTTATGAAATTTGAAAATAGTAGCTAATATGTGTTCAAATACTATTATTGAAGAAAAGGTGTAGATAGTCAAGATAGATAATTCACATGATACTCAACTGCATTGAAATCATAAATTTATCAAGTTCCATCAGGCTGAGTTTAAACAAATGATTTATAAAATTTATCTTAGTTATTGTTTTTAATCACTTGTAGAGGAAACAAGTCACATAGTTTTGTATGTAATCTATATTACAATGGTGAGAGTTTAAGAACTCACCAGATTTGTGATCAACTAAATCTCTGTACCTGATAAAGCATTACCCATGTATAATACCCAGATTTGCAAGCAACAATTTGCATAGAGTGGGAAAGCACCTAAAATAACCATGCAGATTTAATTAGTATCTTAATGATAAAATTTAGGGTGTTCTCAGATTAGCCAGTACTTGCCACACATAACAATCAACTATAGTTGTAATACAATAAGGGTTTCTCATATGATTGAAGTATGAACATCTCTCATCCACTAAACCTACATGGCTTGCATGCACCAAGAACATAAGCAAAGCTTGCAATTTTAATGGATAAAAAAATAATTAAATAATTAAAGTGGTGATGAATGGACAAGTGTGATAGAGAGTGATTGTGGGTAAAAAATGAAATATTGAAGTATAATAATATAATGAGTGAAAAGTAATAACAAATATAATAAATTAGTAGTGACAAGAATATAAAAAGTAATAAAGTGTATGTTAGAAAAGAGAAATGAAAAGAGTGAGAGTTATAAAAAAAATGTTAAATAAAGAAAAAGACAAAATAATAATAATAATAATGGTAAATAATATAAATGTGAAAATAAAAATAAAAATAAAAGAGAAGTATATTAATGGATATAATGAAATAAATATGAAAATAAGAATGTGTGAATAATAGGTATAATAAGAAAGAATTAAAAAAAAATGTAATAGAAAATAGAACAATAATAAATAAAGTAAAAAGTAATTTAAAAAAATAGATAGTATAAATATAATATTAAGGCAATAAAAGTGGCACGATGAATGAATACAATGTAATGTGAATAAAAATAAGGATATATAAAATAAATAATATGAATGGTGATTAAGAGGAATATAGATGGAAGAAGTAAGAAGTATGAAAAGTATAAAATGGATGTAAATAAACATAAAAAGTAGTTAAAAGATAAGTGTAGTAATGGTGTAGGTTAGAAAGAAGAAGGTAAAAAAAAAAAGGAATGAAAAAAAACAAGATAGAGAAGAAAATAAGAGTGATAAAGTATAAAGGATTGAAAAGTAAATAATAAAGTATAGTATTATAAGGAAAAAGAGTTAAAGGAGTGAAGATGAATATGGAACTGATAAATAAGTATTGAATAGAAGTGTAGCAATGGAAGAAAAATTAAGTGAGATATGGTGTTGCAAAATGTAAAATAAATGATTGTGGTAGCAGAAAGTAAAATGTTATGGGTGTATATATATGATAAATGAGTGGAATATGAGTTGTGGAGTATGATTATTCAAGGAATAAGATTGGAAATATAGATGAAAGTGTATATAAGGAGTGAGGTGGGGAGTAGGAATGTTATTAGGTGTAAAAGGTTGAAGAGGGATAAATGAGTACCAATATTGAAAAATGTAATAAATGTAATTAATAAAGAATGAATTTAAAAGTGACATACATTATAATGGTAAGAATAATAAGGTGAAATGAGTATATTAGATGTGCATAAGAGAAGTGATTAACAAAGAAAATGAAGTGTAAACGAAGATGTATGATGAGGAATATAAACATTGTAATATCATGCACACATTAATCTCAGACTCTAAACACATTAGAATAAATTGATGCTTGCTTTGGTTAGTGTAAATCAAAGCCAAGGGTAAGTGCAAGAATTTGGGTCCACATAGAGGGGAAGTCGCGGGCAAAAAAGAAATCCCGACGGAAACGAGTGCCCGAGCCTAAATGGGTACCCGTTTATATAAAGATATTTGAATTTGAAAAAAAAGCCCGCACACTTTTTTTTCCCATACAAAAGGAACGGGTACTCATTTTAAAATGGGTACCCATTCCTAAAATCTTAGGCTTGGGAAAGGCATGGTAAGCCAACCCCTTGCTTTCGACCTGCAAGTTTTTTTCTAAGTACAGAACAAGAGAAAAGACTGAGTTTACCTATATGGCTGACGACATTTTTTTCTAAATTTTTTTACGAAATTAAAACCTATTACAGATGACAGTGTCTAGTTTTCAAATATATAATTTTTTTTATTGGACTTATTTTTCTATTTATTATTTAATTTATGAGTAAACTAGTCCAAAAACTTGA
This sequence comes from Cunninghamia lanceolata, assembly GCA_027924645.1. Classification (NCBI taxonomy): domain Eukaryota; kingdom Viridiplantae; phylum Streptophyta; class Pinopsida; order Cupressales; family Cupressaceae; genus Cunninghamia; species Cunninghamia lanceolata. Next base: position 1,361,175 of record BSBN01000618.1, read on the forward strand.
AATGATAGGTGTTTGTATTTTTTTAATAACTTTTAATTTTTAAAGTTTTTTGAAAAAAAAAAGTATATGTTATCAATCTATACATCATTCTTTACACAATGGAAAAAAAAAATCATTTTATGATTAGTTTTGCTCAAATTATGTTGGTCGTACACGAGGGTTTTTGAAAATAGCAATTAGGGCCAATAAACAATTAATAAAAAAATTATTAGGAAAAAAATTATAAAAAATATCCTCATCAAACATCACTATACTACACATCTTTCCCCAAAAGGGTTTAGAAAAATAATTTTATTTAGGTCAAATTATGTTGGTCGTACAGTGCATGGTATGGTAAAAATAAAGTGACTTTTAAACAGTGGTTTTTAGAAATGCCTATTGAAAATCAATTTGTATCATTTGGGTATTAAAATAAATTACATAGTTGGAAACTAGACTCTGAGTACTATATTTAATATTACTAACTTTTTTTAAGATTCAATCTTTAAGTGCCTCAAATGTTAACGTCAAATGTGACAAATTCTAAAAATCAGGGAAAACACTTCCACTTTTTGGCCAAAAATGGACCCAACTTCTTGCACTGACCCCCAACATTGTTACTCAGATAAATCTTTCAACCAACTATTGTTAGTAATCTACGACATGGAAAATGTGAAATATAAACTATGCTCATGTATTTGATTTTAAAACCTTAGAACAACTAATTATCATTTCTTATGTATTAGGGATCATAGTTATCCTTGATCGAGTATATTCAAAGTTTATTAATAATGGAAAATAATCAATTTTGTTGAAGTATAAATCTATTTATGGAATTTCAAGTGAACCTCTTGTTGAGACATCTATATTATTTTACAAACTTTTATTAATCCTTACTAGTTTCAATTTGAAAGTGAGCTTTATAATGGTCATGTAAGAAAATGTTTCAATTCTTCACTCTTGGAATAAAGTCTATTGATGTATGACAAAATAGATTATCAATACTCCTTATTTTTCCAAAATTTAATCTTTTTATGTTACGAATTGATAAAATTGATTAAGTATTTTTCTCTAAGAAAAATGATCATGCATCCTTATATATCTTACTTCCATTATGTTTCCTTTATCAATTTCTTTATTAGTGATTATTCAAGATTTTCTCTTCTACTAGATAGGTAAACATTGTAAATAAACATCCAAACTCAAACAAATTGCAGTGTTCAGTATTTACGGTACCTCTGTGTCACGTTTACAGGTAATGCCGTCGCGTTGAACCAAGTACCTCACGCCTAACATAGCTGCAACAACGATGTCTGGGCACCATCCCTCTAAATCGTCAGGGAGTAATAAGGGACATCTCAAAGTTAAATCCACAAGAAGGGAAAATCTCCTCGGATACCTCACTAAAAAGATTAACTAAAAAGAAAAGGTGAGGCTATTGAAAATAGTTGTAGGATGATCAATGGAAAGACCTCATCAGGGAAATATGCGTGTTAGGTAAACTATTCACACTTGAAAACCTAAACCTCAAACACTCCCGGGAGGTGTGTTTACAAAATATTTTCTTAGGAATTCCGTCCATTGTATCACTTGAGTGGGTGGCAGTCGGCGAAGAGTTGTGTACCCATTCACAGTTACATCAAACATAGTGCAAAACAGAACTACATATTCGCATTCGCTGTGTCAATCGCATCCGAAGAGGGCCTTGATCCTATGGATATAGGGTATGTAGGCAGTCTGGATGGCAAAGGATGCCCCTAGTACTTAGGTCCCTCGGATATAGTATACTCTTTTATAATCAACTTCGTAATCTCGATCCCTAGTTTAAAGGTTATCTAGGTAACTTAAGAACTCTCCCAGTACTCAGAAGAATCCCCGAGGTGGATTACTTGTACCTGACTTTATCGTAAACTGAGGTGAGTACAAGTTGATGTTATGTGTTCCCTAGTTGACATCCTTAGTACAATGTCTGGGCAAACTGTGGTCCCCAGGAAGTGACTCATGAACCCGTATTGGTCCCGAGGGAGGAAGAAGTCTCTAGCCAGAGCATAATGATTCTTGTCCTCTTTAGCCATTAGGCTATCATGTTTACTTATCCCGGATTGGATAGAGTGTTGGTTCATTTGACCCACTAGGCCTTTTGGCCACTATTTGTTCTACCACGTATTGGGTAGAGATAAGGTTTGTTTGACCTGGTTCTGTATGAACCTATTTGCCCAAAGGATAGAAGAGCTCGGGTTGGCTTAAGAAAGTTCTGTTTGAACACATGGCCTGTATTGGCCAAAGTTTCCTGAGTACTCAATCAAAGTCTTGATATATCACATATGAACTTGTTAATTAGGTAAAAAAAATTGAAAATTTGAGTTTGGACCAAGCGGGTCCTTAGAATGATGATAAGATTAATCAATGCATTTTCCCTATCATGTTGTGGGAACCTAAAATTCATGGAAAAGTGAATTATGGATGTGGATCAGATTGTAAACTCATATTGTACTATGGTGTAGTTCGCAGTCCACAATATATGTGGACAAAGGTGGTTGCAAGGTTTAGAGGAGAGAATTTTTTATTGGTCGGATGTAGTCTCCAGCATTCTATCGTTTATATAATGGATATTGTGCAGGATGGGAACTATCTCTATGCCATTGCTATTAGGTTGATCTTTGATCACTTGTACACTCTGGATAGATGTAGACAAACTCTGCAGGGGTATGATTTGATGAGAGGTGAAGCCATGGTGGGGGGCCTATTTCCAATCCAATCCCTCATAACCTCCTCAACAATTGAGTGTGTTTATAAAGCTATGTAGAAGGGTTTGGCATGTGGGTACATTAGTGGATTGGATAGAGCCCTCCATGGGCATAGTCACAACTTTTTCAAATGGTTGGCTGCCAGCTGTAGGGATGTCTTCATGTTGATCTGATTCCTCTGAATGCACTCCTTGGATTGGGCTCCTCATCTTCCTAGGGTGATCATAGATGATGAGGACCCCTCTATGCAGGATGGAGAGAATGAGCTAGATAAACAGGTGGGGCTAACCATGACTAGGATGAGCTCTACGAAACCAACACCTGAGCAAGGAGAGGATTCAAGGTTGAGGGAGAGGGAAATGGTGAATATATGAATGGTTTAATGGCTCCTTTTTCATTCTTCTGATGCTGGTGTTCGCGTGGGATGACCTTATATTTTTCTTTCTCATGTTGTTAACGATAGGTTGTTGTGGTGTGTAAGGTGCTAGTTGTTAATGATAGGCAACCATTTCTGTTTCAAGGCTATTATAGGATCATTTTTGTAAGATTTACAAATGTAGTTTTAGAAAGAATCTAGATGGCCTCCATCTTCATATTGTAATCAGTCTTTAAATATTTAATATATGTTTAGGTGGTAGCCACAGTTTTAAAAAAAATAGAAATGCAAGGGTCATGTTTGTAACTATGATATTTGTGAAAATGATCTTGGGTAGGGAAATGTTTAGATCTATGTGGATAGAAAGACATAGGCTATAGTATACACACATACACAATTGTTTATGTTATTGACCACAGTTGATTGACTATCTCTCCTTGCCTAAGTATGTGTACAAATAAGTGTTATAAATTATGCTTAGATAAGATGACGTGTCAAAGTATGTGCATACATTGCTAATGTGTGGGATAAGTACATAGGAATGTGTGTGTATAGAGATAGGTAAAGTTAATGGGAATAGGCCTAACTTTACACAAGATTGCCCCATTTCTTGAGACGTGCATGTATCAATATATTTCATAAAAATGGGCATAAAACTAAATGATAAATGACATGGGTATGTAATTTTCACTATTACATTTCTCCCCCACTTTGAGTTCCATGTGAATCCTAAAATGGTCATGCATCTCAAAGTATGAAGAACTCACAAACATGCATGTAGGATTTGAAAGGGCATTTGTAATCTCCATTTTTAATTAACTTATGTTCATGGACCAAAATCCCATTGCAATATTTCCTATCAGCTAAAGGGAAATGCTAGGAAAATAATTGTTAAATTTTGGCCTCCATTATTAATTATATTTTTACATATTTAGAAAATAGGCCAAATAATATTAAATTACTATTTAATTTCACAAATGCAGTGTGGGAATTTATAATTGGAGAATATTTAACTCCCAAATCATTTGGCATCTTTATTCATGATAGATTCTATTATAGGGCTATGACGGATTCTAGGAGAACTCATAATTGGAGAGTTACGGTTGACAATCAGTGGGTGAGTTACAAAGAGCTTAGCTTGGGAAAGAATCTTGAATAAATAAAAAATTAATATCTTTCAAGTTAGAAGAGCATCTCAAAATTATTTATGACAAGTTATTGTGACAATTGTAAGTGGGTGTAAGAGGAGCATCTTATTTGCCTAAAATAGCTAGGAATCAAGATGGTGGTTATGACAAATCTTTTGGTAGGAATATTTAGAGGGAAATTATTGAAAATATTATTTTATTATTTATTTAGTGGAGAGGGATGTTGTAATTTTTGGATCCTCAAATATCTATTAATTGGAGGCAGTTTCTTCATTTTTGACATCTTTGTCTATCATACCAAAACTCTGCCAGAATAGCTTGAGCCTTTTGTTCATCAATTCATATGAGGACAAAACCCCTTAGATTTGGAAATCAAAAGAAGAAGTGTCTTTTATTTCTTTAGAAAATTTCATGGAAGATTACATTTGTGCTAAAAGGATCCAAGTTGTGAAGATTGTGGCAATATTGTGATAGAAAAACTCCAATTTTTGGGGGAATTTCTAGTTTCATATCTACATATATTATTCATCAATTTGCTATAGTTATATATAAATCTACAGGGTTAAATTAAGTATTTCATAAGAAATAGTCGTTTGAGCATGGAGAGCATGTCTAGTTTTCAAGTAGATTTGAGTGCAGTTTTAGTTTTAATTGTTGTAGATATTTTAGATTTCAGCACATTTTATATTTAAAGATTAAAAATAAATGATTATTTTAAATCTGAGTATATTTCATATAAAACATTTTTTGGGACATTACAATGGTCTCAAAGCTTTGGTCTTGCCATCCTACAAGGTAAATAATTTTGTTGATGTGAATCATGACAAGATTCTTTAGATCTCTAATAAAAGAAAGCAATGTAGATCATTTTAAAAATAAAATGATTAATTTATTTAAAGGTTGCAAAGTATCATGCAAAATCTAGTTTCAAATAAAACATCAAAAAAAGAGGAGATTGACAAAATTTATGAGCAGTATGAAGGGGAGTCTAATTCTTTCAAAGTTGCATTAAATCTTGATGATTACTTGGAATTACCTGGAAAGGGGTCTCAAAATGAAAGATTCCAATATAATTACAAAAGAGAGTCAAAGCTAAAAAAAAATAGAACTAGAGTCTCAACAAGTTCCAAAAGAGCAAAAGGAATTCACATTGCCTATGAAGGTAAAAATTCCATCATTGAAAAAGATATTCCAGTGATTTTAATGAATTTACACACCATGAAAATGTTTTTCTTGATATTGGTGTCCAAGAAACACATCAAGCTTTCAAACATTGAAAAGATGGAACCATTTTCATTCAAGAATTATTTACAAGTTAACTATGTTGGTGGGTGTGAATCCATCCGATGCTTTAGTTCATTCTTGTTCTATTAATGATTTTTATTTTGAGTAATTTCTCAAAAATTCTTAAATCAATGAAAAGAGGTAAATATTTCTCTATTACTTTAATTACAACTCAAGAGGATAATAGTCCAAAAGGATTATTGCATGAGTTTGGTTTTGTATTATTACACAATATTTATCATCATGGGAATCATTATAATGGTGATAGAAAGATGAAGGGTAACAATGGTAGAATATGGAATAGGAATCCTTTCTCTCAAATATAAGATTGCGCATGCAAGATGGTGTGGGATCCTCGTGTTATAACCAAAGAAATCCAAAAAGGAGACATTGTGGGACATAATAAGGTTAATTTCTTTATGGGTTTAATATCATTCTTGCTCATAGATTTGCCATCCTATGCACATGGATAATCCAACTACTTTATTTAGACATGGATGAGAATAAGGTATGTAATAACTTTTATGTTGTTAAAACTAACATGGTTATAGGTGTGCAAGGGTTACATTCCTTTGGCGAGATCTTACATATTCATCAATTCATGGAAGTCAAGCTCAAATTTGAAGGAAAGGATGTGACACTCAAAGGAATTTCAAATGGAGCACCTCAATTAGTTATTGCTAAAAGAATGAATAGAACTTCTCACAAGGAACAAGTTACTTGGGCAACGAGATGCTAGGTGATGGAGGACATGCATATTATCTCATTTTCTAGTAAGCAATATAGTCACCATTTTGATATTCATTTAAAATTTGCAGGTGCATTCATTTAATAAAAGTATGTGGGCTATATTTTAAATTTAAAACACTTACTTTATAATTTTAAAATATATATGTTAGCTCTTTTTAGTTTTTATGAATACGGTCACAATCATCTTCTTAAAGTATATATGTCAGGTCTTTTTAGTTTTTATGAACACGGTCACAATCATCCTCTTAATACCACTTATAATGCATATGACATAATTATCTATTTTTATTTTTTTCCCTTTTAACTCCTCCTCTATGTCGGCTGGCCGATTAAGCCCATTTCTCCATGGCAAATGCCTTTAAAAGGAAGTCAATGTGAAAGCAAGATGAGATGATAGAAAGAAAATCATGCGTAATCCAGGGTTGAAAGATTTCAATCCAGTAGTTTGCAAGCGTTCGAGCTTAAAAAAATGGAGGGAGATTTAATTTCAGCAGCAGTTGAAAGAGACGGGGAGCAGTGTGATCTATTTGAGCTGCCTCAGCATATAAAGGAATACATATTTGCAAAGCTTCCATTACAATCAATCTCATGCTCTCGCGTAGTTTGTAAAGAATGGAATGCTATTTTGTCCTCGCGCAGCTTTCTCTCTTCACTGCCCACCCACAATCCATGGCTGCTTCTTTGCGGTGAAGGGTATTGTATGGCCTACTGCTTTTCCGCACAAAAATGGAGGAATGTCTCTCTCTCTTTCCTCCCAACTCCCGTGAGGAACAATTTCAGTATTCGAATATTACCTAATTCAGCACTAGGGCTGCTTCTACTATACACCTCACAATTCTATGTTTGCAATCCGCTTATGAGAATTTATAAAGAGATACGAATGGATGTGATTGGCAGTTTAATTGGAATTGTCCAAGGGAGAAACGGAGAACCCTTGTTGGTAGTGAAGGTAGAGGACATGATCTGGAAGTTTCAAACTTTTTCCATACAAATCTACCATTATATTCAAGATTCATGGAGGATTAAGTTTGAGTTTTCAGTGGAAACGAAGGAGCTTTATGCATATCATAGTGAAATGGTTGAGTGCAATGGCTTTCTTTTTTTTAACACAGAGTGTCCTGATAATATTGTGGCTTTCAATATCCAGGATGATGGTTGTATTAAGCCAGTGAGAATAGCCGATTTCCCATATCACCACCTTATTGGGGATGTTAATATTATTAAAGCGGCTATGCGATCATTTATGGTTGCATATGGATCGTCAGTTCTAATGGTGGTAGTAATTAAGGATCTGTCAAAGCACGTTAAAATAGTGATCTTGGAGCTGGTTCAGGATGAGAAAGATGCATTGTTTTGGAGGTGGAAAGAGTTTGCAATAATGCCTCCAGGTTCTGTCCCTCAATATTTTGAGATTAGTCAACCATGTCGTGCGTGGCAGTGGCAGTGTGTTGGTGTGGGTGATTACCTGTGCTTTAGCTGTCTAGAAGGAATGGAGCGTCCAAAGGTGATTGCATATAACTTAAGAGAAGGATTTTGGCAATGCCTTCCTCAATGTCCAGTTACAGACTTTTCCAAGATGATGTCATTTGAACCTAAGCTTATGGTGTAGGGGCCTAAATTTGATGGGTGACCTTGCTTGTGCAGCAAAAAAAATTTTGACAGTTATTTATTTGAAGTTGTCTTGGTGTATCTTATTATAAATAAAATTATATATAAGATAAATATATAGAATAATCTTATATAATTTTTGATGGTTTGTAGTCTAAATTCTTTTCTTTCTTGTGATATAGTCTAAAATCTCTCCTTTTGTGTGTTGTGTGATATAGTCTTCTTAAAATTTTGATTGTATTTTATAGAAAAAAGATCTAAATACAATCATACGGCCATTAAATTTAGGCTTTGGGTGAAGGTGTAACTTCTTTCCATAAATGTTAAATATCAATAAGTTTAAGACGTTGTTATTTAAATTTAAGTTTATAGTGAAAGTGTAACTAATCTATTTAAATATTAAACCCTTTATGATATTATTTGAACTCAAATTTATGTTGAAGGTGTAAAAGCTCTACTTAAATATTAAATAATACAGTTACTAATAAATTTTTAGCCTCCATATGTTATATAATTGTTAGCTTTGTCAGAAATTTTTTAGCACCGCAAAATAGCTTTCTAACTTGCCATTAAACCATTTTGAGGTCACAAAAATCAATAATGTGAAAAATTAAATCTTCCCACAAATCAAATTTAGAAATCAATAATGTGAAAAATGAAATCTTCAATAATAAGAAAAATCAAATCTTCCAACTAATCAAACCTTTGCCATGTAAAAATACCAAATCATAATTAGTGAATCTAAGTTAATGAGAAATCAATAATGTTGAAAATTAAATCTTGCCATAAATCAAATCTTCTCCATGTAAAATATCAAATCATAGTTAATGCTTACTAATATAATTATTTTCCTCACCTTGCACCTCTTAAAAATACAAGTGCTAGTATATTTCATCTATACATAAAAATGATAACTAATTGTCTTATTTCTTTTGTAAATAATTTTTTTAGGAATATCTAGAGTATATCAATAGCAACAACCCTATTTAAACTATTGCAAAACCTACAAAATGGCATTCCTAAGACATCATAACATACAAATACATATTACTTTTATCATCCATATAAAAATATTTTAAATATTAATATATTTTATCCTAATTAATACTTTGAATTCTAACAACTTTAATCGTTATCTTTTTTACTATAATTAAACATTATTTAACAAGTGCCACGTGGCTTGCCTTATAGTGTGTTTATTATAGAATTTGTTTAGTTGTAATTTTTTTTGTTGATTAGCTATTGGTTGTATAGACAAATTGCATTCTAATAATTGAAAATTTTTTTTTGAAGAGTGTTTATAGTCGCAATAGTCCCTCACAAATTCTCATTTTCACTTCAAATTTTGTAGGATTTGAATTTACACTTACATTTTTACCATTCAAAAGAGTGCATATTTGTGGAGAGCCCTGTCTTTTAAGATATTAAAATGTAATAATACTAATACTTTTATAATTTAAAATGCATTAAAATATTGTAAGTTTGAAGAATAAAATAAAAAATGTAATAACATGGCGAAATATTTAGATTTTTAACTTTTGACTAAATAAAATTGAAATCCTAGATTTTTAAGTCTTAGTAAATAAAATTGAAATCTTGAAATTAATCTAATTTCATAAAATAAAGTGTGTAGAACCCTAACCCTAGTTGGGTGTGGAGAGATTTGAAATGTCTGCCTAAGATATTAAAATGTAACAATATTGAATACTATTACAATGTAAAATGCATTAAAATATTGTAAGTTTGAAGAATAATTACACAATATAATAACAATAACATATTCATACTTAGATCGCTATAGTATTTTATCTTAGTCACTTAATCTTTTGTTTAAGTAATAATAGTAAGTTATTGTGGTTTAGTAGTATTTTTTTCTAAAGATAAAGAATTGTTTATCATTTCAAATTTGTAACTGTTATATTTCTAGAAATAAATTTATAAGAAAGAAATTCATATCTTGGGTAAAAAAATTGAAATCTCAAAAATAATTTAATTTGGTAAAAATAAAATAGCACTAAAATATTTCCTTAACTATAAAACTAAACTTTAAAAATCCTATTAAATAACACAAATATTTCCTAACTATAAAACTAAACTTTATAAAGCCTGCATATTTGTATTTATGTGGAGATATTTATGTGGAGAGTCCTAGCCCTAGTTGAGTGTATAGAGATTTGAAATGTCTGCTTAAGATATTAAAATGTAATAATATTAATACTATGATAATTTAAAATACATTAAAATATTGTATGTTTGAAGAATAAAATTAAAAAATGTAATAACATGGCGAAATATTTTTCATCATATTGTAGATTTTTAACTTTTGAGTAAATAAAATTGAAATACTACATTTTTAACTCTTGACTAAATAAAATTGAAATCCAAAAATAATCTAATTTCATAAAGTAAAATGTTTAGCAAAAAATTAAATTTATAAAAACTGATGATTCTTCACTCTCATAATTATCACCATCCATTTAGGCATGACTTAACTAGTGGGAGACAAAATTTGTGTTCATAATTTGTTCACTTGCCACATCCTCCCCTCAAACTAAAATTCTCTCCACATTTATAGCTTTTTGTTGCACTTTCTAACAATATGTAGAGAAGAGGTCATTTTTTTTTAGCCAATGACAATATAGATAAATCATTTTTCAATGATTTTTTTTAAAATTTATCATGTTGACACAGGAAAGGTACAAATTTAAATCAAATTTGTCTGACAAGAAAAATAATCCTATTTTTGATTGGTTTACAATCAATAGATTAATAACTAGATAAGTGTGAACTCATTGCAATTGGCCAAAGGTAGGTACTAATAGAAAGCTATGGTTTAACATAAAACTCTTCATTACAAAAATCCTTGACCTTTAAAACCACCAAAGCTATTATCTTATACTGCTTCATATTTAACAATTGCTACTCTTATGTTGACAAAAGCACTACACCTTTTTGTTGGATGTCATCCAAAACCCATTTGAAAACCCACCCATTTGTCTAATTTCCTATTCTCCCAACAAAGTGGCATAAGAGGCCACTTACCATACAAAACAAGTGTATAAGTAGAACATTATGGGAGAAGATTCATTTGGTGGTCAGTACCGCTAACTCTAGACTATTTGCTGAGCCTGGATGGAATAGTTTAAACAACTCATTGATTGTTGTAAAGCCTCACAAGTCATGTAAAAGCCATAAAACCAACTCAAAAGTAAATGAAGTAAATAATCCACTTAAATAAAACATCGCAATAAGCAAAATAAAAAGATGTAAATAATCCACTTAGATACAACATTCAAAGGTAAAAGGTGTAATTAATCTGCTTAATCATAATATCTCAAATAAAAGATAATCTCATAAATATGAATCTCAATCTCATTAAATCTTACATAATTAAGTGCTTAATCCAAGTAACAAGCACTATAAAATGATATACATAAATCCATTGGCAAGCATGCCATAATACATCTAATATAGGGTATAATCATTATGTACAACAATAATAAATAAATCAATACACTCTTCAGCCGCACGAACCAAGTGGTCCACCACCTGCAAGTTGAGAGATGAGAACATGGCCCAGGGGCTTTTCCACCCAACCATGAGAAGTATTTACACTTCCCCGGATCCCTTCATGAAACGAAGGAAACCCAGTCCTACACGAAATGTATAGCTACCTGGTAACAACTGGTAGGTGGGAATACCCGATGCAACCCTAACGTCTGAATGTGTAATTCTAAATAATGAAAAGCAAATTGTCTCACAACAAGATGTGGCAGGGATATCAATAAATAAGTTTTCTAGACAATAAACATCTATTTCAATGTCATTCTAATTAGATCTAATATTTATAAGTAACCTAGTTTAATTCCTAAAAAGAGGAAAAGCCATCTCTGAATATCCACATTCGGCATCCTAGTCCCAAAAGTAACCCAATAACATTCCTAGGTGAAAATCTACTTCTTTTCCCAAGAAGCAAGAAATAAATAATAAAATATAAGTCAAATTCACCAACAAATCATTGAAATTCCCTTTTCCCAAACAACATTCAATGAATTACACTTTTCCAATCAAATCATTCATCTTTGCTTACACAATTGCACTCATAAGTACATCAAATAGATATATTATCTAATCTAAAATTTGGTCACAATATTCATACAAAAGTTATTCTAAGTTATAATTTCATCTTTCTGTCATAATAGTGACAGGAAGTCTCAAACAATAAAAATAGTCTTCCTGTTGCAGCTACGATAGGAACTGTTGCAGAAAATAAAGTGAATAGAGAACATAGTTTAATTTAATTTTTCAGTCATGAATATAAATATAAATAGTTTTTAGCATCAGCATTAACAATAAAATAATATAGTAATCTACTATCTCTGTTTCCAGTTATCACATTGATTTTAATGAATTTTAAGCAAAGTTATAGGCTTAATTTGTTCAGCTACAAGAAGATCGTAAAAATTACTACAGGAATCTATGAAGTTTGCAGTCAGGAAGGTAGCTATAGGATCTGATTTCTCAGTCCACAGAGACAACAATGGATCAACTACAGTCAAGCAATACTGCAAAAGAAGCTACATGAATATAAGTTTTGTCTATTTTTAAGAGGTTTTGTTCACCAATAAAGAGGTCGATTTGCTAGTCTAACATTGATTTCAGATAGCATAAGAAAAAATATAGTAATAATATTTTCTTACAGAGAGTTATCTAACAACCATCTAGAGGTTGATTTGTAGTTTTCAACAGTAAAAATTAAGATCTGAATAATAACACTTGCTAGGCATAGTGATAGAGATAAACAACATGGTTTCTGGCAGTCAAAGTTTAACAAGGTAAAGCAAACACCCTATCATGAAAAATAACAATCGGTCTAAGACAAAGTGTAGGTGATAAGCAAGAGTAGACAGGTCGATCTACTCAGTAATACCAGATCACCCATGATGGTCAACAACCAACATAAAAGGTATAGCGGCCAAAATAAAAGGCTACGGCCATAAGAAAATGAACAGCCAACTAAGGGACGATGGCCAGAGAAGGAGATAATGGCCACATGGATGTAGGTCGATCAAAGTTTTCAAGTCGCTCAAGCAAAACAAGAGGGGGATGACTCAGAAAAAGAGTCAACGGCTAGGAAAGAAGGAAAACGGCCAGCCAAAACAAGGAACGTCCAAACAAATACAGTCACCTAGCCAAACAACAGATAAAACCATCTAAAGACAATCTAAATCAATGTTTTATAATGCAAGGAAAACCAGATGAAAAACCTGGATAAGTCATCTATTGGTGAAGTAATCACAATTGTTGTCATTGTCTCCCTTTCTCTCTCATGTCGCTGTAAATCTTCTTTGCTTCTATTGCTCAGGAAAACTAGATTTCTTCACTGCAAATCGTGGGTATTTCTTTCTACCCAAATCTCTTTCTTTTATTCCCATTATTCCCCTCTAATTTTGGCGATCTCTTCTTAGGTTTAAAACTAAAGTTTGTATTTTAGTTTGCATGAATAATTTGACCAATCATAAAGGTTCATAATTCTATTAAAATAAATAATAGCTAATTTAATTAGCTTTACTGTCACGTAAATGACAATAACTAATCTTTTAAAAAAAATTTATCAAAACTCTAAATATAATAATGCTATTTTTAATATTATTTAACTATTTTAATTAAACATAATCACTTTAAATAATCTAGAAGTGAAATATAATATATATATTCATCTATTATAATTTGATATAATTATTTAATCTAATAGACATATTGTCTTCTAAACATCTATAAACAATATTTTATTATTTAAATTAAAATGCAATCATATATATTTCCTTATTTAAATATAATACACCATTCAAACACAGTTTGAAAAGACATTAATTTTAAGTGATCACATCATGCATTCGAAGATGATTAATAACCATGCATTAATGTAATAAAAGCAATTCAATAATACATATGCAACTACGTGATGTGTGTGATTGCATCAGGGTAATACATCCATCGGTTCTTGCCAAGTGGCTACAACATCTCTACCTCAACCATGCTCTCATCTTCGACAAGTACCTGCATTCATTTGCACTCAACTCAATGTCAATAGGTTAGTGTCTCCAAAACATAGCTGAGGCAAATCATTGTAATCATGTCTACAATATTTAACATTTAAAGTAATTTCCAATTTTCATCAATATATCTCATAATAATTACCTTCACACATGCAATATTACTTGAGGTAAAAGTCAATCACAATAATTGTTCATTAAACTGGAATAATCATATATTGTTCATAAAAATGAGACATGACATCCTTCCCCACTTGGAAGAGACATCGTTCTGATGTCTTATTAAACATCAAAACAATAAAGTATCCATCAACCACCAATAAAATATCAAGGTGTCATAAAATAATAACATCAACTCAAAGTATCAAAAGATTATAATAACCACTCAAAGTATCAAAGCAATAACTGAACTCAAAGTATCATAATCCATGCATGAATAAGAAATCTATGCTATATCCTCAAATGAGGAAAAGATCTATCAATCTCCTCTACATCCTCCCATGTGGCACTGTCCTCAGAATATTGATCCCATTGGACCTTATATTGCACATCTCTACTACACAACTTAATGTTGCACTTCCCCAAAATTTGAGTGGGCTCCACCAGCACCACTCCTATATCATGAACCTGTAAAGCGCACCAATCAATAATATGTGACGCATCAGGACGATAAAGCTTAAGTAAGGACACATGAAAAACATTATGGATTCTGGCAAGTGCATGTGGTAGCGCAAGTCTATAAGCTACATGATTAATCACTTCCAAAACTTCAAACGGTCCTACAAAATGAGGAGCAAGTTTGGATGCTTTGCCAAATGATACTAAACTCTTATGAGGTTTGACCCTCAAAAAGACTTTGTCACCAACTGAAAACTATCTAGGATTTCTATTCTTATTTGCATAACTCTTTTGATGATCTGAAGCTTACTTCAGTTTCTCCTTGATCAACTTCATCTGATCATCCATTTCTCTTAACATTTCAGGACCAATCACAATTATGTCCTCCACCTTATCCCAACTGATAGGTGTTTGACACCTACGCCCATAAAGATCTTCAAACGGTGTCATTCCCAAAGATGCATGGTATGAATTGTTGTAGGCAAACTCTACCAATGGAAGATACTCCTCCCATTTATACTATTGATCCATACAATACATTCTAAGAAGGTCTTCTACCACTTGATTAACTTTTTCTATTTGACCATCCGTTTAAGGATGATAAGCTAAACTGAAATTTAACTTTCTACCCAAAGCTGCATTAAGAGTTGTCCAAAATCGAGATGTCATGTGAGTGTCTCGATCTGAAATGATCATCTCAGGCACTCCATGCAATCAGAAAATCTCCTGAACAAACTTCTTAGCTAAGACCATAGAACCATCAAAAAGATTCTCTGAAATAAAATGTGCTACCTTTGTCAACTTGTCTACAACCACTAAGATGACATCATGCCTATTCTTAGACATAGGTAACCCTTGAATAAAATCCATGCTTATCACTTTCCACTTGTGCTCGGGGACACTGTGTGGATACAACAATACTGTTGGATGCACACACTCAGCCTTGACTCGCTGATATTCCAAACATCAAGTCACAAATTTTGTCACATCCCTCTTAAGTCTAGGCCAAAAGTATAAAGTTTTCAAACCTTCGACCATCTTTGTCACTCTAGGGTGTCTTGAATAAGGTGTATTGTGAATCTCTTCAAGCACTAACTTCCTCAACTTTCCTGAGTTAGGAATATACATCCTTTCCTGAAATCTCAAAAGTCCATCTGATTCAATCACATAACCATCAAACATGTGATCTAAAGGGTCTACTTCCAAAGCTTGCTTAACCCTTTCATAATGCTCATCCCCTTGAAGATTCTAAATCACTTTCTGCTTCAAATTGGATCTCATGGTAACAATGGCAGCTAGATGTCTTCTCCTACTAAGAGCATCTACTACTCTATTCTCCTTTCCTTTTATATACTCAAATCCAAATTCATACTCACTAAGGAATTCTAACCATCTTCTCTATCGTGCATTAAGGTTAGGTTGAGTAAATATATACTTGAGCCCTAGATGATATGTCTTCAACTCAAAGTGCTTACCTAGAAGATAATGCCTCCACATCTGAAGTGCATGAACTATGGCAGCTAATTCAAGATCATGCGGCGCATAGTTGAACTCATTTTTCTTTAACTTTCTTGACTCATAAGCAACCACTTGCTCATTCTGCATCAACACTCCTCCTAATCCTTCCCCTAAAGCATCTGTTATAACTGTAAATTGTCTATTAGGATCTGGTATGGTCAGGATAGGAGCAGTTGTGAGCTTTTTCTTTAGCACTTGGAAAGCTTGCTCACACCTTTCTGTCCATTCAAACTTCTTACCCTTATTTTGAAGTGTGGTAATTGGTGTTTCTATGGTTGAGAAACCTTCCACAAACTTTCTATAATAACCTGCAAGTCCCATAAAACTTTTGACTTCTATCACACTCTGTGGTGCAGTTCATTCTATTATTGCTTTTATCTTCTTAGGATCAACTACAATCCTTTCTGCTGAGATCACATGACCAAGGTAGTGCACTTTATCTTGAAAGAATGTACACTTCGATAATTTACCATAAAGCTTTCTTTATCTCAAACGCTACAAAACAATCCTCAAATGCCTTTCATGCTCTTCCACTGATTTAGAGTATATTAATATGTCATCAAGGAAGATCAACACAAAATCATCTAAGCAATCTCTAAAAATGCTATTCATCAAATTCATGAATGTTGCTAGAGCATTAGTCAACCCAAATGGTACTACTATGAACTTGTAGTGACCATATCGAGTCCTAAAATATATTTTAGAGATGTCCTCATCCTTAATCCGCAATTGGTGATAGCCAGATCTAAGGTCTATCTTTGAGAACATGGTTGCTCCTTTCATCTAATCAAAGAGCTCATCTATTCTTGGAAGTGGATACTTGTTCTTTATAGTAGCTTTCTTAAGCATCCTATAATCAATGCATAATCTCAAAGTACCATCCTTCTTTACAAAGATAACTGGTGCGCCCCATGGTGACACACTAGGTCTAATAAATGCTTGATTAAGCAACTCCTATAATTGTTCCTTAAGCTCATACAACTATGTAGTACTAGTCATGAAGTCAAATTCTCTCTTCGGTGGTAACTCTGTCAACTCTACAGGGAATACATCTTTGAAATCTCTAAGGATTGGATAATCATTGAACACTGGTTGGACAACATAAATAGCACATCCTTTCCTCTTGGCTTTCTTCAATTGCATAGTCAAGATTTGTCTAAGCTCTAAAGGTCTCTTATATCCATTAATTTCCACTTGATTCCCTAGGTCATCCAAACATCTAACAACCTTGTCTTGACAATTTACTAGAGACTTATGTTCAATTAACTAGTTGATTCCTAGAATTACATCATGAGAGCCTAAAGGTTCTACATACATATTTACTTGCATCTAAAAACTAGGAATCTCTAACTCACTACATGCTAGACATGAGTCTACCATCTTTTCTGCACTATCGCCATATTATACCATCCAAGAGTTTTCCATATGTCCAGATCTAATAGATAACTTAGATACTACTCTAGGATCTACAAAACATTATGTGGCACTAGTATCAATTAAAATAGAAACAGGTATTCCGTAGAGCTTACCTTGGAACTAAATAGGTGTTGCTTGAAACTCTGCTTGCCAATTATCCACTGCGGCATGAATCTGATGTTGTGGTGCTCCTTGCTAATTCTTGTTTCCTCTTTTATGTGGACATGCATTTGCATAATGCTCTCCTTCATAGTCGTAACATCCACCCTTAGGTGTTCTCAGTCCTTCAGCTCTTTCCCTCTGATTGTTGTTTTAGTTGTTATTGCCACCTCTTTTGTTTCCACCATTTCCATCCTGAGAATTATTACCTCTCTTCAGATTCCTGATCTGTCTATTATTGCCTTGGTTGTTATTCTTTTGATAGTTCTGTTGATTATTCTGTGGTTTCTTATTTGAAAACTTAGCATCTCTTTGCTTGTGGTAATTGGCTATTTGTTGCAACCTCTACTCTTGCTTTATTGCTTTCTTAAAGGCAGCATCCATAGTGAGTGGGTTATGAATGTCTACCTCAGCTCCAATCTGTGGCCTCAATCCCAGAATAAACTTTCTGATCTGAAATCTCTCATCTGTCTGATACTGTGGAACATACTTAAGTAGATGAGAAACCCTTTCCCAATAACTGGTTACGGACATACCTCCTTGAATCAAATTTTGAAACTCTGTCATCTTCTTGTCAAAGAATAACTATGGTAACCATCCTTTTCTAAATAGTTGCAAGGAAATATCCCAAGTTATCTCACCAGGTAGCAACTTCTTATCTACCTTCTCATTATCCCACCATGTTGTTGCTTCACTAGTCAACTGGTAAGATCCCCACATTGCCTTCGTATGATCTGAAAGGTTTTAGATTCCAAAGTATTTCTCCATTTCTATTATCTAGGACTTAGCTCCATCTCCAATTGTCTTTCCATCAAATTTTGGCGGTGATACTTTCTTGAGGTCTTTCCCCAATTCTTCTACTATCTTTGCTTGATTATCAACAATAGCTCCAACTTTAGGAACTAGAACTTCTATCCTTGGGTTCTCATTTTCTATCTCAACCCTTGTGTTTTTGTCAGCATTCTTCCCTCTAGGAATTCCTCTGATCTCCTACTCAAGAGTATTCATCCCTGTGTCCTGTCGGGTCAAGAGATCAAGAATATAGTCAAATCTTCCATCTTGGTCATTACTGGCATCTACACGATCTCCAGTAATTCAACCACCACGAGCACCTCCACGTGCACCTCCACATGATCCTCTACCTTGACTACTTCCTGATTCGTCACCACGATCAGTGTTTCTAGTATTCATGATGGATAATCTATATCAAGTTTTCAACTTTAGCACAATAGTCCCAAAAGAAAATAAAGGCCATAGTGTTAAACCTAGAGCTCTGATACCAAATGTAAAGCCTCACAAGCCATCTAAAAGCCATAAAACCAACTCAAAAGTAAATGAAGTAAATAATCCGCTTAAGTACAACATCGCAATAACCAAAATAAAAAGATGTAAATAATCCACTTAGATACAACATTCAAAGGTAAAAGGTGTAATTAATCCGCTTAATCACAATATCTCAAATAAAAGATAATCTCATATTTATGAATCTCAATGTCATTAAATATTACATAATCGAATGCTTAATCCAGGTAACAAGCACTATAAAATGATATACATAAATCCATTGGCAAGCATGCCATAATACATCTAATATAGGGTACAATCAATATGTACAACAATAATAAATAAATCAATACACTCTTCAGCCGCACGAACCAAGTGGTCCACCACTTGCAAGCCGAGAGATGGGAACATGGCCCAGGTGCTTTTCCACCCAACCATGAAGTATTTACACTTCTTTAGATCCCTTCATGAAATGAAGGAAACCCAGCCCTGCACGAAATGTCTAGCTACCTGGTAACAACTAGCAAGAGGGAGCACCCAATGCAACCCTGATGTCTGAATGTGCAATTCTAAATAATGAAAAGCAAATTGTGTCACAATAGGATGTGGTAGAGATATCAATAAATAAGTTTTCTAGACAATAAACATCTATTTCAATGTCATTCTGATTAGATCTAATCATTTATAAGTAACTTGGTTCAATTCCTGAAAAGAGGAAAAGCTATCTCTAAATATCCACATTCGGCATCCTAGTCCCAAAATTAATCCAATAACATTCCTAGGTGAAAATCTACTTCTTTCCCCAAGAAGAAAGAAATAAATAATAAAATAAAATTCAAATTCACCAATAAATCATTGAAATTCCCTTTTCCCAAACAACATTCAAGGACTTACACTTTTCCAATCAAATCATTCATTTTTGCTTACACAATTGCACTCATAAGTACATCAAATAGATACATTATCTAATCGGGCCAAAATTTGATCACAATCTTCATACAAAAGTCATTCTAAGTTATAATTTCATCTTTATATCATAACAGTTACAGGAAGTCTCAAACAATAAAAACAGTCTTCCTGTCGAAGTTTCAACAGGAACTAAACATTGCAAAAAATAAAGTGAACAGAGAACATGGTTTAATTCAGTTTTTCAGTCATGAATATAAATATAAATGGTTTTTAGCATCAACATTGACAGGAAAATAATATAGTAATCTACTATCTCTATTTCCAGTTATCACATTGATTTTAACGAATTTTAAGCAAAGCTACAAGCTTAATTTGTTCAGCTACAAGAAGATCGTAAAAACTACTACATGAATATATGAAGTTTACAGTCAGGAAGGTAGCTACATGATCTAATTTCTCAGTCCACAGAGACAACAATGGATCAACTATAGTCAAGCAATACTGCAAAAGAAGCTACAGGAATATAATTTTTGTCTATTTTTACACTACAACAGAACAGGCCATTAGCGCCTAAAATAGTGCTAGATTTTAGTGCAATTGAGCTCAAAAATTGGACATTTTGTCTGGCATAAAACTCGGTGCAAATTTACATGCTTACTTCCGTGCCAGATTTTGCACCAGACTTAGCACCGACTTTAGCACCAGGAAGCAATAGCTGGATTTGGCAACAGATTTAGTGCCGGATTTGACACCCAATTTGGCTTCTGATTTTGCTTCTTGTTTTGCTTCCATTTTTACTTCCAGTGTTGCTTCTGATTTTGCTTCCAATTTAGTGTCAAATTTGGCACCCAATTTGGCTTCCAATTTGGCTTCTGATTTTGCTTCTGGTTTTGCTTCTTGTGTTGCTTCCAAGTTTTCTTCCAGTTTTGCTTCAGGTTTTGCTTCCAGGTTTGCTTCTAGATTTGCTTCCAATTTCACTTCCCATTTTGCTTCCAGATTTGCTTCCAATTTAGCATCAGATTTGGCACCCAATTTGGCTTCCAATTTGGCTTCTGATTTTGCTTCTTGTGTTGCTTCCAAGTATGCTTCCAGTTTTGCTTTTGGTTTTGCTTCAATTTTTGCTTCCAATTTTGCTTCCCATTTTCCTTCTAGATTTGCTTCCAATTTTGCTTCCCATTTTCCTTCTAGATTTGCTTCCAATTTAGCGTTAGATTTGGCTTCCACTTTGGCTTCTGATTTTGCTTTTGGTTTGGCTTCTTGTGTTTCTTCCAGTTTGGCTTCCGGTTTGGCTTCCAGGTTTGCTTCCAATGTTGCTTCTGATTTTGCTTCCAGGTTTGCTTCAGGTTTTGCTTCTAGATTTGCTTCCATTTTTGCTTCCAATTTAGTGCCGAATTTGGCACCCAATTTAGCTTCCAGATTTTCTTCCATGTCTGCTCCCATTTTTTCTTCTAGTTTTCTCTTAGTCGTGCTTCGTATTTTGCTTCTTGTATGGCCTCTAAAATAGCTTATTTTTTGGCATCCTAATTGACACCAAGTTTTGCTTCCATTATGACCTCCTTTGTTGCTTTGGGTTTTGCTTCCAATTTAACAAGATAATTATATAAAAAAATAAGATAATTATTATAAAATAACAAGATAATTATTATAACATGATTATCATCTATAATTAAAACAAGTGATTCAAATATCTATAATTTAATTGAATTTTACAACATCCATCCTGCAGTAAATTAAAATCATCATACATAATAAATATCCATCCAAAAATTATCGACCACTTTCAATATATATAAATTGACAAGTTAATACTGATAAGATCATCATCATATATAACTAAAACAAGTGAAAGTCAATTATGCCAGTAGATCAATAACATGTCAAAATGATACATGTCCAACAGTCGACATAAGTCAAAATGATAGATGTACAAATGATATAAGTAAAAATGATAAATTATGTAACTCAAAATGATACAAGTCAAGATGATACATGTCTAAATAATATAAGTCAAATTGGTACATGTGAAAATGATACAACTTTATAATATGGTACTGCAGGCCGTGAAAATGATACAACTTTATAATATGGTACTGCAGGCCGTGAAAATGATACATATAATAGTAACCATGAAAAGAGGCATCATAACGATATAGCAGCAATGATCCATGATGCAGTCTATATGATCATGAATGTCACTGGCTATTACCAACAACTACCTCATCATCATCATCACCATCATGATCATCATCATCATGATCATCATCGTCGTCATCTTCATCGTCATTGGCCTCGTTGTCTTCTGTATCTACATCATCATCATCCTCTACCATGTGATCTGTACCAAAACCAATATAATCTGGATCTATATCATCAGGATCATCTTCATCTTCTGGAAGACCCGTGTTCTGCAAAAACAAATATTTAAAATAAAAAGTTATTACTTATTTCATGTAATAATTTATTTTTGTGTTATATATCTAATATTCTAACATATGAAATGAAACCATAATCATATTACATCATATCAAAGTGCACATACCATAATAAAATTTCAAAAAAGTTACAGCTAATATGCCATTCCAATGATGTAAATCATGCAACAATTCTAATAAAGGTTGCTAAAGATCATAAAAAAAATTGTTATACAATTTAACTATCAACTGTAAATTCTATTACATAACCTTAAGTGCCACAAATTGCGTGGTCAATGTATGTTCTTTTCACTATTAATCTAATAACCTACATTAGACAGAAACATTAAAGAGTTTTTAAGTAGCAGTTGATTAAATTTTCTTACATGTCATTAATAAATGCATAATTTTTTTTCAATAATTATTTATCTTAAGGTTCATGAGTAACCTTAAGAATAGTTGTTCCATGGGGCATGTTTAACAAACCAAATGCAATTGCCAACTTTTCACCATGGTGGCAGAGAAATAATTCTTTTTCCCATCCTTCCTCAGCATTAAGTAAATTCTTGAATCTGGAAAATACCTTGCCGCCTTCATCTTCCAAGCCAATTTCTCCAACTTTGCATAGGTCTCCTTTGTTTATGGATGTGATCTGTCTCCTACACAAAAAAGCATGTACCATTTTATGCCCTTCAATCCAACTGCATCCAGGCATTTTTTTAATTCCTTTATCTTTCATCAATCTCCTTACCTCACCACACCTGCCCACTTGTGGATAGATGTTTGAGAGAAGAACACAAGTTGTGCAACATTTTTAGGATCCAAATCAAAAAGCAGCGTTGCTGTAAATACTCCTAAGCCTATATTCATATGTGATCTACAGGCACCAAGAAAACACATGCATACAACCAGCACAGATTTAACAGGTATCTCAATGATAAAGTTTAGGGTGTCTTCAAATAGCCAGCAACGGCAAGGAGGTCAACCATGCACGTAAATAGAGAGGCCCTAGTTAGCAGGTTGTATGGGGAGAAGGATGCTTCTCATTTTCAAGAATCCTAAGTCTCATTGCTACATATGTTGCTTAAAGAAGGGCCAATTTTAAACTAGGTAGTTGTTTTGTCACTCACTTTGTGCAATGAAATGACGAGAGTCGAGTCTCCTTATATCATTGTAGATTTGCATGCAGCAACCTCCAATACAATAATACCATACAATGCACATTTAAATTTACGGTACCTTAGCCTAGACATGATGCTACAAAAATCTGAAGGTACCTCCTACTAAAGATGTCATGCCATAGACCATATACCACTGTACAGTATATATCACATCTACAGTAACAATTTCCTTCCAAATGTAGGGTTACAGTCTATGATTAACATGCTTAGACCTTTCTAGTGTTTACAAGATAATTCCTTATTCAACACCATCCTAGTGTCCACAAGATGTTTCCACAGTTAAAATAAGAAAATAATGCTACTTTGCAAACAATAAGCAAGCCTTCAGAGAGCTTAAAGTTTCCATTTACATCCATGCACAATAACTTAATCAACCCTTAGGATTTTATGGACAATGAAACAGAAGGTCCTATATTCCATTTATGAGTCCTATATCCAAATGATGCAGTGATCACAAGTACATAATATCTACTATTCCGTGGCTAGTGCTCAAACATTCAAACACAGGGAAGTCGATACTAAGATAAATTTGTTCACAAACAATCTCCAATTTAATAAATACTAGTTTAAAATCACATTTCTAAGTTAGTGCAAGTCATTACAATGAACTCAAAGGTCATTCTCATCAAACGAATGCCTTCACAATAGACTATTCTAGTTACAAGTACAATACAACTATTGCAATGTTACACAACTATATGCAATTGACAAAACCCATTCTTTCCAAGAGTCAACTAGTAATCAAATACAATCATGTAGTGTTGTTTCAACATTGTATTCCATTGTGGCTTCAATAATGCAAACCTCATAACCGTGGAGGGAGTGTTGGGGGGAAAGTTGACCTAAACCAAGGATCCAAAACCATCCCAAAAGCCCACCTAGGAGTGGCATTATTAATCCCAAGAAGACCTCGCATCCACAATTGAGAGAGTGGACATTTATAGGTGAAATACCAACACCATTAGGGTTTACAACCATGTCAAAAAAGATAACCATGAACCAGGCCAAGTTTCCTCAAGACTCATGGTATGTTGCAATGATAGCATTCTAGCAATTCTAGCCAGGGTTTGAAACTCCACCTCAAACTGTGACCAAATTAATGTAGCTTCCTTCATGATAGAAATCTAAAACACAATAACCAACAGTTTGCCACAGTTCGTAAGTCCCATGATCTTAAGTCTGAACTCTCACAGCTAACAATATTTTCCTCATCCAAACCCTTTAGTATAGGCTTTCACAAGACCACATACAGTTACACAAGTTAAAGGAAATGTTTCACCAAAATGGTCAGTGTAATTTTACAAGAATGGATGACAAGGAGCTTTACTTCAAAGAAAGGTTAGCTTAGTTGAAGAAGACCAGTTGGCGATTTGAATCTTAGTCTCCAACCCAAACAGCAAGACACTCAGCCAACATGATGAGCACACCCAAAGTCTCCCTTTCTCTAAATCACTTATAGTCCAACCATCAGCCTTCATTCCTCGACCCAAGGAAAAAAGAAGAATTCCCCCCCCCAAAATGGTTCCCCACTCCTTCCTTTTCTCCCTCACATAACCCAAAACCAAGCACATGAAAGACTAGTACTTCCCAAAGCTGTTATGGCAGAGGAGATTTAATGCCTACTGCCAATGATGGCTCCTCAACAAAAAAAAATGTGCATATTAAAATTTAAATGTCCACTATTATATTTCAAAGGTTTGAAATATAACCAACAACGTAACTGTAATACATGTCCCCCTTTAAGTCTTATAATAAAAAGGTTAGGAAATAAAGACTTGATTCAAAAAGACAAGAAGACCAATAGAAACCAAACACAACAAATAGAGTACAACTGTAACTATTTGTCTCAAGTATCACTCTATAACGTCTTCAAAGATTATTGAAACTCAACACAAGAAATGGAAATTGACATATTAACACAACAATATTCGACTAAGTTATTGAAAATCAACTATTGATACCTCGTTCTCCATCCAGATTACAAAATCAGTCCACTTTTTGCTTTGTAACATTTCCGTTTCAAATTGCATTAGTTGCCGCCCATATTTCTCCTCCTATCAAAACATGGAACATGGACTAGTTAAACTAATTAATATGCAATCATTTACTTTTTCCTAGGAAATTAAAAAAAATATCATTTAACATATTAAATATACTTACAAATGTACAAATCAAGGCCTGTAAACCTTTCTGGCCACTGTGATGAGTGGCACGAAGTTTATCAAGCCTAGCCTTGGAGACCTTGTCCTGAAACATATACTAATTAAATTTAATTATGCACAAATAAAATTTAAAAATCATTTAATAAATTTGATATAATCTTATAAGCAAATTCAAATACCTGCATACTCTCCTCACCAGACTTCCTCCGTGTGTCAGACTTCTCATATGCTTTTACAAGCTCTTTCCATATTTTGAGACTTACATCAATTGGCCTTTTTTTAGCCTTTGCTCAGGAGGGATTTTTTTTATCTTTTTTGTTTGGTTGCACCGAAATCTCTTGTAGTTTTGAGACATTTGTAGCTTTATTTTCTTTACAGACCAACCTATGCCAAATTCAGTCTCCATGTCTTGGATAATTGCTTTTTGCAGGTGCATGGGTATCTTTGAGAATGGCAAATGTAGATGGTCTTTAAATCATTGAAGGCATGATTCCTTCAACCTATTCACAAACATTTTTCCAACATCTATCATTCAAACTTCCCCTGAAACCACATCGTATTCTATCTTGGTATCGTAGCTACCAATGCAAGATGCAAAACATGGCGTGGTGGTCGAAGAAGTCTGTGTCCCAGGAGTGGCTGGGACATTGGAAGCCTCTACTCTCTGTTCCACATTCTTAGAGGTTACTGTTATTGATTTCCTCCTGGATCTTTTGCCCGATCCATGACTGGTTGGCGAATCAATTGATTCCCTTTGACACTGTTGATTTGGTTGCAATGTTTCAAGGGCTTTACTAGATAGTTTTTCTATGTATCTGGCAAGCATTGTCAAGTCAACACCATCCAATTTGTTCACTGCCTCTACCCCCAATATGGAAGCCAATGCCTCTTTATCTTTGTCAGTCTCATCTCCCTATATATATATATATAATAAATTTCTTCTTTTAAATTTAGAAATAGAAAACTAAATACTAAAAATCAAAGAAACAATGGAAACATTTAAAAATCTATAAATTGACAGTGAATTACCTGATTGTGGCCAGAGTTTGCTCCCTTCCCTCTATTGCTTGACATTTTGAGGTGACCTAGGGCAAATTATTTTTGTCTAGTCTGTGGAGGCAATCGTAGCCAGGTATGAATTAACAGCGTGCTTGACCAATCATAGCCAAAAACAAATATGTAGCCAAAAACAAATCTTAACAACTTGTATTTTGGGTATGATGTACAAAGATACCTTATTCAACAAGCCTTCCAAAAATGGTAAATGCAAGTTATACTACAAGTAAGGATAATTAACAACATTAGTACTCAAATTTACCCTAAAGCGTGAGTAACTTTCTTTGAGCTCAAAATTATATCAAAATCGATAAAAACCTAGGTCAAGAGTTTATTGCTCAACAATTGGAACTTACTTGCTAAAAGGCAGACGAACAAGCTTGATTGAATGGATGAGGTAGCTAGAAACCCCAAATTTAGTAGCTAGCTAAAGCAATTTTTATCTTTTGGATGTCTAGAACCAAAAATAAATAAAATACAAATTCAAGGATCCATTGTAGAAACTTTTCAGTTACTTCCATTTTCGACCTAATAAAGTCGTCACTTCACAGCCTACAATTCTTAGCAGGAAACCTAAAACAGAGGTAGAGTACACTGTGTTGTGGGCTTAAATGTATTAACTTATTTGTGTTTTTTTGTGTGGTATTTTCTAACGCTGGCACGAATTTTAAATTTTTTTTGGATTCATTAGTTGGCACTAAAGTTGGTGTCTCTAACATCGACGTTTGCACCAACTTTCAGCCCTAAATGTAATCTCTTTGGGACACCAAAACCGGCATGAAGTAAACCTAATTTAGCGCCATCATCATCCATCTCCTAAGAAAACATCTCCATTGCACCCTACACCACCTCCGCATCACAAGCTTCAACATTTAAGGGGATGTGTGCAACCATTGGTTATGGTTCCCTTCCATTCTATAATAAATCTACCATCATTCATCCACTATCCTACATACCCTCCACATACCATCCCTATGGTCCATGCTTTGGCATAAGTCTGACATAATCCACATCATAATCCACTATGCTCTCTACATAATCCACATCATAATCCACTTTTCTCCCCTCTAGAATCCACGTCATAATCCACTATCTGCCTAATCCATTTGCCTTCCATGTATCCCTTACCAACATTGATGAGGGCACTCGACATGGTCCATGCGCGAGGACATCATTCTCTAATGGGACTATAACATTTCAGTGCAGCGTAACGCAACCTTCAACCCTCAACCCTAAACACTATACTTTAAACCCTAATCCCTCCACCCTAAACCCTAATCCCTCAACCATAAACGCTATCCCTAAAGCCTAAAGCCTCAACCCTTAAACCTTAAACCCTAAACCCTATCCCTAAGCCCTCAACCCTAAACACTATACCTTAAACTCTAATCCCTCAACACTAAACCCTAATCCCTCAACCCTAAACCCTAATCCCTTATCACTAAACCTTAAACTCTATCCCTAAAGCCTCAACCCTCAACACTTGAACCTTAAATCCTAAACCCTATCCCTAAACCCTCAACCCTAAACAGTACTATGCCTTAAACCCTAATCCCTCAACTCTAAACCCTAATCCCTCAACCCTAAACCCTCAACCCTCAACATTATACCTTAAACCCTAATCTCTCAACCCTCAACCCTCAACCTTCAACCCTCAACCCTCAACCCTAATCTTAAAGCCAAACTTAAAGCTTCTACTCATTCCACCATCCCCAAGGGATCCAGAAATACAAAATTAGATGCCTCTACTGATAAAGCCAAACATCCTAAGGGTCATCATGCCTCAGGACATAAAAAAAAAGATTCAAAGAAAAATCAATCCAAAAAGTTATCCAAGCCCATACCTCCACAAGCAAAGTCCAAAACCAAAATGGTGGGTACCTAAGCAACAAGAAATCAAGTTAAATGAGGCATCTACCTCTAAAAAATCCCAACCATCTATTCCCATCTCAAATTCCCATTCCGCTCAAAAGTGTCAAAACATTCCATCCCACAACCAAAACAAAAGTAATAAAACGCCTAAGTCTATGTGGGTTCCTAAAGCCCTTCATCATCCATCTCCTAAGCAAACATCTCCATTGCACCCTACACCACCTCCACATCACAAGCTCTGACATTTACGGGGATGTGTGCAACCATTGGTTATGGTTCCCTTCCATTCCGTAATAAATCTAACATTATTCATCCACTATCCTACATACCCTCCACATACAATCCCTAAAGTCCATGCTTTGGCATAAGTCTGACATAATCCACATCATACTCCACTATTTTCCCTACATAATCCACATCATAATCCACTTTTCTCCCCTCTAGAATCCACGTCATAATCCACTATCTACCTAATCCATTTGCCTTCCATGTATCCCTTACCAACATCGATGAGGGCACTCGACATGGTCCATGCGCAAGGACATCATTCTCTAATGGGACTATAACTTTTCAATGCAACATAACGCAACCTTCAACCCTCAACCCTACACACTATACCTTAAACCCTAATCCCTCCACCCTAAACCCTAATCCCTCAACCGTAAGTGCTATCCCTAAAGCCTGAAGCCTCAACCCTTAAACCTTAAACCCTAAACCCTCAACCCTAAACACTATACCTTAAACTCTAATTCCTCAACACTAAACTCTAATCCCTCAACCCTAAACCCTAATCCCTTATCGCTAAACCTTAAACCCTATCCCTAAAGCCTCAACCCTCAACACTTGAACCTTAAATCCTAAACCCTATCCCTAAACCCTCAACCCTAAACAGTATTATGCCTTAAACCCTAATCCATCAACTCTAAACCCTAATCCTTAAACCCTCAACCCTAAACCCTAAACCCTCAACCCTAAACCCTAAACCCTCAACCCTCAACACTATACCTTAAACCCTAATCCCTCAACCCTCAACCCTCAACCCTAATCTTAAAGCTAAACTTAAAGCTTCCACTCATTCCACCATCCCCAAGGGATCCAAAAATGCAAAATTAGATGCCTCTACTGATAAAGCCAAACATCCTAAGGGTCATCATGCCTCAGGACATAAAAACAAAGAGTCAAAGAAAAATCAATCCAAAAAGTTATCCAAGCCCATACATCCACAAGCAAAGTCCAAAACGAAAATGGTATGGGTACCTAAGCAACAAGAAATTAAGTTAAATGAGGCATCTACCTCTAAAAAATCCCAACCATCTACTCCCATCTCAAATTCCCATTCTGCTCAAAAGTGTCAAAACATTCCATCTCACAAGCAAAGCAAAAGTAATAAAACGTCTAAGTCTATGTGGATTCCTAAAGCCCTTCATCATCCATCTCCTAAGCAAACATCTCCATTACACCCTACACCACCTTCGCATCACAAGCTCCAACATTTATGGGGATGTGTGCAACCATTGGTTATGGTTCCCTTCCATTCTGCAATAAATCTACCATCACCCATCCACTATCCTACATACCCTCCACATACCATCCCTATGGTCCATGCTTTGGCATAAGTCTGACATAATCCACTATTTTCCCTACATAATCCACTTTTCTCCCCTCTAGAATCCACATCATAATCCACTATTTGCTTAAT
Source organism: Cunninghamia lanceolata (assembly GCA_027924645.1). Lineage (NCBI taxonomy): Eukaryota > Viridiplantae > Streptophyta > Pinopsida > Cupressales > Cupressaceae > Cunninghamia > Cunninghamia lanceolata. The sequence continues at coordinate 1,391,408 of BSBN01000618.1, forward strand.
CCATTTGCCTTCCATGTATCCCTTACCAACATCGATGAGGGCACTCGACATGGTCCATGCGCGAGGACATCATTCTCTAATGGGGCTATAACCTTTCAGTGCAGTGTAACGCAACCTTCAACCCTCAACCCTAAACAATATACCTTAAACCCTAATCCCTCCACCCTAAACCCTAATCCCTCAACCGTAAACACTATCCCTAAAGCCTGAAGCCTCAACCCTCAAACCTTAAACCCTAAACCCTATCCCTAAACCCTCAACTCTAAACACTATACCTTAAACTCTAATCCCTCAACACTAAACCCTAAACCCTCAACCCTAAACACTATACCTTAAACTCTAATCCCTCAACACTAAACCCTAAACCCGCAACCCTAAACACTATACCTTAAGCTCTAATCCCTCAACACTAAACCCTAATCCCTCAACCCTAAACCCTAATCCCTTATCACTAAACCTTAAACCCTATCCCTAAAGCCTCAACCCTCAACACTTGAACCTTAAATCCTAAACCCTATCCCTAAACCCTCAACCCTAAATAGTACTATGCCTTAAACCCTAATCCCTCAACTCTAAACCCTAATCCCTAAACCCTAAACCCTAAACCCTCAACACTATACCTTAAACCCTAATCCCTCAAACCTCAACCCTCAACCCTAATCTTAAAGCTAAACTTAAAGCTTCCACTCATTCCACCATCCCCAAGGGATCCAGAAATGCAAAATTAGATGCCTCTACTGATAAAGCCAAACATCCTAAGGGTCATCATGCCTCAGGACATAAAAACAAAGAGTCAAAGAAAAATCAATCCAAAAAGTTATCCAAGCCCATACCTCCACAAGCAAAGTCCAAAACCAAAATGGTATGGGTACCTAAGCAACAAGAAATCAAGTTAAATGAGGCATCTACCTCTAAAAAATCCCAACCATCTACTCCCATCTCAAATTCCCATTCCGCTCAAAAGTGTCAAAACATTCCATCCCACAAGCAAAACAAAAGTAATAAAATGCCTAAGTCTATGTGGGTTCCTAAAGCCCTTCATCATCCATCTCCTAAGCAAACATCTCCATTGCACCCTACACCACCTTTGCATCACAAGCTTCAACGTTTATCATGATGTGTGCAACTATTGGTTATGGTTCCCTTCCATTCTGCAATAAATCTACCATCATTCATCCACTATCCTACATACCCTCCACATATCATCCCTATGGTCCATGCTTTGGCATAAGTCCGACATAATCCACATCATAATCCACTATTTTCCCTACATAATCCACTTTTCTCCCCTCTAGAATCCACGTCATAATCTACTATCTGCCTAATCCATTTGCCTTCCATGTATCCCTTACCAACATCGATGAGGGCACTCGACATGGTCCATGCACGAGGACATCATTCTCTAATGGGTTTAGGGTTCAGGGATTAAGGTTTAGGGTTCAGGGATTAGGGTTTAAGGTATAGTGTTGAGGGTTGAGGGTTTAGGGATAGGGTTTAGGGTTGAGGGATTAGGGTTTAGGGTTGACAGAATAGGGTTGAGGGTTTAGGAATAGGGATAATGTTTAGGGTTTAGGGATGAGGGATTAGGGTTGAGGGTTGAGGGATTAGGGTTGAGGGTCGAGGGTCAAGGGATTAGGGTTTAGGGATATCGTTTAGGGTTTAGGGTCGAGGGATTAGGTTTTAAGGTATAGTGTTGAGGGTTTAGGGATAGGGTTTAGGGTTGAGAGATTAGGGCTTAGGGTTGACGAATTAGGGTTTGATGTTGAGGGTTGAGGGTTGAGGGTTGAGGTCAGTTGAGGATTGAGGGTTTAGGGATAGGGTTGAGGGTCGAGCGATTAGGGTTAAAGAAGAGTGTCGAGGGTATAGGGATTAAGGTTTAAGGTATAGTGTTGAGGGTTTAGGGATAGGGTTTAGGGTTGACAGATTAGGGTTTGACATTGAGGGTTGAGGGTTGAGGTCGGGGTAGGGTTGAGGGTTTAGAGGTAGGGTTGAGGGTCGAAGGATTCGGGTTAAAGTAGAGTGTCGAGGGTATAGAGATTAGGGATAGGGTTTAGGGTTGAAGGTTTAAGGATTAAGGGTTGAGGCTTTAGGGCTAAGGATTAAGGGATTAGGGTTTAAGATATAGTGTCAAGGGTCGAGGTTTTAGGGATAGGTTTTAGGGTTTAAGGTTTAAGGATTGAGGGATAGGGTTGAGGATTTAGGGATAAGGGATTAGGATTTAAGGTATAGTGTTGAGGGTTTAGGAATAGGGATAGTGTTTAGGGTTTAGGGATGAGGGGTAGGGTTTAGTGTTAAAGGTTTAAGGATTGAGGGTTGAGGCTTTAGGGCTGAGGGTTAAGTGATTAGGGTTTAAGATATAGTGTCGAGGGTCAAGGTTTTAGGGTTTAAGGTTTAAGGGTTGAGGGTTGAGGGATAGGGTTAAGGGTTTAGGGATAAGGGATTAGGGTTTAAGGTATAGTGTCAAGGATTCAAGGTTTAGGAATAGGGATAGCATTTAGGGTTTAGGGATGAGGGATTAGGGTTGAGGGTTAAGGGATTAGGGTTGAGGGATTAGGGTTTAGGGATAGGGTTTAGGGTTTAGGGTCGAGGGATTAGGGTTTAAGGTATAGTATTTTCCTAATCCATTTGCCTTCCATGTTATAATTAGTTATCAAAAGTCATGTCTTTTTATAACAGGTATGTAGCTTGTTGCCTCTCGCATATAAGAGAGACCAAGACCCGAGAGAAAAAAGGAGGGTAGTAGTTCTTTCTGAAGCATTTTAGGGGACTTAGTAAGAAGATAGATTGCACCCATCCCACTCATCCACTTTCATGTTCCAAAAACTTTGCAATTAATATATATATTATGAAGCAGTATTATGGAGAAGACTGTACTTAAATGGTAAGCTTTTTTCAATGTTCAACTGTTGTGTTAATTTTCATGTTTATATGTTGTTGTACTATCTCCAAAGTGATTGAAAAAAGATACAAATGATTTGATGATGATGATGATGATGCTTGTAATTTGGATGAGGTGGATGCTTGTAATTTGCTTATACTATAATGAAAACCTTTTGCTTACAATTTTAAAAAATTAAATGAGAAGAAATCTATCAAATTCTACCAATGCAAGAATAATGAGCTTACCAGTGAAAGTGATCACCATTCTTTCACAAATTAGGTCACCTGCTTCTTCCCTTTTCAAATATTGTTAAAGAAAGAGATGTCTTTAAACATGTCATCAGGCATTGAAAACTGATGTAGTATTTTCCTCTATTCAGTGCATGGACTTTAAAGTCCTATGTCTAAATAATCACCATGTATGGTGAATGGATCTGTTGGAACCAGAATTTTCATAAAAGTTCTGAGTGTTTTATTTGTGTATCCATGACTCCTACTCTTATTTTCCCATAATAAATCATGTTATTGTACCATTCATAAAGTCATCTTTGCCTTTTACCGCGATACCGCTATCACATTGGCTAGCCTTCATAATACCCACGTCATACCTCCTTACTGTAGAACATTCTCAAAAGGCCCGCGATATGACGGTGAGAATAGTTAATACTCACTATACCACTATACCTCAGGGGGCCAAAACATAGCCCGCTATAGAACGGTAACCAAGTCATTGGGTTATTTAAATCATACTAATCACACCAACATCAAAATATGAAGATTGAAGCTCAACACGAATATTTGATGGTGAGAATAGTTAATACTATACACTAAAGACTATACCGCTATACCTCAGGGGGCCAAAACATAGCCCGCGGTAGAACGGTAACCAAGTTGTTGGGTTATTTAAAGCATACTAATCACATCAACATCAAAATATGAAGATTGAAGCTCAACACGAAGATTTGACAGTGAGAGTAGTTAATACTATACACTACACACTATACCACTATACCTCGGGGGGCCAAAACATAGCCCGCGGTAGAACAATAACAAGCCGTTGGGTTATTTAAAGTATACTAATCACATCAACATCAAAATATGAAGATTGAATCTCAACACGAAGATTTGAATCGTGTGAATTTATGAACCAAAAGTAAATGCGTCTTGAAATACACAAAACAAATTAAGATTTCTCACTCATAGTAGTGGAAGACAAGTTACACAGGAGCTCAAGCCACGGGAGTAAAGAGAATTCTTCAAGGCAATTTTTCTGGGTAAGCTCTACTCATCATTTCTTATGAATTTCATAAAATGGCACCTAAAAAGACTAAGGTAGAAGCCAAGAAGGATGAAGCCAAAACCAGTAAATCTTCATTGCAATCCCCTCTGCTTTCATTGTTGCCTGGCTCAATTGATAAAGGTTTTTAGAGACTTAGCTCAAGGCTGTAGGGACCCCTAGATACCATTGTCAAGATGGAACCTCTACTGGTACTTTTATATAAAAAGGAATGGCCAAGAACCAGCATCAAACCCATGGGCCCTAGATTTGGCTAAATTGATTATTCCCAACATCTTCGTTGATGTTGAGCTAATTAAAGCCCTTGCCCACAGTTATCATGCCCCAACCAAAACTGTGAGACTTCCAAATGGTGAGTGCTTAGTGGATATCAATAGAGATGCCATTATCAAATGTTTCAACCTCAATAAACAAGCTATAACAGAGGTGAACTTAGAGAAACTTGAGCAAGAATACAAGAGGTTGAGGAAAACATATCAAAGTGATGAGCTCCCCTTACACATGAAGAGGAGTGATGGTAATAGATGGCTCTCTATTCCTTCTTCCAAAATGGAACCTTTCCATGTTTCTAAATTTCAAATTTATTTCAAGAATACCTGTTATGAGTTGTGTCAAGTTTTGGGGATAGATGGAGAGGAGCAAATGCAAATAGGGTTGATGAGAATGGCTATGATAATTCAACATTCTGAGTCAAATATAGAATTTGATTTTGCATCTATGATTGAAGATCAATTACATGAAGGTTTGCTGCAAGTTAGGGAAGCCAAGGCCCCTATTACTTTCAGAAGATATTCTTTATTGTGTCACTTAATTATGCATCAGAATGAAATGAAGTGGACTACAAGGATGGAATTGTGTACACAAGAAAGAGGAGTCAGACTCCCTGTACAAAATTGGTGCTGCATTTGGGATAGTAGGTGTACAAAAGGTGATTTTGTAGTGTTTCGAGATGATTTTGTTGTCAGATTGATTGTTGCTCTTGGTTGCCCAACACCAAGAATGGCTGAGTCATTAATGAAGGTAATGAGGCCTGTGTAGTATGGGCCAAACCAAGGCTATACTCATAATTATGCTGATTGGTTCCTTATGCCACAACATGCTATTATCAAAGTATATGGCTGCAACCAAGCACCACACATTTTACCTAAGTTTTTACCTGCAAGAGTGTCTTTCTTAGAGTTTATGTGGCAGATGCTCTGCATGGAACATGACTTGATGAGAAATCAGAGGAAAGGCACATTTTTGCCTAACTTAACTATGTTTGAAGAGCTGGCCATTGGGTCAGATATGCTTGAAGAAGTGCAAAGGTTTATAAGGGTCAATTACTCCCTTAAACCTGGAACGGAAAGAGTATGTGACCCAGAGGATCACATCAATATGATCAAAAGAACCCTATTGATGAAAAAGGCTATTTCACATGTATTTGATTCTAGGGAGGATGTTATAAGAAATTTGGTGTAGTTTGTTGATGTAATGTAGGCCAGAAAAAGGTGGGATGCAATGATGAGGTGAGAAAATCAGAAGAAGGAAAAAGATAGAAACTTCAAAGGCTTTTTTGCAAGTGAGCCCAATCTTCTAAAAAGAATGCAAATGATTTTGAATAAATTTGATGAATTCTACAAAATGGCCCAAGATGAGGGACTCATTCCATTGCCTACACCCCATCAACCACCACATGAAACATCCACATCTCAGATATCACCCCCATCACCTACAAATCCATCCCCTCCATCTCCCACTCATGAGCCACAGGCTAAAAAATAGAAGATAGAGCCATTAGTGGAATATGATTCAAGTGATGATGAAGAACAAGAAGCAGTCTTGGCCTTGGGGTGAGTGCGAGATCATGATGGGCCAAATAGTGGCAATGGAGAAAAAACTTGTTGAATGAAAAACTGCTAACATTTAGACTAATTTTTAGATTTGGATGGAAAGGATGTTAATATTTCTAGCTCAAATATGCATTCCCTCCAAAAATGCCTTAGGATTACCTCATACTTAGGCAAGTGGGAGTCCCAAAACTTGCCAAAGAAACTTGCAAAACCACCCATTTAGTGTTATCCTAAAATTTTCCACAATTTTATCCTTGAAGCTAACAAACTTTTTTGTAACTAAATTTAATCAAATGAAAAGGGTTTATAGAGGAAGATATTAAGATTATAAAAATATAATATATGCCTCATAATAATTTTAATAGGTAATTACTATTAATTTTCTACATACGCTATGTCTGATTTCCTAATAGATATACATATTGAAAAACATCCATAACATTCAACATATTAATCCTTTTTTAAATCTAAAAGATGTGTCACATTCTAGGATTTATTGGGTATACATTAAAATTTACAATTTTTTATTTTCATATATTTTTGACCAAGTTAGGTTGGCTGGAAAATTAATTTTTAATATTTTAAAAAAGTCACAGTAAAAAATTCATAAATAATTATTTATTTACTTAAAAAATTCAAAAGAATATGTGTCACATCTACTCATGTGTCATTTACTTAAATCCAAATCATGGAGGAAAAATATTATATTTTCCTCATACTTAGTTTGGCTGGAATGACACCTACTTTTTATGTTTTTTTTTTTAAATTTAAGTTGTGCTTCATTGAGATATCCAATTTTCACCAAACTATTTTTAAAATTTTCAAAACAAAAGTAATAGCCCATAAAATACATTCAATTTATTACAACTTTTATTACTAACTTATTTCTAAATTGTGTAGATAACTCATTCAATTTTTGACATGAAGTTACTTAAGTCTGTTTTCACATTTACATTGCCACCTAGGGATAGTGTTTGGCCCATCATGATTCTGCACTCACCCCTTGACTGAACTGAAAGAGGCAGCGAAACAACAAAAAGGTCAAAAGCCTCATGATCCAAAGGTCAGGCTGTCAAAGGAGGGAACTTATGAGATTCAAGAGGATGAGAGGGTAGTGGCCTCTCTGAGATTCATAGAGGATGATAATTTTATACACAACAATGAGTTTAGAGATTTTTGGATCAAAATGAAAATGAAAGAATTTGATGAAAAGTTGAACATTAATCTTATAAGAGTTGATGAGTCAAAATAGGCTGAGATCCAGGCTCAGACATTTACAGAATTGAATATTGATAATATTAATGTCACTCCCTGGAAGGCAAGAGAAATGGTGTTGAAAAGTGATATGTTGATTATACCAGGGATGGAGTTGTCCAAAATGTTTCTTTTGGATCAAATCATAGCATAAGATGACCATATGTTAGTTGCAGAATTTAATTCAGAGGAAGGTGTCTCAAGAGTAGGGTATAACCCTACTACCCAAACACTTGCCCTATGGACAAAGCAGAAGAACACAAGGAAGCCTCAGCTCCTTGATCTAGTATAAGAAATGAGGGGGTTAGCCATGATTAGAACTATGAGAGACACAACTCCTACTGAAGTTGCCACCATAACTATGCATTCTGCAATGTTCACCAAAGATGTGGTACAAAACATAGAAAAGAAAATTAATGAATATGAGAAAAGGTTAAAGCTATCTAATGATGAGGTGAACAAATTGTTCATTGAGAATAGAAAGCTGAAACAACAGTTGCAACAAGCCACCACAATAAAGGGAGATGAATTAATTATCTATCACCCACCAGTCCAAACAGAGGATCCCCAGATCCAAAAAATGAAAGAGGAAATTGATTAGCTGAAAAAGCATAATGAGGAAGATGTCAAAAATCACATCATAGAGGTCCTGAGCGGGATATTAAAACACAAAGTTGATATATTGAAAGACAAATTAAATGGAGTACACGAACAATTTAGCAAACTGATCAAAGCTCTGGAACAGATAAACACTAATTCTTCCATTCTTAAAAATCTTCAAAAGAGATGGCAACCTAACTTCCACACACTGAATACTTTATGCAAAGCCACACACAGAGATCTAGATGCCCCATCAAAGATCAAGCCTACATGAGAAATGGTAAAAAGCATAATTGACGAGTATCAGTATTTGGTAGATACAAAAAGGAAGGTGGAAGGTAAGAGGAGTACATTTGACTCCATCAAATGCCATTTCATCCCATCAATCCTCAAACATGATAACCAATTGAAGGGTGTAGATGAATGGAGAGAAGAGTTTGATCAGATGATTCCTAAATGTTTGGCACATGTACATAATGATAGGGAAATTAAACTCACTGAGTTCCATACTCTGCTTGATGAAATTATCGCATTGGACAATGGATACACAAAGTTTGTGGTGGACATCAGGAACCTCTTGGACAACAGATGGAAAAGCCATCTTACGAGCTTTACAGCCACTCAAGAATTTAAGTGGCCTAATGATCTAAAAATAAGTGAATGGCAAGAAACATATTTAGGTTCTGAAGAGGATTGAATGTGAAGAGGAGATACCACATCAGAAAATAGAATGCCTTGCTCAGGCCTTGAATGGTCATGGGTTTCTATTCGGTGAATAATGGATTGTTCTTTTCTAATTAAAAACATTTTGTTAAGTTTAAAAGTATTTTCTTAATAGTTATGAACAGTTATGTCTTTTCTGCTATAACAAGTCTGAAGCTTATTTGCCTCTCCTATAAAAAGAGAGACCAAGACCTGGGTAAAAGCAAGAAGTTGGGTCCACATATAGGGGAAGTGTCGTGCAAAAAAAAAATCCCGACAGGAACGGGTACCCGTTTTAAAGAAAACGGGTACCCGTTTAACAACGGGCACCCGAGCCTAGAACGGGTACCCGTTTCCAAAAATAGTAAAAAATAAAAACGGGTACCCGTTTTTATTTTTTACTATTTTTGGAAACTTTCCAAATATAGTAAAAAACAAAAACGGGTACCCGTTTCTATTTTTTACTATATTTAGAAACTTTCCAAAAATAGTAAAAAATAAAAACGGGTACCCGTTTTTTTTACTATTTTAGAAACGGGTACCCGTTTTGTTTTCTATTGTTTTCTAGAACGGGTACCCGTTTTAAAACGGGTACCCGTTTCTAAAATTTTGAATTTCGTACCCACGCTTTTGGTTTCGTTTTAGGTTCGGGAAAGGCATGGGTAGCCGACCTTGAGCCTTGGACCTGCAAGTATTTCTCTAAGTATAGAACCAGAGGAAAGACTGACTTCACCTATATGGCTGATGACATTTTTTTCTGAATTTTTTTACGAAATTAAAACCCATTACAGATCATAGTGTCTAGTTTTCAAATATGTAATTTTTTTTTGGATTGGACTTGTTTTTCTATTTATTATTTAATTTATGAGCAAACTGGTCCAAAAACTTGAAATGACAGGTGTTTGTATTTTTTTAATAACTTTTAATTTTTAAATTTTTTTTAAAAAAAATTATATGTCATCAATCTACACATCATTCTTTACACAATGAAAAAAAAAAATTTAATTTTATGATTTTTTTTGCTCAAATTATGTTGGCCGTACACGAGGGGTTTTCAAAAGTATCAATTAGGCCTAATAAAAAATTAATAAAAAAAAATTATTTAGAAAAAAAATATAAAAAAATATCCTCATCAAACTTCACTATACTACACATCTTTTCCCAAAAGGATTTTGAAAAATAATTTTATTTAGGTCAAATTATGTTGGTCGTACACGTGCATGGTATGGTTAAAAAAAAGTGACTTTTAAATAGTGGTTTTTAGAAATGCCTATTGAAAATCAATTTGTATCATCTGGGTATTGAAAAAAATTACATATTTGGAAACTAGACTCCGAGTACTACATTTTATATTTAGTGACTTTTTTAAAGATTCCATCTCTAAGTGCTTCAAATTTTAAGGTCAAATATGACAAATTTTGAAAATAAGGGAAAACACTTCCACTTTTTGGCCAAAAAGTGGACCCAACTTCTTGCACTTACCCACCTGATAAAAAGATATAGGGGGAAGAGAGGAGCTAGTAGTGGTAGATAGTAGAAAAAGTTCCATAATATTTACAAACTCAAAGACCATGTTGCAAGCATAATTTTGAAGAAGTTAATGGAAAATCTCTGATTCTGTGGCGTCATATTGGTATCAATTGTTTGTTAAATTTATTCAATTATTTGGTTGTCTCCATTTTAGTGCTTCCTTATTATTTAAATTGATATATCACAGCTGCTTGCCATATAAAAATTTATGATGGTTTCCTCTACTATAGGTTCATTGTGATTTCCTCTACTATAGGTTCTAGTATTGACTCTTGTCACAGATGCCTGCCATATAAAAATTTATGATGGTTTGATCCAACTGGTTTGGACTCTTTTTGACCTTAGATTCTGTGCTCAGATTCGGTCAAAACCCAGTGAAGACTAGGCAATTAAATATAGAGATTTTTAAGGATTTAAAATCTGTTTCATGCATCCTTTATTAAATAAATTTTAAAGACACAATAAACTAATCTAATAGAAGCTACTAAGATCAAGTATAAAAGAAACAACATTTTTAGATATATGAATATTGTCAAAGTGTTTTAGGAATATAAAACTTATCAATTATAATATCCATGGCATCAAAAACAAAAATTATAATATGGAATCATGAATTATGGTAGAAAGAAGTTTGTATCATTTTTTAGATATATAAATATTGTCAAAGTGTTTTAGGAATATAAAACTTATCAATTATGATATCCATGGCATTAAAAACAAAAATTATAATATGGAATCATGAATTATGGTAGAAAGAAGTTTGTATCATTTAGTCCAAAATTGCGATCTCTTTGTGGAGCCATGTGTTTGTACCTCTGCTAGGGCCATAGGAGCATTACTTAGCATAAAGATTGACTTAGCAAACTAGAAGAATAAATGTAATTCAAATATTTGGGATTAAATTGGAAAAAAGTCAAAAATTTTAAAAAAAGTTGTTTTTCCATCTAGCATGGTTCAAAATGTTTTTTTATTTTTTTCTTTTTAAAACTAGAGTGAGGTCTAGGGGCAATTCTCTTGACCAAAGGTGGACCAAGAGTTGCTCAGCATGCTTTTTGTTAAGGTGTATAATAGTTCCCAAAACAAAGGTGGACCAATAGTTGTTCATTAAGTCATGTTTTGTGGGTGTGTTGATGTGGCATCACATAATTGGTTGTTTTTAAATATAAAGGGCACATTTCATTCAATTATAGGTACTTATAGTCAACACTAACAACCTTAAAGTTACAACTACTAGTGCTAAAGTTTTAAAAAATATTGAGCCTTAAGTCCACAAACACTATCACATCTATTGGAACATGCTCAGCAATTGGGTCCTCTCCCCTATGTTACTTTTAGTGATACCGAGAGCCTCATTGAAGATATCCCAAAAATCTTACCAACACTATTTTCAGATTACAGTAATCTGGGAGTATTAATTGGATCAATAAGAAGAACCACATAATTAGGTTTGGCATTATGTCTCCAAGTTGATACCATCTACTATTCTTGTTTGATTTATTCAATTGGTTCCTTCAAGTAGGGATTAAGATCCTTTTGATAAATTACAAGTAACCTGGTTGTGTCAGTTGGATTATTAAGAAGAGTTTGTCAATTATTTCCTTGCATGCTTATACAAGTTATTAACCAATATTAGTGTGCCAAACAGTTAGAATTACTACCAAATATAAGCCACTTATCTCAGATTTTCATTTGACTCCATTTACCCAACAAGGCACTAGTCTCACCCATTTCATTTTACTTAAAACTTAAGGATTCAAACCATCTCGTTGTGATTTTTTAATTGTGAATGCAAAAACTCAAATCAATTCACTGTACCTGCAAATTGGTTATACAAGGATTCAAATCAGTTCACTGTATTTGCCAATGGGAATGCAAGGATACAAATCATTTGCATATAACAACTAGGAGGTTTGCACAATTGAGGGCTGATGTAGAAAGGTTAGAGGATAAATTCAAACATATAAGAAATTTATATAATCTGTTAGGACACATTTGTTGTTCATGTGTTGTTATCTTGATTGGTTCCTTTTAACCTCTTGGTGCACAGCCATTATGTGACTATTGTCATTGTTGTGTATTACACAATCCAGAGGAGGCCATGGAGAGAGGACATGGACAACGTAGAACTACTAAATTGCAGAGAGGAAAGTGGGTGGAAATAGATATGACAACAGAATCTACAGATACAATAGAGGTTAGAAGAGAAAGCAACCTCAACCAAAGGAGGAAGGTGTTTATGAATTCACAAATGCTACAACATAGAGGAGATAAAGTCATTTTTTGTCCATGAGGCCTCTGAGGTCAAACTTATTGGTTGAAAATGCACAAGAATGGTGATTAAATGTGATTCTATGATCAAGGGAAAAGTTTGAAAATTAGGATGGCCAAAACATGATATGAATATGTCACATATATGACTAAAGTGAGGTTTTGTGTTGGATAGCATATTCATTGAAATGATATAATTGGTGTACTAAACATTATTTACTATGTTGTGTATTATAGAGGCCAGACGAGGCCATGGCAATAGATCGTGTCATATCAAATGAGGACACAACGAATGAAGTAGGACATCAGGTACTCAAATTTTGACTTAACTTAGGAAAAAATGATCTGATGGCATTTTGCGATACGTCCATCTTTTTTCATAGTATTATTGAAATTTATAATGTATTATCCAATCTTGACATAAATTAATGCATGTTGTTGATTATTTTAGATGGATATTGGAGCAAATGCAGAGCCTGAGCGTTCAACTAGCAAAAGAAAAAGATATGTACGTGGATTTGGACCTAAAACTGTTAAATCACATAGACGACAGTGGGTGGAAGAGGATATGACAATGGATCTTGCAGACACAACAAATGATTGCACTGAACAAGAGGTTGGTCAGGACTATAGTACATGGGATGAATACTTTGAGAAAATTATTGTTTGTGGATGTTCTATATGTCGTGGAAAGAAACAATTCAAACGAGTGATTGTACAAAGACATTACATATATGATAAGCTTCCAGTCGGTAGTATGCCTCTACAATCAATTCAAATCCAATAGGAATTATGGTAAGGAATTTTCCAATTTGATATAAATAACATGTATACTTCATTTAAACATTGTTTTATATTATTTAAATAACTAATTTTTTTCTTAATGGATACTTGCAGGATAAAGTTCTTGGTTTAAAGTTTCCTAGATCACCGACTTCCAACCTAAAGGGCAATGATCATTCATTAGATGATACATCTAACAAAAAAATATGCCAATATACCAACTCCAAAGATGAGCAATTGATGAAAACAAGTAACAAAACAAGAACCAGTTTAAAGATGCATAATTTGCTTAAAGACAAGGGGAAGGTGGACTACATACCCTATGACTTTCCCCTGAGTTTGAGATCAATTTACAAAGAGACATTTGATCATCGACTATATTGCACTTGGCCTAGTGATCAACAACTACCTAGAGTGTAGGAGGTGTTTCAATTTTGGGGATACAACTACATGATACGACCCTCCAATATTCATGGAGCGAATCTAGGCCTCTTTGTCATCCAAAATGTACATGTGGGATCTAAACATAGAAACAATTCAGAACAAACCACTAGGAGATTAATGACATATTATGGTCCATCAGATTATAGTGGTGAATGGAGAACGCTAGCAGAATATAAGCCTAGCATGTCAGCATATGGTCTAAATTCGAATATGTATACACATCATCTCCAATTGGAAAGTGGAAAAGAAATGAATAGAGGTCATATTATGTATATAGATGGACGTGCATACACACACAAAAATATTGTAGGATTTATAAATAGTAGTAAGGGAAGGGACCCTAATGTAAGACCGAATTGTCAATTTGTTGAGGTTATAAATGATAAAGATGGAGATATGGAAAGAGAGGTTGATAGATTGATAATGGTTGAGGCTATTATGGACCTTACCATTAGGGATGAGTTATTGATTGATTACCCCTTCTTAAAATGCACTCCTACGCGAAAGAAAAGGGAAGAACAAGGTCTCCCTAAGGATGTTATTAAGGGCAGAAAACCAAAGAATAATAAATGAGTGTGGACTAATGTTTTATAAACAATGTTGTCAAAATTGTGTTTTCTTTAAATTATTGTATATATGTTCATACAATTTTTATTTTTATTTTTTAAGCCATATTTGCTTATATTTCTTTGAAATTGATACATTTTGAATTTAGTGCAATTGTTCCCAAACATTAAATAATGCTTGTGTTTGTTGATAGGTAGAAGATGTTGATGAAACACATACTAATACCCAAGATCCAACTGGGTTATTAAGGTTAGGATGGGATTATCCAAACCATCCTTTAAACCATACCAGGTAGAAAAGAGCAACATTGAAGAGAATACTAGCAGCTGAGAAATTTGAACTGCTGATGAGATCCGCATACACTGATGACATGCAAGCTAGCCTTAATGATGATGATCATGATAGTGAAAATGCAGTGCATGAAGAAGGATTGAATGAAATGCTTACAAGTTTCTTTGGGGATGGAAACAATGATGACAATAATGATCATATGGTTGACAGTAACGATCATAGCAGGGGTAATTACCACCAACGTAATGTTGATGATAACAACCTGAAAGACTCCATCAAGCAAGCAGCGAAGATACCAGTGTTCAAATTGGGTGCAAGTAGAACTTCAAAACTAGCATGCACATTAATATTATTAGAAACCAAGTCACTATTTGGTTGCTCAAACAAAGGATTCACTACCCTACTAAAGTGAGATGAAATCTATTTCTTACTGTGCATTGTCAATTGGTGTACATAATTCGTAAACATTCATCAACTTCATTTTTATTTCTTTAAGGGGAATTTAAAACCATATATTGTATATAAACAATCCTAGTATAGATTGACATATGAAACATGTTCATCATAAGTCAAACATTCAATTGATTTAATCTCTGGCAATTTTACAGGGCACTAAAAGCTAAAATATTCCCTAAAGAGAATGTGTTGCCATCAACTTGCAAAGAGGCGCGTCTATTGTTAGTTGAGTTGGGGATTGAATATAATCAAATTCATTCATGTAAAAATGATTGCATTTTATACAGAGATGAATATGAAAACAAGGTAGAATGCCCTGCATGCAAAGAGAAGAGATATCATTCAGATGTACAAGGTCCTACAGTTCCAAAGAAGGTTTTACATAACATGTCAATTATACCTAGACTTCAATGAATGTTTCGTTGCAAGTCACTTGCACAATTGATGGACTTCAATGGAATGTTTCATTGAGTAAAGATGAATTCATGCGAATTTCAGCCGACTCCAAAGCAATGAAACACATAGAGGAAAAATGGCCAAGAAAATTCAAAGATGAACCCTATAGTATCAAGTTTGGTCTTGCAATTGATGGAGTGTGCCCATTCTCTTTCGTAAGCTCAAATTATAGTGTTTGGCCATTCGGATTGATAGTATACAATATTCTCCCATGGATGAGTGTTAGAAAGGAGCACCTTATGCTGACTCTCATTGTTCCAGGAAAACATTAAGTTAAAAACATGAATGTTTATCTTGCGCCTTTTCTTGATGAGATGCAACTACTATGGAAAGGCATAAAAATGTATGACATATCACATCTCCCATCAAATAGGTCCTTCATGTTGTATGGTGTGCTATGTTAGACTATTCATGATTTCCCAGGACTTGGTGTCTGTTCTGGTAAGATAAAATATTTACGTATTTACACTCATAATTTATTTCCATCCCAACTTTCATACTTAGTTTTATACTATTTTTTTGATATTATTAACATTACTTATTGAATTGCAGGGCTTCAAACAAAGGGGATATTTGCATGTCCAAGATGTGCAAAACAATTTCAAGGGCGATATTCTAAAGATCTACATAAATTTATTTATGCAAACAACAAGGTTTTTCTACCACTAGATCATAAGTTTAGAAATCACCTGAAGAATCAATTTGATGGAAAAGTTGAAAATAGAGGCCCTCCCATGATTATAGGTCTACGTGATTGGCTTAAAAAGTATGAAGATGCTGAATTGAAAGCTTGGGAGGATTTTTTTGATTGGGGTGATTCAATTGAAGAACCAGAACAAGTTGTAGTTAATATGCCAAAAGGAATGAAAAGGAAATTCATATTTTATGAGCTCCCTTACTGGAAGGATCTATTAATATCTCACCTATTAGATCCTATGCACATCTTCAAAAATGTCCTAGATTCTATATTTCGACATATATCAGGCAAAGAGAAGGACACCTTGTCTTCAAGGAGAGATATTGTTCTTTCACGTACCAAAATTGATAGAAAACATTTGTGGCCAAACAAGGAAAATGAAACATATGCAGAAGCTCCATGGATTTTGAAAAAAAAAGAGCTAGACAAACTAAAAAATGTTATTCGTTCAATAAGGACAACTACTGGCTATGGGTCGTCATTGGCTAAAGCTTTTACAGTTGATGGACATATCACAAGATTTAAAACACATGATTTTCATAATTTTATGAAGGTATTATATATCATCATTTAACATTTACTGCTAACATTGATTAAGTACTAGATATATTTTGATATTTTGTTGTGTGAGGAAAAATTACTAATAACCTCTTCATAAATGTGTTTGATAGCATATCATGCCATTGGCAATTAGGGGGGATTCCTGTCTTACAGTTGACTTAAGGAATGCCATAAATCAATTGTCAGCATTTACAAGGTATGTGGTTATATGAAATGTTCATGTGTGAGAGACATAGAGATATTATATTTCATTTTAATTTTTGACTAAAGGCTCATACTAATTTACTATTCTTATATTAGGTGGGTGACCTCCAAGGAGATCCACGAATGTGAAGTGCCAAAATGGAAGAAGGAAATTGCAAAAATTATATGTGTATTTGAGAAGGATCTCCCTACAAGTTTCATGGACCTACATCTCCATTTACTTATACACCTAGTTGATGACATTGAATTGGCAGGTGTTGTATCAATGAGGTGGATATTTTTCTTTGAGAGGTATATGAAAACTCTAAAAAGATATGTCTGACAAAAGGCACATCTAGAGGGTTGCATGGTTGAAGGGTATGTATTGAATGAAGCATTTTTCTTCCTGTGTGAATTCCTTGGTAAGAATTTTGAAGATCGGCTACGCTTCTGGAATGAAGAATGAGCATAAGATATTATTGATGGAGAAAAACCACAATCTAATGGTGTTCAAGTAGAAATTAGTAAGTAAATTCATGATCAGTGTGGTTATTTTTCTTGCAATCATTAATTGACTCTGTAATTTATTTGTCAAATTAACATCATGACATTTGGAGTTTGAAATAAACGTGTTGACATGTAATAGGTGTAGATGAAAGTGCTATACTCGACAAGTTCATTCTGTACCACATGGACTTTATGAACAAATGGATCAATCTGTATGATAAAAAGAGAGAAGTGTTAGAAGCAAGGAGACAGTTTAAGAGATCAAACCCAAGGAATACTCCACTTCCCACTGATCTGCTTGGGGAATGAGGCAAAGATTGCACACTAGAATGGGTTACTGAACAAATTCAAAATCAAATAGAAGATGCAAGTATAGATTCAAACATAACAGAAGATGAAATCAACATGTCTAGAGGATGTGAAAGAAAGGTACAGTTGGAATTTTACAAAATATTGTTTTCTTACAGTTTTGACACTATTAACTATTTTAATATTCATCATTATATTTGTTTTCACTGAAATAAATGGCCTTTCACAGGCGAGGAAATATCCAGCAATGTGGTCATATGGTCGACATTATCATGTAGAAAGTGTAGATGTAAAGAGACGATCCTTCGATTGTGGCATCATGGTTGACTTCAAGCAATCTAGTCGATCAAGCTCAAAAGATAAGAATATAATTGAAGGGAATCTACAATATGTTGGGAAAATACAAGAAATTATTGAGTTGGATTTCTGCTCTTTTAAATATTGTGTTTTTAAGTGTAGATGGTATGAAGCATTTGAGAGGACACGAAGACATGATACCCATAGTGGATTGTTTTCTAGAGATTCCTCATGTTTCCTACCGGAGGATAAGGAGCCTTATGTGAACTACCAATTCATTGTGAGCAGGTATTTCTTTAACTCAAACAAGAAGCGGTAGTGGTCATTAATCTATTAATTCATAGTTTATTGCGAATATATACATGTGTTTATTAATCAATAAAATTGCTATACCATACATCTAATATATGTATGTCATTCATGTGCAGGTAATTTTCTATGAAGATATTTTGGACCCGAAATGGATATTCGTCATACATTATGATCCAAGATTAAGGAATGTATTTGACGATGCATTAGTGGATACTGAGCAAAACAATGATGGCCAACAAAATGAGAGAGATGGATTAGAGAACATCGAAGAAATTGACATCCATGATGATGTTTAAGATGGTTATGTTTAGGCACAAGAAGACAACAATCTAGAGTTAGATGATGTTATGGAAGACAACAATATGGATGGTATAGAAAATGATGATCCAAATACATCTGATAACAATATAGATGGTCTACAGTCAAAATTCAATGATGATGAAGATGATGCAGGTCAAGATGAGGATGATGATAATATTAAATACTTGAAAGAACATATGAACATTGACAATGATACACTTGATGACATTGTAGCAGACAATAATGTTAATGACCAAGACTTCTAAATTTTTAGAATTATTTGCAATCCATGTTTAAAAAAGGATGATTCTTATGGCCTAAACTTTGTAATTCTTCAGTAATATTATTTGTGTTGATACAAACTATCTATTGCAATATCCTTAAATTGTTCAATCTTTGGTATGAATCATTGGCAAAAAAAAATAGGATTACTTGGATGCTTCTTCCATTCATTTTGTATCAACATATGTTTGTGAAGACACAAAAGTTAATAAAATATTAATGCATGTAACTCACAATTATTTAAATAAGCAACTTTGTTAACTTTATTATTTTTAAATAGTTTCCATTTTTATGTTGAACATAATTTTGAACATGTAACTGAAAACATCCACAATAAATGCTTTACTGTATCAACATATTCATTCACATAAGCACAGTATTGAGGCTCAATAACTGATATTCATTCAAATATAAGAAGAAATAAGTATGGCAAACATAAGAAAAATACATAATGATAACACAGTCATGGAGTTACACCAGTGCTTTGGCATAGGTAGTCTTCTTAATAAATCCATGTTAATGATTCCCAAGGTGGTGTCAAAACTAAGAGAGGGGTGTAGAGTCCAAGCTTCCTATTTCCAATATTTTGCAATGCTACAAAGAATGAGAGACTTGATGTAGTTCTCAATTTGCACATATGTGAAGCCACTAGAAGTGTTGTTCAAGTGTTGCTAGTGTTTTAGTAATGTTGAAGTGTTGAGTTATTTTGGAATAGTATGCTTCCTAGATGAGTCTCTAGTGTGGTGTGGTGTCTAAAACATAGAGATACTTGAGCTTGTAGAGAAGCTTGTTAGACATGTAAAATTCACCAACCTATTTTCCTTGTAAGAGCTTGGTGTAGTTCTATGCAAAGTACAAGTTTGGTGGGTAGAGAGGTTCTCAGTCAAAGAAGTTGTGACCACATGAATCCAACATTGTGGTGAGTGCATGAACTAGCTATTAGCTTAGGTAGTCAAATACCTTTTTGTATTTTCCCTTCTCGTGATTGCAGATAACTAGATGGAATTGTTGTAGACATGTCATCCATTTCATATGGTGCACATTTTCCAATTTGTTCTGAGCTTGCAAGAATTGGAGTGGCTTGTGATCAAAGTGGATGATTGGACCTCCTTTCCCAAGATGTAGTAAGATCATTGCTTGATGGATTGCATGATGCTATGCAACTCCTTTACATGGGTGGAATAGCATTGAACCGTGTCATTTAAAAGTCATAGAGTGGTACAAAAATCTCTAACTGCATATTTCCTCTCAAAGGATTCCAAACCTCTGACATTCCAACTGAAACATCTCAAACAATCTGTTAGGTCACAAAAATGTAGGTTGTTAACCCTAAGAGGTTGCCAAGCTCTCTTGATGTTTTTGGCTAACGACACGGGGTAGATATGGCTAAACTCCCTTCACTTTAGGCTCTTCTAGACCTAGGTCAATGTACCTTGAAAGATATTGCAGATTTTTGTGTAACCTTCACAGTGGCAAACGGGTGTGAAGTAGATGTAAGGGTTGGAATGTATTTCTAAGGTTAAGGTTTGCAAATATGAATAGGGTATGAAGATTAATAGTAAATTGGACCAATTCTTTATCTATTGGGCAAAGAAATCAGGAGTCAATGGTGTAATGGATCTTTCTATTGACTTAACGCTTAAGTTTGAGTTTTTAGTGGAAACGGAGGAGTTTTATGAATATCATAATGAAATGATTGAGTGCAATGGCATTTTTTTTTTTAACATAGAGTGGCCTATTAATATCGTGGCTTGCAATATTCAGGATGATGGTTGTATTAAGCCAGTGAGAATAGCTGAATTCCCATATCACCACCTTATTGGGGATGTTGATATTATTACAGCGGATATGCGATCATTTATGGTTGCATATGGGTCGTCAGTTCTAATGGTTGTAGTAATTAAGGATCCGTCAAAGCCCGTGAAAATAGTGATCTTGGAGCTGGTTCAGGATGAGAAAGATGCGTTGTTTTGGAGGTGGAAAGAGTTTGCAATGATGCCTCCAGGCTCTGTCCATCAAGATTTTGAGATTAGTCATGGAAATCGGTGGCAGAGTGGCAGTGTGTTGGTGTGGGTGATTACCTGTGTTTTAGCTGTGTACAAGGTATAGAGAGTCCAAAGGTGGTTGCATATAACTTAAGGGAAGGATTTTGGCAATGCCTTCCTCAATGTCCAGCCACAGATTTTTCCAATATGATGTCATTTGAACCTAAGCTTATGTTGAAGGGGCCTAAATTTGATGGGTGACCTTGCTTGCCCATGGATTTTTTTTACAGTTATTTATTGGTACTGCCTTCGGCGAGTACTATTGCAATGAATTCGCACTTATCTAGTTATTAATCTTTTGATTGTAAACCAATCAAAAGACAAGATTATTATTTTTGTCGGGCAAATTTGATTTAAACTTGTACTTTTCCTATGTCAACATGATAAATTTTTAACAAAAAATTATTGAAAAATAATTTATCTACTGAAAAAAAATGACCTCTTCTCTGTGGATTTTCAGAGAGTGCAACCAAAAGCTATAAATGCCAAGAGAATTTTGGTTTGAGGGGAGGATGTGGCAAATAAACGAATTATGAACACAAATTTTGTCTCTCATTAGTTAAGTCATGCCTAAATGGATGGTGATAATTATGAGAGGGAAGAATCATTAGTTTTTATGAATTTAATTTTTTGCTTCATGTAAAAATTACTTTTTGTCAAAGAGACAAAGTTATAATATTATTAATGCTATTAAAAATATAGGATTCTAGACATTTTATTTTATGAAATTAGATTATTTTGGGGATTTCAATTTTATTTTACTCAAGAGTTAAAAATCTAGTATTTCAATTTTATTTACTAAAAAGTTAAAAATCTACAGTATCATAAAAAATATTTCGCCATGTGATTACATTTTTTTTTTTTTCGGTTCGTAATCAAGTTATATATTAAAGTCTGTAAAAAGTTACAATTTTCACAGCCCTTCCATGGCTAACCGAGAGGACTATTACATACATCCCTTACTGACTGCCCTGATTAGGAGACAATTTCTGAGACCACGCAAGGTCTATACTTATGCCCTTACTACAGAGAATAAACTGACTATATCTATATTATCCTTGCTTCTTCTATACAAAACGAAGCGAGGAGATAAGGACCCACTACGAGAATATCTCAGACAATTTCAAACTGAAGTGTTTAATCCAGTCCATACCACCCACCGCCAACAAGTCGAGGGATTTTCTGATGAAGTCAACTGCAATCGCCGCCTGGTCTTTCAGTAGAACCAGGTCAAAGCCTCTGGTATCTAGGATAAAAGGAAAGATCTTAATGACTTCACCAGAATCTGCAAGAAGACCCCAGTCCCGGCGACAAGAGATACCTACGCCAAGACTGGCCACCTGCAAAGAGAAATCCAAATCCCCAAGATGCTCAGGGTTAAAAATCCCTCTCATTATAGCCCCTGCCTCCGCTTTGTCTGTTCCCAGCTCGAGGAGCATTGCGAGTACCTGGGAAGATATGTCTGTATCTACCCTATACCTTTCGTTGTTAACCAGAAAAGCTTTTCCCAGGATCACTTTCACCGCTCCCACCATCAACTCGTCAGCGCGTCGAAGCATTCTTTGCAGCCTTAGATCTGTAATAGCCCCAATGAAGGCCATCTGCCTTTTCTTGTTGGTGAGTTTGATGGGAGTGTCCATACCCCCACAACGAATGGCCTCCGCAGATATTATGACGACGAAATGTGACGGCATCGAACGGAATGGTAAGGAGAAAATGGAATACTGGCTCTGTCAACATCGACTGAAAATCTATAGACCCTCCAAAGCTTCTCGACACCCTGCTGGGGGAACTTCCAACTCACGCCACCCATACCACTCAAAGGAATGACAGACTAACATCACTTCCCCTCGTGCCGGCGAACCACCCTGATGACTATTCATTGCATCTTGCATCTTGATGACTATTCATTGCATCTTGCATCTTGATGACTATTCATTACATCTTGCATCTTGTGCCGACTCGGCCTTGCCACCTATGAGGAGGTGGCAAGGCTCCTACCCAACCACCCACCATGTGATTACATTTTTTATTTTATTCTTCAAACATATAATATTTTAATGCATTTTAAATTATATAGTATTAATATTATTACATTTTAATATCTTCAGTAGACATTTCAAATCTCTATGTAATACAAATATGCAAGCTTTGTAAAGTTTAGTTTTATAGTTAAGGAAAAATATTTGTGTTATTTAATAGGGTTTGTAAAGTTTGGTTTTATAGCTAAGTAATTATTTAAGTGCTATTTTATTTTTACCAAATTAAATTATTTTTGAGATTTCAATTTTATTTATCCAAGACATTTCAAAATGAGTTCACATAAATTTTTCTTTATAAATTTAGTTCTAAAATATAATAGTTACAAATTTGAAATGATAAATAATTCTTTATCTTAAAAAAAATATATTACTAAACCACAATATTAGATTAATTAAAATCACGTTCTTTAAAAGTACTTACTATTATTACTTAAACAAAAAATTAAGTGACTAAGATAAAATACTATAGTGATTTAAATATGAATATATTATTGTTATTATATTTTTAATTATTCTTCAAACTTACAATATTTTAATAACTTTTAAATTGTAATAGTATTCAATATTATTACATTTTAATATTTTAGGTGGACATTTTAAATCTCTCCACATCCAACTAGGGTTAGGGTTCTACACATTTTATTTTATGAAATTCGATTATTTTTAAAATTTCAATTTTATTTACTCAAGAGTTAAAAATATAGGATTTCAATTTTATTTAGTAAAAGTTCAAAATCTACAATATCACGAAAAATATTTCACCATGTTATTACATTTTTTATTTTATTCTTCAAACTTATAATATTTTAATGCATTTTAAATTATAAAAGTATTAATATTATTACATTTTAAGGAAATATTTGTGTTATTTAATAGGCTTTGTAAAGTTTAGTTTTATAGTTAAGGAAATATTTTAGTCCTATTTTATTTTTACCAAATTAGATTATTTTTGAGATTTCAATTTTATTTACCCAAAACATTTCAACACTCTTCAAAAATTAATTTTTCAATTATTGCAATGGAATTTGTCTAAACAACCAATACCTAATCAACAAAAAGATTGCAACTAAACAAATACTATATACAACCAATAGCTAATCAACAAAAAAAATTACAACTAAACAAATACTATAATAACAACACCTCAAGGCAGGTACTTGTTTGAAGTTGTCTTGGGGTATCTTATTATGAATAAAATCATATATAAGTTAAATATATAGAATAATCTTATATAAATTTTGATGGTTTGTACTCTAAAATCTCTTCTTTTGTGTGATATAGTCTAAAATCTCTTCTTTGGTATGATATAGTCTTCTTAAAAAAATTTCTTTACATAAATGATAAATATCAATAAGTTTGAGAAATTATTATTTAAATTTAAGTTTATAGGGAAAGTGTAACTAATCTATTTAAATATTAAATCTTTTATGATATTATTTGAACTCAAATTTATGGTGAAGGTTTAAAAGCTCTATTTAAATATTAAAAAGTATATTTAATAATAATGCGAAAAATCAAATCTTTCAACAAATCAAACCTTTGCCATGTAAAAATATAAAATTATAATTAATGCATCTAAGTTACTGAGAAATCAATGGTGTGGAAAATTAAATCTTCCCATAAATCAAATCTTCTCCATATAATTAATGCATCTAAGTCACTAATATCGTTATTTTCCTCACCTTACGCCTCTAAAGAATGCAAGTGCTAGTATGTATCATCTGTACATAAAAATGATAAGTAATTGTCTTATTTCTTTTGTAAATATATTTTTTCAAATAACAAAACTTTTTTTTTTAATTGAAAAAATAATAAAATACAAACTATAGTCTTGAACATTAAGTGGATATAATAAAAATAATAAATCCTCTTATTTTAATGTTTTAGTTTGAATAATACTTAAAAAGATAAATAAAATTTAAATTTAATTTAAATTTTTTTGGGGATAAGTACTACTAGAGGGGGTAGTTCCCTATATTGATAAAAGAAAAGTTACATTGCAAGAAAGATGACATTAATTCCATTTGTAAGTACATTAATCCGCTCAATCAATTGAGTAAAAAAAAGATCACCATAAACACTTACATAGTTCACAAAAGCAATCATATCACAGTTTTCTAGAGGTCTTCCCTAAATATCTTTAAGGCCTTGGCTAGATTCTGCTTCTTTTTTACAGGGTCCACAGCAAAAACTCTGCATATGAATCCACTCTTTGGATTAATATTGATTTTCAACATTACCTTCAAAATCTCATCAGGGAATTTATCCTTGACCAAGAAGCCAACAAACCTCGAAGCCGGATGCATATAACCAATGGCATGCGCTACATTGGTGCAAAACATTTCCATAATAACACCATCATGGGTACGACTTCCTTGAGAGGTCTATAGACCAATGATATTCTTAATGGTGCTCCTTAATCCTTCTTCCTTGATCTTGAAGAGACGCCTCAGCTACTAATCTGCATTCTCCTCTTCACAACCGCACTTCAACCCAAAATCTCATCAACCTGCCATTACTCAGGAAGTGAGAATCCCTCCCATCATCTTTCAACTTTATAGAAAATAGTCCAAACAAAGTCGAGACCTCAAGTCTACAATAGGGTAGTCCAAAATGGAATCAAATCTGTACATCAAATTTTCTAAAACTCTAATCTGTAGTCAATCTTGTACTTCTAGAAAATCACTAGCTCACACCTATACCTTTCCTTGTGGTAATTTTTACTCCTAATCAAAATTTCCAACTTCTCAAGATCAGGTTCCGCAACGTAAATCAATCCCCACCTTCCATCTTGAATTTGAGATCGTCTCAAACATGACCCAAAAGTCCTTCAAATCCATTAAGGACTAAGAAAATCCTGAGCATGACAATATCTCCATGACTCTACTTTTTCTACCTCCACTTAAGATATGGCTCTGCCATAAATCTCTTTAGACCCATCATCTGTCACAACAACCATTCCTTTTCTTGTGACCTAATCTTTTAGCTATCAATCAATTTCAACAATTAAAGGTTGTTAATAACTTTCCCCCTGAACATTCAGTTCTAACATCCAATCCCCACTCCAAAAAGGTTAATCCTTTTCCTTTGATATTATTTCCTCCAAATCTGACAGCAAATTTGAAGCATCATAAACCACTTCTACACTATCTTGTGTCACCCCCAAATTTTTGAGGAGGTTAGCCGCACTATTGCCCTCTCTATACACATGGGTAAGATTCCAATTACCAAGGTTTTCAAGACTTAAACAAATCTTTTCTACCCATGACCTCAATTTCCAATTCTATGTATGATTTTTACTAATTGCATTAATACATAATTGTGAATCCCCCTCTATATCGATATCTCTCAGACCTTTCTCTTGATAAAACCAAAGGCCTCTCACCAACACCTCTAACTCAGCCTTGTTGGTTGTGATTCCTAATTTTCTTGAGAAAGACTAGATGCACTCCTATAGATCATTCCTGATGATACAACCTGCACCAGCTAGGCCCGAGTTACCTTTAGCTACAGCATCGAAGTTTAATGTGAGTCTCCCATTTGTCAATTTAATCGATTTTGTCTCCTATCTCTTCTTTAGCTTACTTGGGGCTGATCCATAAGGCATCCTCAATCCTCCCCATTTCCTCTAAATACTATCATCCCAAAGAGTGTATTGTTTATTCCTCTTGTTCTTTTGATTAGCATTGGTAACTTCACTTATCCCCTCCTTGATTTTCTAAATAATATCCTCCACCTTCAGGTTTTGCACACAAAATATTCTCCTATTGTGCTCTTTCTAGAGGTGCCAAACTGCCATGGAAGGAGCAATCAGCCAAATATCTCCCCATGTGGCAGAGGAACAGAGATTAGGCCAACTCTCTAAGAATATAAGTACATCATCCAATCTCGCTGAATACCACTCAATCACTTGCATCAATCAATACTAGTATTGCGAGGCAAATTTATAATTTAACAACAAATGATTGGTGGATTCTTAAACTTCCATGCACATGTGGCAAACACTCAGGCCCTTGAAACCTATTTTCCATAATCTATCTATTGTCAAGATTCTCCTATGGAGTGTTGTCAATAAAAACACTCTAGCCTTTGGAAGTATACATTGATTCCAACACAAGTTCTTCGGCCAACCGACCCTCCATGAATGAGAATTCTGAATCACATAACCCAGCTTGACTGAATACTCACCTGAATTCAAACCATAGCAAATGATTTCATCATTTTGATTGCTCAACCAAACTCTACGCTTTTGAAGTATCTCAGTTACTGTCTATTTAGCTTCCAATAGGATTGGTGCAGACTCGAACGAAATCCAGCTAAAAGAAACTCTAGTCCCTCCATCTGATTTGAATACATAATCAGCCACACATTCTCCCATTTCCCCCACCATAATAGCAATCCAATCTTTTGTTTCCATTAAACTATTGATGGAAGCTTCTCCTTTCCATGAATCATTCTAGAACTTAGCCTCTCTCCCATTCTTGACCTTCCAAGATAAATGCTCGATAATGACTGGTCTACTCTCCCAAATAAATTTCTAGATAGAGGATCCACCTCCTATATTAGTTGTCATTAAAATTCTACTCGGGTCCTCATCGACTAAATATTTCTTCTGTAGAATTTTGCACCATAGCTTCTCTGGTTCCTTAAACATTTTCCAAGATAGTTTAGCACCCAGTGCTTAGTTTTGAGTGTTCATCCTTCTTAAGCCAACCCCGCCACCATCTTCTGTTGAACAAGATGTGTCCCAACTTAATGGAGGAATTCTCCTAGTATCTTTTGCTCCCTCCCAAAGAAACTTTGTAAAGTGACTTTCTAATCCTAAAATTACCTTGTTTGCCATTTTGAAGCATGACATTACATAGATAGGTACCACTGATAGAACTAATTTGATAATCATGATCCTACCAGCCAATGAAAGCCATTTGCTCTTCCAAGCATTGGCATTGTTTCTACAGTTGCTTAACACTTCTTCTCAGTGACATGATTTGTAGACACCAATAAATAGTGGAATACCGAAGTGCTTGGAGGTAAGCTTACGAATTGAGAACTTAAGAACATTGGTGATCTTCTTTTGCATGACTTTCTTAGTATTGAAACAAATTATTTATGATTTCTCCTTATTTAGGACTTGGCTTGAAGAGGCCGTATATTTATCTATAGTCATTTGGATCACTTCAGCCTCTCTCAAAGAGCACTATGTCATCAACAAATAGAAAGTGGGATAACAGATTAGTCCCCTCTAATACTTTGATGTCTCTCCATAGACTAGCCTGTCTAATCCTTTTGATGTAACACCTCATCGCTTCCACCATTATCATAGATAGAAATGGCAATAACAGATCACCCTGCCTTAATCCATTGGTGGCATTGAAGAAACCACACACATACCCATTGACTAACACATAATATTATGGAGTTAAAATGTAGGAGTATATAAGTTCTAACCATTTATCATTAAAACCAAACTTCCTCATGACCGCCAGTAAGAAATCCCATTAAACTCTATCATAAGCCTTACTGACATCTAGCTTGATTAATATACCTTTTTTATTTTCCATGGCCATAGTATGTAATGCCTCTGTGGTGATGATTATACTGCCAAGAATTTCTCTCCTCGAGGTGAATCCATTTTACTCCACCAAGATAATCTTCTCCAAAATGCAATTCAATCTATTAGCAAGTGCTTTGACCACAATCTTGAAAATGGTATTGCATAATGAGATAGGCCAAAAGTCAACGAAGGACATGCAATCGTATTTCTTTAGTATCAATGAAATTACTATGGTATTCAAATCTTTGACAAATTTTCTCTGCTTCCTAACATCTTCATCCAGTCTCCAAATTTTCTCACCCATAAAACTTCAATAGCATTGAAAAAATCTAGCAGGGAAACCATCGGGTCCAAGTGTTTTTCTGGACTTAGTAGAAAAGTAGCAACTTTGATCTCCTCTAATGTAAATGGATCATTTAGCATTCTATTCTCCTCCTATCCAATAAGTTATTAGGAATGAATGAGAGCACATCACCATCTACTCTATCCTCCATCATATGGTAATCACCCAGCAATGCTCTGAAGTACCTAACAGCTTCATTTTTTACTTCTTCCCTATCACTTGCAAAAGAGCCATTGGGAAGCAAAACTTTCTCAATCTAATTCCTATCACTTCTTCCTTTCACTAAAGCATGAAAGAACTCAGTGTTTGCATCCCCATCCTTGAGCCACGTCTCTTGCGCCTTGTCTCTTTGAAAATCCTCTTCTCTCTCTAATATCTCTCTATGCTGCTCTTTCAATTCTTTCTCTTTGATGAAGTTGTCCACAAACATGTCATTTTTTATCATTTTATCATTGAGATTTTCCAATTCTTTCTCTACTTTTTCCTTTTCCACAAATATTTTTTTGAAACATTCCTTGTTCTAGATTTTCAATTTATTCTTGATGAAATTTAATCTTTTCAAAAATCTAAAGTTGATCGCACCTTTAAAAATATCGCTTTCATTCCACCAATCTTCAATGTTGCTGAGCAGGTTAGGATCATGTCACCGTGCATGTTCTCAAATTTGAAGTATCCTTTGGTAGGCTTCTCACTTAATTTGACCTCCAATTGGATCAGAAGGTAATTTGAAATTGAAAGTGGAAGGATGCTAGCTTCACAAATACAATTGGTTCTTAGCCATCTATGACCCAAGAAGAATCTATCTAGTTGTTCAGAAATGTTTGTGAAGCCCATTCTAAAATTGGTCCAGGTATAGCATCCATTTCTAGGAAAACAATCTACCACCTCAACATCTAAAATGAAGTTTCTGAAATCTAGCATTACCTTGTTGAGCTTGTTTAGACCCTCACTTTTTTCTTTAAGTCTAGAATGGCATTGAAGTCCCTGCCAAGCAATATATTATCATTGTTCAATATCCTTAATTTGATTAATTTCATTCCACACAAGTAACTTTTCCTCCATTTTTGTAGGACCATAAACATTGAACAATGCAAATTCCATA
This sequence comes from Cunninghamia lanceolata, assembly GCA_027924645.1. Classification (NCBI taxonomy): domain Eukaryota; kingdom Viridiplantae; phylum Streptophyta; class Pinopsida; order Cupressales; family Cupressaceae; genus Cunninghamia; species Cunninghamia lanceolata. The sequence continues at coordinate 1,421,302 of BSBN01000618.1, forward strand.
TTCACCAACAGGCATCTGACATTGCACATCATCTAATTCTGATTTGATTCCACTAATCTAATATCTAGAGTATTAGGAGACCACAAGATTCCCAAGCCTCCAGTAGACCCTTAAGCATCTTGAAACAGGCCAGACCAAAATTTACAATAATTTAAAAAATGTCTCCCTTCTTCATTGTTGACTTAGTTTTTTTGCAAGAGGATAATATCTATGGAAAATTTCTCCAAATAGCGCTTTACCAAGTGGCTTTTGTCAAGAGTTGTCAGGACCTTGACATTCCAATTTGGGATCCTCATTGTCCTCCAAGGGAGGATGTGGCTCCCTTGGATTTAGATATAAAGTCTTTGATGTTCCTCAAACCTAACTCTAAAGAAACATCCTCCCTCCTCTACCTATTTGTCTTCCTACTCCTTCCTTTCTTGGCTCTTCCCAATATCTTGGCTGGTGACTGGTTGATATGCTGAGGGTCAATTTCCCCTAAGGGTAAATTTCCTCTCAGTCATCTTCATCAGAGAAGCACTCCTCCAAGTCCCCATGAAGTGCCCCTCATTTTGCCTTCTGTCAAACTGATAGTTATCCTACTAGGACTAGACATTTTGACATGTTGTTGGATGGTAGACTTACTGTTATGATGATTAGTTGATGTTATCTAGTTAATGATAGACCTACTGCTATGATGACATTTGATGATGTTTTAGCTACTAGTGTTTATGTTTATGCTATGACGAGTTTATGGACACACTAGATTATGTGGATTAATTTAATTATGAGCTTTATGTGTTATCTGATCATGGTTGTGATGCTATTATTGATGATTACTTGTATTGATCGTATGTACTGATTGTTTAATTTTGATTATTCAGTAACTGGTTTATATGCATAATGTAGTTACTTGTTGATGTGTTTCTGTGAAAGGAACAGTGTCGCATTACTCATGCATGAGTACCTTGCTACACTGCAACTTCCTTTCACTATGTGTATGACTACATAATTGCATATATATGCATGTTCGATTGTGTTGCTTGCTGCAGGCTGCAAGTACCAAGCATCGACTCCACCTGAATTAACAGGTCTGAGCATGCCTTAACCAATGGAAATTTTTGATCCGGAGTTAACATAAGGTTCCCTAGTTGTCATCATCCTTGAAGAGGATAAGTCTTCAGTTTTGCATCCAATCATTGTCGTCAGTTTGGGCAAGACTGTATGTCTCCATTGTTGTGTGGTCTTGTTTTCTGACTGTGCATAATGGTCAGGTATTGTTGGTATTTGGATTATTTAGTTGGAATTATCCGATCGATGTTGGTTAATTGTTACATTTAAATAAAATTATTGTGTTAAGAAGGCATTTTTGATAAGTAAATATAAATGCCTAATGAGATTTGTAGTTATATAGGAAAAATGCATTATAGGGTAAGTTAAGGTAATTATTAAATGTAAATAAATTTGATAAAGGACTATAAAAATAAATTTATAAATAAATTATGAGTTGTTTATTAGTTGTAAACAATTTAATTGGAATGTAAATTATAAATTTAAAATGTAAATAAATTTAATAAATAAAATAAAATTATATTAAATGGTTATAAATTACATTATAGTGGTATTGTTATAAATTTAATAAAATAACAAATTGTAATAAAAAATAAAAAATAAAAGGGGAAATGGTTGTCATAGAGTGGACATTGGATCATGTGTTGGGCTCCTAAAAAGGTGGAAGAAGGTGGATCATGTATTGGATCATGGTATTTATTATTATTATTATTATTATTATTATTATTATTATTTTAGAACATAATAATTGATTAGTTAAATGCCCGAATAAATTAGGAATTTAGATTAATGTTATCTTTCATTGTTATCAATAATATATTATCGGGTAAGTTAATTTAATAGGATAATAAGATATAATTGTTTTGATGGGATTATATTCTTATAGGTATGAGTATATTTCAATATACATATATATTTGGTAATTTGATTATTAATTCAAGTCAAACATTATAGATAGAATCATATTTGTTGCGTTTATTAATGTGGTTAATTGAGAACCGATAAGGGTATATATTAATGATTGATGAAATTAAATCGATTTAATTATGATGGTTATGTTAAGTTGGAATTGATTGATAGATGTATATTGGATTTTAAGTGTTGTATTTAAAAAATTGATTTATTTGGTTGATAGGCCATTCTATATGTTGCACACATCTTGTAACTGCCAAAAATTTGGTATCCCAATTCTTTGGTCGTCCTTCAATTTTTTGTTTCCCAAAATAAAAAATAGGGCAGATTGATCAAATCAATAAAAATAAATAATTATTGGAGGAAATAGGAATCGTCCCTCCGTCTCTCGCATTTGTTCATTTCTTGTTCTTGTCCCTCCAGACAACAAATGAATCTTCATGAGCCATTCAGGAATAGATTGGACTTGCCTTTTAATAGATTGCGCTTTCAATATTTTTTTGTAGTAGTTTCAAATACTATGAGGAGATTGCTTTTTCCCATTATTTGTTGGTTAATGTCTCAAAGCCATGCATTTTTAGGTTTCTGCATTCATTTGATAGTCTGGTAATTTCAATTGATGGAATTCATAATGAAAATTTGTTAAGTATTGGGCTATGATTGATTTTTATCCATTACATGTGACAGGCATTGCATATTCTGTAAGGTGCTCTCTATGGACCACCTAATGTAAGGAGTTGATGGAAGTTTAGAAGCAGGAGGGTCAAATTTGCAGATGCTATGAAGCATTATGAGATAATGGGGGAAAAAATATAGTTGCCTCTGCTATCCTATTCATTAAGGTCTATCATATTTTCCTTGTTGATCTAGTTTTAATTGAGTGGGAGTCTTACTATTGTTGTGTTGCGATTGGTCTCGTCGGCCATTTTGTGTCGTAGGGCTCCTACATTTCTATCAGATAATGTTGTTTCTACTACGTAAATTTCACATGTGACATTGTCTGTCTCATTTTGCATTTAGTGTTTCATGTTTTTGATAAGAGAACAATTTTATGCCTGTAATGTATTAGTTTTTGTGAAGCTTTAGTCTCTATAATTGGTTGTTTTCATGCATAGTGAATTTTAATTATTTATTTAATCTGCACTGGTTTCTATTGGGTATTATGGTAAGTTAAATTTGGGATGATTCTATAAACAAATCTATTTTGTACCATATAGAGTGGTGCAAATATGATCCAACTATAGGGGAGTGTGTCTTTACTGTTCTATGGCTGCAAAAAAAATGTTGAATAGTCAATTGCTGAAACTACCATCTGTTGCTATAAAACGCAACCTAGGCTTGCCACTAATATCATCCTTTGCATGTTGCACCTTACCAATTGCATGTTATACTTCATCCAATTTTAACTCTATGTACCTTCTTTTGGGGATTTGAACCTGGGACTTCATGCCTAATTTCACATTTATGGGCCCAAAATTTTGAAAGCCTTTTAGAAATCCATCACCGGTAGTACATATGACTTGCTTTACCCTTTTAAGGAATTTGTTTTCTTGAAAAAAGTAATAGTTTCTAAAAATTTTAAATAGATAATTGTTTCTAACATTTGAGGGCCATGCTTTTGAAGATAACCAAGTTAAAATCTTCCTACAACATTGTTGAATATAAACTAATTATCAAAGGACTAGGACATTTAAATCTAATCATCTAATTGTTTTTGCAGGCCTAGGAAATGGAATGTATGTATTGCAAGTACACATGACCTTTTTGAGCATCCGACATCAATGACCTTTCATACGGTCTTGCAGTAAAGATGGAAACTTTGGTTTCAATCTTCTGGTTGGGGGATTCTTTAGTCCAAAGCACTATTCAGAGGTCATTCCACTTGATGCGTGGGTCACTGCAGATAAAATTGTTTCAATATGTAAATCCATTTTGGAGTCCTACAGAGATTTGGGTACAAGGGGAAATTGCCAAAAGACTCGAATGATGTGGTTGATTGATGAATTGGTACACTACTCTAATATCTATTGCTCTAAAATTACATGTCATTATTTCATAACTTTGTTAACTATTTGATGGTCATTTCTTTGAATGTCATTGTTTGTTTATTAGTTTTTTTGAATGTTTTTAAATATGTATTAGACTTTCTCCTATGTTCATTGTATTCAATTTGAATGATGTCTTTTTGAGGTTTTTACTTCCTCAATCATTTTAACTCTTGATAGTTACCATCCTCTGCCTCTTTTGAGATTGATGTGTCTTAAAGACTTTTCTTTTCTAAAGACTTTTCTTTTTGAACACTGATCTAAAGATGCTTGATAATTGTGTGCTCTAATTTTTGAAGTCTTTCTATCCTCACTATCATATGGAGTTTCCTTGTATAGTTTACTTGAAGAGATAAATCTTACAACATGGGTGGGGGCACTCTCTTACATGTAATGATTGATGGATTGCAATGCAATCCAACTAAACATGGGTGAACCTACAATGACAATACATCTTGGTTAATATATGAGTGAATCAATTCCTACTTTACTATTTCATACTTGTGTTCTGTATGAAAAAATACAAAATTGATATGAAGTAAATTTGATAATACTTTAAGGAAAAATTCATCTGTAATATTTAGGCTAAGTTGGCCTAACGATTGTTGCTAAGGATATTGAATATTAAAATAAATAATTGAAGTTTTTCAAGTGTAGAAACACCATATCATTTAATGTCTTTAATGGTTCATACAAATCTTATTGCAATGTGCATAAGATTATGCTCACATTGGGGAAGCAAGTAATTGAAACTAGATAAACAAACCATTACATAGCATCAATCGTCACCATTCTTAAGATTAGCACTCATTGCATAATGTGATGCTCACACACCCAGAGAAGGGGATTGAAACTAGAGAAATGAATCACCTTGTAGCATCAATTGCCACCATTCTTAAGATTAGGACTCATTGCATAAAATGATGCTCACATAGGGAGAGCAAGGGATTGAAACTAGAAAATTGAATAAAGAAACTACCTATATGTGTTTGCACAAAACATATCGATGATCATCTTTACATTGAATCCAAGGTTAAGAGATCTGCAAATAGTTCCTCCACTATCATGGCAAGCAGGGTCAAACAAAGGCTAAAAACCCATGAATTCCCATGCTCCTCCATCGCTCTTTTTTTCCTTCTCTGGAACTTCTTGGAATTAGGTCATCAAAAACATTAGAAAGTTAAAATTGCTAAAACTTAACGAACTTAGATATAGATTTGTAAATTAAATTATCCTTTATAAAAGATAAAAAAAATACTACTTGATTAAATTCAAAGTTAATTCAAAGATGTGTATACAAAATGTGAATATCATTGAACTTTAAGAGTATTTTTGTACACACTTAACACAAAGTGAACATCAAATTATTTTTATACACGCACAGAGAGACATACAATGAATGCCAATGTTCATTCACACACACATCAAATTTTGTTGGAAGCAAGAATGGTATCATAAATCTACATTGTAGAGTTCATGTAAAAAAATTCACAACATTCATCAAACACATGTTTCTAAGCCATACTTCAAAAGGTATTATTTTAATAAGATAGTTGAATTGCAAGTATTTTCATCCATCCTTTTAAAATTATGCTTTAGAATTAAAATGATCAACTAATCAAATCATGATGATACGTTATAAAGAATAGTTACACTATGCATATCAAAATGGCCAAAACATACAAAGAACAGTTACAGTGTGCATATTAAAATACAAATATATACAATTTGGTGATAGGCCTATAAATATTTGTGCCTATCGGCCATTTGATAGCACCTTTGGTGCTTTTACTAGTAAGTATTGCATTAGATAATTGGTTATTATGAGTCTAAATATATAAGGTAAATGGAACTTGTGTAAGTAGTATTAGTGGTCGTAATAGGGTCATGTTGTCAAGTTTAGTTTTCCAGAGGCATAGGATATTATGTCTTGATTTTATGTTTTATGTTGTAGATATATCATGATGTGGAATGAAATCCTTCATGGACGTTGTGGTTCATTATTTGCATTGAGCATGTGATAAAATATTGTGTTTGACTTTGGTAATGGGGAGGCATTGATAATCATAAAAGGAGTATGTTGATATGGATTGCTTCACTTGGAAGCTATGGGCAATGATTTGTGAAATTGTCTTTGTGATCAAGTTTGTATGCAAGAAAGTTAATACCTTGCATTGTTCATGTATACTTGTTGTTATGATGATAATTGTTATGCTTGATGGATAGGGTTTTCTAGATGCAGGTAGGGGAGTGGCTTTCAATGTGGGGTTGGTGCCCAAAGTGACTTCCAAGGTAACCCATTGAAAGTTGGTAACTCAGTGATAACCTAATTAATGAATTAGGGGGTTGGGTAGTTGTTCACATTAAATCAGATAATTGGATTCCTCACCCATGCCTGCAGTGCTTGTTTAGACTAAGGATGGGATGAGAAGGCTTGGCTGGCAAAGTCAACTTCCTTGTCCTCACAAAAGGAATGTTGGTTCCACATGTGTCACCCTATGGGGTCAGCGTCTAGTGAGAGACTGACAAGATAACCCATGTCAGGACCATGCGATGACACTCTCCCTACTGTAGCCTAGCATTCCCTAGTTGTGTTCTCCCCATTTATTATGTGATTGCCTCTGAAAGGGATTATGAGTTGCTTGTGATATTGACTTGTGTTGTTGGAGTCATGTGTAGTCCTTGTTCCTTATAGTCTATTGTCTACCTGAATGTTGTTGAAGTGGGACCTTGTGTTATCTCCTAGCACGGGGGGTGGACCTCAGGATTCCACATTATCAAGTGGATGTGTTTTATCTCCATTAGTTTTTCCCTTGCCGTGGTTCAAGTGTAAGGAGGATGTATCTTGTGTATCAAATTACAGATCTTGTACCAGTTATGGAGACAGTTATTTATGCTCATGTACTAGTCGTATGTATCGGTTAAATCGTTATGTATGTATTCCAATGTAATCATAAAGGTGATAGTGTATACAATGTAATGATGTACCCTCATGTAAGGAAAATTATATATGTGTACTTGATCTTGATTATTATTTACCTGATGTCATGCAATAGATTCAGAATGAAATTACTAATGTTAGTTAATTCATGATGTATGTTAGGTTTTGTTAATCGATTTGTCAGCAATGCAACCATGGAACCTTAGAGGACTAAATGTTAGTTTAATGATATGTATAGATATGTTTAACATTACTTTGTTATTTCTTTCATTTAAAAAAAAAAATTGTCTTGTTTGTATAGCATAGTTGTGTTGTTCTCTGGAGTTCCATGGTAGGGCGTTACACCCCATCTTCTATATCATCTTCTCCTTCTAAAACATTCGCTCCCTTATCCATGTCCCCAAAACCTTCAAGTCCAAACTCTATGCCCTCCACCTTGCTCAAGATCTACCTTGTATCTTCTCCATGTCAAGACCATGTGATGACACTCTCCCTACTACATCCTAGCATTCCCTAGTTGTGTTCTCCTCATTCGTTATGTGATTGCCTCTGGAAGGGATTATGAGTTCCTTGTGATATTGACCTGTGTTGTTGGAGTCATGTGTAGTCCTTGTTCCTTATAGTCTACTGTCTACCTAACTATTTTTGTAGTGGCACTTTATGTTATCTCCTAGCATGGGGGTGGACCTCAGGGTTCCACATGGTTGGGTGGATGTGCTTTATCTCTATTGGTTTTTTCCTTTCCGTGGTTCGAGTGTGAGGAGGATGTATCTTGTGTATCAGATTTGAGATCTTGTACTAGTTATGGAGACAGTTATTTATGCTCATGTACTAGTCTTATGTATCAGTTAAATCTTAGTGTACGTATTCCAATGTAATCAGAAAGGTGATAGTGTAAACAATGTAATGATGTACCCTCATGTAAGGAAAATTGTATATGTACTTGATCTTGATGATTATTTACCTGATGTCATGCAGTAGATTCAGAATGAAATTACTGATGTTAGTTAATTCATGATGTATGTTAGGTTTTGTTAATCGATTTGTCAGTAATGAAACCGTGGAACCTTAGAGGACTAAATTTTAGTTTAATGATATGTATAGATATGTTTAACATTACTTTGTTATTTCTTTTATTTAAAAAGAAAAATTGTCCTGTTTGTATAGCATAGTTGTGTTATTCTCTGGAGTTCCATGGCAGGGTGTTACATTTGGTATCAAAGCCCAGTTCTAACACTAGGTACTCTGGTTACATATGAACCTATTACATTGTCCTAGTTGCTTAACTCTAAAGATTATGTTCTTCCCTTTTGTTATCCTCACCTAACAACCCGAGGTTGTCCTTTGGTGGTAGAATCCCTCGTGTATAGTTGTGGTTTGAGGATTGGTCCTCTATTTACCATGGTGGATCTTCGCATCATTCCCCTAGGATTGTATGATATAGTGTTGGGTATGGATTGGTTGGATGCTCATCAAGTAGTGATAGATTGCCGACACAAGTTAGTCTAGTCTTTAGATGATTCTGGTAGTGAGGTAGAAGTGGTTGGCATTCAGAGACGCATCTCCTTGTGTATGATTTTTGCTATGCAGTTGAAGAGATGTATGCGTCAAGGTTGCCAGTTGTTTTCCATGACAATTAACAATTTGGAGTTTGGGGAGAGTCGAGAGGTGTCCCTTGATGATCATTCTATCCTTAAGGAGTATACAGATGTTTTTCCTAGTGAGATTTCAAGAAAACCACCTAAGCGTGATATTGAATTCAAGATAGATCTTGTTCCTGGAGTAGAATCTATCTCGCGAGCTCCATATCGGATGACCACTCACGAGCTTCAGTTACAGCTAGAGGAGTTATTAGCAAAGGGGTTTATTCATCCTAGTGTCTCTCCTTAGGGAACACCTGTCATTTTTGTGAAGAAAAAGGATGGATCCCTTCAGTTGTGTATCGACTATCGGTAGTTGAATAAGGTGACTGTGAAGAATAGATATCCTTTGCCATCGATTGATGATCTCTTTGATCATATTAAGGGGGCTAAGGTGTTTTCGAAGATAGACCTAAAGTCAGGGTATCATCAGTTGCATATCTTTGAGGCAAACATTCATAAGTCAGCATTTTGCACTCGCTATGGGCACTATGATTTCGTTGTTGTGCCATTTGGGTTGACGAATGCACCTTCTGTGTTCATGAGCCTGATGAATGGTGTATTTTGCACCTACCTTGATAGATTTGTCCTTGTGTTCTTGGATGACATATTGATCTATTCGAGGACTATTCAAGGACTATGAGGAGCATTTGCAATAAGTCTTGCAGTGTTTAAGAGAGAATCAATTATATGCAAATTTGGCAAACTGTGAATTCTTTTAGATAGAGGTGAGATATTTGGGGCATGTTATTTCTGATAAGGGCATTGCTATGGATCCTTCAAAGATTCAAGCCATCATGGATTGGCCTACACCCACTAATGTTTCAGAGGTTCATAGTTTATGGGTTTAGTAGGCTATTATCGATAGTTTGTCTAGGGTTTTTCAAAGATAGCTCACCCTATAACTTCCCTTCAGAGGAAAGGGAAGAAGTTCATTTGGTCATAATAGTGTCAAGTAGCCTTTCAAACTCTTAAGGAGTGAATGACTAGTGCACCTATTTTGGAAGTTCCTGACCCTATTAGAGATTTTATGGTGTGTACCGATGCATCTTTAGAGGGATTAGGACTAGTTTTGATGCAGGATGGTCATGTGATAGCCTATGAGTCTCGCAAACTCAAGGATCACGAGTTGAACTATCCCACACATGATCTAGAGTTAGCCGCCATCAGACATACCTTGGTGAGATGGAGACATTTTCTGCTAGGGCATCAGTTTGAGCTGCATAGTGATCACTGCAGCTTACAATACATATTCACGTAGTGAAACTTGAATACTAGGCAAAGATAGTGGATGGAATTCCTCTGTGAGTACAATTTTGAGGTAAAGTATATCTAGGGTAAGGAGAATGTTGTGGCAGATGCTCTTAGTCAGCTAAGACATGAGCTTTCAGCAGTCACTCTTGGAGTGGATTTGAGAGGTCAGATTCTTGTAGCACTTCCTACCAATAGTTGGTATCAGGAAGTGAAGTTAGAGGTTGAGTTAGGCAAACCCTTGGAGGGTAGATTTACTGGTTATTCTCTTGACTCGGATGATCTCTTGTGGCACTTAGGTCACATCTATGTTCCTCCTTCAGAGGGTCTTTGTACCTTAATTATGTCAGAGGCACATCGGGCACCCTATTCAGCTCATCCGGGTGTCAAACAGATGCACGTAGACCTTCATCAGTTATATTTTTGGGTTAGAATGAAGGGGGATATTGCTGATTTTGTCTCAAGGTGTCTAGAGTGTCAAAGGGTTAAGGCAGAACATCAGCATCCTGCAGGTCTTCTTCACCCGCAACTTGTTCCAGAATGGAAATGGGACATCATTTCGGTGGATTTTATAGTCAGTTTGCCTATGTCCTCTCATCCTCATGATGCAATTATGGTCACTATGGACAGGTTGACTAAGTTAGCACACTTCTCTCATGTTTGGTCTTCATATAATGCTTCTTCAGTGGCCAAAATTTTCATGGAGGATATAGTTAGATTGCATGGGATTCCTCGTAAGATCATCTCTGATAGAGATCTAGTGTTCACTTTAGCTCTCTGGACGTCCTTACAGCATGCATTGGGGACTCAATTGAACTTCAATTCAGCTTACCATCCAGAAACTGATGGGCAGACCAAGAGGGTTAATCAGGTCCTCGAGGATATGCTCAGCATGTATGTCATGGATCAGCAGACCCACTAGGAGGATTATTTGTACTTGGTGGAGTTTACATACAATAAAGGGTATCATAGTTCTATTGGTGTGTCTCCTTTTTAGGATTTATATGGTTGTCCTTGTCGAACCCTGCTGAGTTGGGATCGTCTTGAGGATAGATTTCTCCTAGGACCAGAGATGAAGCAACAGGTTGATTGTATTAGAGAGCATTTGGTGGCAGCGCAAGATAGCCAGAAGAAATATGCAAATGCCCATAGCGTTGATCATTAGTTCTCGGTTGGAGACCGGGTGTTCTTGCAGGTGTGTTCATGAAAGAGTCTAATCCATTATGGAAAGGGCTCTAAGCTAGCACCACGCTTTGTTGGGCCATTCAAAGTTTTGGAGAGCATCGATCCTGTTACGTACCATCTTGCTTTGCCACCTAGTCTTTCGTGTATCCATGATGTATTTCATGTTTCCATCCTCAGGCCATATTATTTAGATATTTCTCATGTTCTTGATTAGAATGCTTTACAGGTAGAGGATGAGCAACTAGTTTTGGAGCCCGTAGGTATTTTACAACACAGGAGACTCGCTCTCAAGGGTAGAGATGTGGAGCAAGGGTCCAGTGGAATCCTAATGATGAGGCTTCAGCTACCTGGGAGGATGCATTTCGTATGCGAGAGTATTATCCATATTTGTTTGCAGGCTTCCAGGAGTAAGCCCGGTTCTAGGGGGGGAGGATGTAGTGCCCGTCATTTTCCCTTCTATCAAATTGATAGTTATCCTACTAGGACTAGACATTTTGACATGTTGTTGGATGGTAGACTTACTGTTATGATGATTAGTTGATGTTATCTAGTTGATGATAGACCTACTGCTATGATGACATTTGATGATGTTTTAGTTACTGGTATTTATGTTTATGCTATGAATGGTTTATGGACATACTAGATGATGTGAATTAATTTAATTCTAAGCTTTATGTGTTATTTGATCATGGTTGTGATTCTATTATTGATGATTACTTGTATTGATCATATGTACTGATTGTTCTATTTTGATTATTCAGTAACTAGTTGATATGCGTAATGTAGTTACATGTTGATGTGTTTTTTTGAAAGGAATAGTGTCACATTACTCATGTATGAGTACCCTGCTACACTGTGACTTCCTTTCACTATGTGTATGACTACATAATTACATATATATGCAAGTTTGACCATGTTGCTTGTTGCAGGCTGCAGGTACTAGGCATCGACTCCACTTGAATTAACAGGTCTGAGCATGCCTTAACCAATAGAAATTGTTGATCCAGAGTTAACATAAGGTTCCCTAGTTGTCATCATCCTTGAAGAGGATGAGTCTTTAGTTTTGCATCTGGTCATTGTCGCCAGTTTGGGTAGGACTATCTATCTTCATTGTTGTGTGGTCTTCTTTTATGACTGTGCATAATGGTCAGGTATTGTTGGTATTTGGATTATTTAGTTGGAATTGTCCGATCGATGTTGGTTAATTGTTACATTTAAATAAAATTATTGTGTTAAGAAGGCATTTTTGATAAATAAATATAAATGCCTGATGAGAATCATAGTTATATGGGTAAAATGCATTATAGGGTAAGTTAAGGTAATTATTAAATGTAAATAAATTTGATAAAGGACTATAAAAATAAATTTATAAATAAATTATGAGTTGTTTATTAGTTGTAAACAATTTAATTAGAATGTAAATTATAAAATTAAAATGTAAATAAATTTAATAAATAAAATAAAATTATATTAAATGGTTGTAAATTACATTATAGTAGTAATGCTATAAATTTAATAAAATAACAAATTGTAAAAAAAATAAAAATAAAAGGGGAAATGGTTGTCACAGAGTGGACATTGGATCATGTGTCGGGCTCCTAAAAAGGTGGAAGAAGGTTCTAGAAAATTTGGGGAATCTTTATTTCTCTCTATGTTAAAAATGGGAGGGAATGATCACTGGAGAGCCTCGATTCCACTTATCACAAGAGCAATTTGAGTATAGAAAACTGCAGTATTGAGGGAGATCTCTGAATCAGGGATCAAATCAATTAGACAGAGAATGGTTTCTTCTGTGGCTATTATCATTAGTGATCAAGTAGTAGCATCTGCATCTGCCTGAATTGGTATATAAAGCTTACTGAATATCTCTATTGTAGTAGTCACTAAACCTACCATATGCATTTGTTTTACATCTGCCAATCATATTTGCCTGAAAGTTTCTAAAACCTTTTTAACAAATCCATTCTAAGTGAATCCTACAATCTTTCAATCGTATTTGCTTGAAAGTTTCTAAAGCCTCTTCATCAAGTCCATTTTTGTGTGTATCTTGAGATCGTTGAATTTATATGTGTATGTCTATAAAAATAGCCCTTGTCTTTGTTTGTCCCCAACACTTCAACTAAAGATAATCATGATGTTGCGTCCCCACATAGTGAATCCCAACAAGAAGAGCAGAGACCTAACTCTGAAGTAGTGGATAGTTTTTCATTCGAGGAGGAGGATAAATATTTTAAGGATAATCATATGCTGGAGGACAATTTATTTTCAGATTTTGAGGAGCCTCCAGAATTATATCATAAGGATTTCCCTAACCATTCTGATGAGGAAGACGGTAGTACAATGGTCAGCCCATTTAACCTCCTTGATTGGTCTTGTACTATGAATGAAATACCAATTCATGATGAGTGTTTCTAACTTTAGCTATGACATTTATTTGAGGCATCTGTCAAACCATTTCTAGATTTCGCATATATAAATATCTGACATAGATCTTGTTTTTTTTTCTGCATCTGCTTGAAGATTCCAAAATTCATTTCAATCAAAATATTCAAACTATAATTATATGAGATTTGCGGGCTTAAAGAAAACATATCCACACGACCACCGTAGGAAACTAACTGGCAATTCAATAAAAAAGTTTAGGGTGTTTGCTAGATCAACAGCACAGGCAAGATGGTCAACCATGCACATATGGTGGATGTAATGCAATCGGGGTTACAAATGTGATTGAAGTATATACAGCTCTCATCCACTAACCTCCAGGGCCGCATGATGTTTAATCTGCCAATCGTTTTGCTTGAAAGTTGCTAAAACCTTTTCAACAAAGCCATTCTCTACGTTGCTTTCTCCCGTAGCTTCTTATATGATATTTGTTTCTAGATACCATCACATATCAGGCCTCAATGTTTATAGTTGTAGTAGGAATGCTTATAATTGAAGTATTAAAAGTTGTTTTAACAATTTATTTGAGAAATTATCAAATTGCCTTCCTTATAATTTGCTTGTTTTTATGGACAATGACATGTACAACTTAAAAGATTGAACATACTATGGCATGTAAGGCTAAAGTTGATATTAAAGATAGATTGTTGTTGCTTGAAAACATCTTAAAAAATCTTTTTAACAAAATTCATTTTGTACATATTCTGCAATCATTGCATTTCAAGTGATGGCATCGAGGCGTACAATCAGGCAGTGAAAGGTAACAGGTTTGACCTTTGCAAGAACAAGAATAACAACCATCTACATCCTTTGCTTAAGTGTGTGATCAACAATGGAGCATGGAGGTACTTGGCCTAGATGCAAAGGAGGTTTGCTAGGGAGAAAGGAAATCTGAATTCTTATATTGATGAAGAATTTCACCAAGCTAATGGCTTAGCATCTACTGCATATGCCCAGGCCCTCCTCCAGTTTGTGATTTTACTTAGAATAGCCAACTTATCAAGCTTTAAAGTCATATGTTTAAGTCTTTAATATCCTCTCAATATTTCATTGCTGGAATGTAATAATATTTATTGATGGATGGCAACAATCCTGTGTATTCCTATGTATATCCTACATACAAGTTATATTTGTTTCTCATTGCCTGTGTAGCTCTTGGATCTTTTGAAAATGCGGTTGTCGAAAGTGCAGCCTAAATTGTATTGGATGAAGAGGCAATTAATGTTGTGGCAATATAAATGGGTGGACAAATATTGATTCAATGGGGAGTGACAAAAACTGTACAATTGGTCTAAGAAGATTGTTCGTATGTTCACAGGGGTAGATTTTTGTGGTGGGCATTGCATTGGAGATCCATGACGGGTCTTCGTTTTGTCCCAAAGTCCCTTAGGTGTTATAGTCAGATAAGTGCTACCTCTAAAATAGACCAGATTAAACAACATGAGGTCCAACACAAAACTCACACCTCGTTGTAATAAAAATGAACAAAATAATTCTTGCAACCTGTAGTAACAGATTATAAAATTATCAGAAATGTTAACAAATAAATCAAATGTCAAATTACAATAATAGCTCGATAACTGGTGTATTATTTTGGTATTCTAATTTTCAAAAGAATGAAACCTGCCCTTGAGTCAAGAAATACAAACTAGCCAACCACAGAATAGTGCCTTTGTAAATATTAGGCTTCCCTAGCCTTCCCATGTCTTGGTTGCATTTCCATTCACAAGTCATTATCCTGAAACCCCAAACCCATATTATTATATTTACTATAGGAAATGAATCTAAAGAATATCTCTATGGGCTATTTTTCACTTTCGATTGAATAGTCTTATATAAAATGTTCAAAAATTAGATTTGTCACATAATAAAATTTAATAATACTGATTTACTTGTCATTTGGATAAAAACAAATTGCTATCCAATGATCCATGGTATTTATTATTATTATTATTATTTCAAAACATAATAATTGATTAGTTAAATGCCCGAATAAATTAGGAATTTAGAATAATGTTATCTTTAATTGTTATCAATAATATATTATCGCGTAAGTTAATTTAATAGGATAATAAGATATAATTGTTTTGATGGGATTATATTCTTATAGATATGAGTATAATTCAATATACATATATATTTGGAAATTTGATTATCAATTGAAGTCAAACATTATAGATAGAATCGTATTTGTTGCGTTTATTAATGTGGTTAATTGAAAATCGATAAGGGTATATATTAATGATTGATGAAATTTAATCGATTGGTTATGTTAAGTTGGAATTGATTTGGAATTGATTGATAGATTTATATTGGATTTTAAGTGTTGTATTTAAAAAATCAATTTATAAGTATTGCATTAGATAATTGGTTATTATGAGTCTAACTGTATAAGGTAAATGGAACTTGTGTAAGTCATATTCGTGGTTGTAATAAGGTCATGTTGTCAAGTTTAGTTTTCCAGAGGCATAGGATATTATGTCTTGATTTTATGTTCTATATTGTAAATATAACATGATGTGGAATGAAGTTCTTCATGGATGTTGTGATTCATTATTTGCATTGAGCATGTGATAAAATATTGTGTTGGACTTTAGTAATGGGGAGGCATCGGTAATCATGAAAGGAGTATGTTGATATGGATTGCGTTACTTGGAAGCTATGGGCAATGATTTGTGAAATTGTCTTTGTGATCAAGTTTGTATGCAAGGTTAATACCTTGCATTGTTCATGTATACTTGTTATGATGATAATTGTTATGCTTGATGGATAGGGTTTTCTAGATGCAGGTAGGGGAGTGCCTTTCAATGTGGGGCCGATACCCAAAGTGGCTGCCAGGGTAACCCATTGAAAGTTGGTAACTCAGTGATAACCTAATTAATGAATTAGGGGGTTGGGTAGTTGTTCACATTAAATCAGATAATTGGATTCCTCACCCATGCCTGCAGTGCTTATTTAGACTAAGGATGGGATGAGAAGGCTTGGTTGGCAAAGTCAACTTCCTTGTCCTCACAAAAGGAATGTTGGTTCCACATGTGTCACCCTATGGGGTCAGCGTCTAGTGAGAGACTGACAAGATAACCCATGTCAGGACCATGCGATGACACTCTCCCTACTGTAGCCTAGCATTCCCTAGTTGTGTTCTCCCCATTTATTATGTGATTGCCTCTGAAAGGGATTATGAGTTGCTTGTGATATTGACTTGTGTTGTTGGAGTCATGTGTAGTCCTTGTTCCTTATAGTCTATTGTCTACCTGAATGTTGTTGAAGTGGGACCTTGTGTTATCTCCTAGCACGGGGGGTGGACCTCAGGATTCCACATTATCAAGTGGATGTGTTTTATCTCCATTAGTTTTTCCCTTGCCGTGGTTCAAGTGTAAGGAGGATGTATCTTGTGTATCAAATTACAGATCTTGTACCAGTTATGGAGACAGTTATTTATGCTCATGTACTAGTCGTATGTATCGGTTAAATCGTTATGTATGTATTCCAATGTAATCATAAAGGTGATAGTGTATACAATGTCATGATGTACCCTCATGTAAGGAAAATTATATATGTGTACTTGATCTTGATTATTATTTACCTGATGTCATGCAATAGATTCAGAATGAAATTACTAATGTTAGTTAATTCATGATGTATGTTAGGTTTTGTTAATCGATTTGTCAGCAATGCAACCATGGAACCTTAGAGGACTAAATGTTAGTTTAATGATATGTATAGATATGTTTAACATTACTTTGTTATTTCTTTCATTTAAAAAAAAAAATTGTCCTGTTTGTATAGCATAGTTGTGTTGTTCTCTGGAGTTCCATGGTAGGGCGTTACACCCCATCTTCTATATCATCTTCTCCTTCTAAAACATTCGCTCCCTTATCCATGTCCCCAAAACCTTCAAGTCCAAACTCTATGCCCTCCACCTTGCTCAAGATCTACCTTGTATCTTCTCCACGTGATTCTTGGTGAGGTGGATAAGCCTTTCCAATTGGACTATCTTCAGTCATTTATTCTTCCACTCAAATAGTCTCAATTATCTTGTTACATGTTACAACCTCACCCAAGATAATTCTATCATTATTGATCATTGGATTTCTAGTTGCCAACTCCCATGGGGAGATCAAGGGAGAAGATTTATCACCACCTTGTTTCACCTAAATGTTATCGCTTACCTGCTTCTGCTCGATCAAAGGTGTAAAATTCACCACCTTTTGATTTCTTCGAACCCAGATAGTTGTCATTTTTGTTTTAATTTTGCATGTCTCCTCTTTATGATCCCTTTTCCTACACTTAAGACAAAACAATTTTTCTTCCTCTATCTCGACCTTTTGCACCCAATGTTTTCCATCAACATAGAGAAGGATCTCATCTAGTATTTGCTTGATCACTGCAATTTTAAGTCAAGCATATAGATATGAATCTCATTCCATTATTTCATTGAGGGTGCCCAATGATCTACCGATCTTCTGAAGACAATCCTCCGGCCAGTACTCAATTGGTAAGTTGTAAAGCCAAATCCAAAGTGAACGATCATATGGATTTAGTTTTAGAGGATTGAAATTGGGGTGCCATTTCTGCATTTATAATGGCATATCCTCCATCAACTAGAGTCCACCTTTCAATACCTTCTCTCAATCTTCAACAGATAGAAAGATTGCCACAAAGAATCCCTTTGGCAATAATTACATAATTACTTGGGTTTTCCAGTTCTAAGAGATTCAAGCCTTAATTCTTCCTCTGGTCACCCCTTTATCGATAAAATGGCAAATGATCACCAAGTCTTCTAGCATACCAAAATATTCTCCATCCTCTTTCAAAAGATCAATGGAGAATTGGCTATGGTGATTTGTCTCTTTAGAAAATAATAAAGCTTATATTAAAATTGATAAAAGCTTAAAATATTTTTTACTAAATTTAACTAGAAATAAGTATAAATACTTTTATTTTTAAATTATTTTTGAATCATTTTAGAAAAAAATAAAGCTTGTAATAAAACCTATAAAATCTTAAATTTATTATATTGTATGTAAATTTTAAATAAATTATTTCATCAATAGTAACAATAAAAGTTTAAAAATTATTTCTAATAAATTATTTTAGAAATATTTAATAATTATTTGCTATTTTTATTTATTTAAGAAGTATTTTATTTACTTAGAGTTATTTTATTTTATTTTACTTTAGAACTATTTAGGAATTATTTTATTTTAATTTATTTATGTAAGAGTTATTCTATCATGTCAAGAGGTATCTTATAAGGACAATAAGGCATGGAAACTTATGTCATGTCTAAATAATATTAAAAGATCCCTGGGTCAGCTCACTCACTCACTCTTAGCTATCGTCTTAAAGGTAGCCCACATTGTGGGTTCAAGTCCTGACTTACCTACAGTGTGTGGATGTGGGTCTATTGCACACTACTTGAGAGGTTATTGAGGGGACTTGCCTTGTAAATAACTAAGATCTGGGTTGCTAGGCTAAACCCTCGATTCCTTTGGATAAAACAAGACTACATAAAATGAAAACATAAAGAAAATAACTCCTAAATAAATAATAGATAATAATTCCACACCTTATTTGATTCTTATTCAAATAAAAAACTCAAAAAAAAGTTCACTTTTATTCAAATAAAAATTGTAAAGAATAATGAGACTTGCCCATATTAGGAATAATTGAAATCTCAACTTTAAAGTTGTTCTTTTTCTTTTAAAGATAAAAGTATAATATGGCAAGTTCATTTAATTTCAATATGGAAAGTCTTTTTATTTTAATATTGCAAATTTTATAGAACTTGTACTAAAACACCACATGCTACATCATAGTAATAACCTACATAACACGTCATCTTATAAACCCTAAATTAGGCTTTACTTATGTTATAAACTTAGACTCCTCTAATACCAACCAAAGTCCACATAACTATTTAAATTTAGAAAGGTGGCAAGTAGCGTTGGCGGTCTATGATCTTCAAGAAGGAACATCTTTGATTGTTGTTATATGGAGCCTAATCAGAATTGGAGGTTAAATTTACCCCACTTTTATCGGTGTAGTTTCCCCCCAAATTATTTAACAGGGTCAAGGGGCAACGCCCCTGGCGCGCTCCCTATTGCGATACAGGGTGGGGTCGACAGGCAGCGCCCCCGAAACCTCAAACAATTTTTTATTATTTTATAAAGGCGTCGAGAGTTATTTTTCTATTGGCCGACATAAAAAAAATCCCTATTTTTGTAACCGACATAAGGCTTGATAAAAGAGGCTAAGGGTTAGGGTTTCTATTGATGTATTGTAGCATTTTGCAGCAGTATTGAGTTGCAAGGATTGTTGGTTGTAATCGGTTTGATTTACTAGATAATAATATTGGACTCTCTATTGGTGGATGTAACCTGAGTTTGGGTGAACCACGTTAAAACTTATCTCTTCCTGTTATTATTTTTGTGTATTTTCATTCCTCTCTTTAATCTTTATTTGCATTTAATTGATATCTTCTGCTTGCAATTCCTAACACCGATTGGTAGGAAATTTGACAAGCTTCTTCTACAAACGTCTCACCATGCAGCCTATGTGTACATGGCTTTACAGAGGGGTCTCCAAGTGGAATGTGTCAATGTGTTTAACATAGATCTCAACACCCATCATTTTCATCTCCCAAAGAGGTTAGCAGATAAGGGGAAAGAATCTTTCAACACAGTGCGGTTCTACGACACCATGCGCCAGATGTGGCTTTAGGTCCCCCACGTGCACCAGGAACTCTATCCTTTTCTCCTCCATTCTCCATGCTGCCACCGGAGGAATATTATGGCTCTAACTCAAACTAGGTATTCTAATTGTTTTCTGTACTCGACCTGTTATTAGTTCTATGTTTTCCTATTTTCTTGTCTTCTTGCTTCTCTTCATAGGTGGGTTCCACCTTACATATGTGTAGAACCAGATGATATTGTTATGTCAGAAAATGTCTCCCTGGGACTTTTCCCTCTTAAGGTTTAGCTCCTGGGTCCTTTAGAATGCATTATAAGTATCTTTCATGTTAATCTTGAATCCTGATAAGAAAACCCCTGAGTGTTACAGAAAATAGGACCTAGGGGGAGCTATTTGAATAGATCCTTACCTAAATTGGGAGGGTGTACTTGTGTGCTAGCGCCCTAGTCTTGCCTCATTTTAGGTCAGCCCCAAATTTGAATGTCAGTTTTGTGACCGTTAATTAGGTCCCATGCCGACATCTTAAGTTTGAATTATGAAATTCTTAGCATGAATGTGTTTAGTTGCATATGCAAGCATGTTTAGGGTTTCATTTGCAAACTAGAAGCTAACTAGAAGATGGTTGTGAACTTTTGGAAAGCTTATGATTGTAGAGCATTCAAGATATTCATTATTGCAGAGGAGAGCATTGTTATTGTGTTTGTGATTGTAGATTTAGCTTCATCTTCTCATGTGTTGAAGAATCTTCATCTATGAGAGATCTACACCTCCAAGGTGATATCTATTTGTGTTTTCAATCATTTATCAATTGTTTTTGCCTCTATCCTGTAGGGATATGCATTCTTTATCTGATAAATGTGTTTAGAAGACTTGAATGTCTCTTCGTGGCTTGACTGAGGCAAGCCTCTAAACACCACAACCCCCAACCACTCTCGTTGTGATTACAAGTTACAAGTGTCTCATCTTGATTGAGTGGAGTTGTAGGGAAAAAAAAGATAGTGTGTATATTATGAGTCTCTAAAGAAAAGTACTACTTGGACTCAGGTGCTAGTGGTAGTGTCCTCCACATTTTTTGAGATAGAAATAGAAATTAAGTACAGTGATTACCAGTGTTGGAAGGAGATCAGGATTCCACAGAGAAAATACCACATTGGACTTGGGCACTAGTGGTATCGTCCCTGAGTATTCTACATCTCAAACTTCAAAAAAGGTCAGTAACTAGCCTCTACCTACTATCTTAGTCTATAATCATTTGTCGTAATTCATCATTTTACTTATTGTTTTGCATAATTAGGGTTTCAAGAGTATTTGAGAATTAAATTGATACATTAATTAACAAACTCTAAACTTCCACATCGTTCCAAGTGATAGCCTAACCTGTAGGTGAACCCTCTTGCACAAGTGTGATTCAACTCAGTTGATATGTCCTTGAATGTTTGTACTGAAACGAGGATTTAACCCACATATACACTAAAATTGAAACCCCCCTCATTTTTACCTTAAAACAATTTGGTGAACCCATGTTTTTTTGAATATTGCACCTTGTTGAGTGTTGTACTCTATATTTTCATTTATTCATCTTATTACATTTGAAAATTTACAAAAATATTGAAAATTTGAAAAAATTGAAAAAATTGGCATCTTAGGCTTGCATTTTGGCATAATTTGCATTAATTTAATTTAATTTCTATTATTTTCATTAGATATGATTTAAATTACAAAAATTTATCATTAATTAATTATTTGCATTGCATTTTCATGCTTAATTTGTTAAAAATTGCTTGAAATTGTGCATTTCTCATAAAAACCTAGTTTTGCATTAGCTAGGGTTTGTAGTTAAAATCTTGTTTCAAATTTTACTACCCTTTTCAAACACTCATTTACTACTAATTTCTAATTTCCATGGTTCATCATAGTGTCCTTTTCGCAAAAAAAACATGTCTAGGGTTTGAAAACCTTGCATTTTCACTAGATTTGGCCTTGTCGTCTCTCTAGAATTTCATTATAGGTGTGTTGTGAAGGACATTGTTGCATTATTGTATTGATATTGAGCTTATTATTTTCTACCCCATTTAACATTCTTCACAACACCTCTTCTTTTAGTCATTTGCATTGAAAAATTGTGAAACATGTAAAAAATCAAGCATTTTTAGGTCATATTCATATATAGTTTTGCACTTATCCTTTGCATAAACATTGAAAATCCTTAAAAATCTGATTTTGCATACATTTGAATACATATACACATAGCTTATAATTGCAACAATAATGCTAGGCCTTATTTGAAAAGAAGGAGCCCTAAACTTGGAAATACATTTATACCTCATGACAAAACATTTGTAGACAATGAAGGGACTCTTTACATTACTCTGAAAATAATGGAGATTCCAGTGAATGGTACACTTATAGATCCTAATTGCATGACTAATGTGATAATGGAAGAGTTTGTCCTTGCACATAATTTGACACAAGATTCCTATGAACCTTTGGATATAAGGATTAAGACATATAATGGAGCTTTAATGCCTAAATTTGTGAAGATAAATTTATTGGTTACAATTTCTGATAAAGCCGTGGATCAAGTATTTGAGTTTATCCCTTTATCTAACCTCTTCTATGTAAAACTAGAACACCGATGGTTGAAATCTATGAACGTTGTCTCCTCAACTATTCACAATTGCATAAAATTCCCTTTATATGGACAAGTGCATACTATTCGACATAATACATATCAACCTTTAGCAATGGACAACAACTTAACCCTTGATTACTTTTGGTTGCAACCTGATAGAGATCCTAAGCCATGAAGAGATCGGTCTTTCCAGCAATATAGACAACACAAAGCAAAACTTATATCTAGAATGGTCGGGCCTCCTATGAAAACAACAAGAGATAAACAACCTGCATTAGAAGAACTTCCTAGAGGACAAAACAAAATAAGAATACACCAAGATTATTATGACTATGATGAAATAATTGGGATGATAGATGTGGATAAGGAAAAGTTTCATAACTCACCTCATCCATGGAGATGGTATCTATGCTAAGGTTCCTCCCTCATCATCCTTACAAGGATCAGGAGTGAGTCATCAAGAACAAAACACTTCATCAAGACAAATGAGATTTGAACATGGTGCTTCCTCCTCTAACATGCAACAACCTATGGAAAAACATGACAATACTTTTGAAAACATAAGGAACAAGACAAAAAGAAATAGACAAGCAAGAGAAAGAAGGAGAAGAAGACAAGATTTTGCCCAACAAAATGCACCTCAACAAGAAAACATTCCACCTAACATTGAATCAAATAGAGATGAGCTTAACAATAAACAACTCAAGATAAGAACATAAGTTGGGCTATGGTACCTTATGAACCTCTTTCCTCTAGCATTCGAGATTGGCAAGATGATGACTTACTCGACAATGACCGCTAGTTCAATTGTCCCTTCAGGTAAGTATTTCTAACCCTTTTCCTCTGTGTTGTGTTTCCCCCATGATGTGTTATGTGTTGTTTAGGCCTCCTTGGATGACCCTTGACACTCTTGTAAGGTCAAGGATACCGGGAGACCACCTCAATTATGACCCTTTTTCTATTTGTAGCATCATTCTTCTATATTGTTTCTCCTCGGTTTTTCATTGTTGTGTGTTGTGTCCTAGGGGCATAGGATTTTGGTTGGTGACCTGGGGGCACCTTCCTACATGACGACCCTAGGGCACTTGTTTCTCCTCTCTTGATTTATTTTTTACCTTCCTCTAGTGTTTCTATCTACTTAGCAGATCACGAAAAACAAATAAGACTGATTAGGACCAAGTGTCCCTTTAGCGAGTAAGAAAAAATGGACCTAGTCCATATATGACAATGGGGTTGATCTATATTATTCGATGCTTGGCTAGTAGAATCACTCCGTGTGATATTTTTATGAAGTCTTATCACACTAACAAACCATAATAATATTGTTGCTTTGTGCACTTTGTTTATCTTAGATCTTGCCTTGCTTATACTTGGTTCTGAGATCTCTGCAGTATAGCCCCATGGTTATACTCGAGTTCTGAATCCATAGTATAACCTCAGCTCTTGATGTGATTATGTTTATGTATTGCTTTGATCATGTGATGTGTTTATTATCTTATGGAAAGATTTCTAACCTCTCTTCTTGCAGGAAATTGTGTGTTTGTGGGAACATTCAACAATCGTAAAGTGCATGTCACTTCTGGGGGCATGGGCTTTGCAAAAGCTCTTTTTCCCTTGTGTGTTTTCTCTCTACCTTAACACGCTTGATATCGGTACACAGTATCAACCACCTTAAGGTGGAGGCATATATAAGGTAATCTCTCTAATGATTTTGGTACTAACGAAGCGTGTTTGTAAGCCCTTTGTGGAGGCAGGATGTTGTATCTCCATGTGAGTGCACATCTTTACTTTATGTTGCAATGAAAAAGCCCTCTATGGAGGTGGGATATCATATCTCTTGAGCTAGTGGGTATCCTTTTATTTTAATCCCTCTGTAGAGGCAGGGATGGTGTATCTCTTGAGCTAGTTTACATCCTTTTTGTTCTAAAATTCCTCAGAGTAGGTGGGGTTGATGTATCCTCCCTTAAACATGTCTTTGGCAGTTGTTGTGGCAAAGTCCAACCCTCAAGTGTGCCTGTAATGTGCCTGAGAGGGTGGTGAACCTAGAAATAGGCTCCTTCCATTGCTTGTTTGCCGTGTTTACTCCATGTCTTCCATGTGTGTGACTCTTGTATGGCATGTTTGTTCCCAAGTATAGTCTAAAGACATGTGGCGATGAGTCCCTCCTATGCTTTGGGATTTGTATGGTGTGTGTGTTCTCAAGTGTAGTCTAAATACATGTGGCAATGAGTCCCTCCTACACTCTGAGATTTGTATTGCATGTCTGTTGCCCCATATGCAGTCTAAAGATGTGTGGCGATGAGTCCCTCCTGCATTTTGGGTGGTGTGTTTACTTTCCATGTACTTGTTTTTGCATTTCATATATATATGAAAATGAAAAATAAATAATCACTGCATTCACTATATTCATTATGTTTTGCATATCTTCAATATTGTCTTCTCCATGTTTTGTGTGATTGTAACTATCTTCTCTATATTAGCATGCCTTTTACTATCTTCATTGTGATTGGCATGTCTGCAACATGTTTTCTCTAATGCCTACCTGAGATTGGGGGCTAGAGATAGTTCCTCAATCTTAGTGTATGCATTAACTCTGAGTGCTTGGCATGATTGTTGTGTTTTGACTGTACTTTAATGCATGTATGGGCCTTGCGTTCATGCATGCATTAAAGTGGGGGCTAAATCTTATGTTAGAAAATTTCTCCCTAGGGCTTTTCCCTCTTAAGGTTTAGCTCCCAGGTCCTTTAGAATGCATTATAAGCATCTTTCATGTTAATCTTGAATCTCAATAAGATAACCCCTAAGTTTTATGGCAAATAGGACCTAGGGGGAGCAATTTGAATATATCCTAACCTAAATTGGGAGGGTGGACTTGGGCGGTAGCGCCCTAGTCCTACCCCATTTTAGGTCAACCACAAATTTTAATGTCAGTTTTGTGACCGTTAATTAGGTCCCATGCCGACATCTTAAGTTTGAATTATGAAATTCTTGGCAGGAATGTGTTTAGTTTCATATATAAGCATGTTTAGGGTTTCATTTTCAAACTACAAGTGAACTAGAAGATGATTGTGAACTTTTGGCAAACTTATGATTGTAGAGCATTCAATATATTCGTTGTTATAGAGTAGAACATTGTTATTGTGTTTGTGATTGTAGATTTAGCTTCATCTTCTCATGTGTTGAAGAATCTTCATCTATGAGAGATCTACACCTTTGAGGTGATATCTATTTGTGTTTTCAATCATTTATCAATTATTTTTGCCTCTATCCCACAGGCATACACACTCTTTATCTAACAACGGTGTTTAGAAGACTTGAATGTCTCTTTGGAGCTTCACTGAGGCAAGCCTCTAAACACCACAACCCCCAACCACTCTCCTTGTGATTGCAGGTTACAGGTGTCGCATCTTGACGGAGTGGAGTTGTAGGGAACAAGAAAACAATGTGCAAATTCTAAATCTCTAAAGAAAAACACTATTTGGACTCAGGTGCTAGTGGTAGTGTCCTCTATATTTTCTGAGATAGAAACAGAAAGTACAATGATTACCAGTGTCAAAAGAAGATCAAAATTCCACAGAGAAAATACCACATTGGACTTGGGTGCTAGTGGCGTTGTCTCCAAGTATTCTGCATCCTGAACTTCAAAAAATGGCCATTAACTAGCCTCTGCCTACTATCTTAGTTTGTAAGTATTTGTCATAATTCATTATTTTACTTACTATTTTGCATAATTAGGGATTCAAGAGTATTTGAGCATTAAATTGATACATTAATTGACAAACTTTAAATCGTTCCATGTGACAGCTTAACCTGTAGGTGGATCCTCTTGCACAAGTGTGATTCAACTCAGATGATATGTCCTTGAATGTTTGTAGTGAAAGGAGGATTTAACCCACATATCCATTGAAATTGAAAACCCCCTCCTTTTTAGCTCAAAACATATATATTCCTTTTTTTATCGTCTATACTTTTTTCTTGTAATTTCACTTCTCTAATGTAGTATAGGTGCTTCCTCACCTTTCTTTTTAAAAAAATATTTCATTCTTCAATCTTCATCTTTAA
This sequence comes from Cunninghamia lanceolata, assembly GCA_027924645.1. Classification (NCBI taxonomy): domain Eukaryota; kingdom Viridiplantae; phylum Streptophyta; class Pinopsida; order Cupressales; family Cupressaceae; genus Cunninghamia; species Cunninghamia lanceolata. The sequence goes on from BSBN01000618.1 coordinate 1,448,158, forward strand.
GGTGACTGTTGTTATGCTCAAATGTTTGACTTGGTGTGAGCCATAATATAATTCGTCTAGAAAAAAGTGAGGTATATAATGAACCCTTTCCATGGTAGCTTTTGTGGCTCTAGCTCATTACATTGCAAATGCATTGTAATTTGTGTTGGAACCTAATTCTTCATCATAAAGGTGTATTATTATCTATGAAATGTTTCTACTCTACAAGGATCATTAACGGACTCTTTGTATGGAGGACAATGTCTAGAAGGAGGATCCATGAATTTTTCATATTAATCATGTTGATATACTAGCAATAATTTGAAGTGTGTTGGGGAAGATTTGTACCACAAACATAAATGTAAAATTGACCCAATTTAATCAATGATTATTTTGAAACAAAATTGATTGTCATATTTAAACATCAAGAGGTGTATATAATTAAATTTAATATACATTTTCATGGTTGAAATTTTGATTATCTACTCATATGTGCTTAATTCACAAGAAGAAGATATTTTCTTAGATGTAGAGATAGAATCTAACGTAAAAAAAAAATGGAGTAGTGGAACTACAAAGGGAAAGGAGACTATATACCAACACTTTAAAGGCCTCATGTCAACATGGCTGGAATTTTATTAACTATGTAAGAGAGAACTTATATGTGGTTCATTCTCATCAAGGAATATTGGATGCATATGATATCATGGTATTTACAAACTTTCAAGGTTGGAGAATATAGATAACTTTTAAAAAATAGAACTAGATGTGTGTTTTTGTGTGTCTTCCAAAGAAACAAGGAAAACTAAGGCACATGATTTATGATCCCTAAGGATATGGTACCCAACATAAAATTCTAGTGTCACTCTCCAAGCATCTAAAATCCCAAAAAGTATGACCTTATCTAAATGATTAATCATGGAAGTGGTAAGCACTAGACACAACATCTACAAATAGATCTAAAAAATTAACAATAATAAACTATAACCAACATAAAAAAATACAAATAGAACTAATAGCTATCAATAATAAACTACAACCTACATAATAAAAAATTAATACAAATAGAACTAAATTAAATGAATTATATAAGTAACAATAATAAATAAATTAGGGTCAGGAAGTGATTGAGAATGAAGTCTTTTTTCAGAATTTTTCACACCATTTCAAATTTTTTATTAAAGAAGGTGCAGCTAGTGAGATTCAAAGTATTCAACTTATGTGAGTCAATGGACAAGTTCATAATGAAAGGTTCAACTTGTTAAGTGAAATCCTCTGCCTTTGCAAAAGAGACACAACCTAGAATGGTGTGTAAGCCATAGGAATCAGCTATAAACATGGTGCAAGTCAAGAATGATTGCATAGTCATATTCATACATGGCATAGTTCCAATCAAAGGTGCAACTCCTGTGATAGAAGGCATCTTGTAAAGAGGTGAAGTGTAGCCATTATTCAAGAATGATGCACAACTTTGTGAAAATTCAACGTAGACATTATACAAAGATAAGTGCAGGTTTGTTTTTGCATGCAAAAGATAGAATCAAAGGCAAAAAACAAGATGCCAACTTGGGCGTAGGAAAGAAAAGCTTCAAATTCCAAGAGATGTGTTTAAGAGACCAAACCTTCATACCTTTGGTTTGAGAATGGTGGCAAGCTGCTCCTTTTTGTGAGAGGATCAAGAATGTTCTAACTAGAATCCAATCTTAAGTTTGTGAAGTTCAGAGAGTTATGGAATGGAACTAAGATCACTTCAAGAACATATTTGTGGAAATGAAAAGGATCCAATAAGATTTACATAATATTGAGGCCACAATTATAAAATTTGGTATGGATGCCGAAAGCTATTAGAAGGAGAAAATATTGAGAAAAGAGATGGAAGAAATCTTGAAGAGAGAAGAAGTCTTCTAGCAGCAAAAGTCAAGGGAAACCTGGCTAAAAAAGGTGGATAGAAATACAACATTTGTTCACCTCTTGACCAAAATCAGATGGGCTTCAAACTTGATTTGTAATATAATGAAAAGTAATGGAATGATGATCAGTGTTATGGAAGTGATAAAAGAAGAGGTCGGGACTTTCTTTGGAAATTTATTATCAAAAGATGAAAATCTGGCAAAATGGTAAGATAGCAAGGTTGAGATACCTAAGTTGATATCAGAGGATCAAAACATGGAGCCAATGAAGGAGTTATCATTGGAAGAAGTCAAGATAGTTATCTTCTCTATGTCAGGAGAGAAAGCACCAGGTTTGGATTGTTGGACAGGATCCTTTTTTTCAAAATTGTTGGGACACCGTGGGAAGAGATATATTCTTGGCAGTGGAAGAATCAAGGAAATTCAAAAATGTTCTTAAATAAATGAAGAATACCAACATAATGCTCACTCCCAAGGTAAAAACACCACTTAAGTTTGAAGAATTTAGGCCAATTTCACTTTACAATTACGTATACAAAATTGTATCCAAGGCAATAACTATAAGACTGGCAATGATTCTGTCAGACATCATTTCAAAAGAACAAGGAGACTTTGTTCCAGGGAAGGAGACAACATAATGGGAAATTATAACTCATAAGATCTTCCACTCTATCAAAGAAGGGAGAGACATATGCATGGTACAATAAAATTAGATATGGCAAAAGCTTATGACAGGGTTGATTGGGAATTTCTAATGTACATCCTAGATAGATTGGGATTTTTCCATAGCATGGAGAAACTAGATTTCATCTTGCATCACAGGATCCAAAATCACAGTCTTGGTAAATGGTATGGAGACTATTCCATTGGAATTAACTCAAGGTTTAAGGAAAGGGGATCCCCTCTCCCCATACCTATTTATCATTATGTCTGAGGTGCTGATGTGGGCAATTCAAGATGCAAATAGAAGGAAGCAATGACAAGGAGTTAGGATACAAGGTCTATAAGAAACCTTCACTCATGTGTTGTTTGCAGATGATACTATCTAATTTGGACAAGCCTTGCTATGGGATGCCAAAGTAATCAACAAAATAATCAATTATTATTGTAGCATATTAGGACAATTAGTTAATGATAATAAATCCAAACTTTTTATGTTCCATTCAGTGGCAGCCAAGAAAGGAGAAATATCCAACATTTTTACCTTCAAAGTTGAAGCACTTCTACGTAAGTATCTTGGAATACCTTTGTTTAGTGGGAGGCATAGAAAGGAATTTTAGAAGGAGGTGATTTCCTATCCAAAGAGTAAAATGGGGACTTGGAAAGGAGGATGGTTGACATTGGTAGGAAAATTAACCCTAATCAAAGTGGTGCTAACAATTATTCTAATATACATGATGTCCACCTTACAAATTCCTAAAGGTGTGTGTTCATAATTAGGAAAGATATGCAGGTGATTCCTTTGGCAAGGGAATTTAGAAAGGAAGAAAATTCACCTTCTATCTTGGGAGAAGATATGTTGTGATGCCCCATCATGCAACCCTAGAGTTTTAGACTAACAAGTGACAATATTACAGAAATATTATTTTTTTTGAAGCAAAGATATGCATTAACAATTATAACAAAATTAAATGAAAAGAATAGTTAACACGTCTAGGGAACATAGCTACATCAGATAGAATTATAACCATACAAGTGATATGCATCACGATACAACAAAAGAATCTTACATTATACATTTGCAGAGATAAATAGTTACAAGTTTCAATACAAGATTACCAGACTGATTACATCAGTTTAAAAATAGTACAATTATGAATGTATACAACAACATGAAGGTGTAGAGAAAAACTGGAACTAGAACACTTCTACTCTGATCTCAAACCAAACATCCAAGAAGACCAATGGATAGCTTTGCCTCCCAACCATGTGGAACCCTGAGGTCCACCCCTCTGAGCTAGGAGATAACAATGAGGTTCAGACTCCGTGCAGACAAAATAGAATAACAGGACTGCTTAGACAAGATAGTACTCGACATAACAAGACAAGATCAACCATCAAGACAAGTCTGCACTCTAGAGGCAACAACAAAAGATAAAGAGATGTAACTGGACTGCAGTAAGGAGAGTGTCATCACATGGTCCTAGCATGGGTTACCCAGGCTATCTCTCACTAGAAACCGGCCCCCATCTATGGTTACCCTAGTAGCCTCTCTCTAGGCACCAGCCCCATAGGGTGACACATGCGGAGCTGACATGTCCTCTCATGGAGACAAGGAGGTCGGCCTTACCAACCAGGCCTTCTCATCCCATCCTTAGCCTGCGAGAGCACTCAAGGCATGGGTGAGGCATCTTACTTATCTTGTTATGTGATTTACTACCCCAACCCTCCTAGATAAATTATTATGTTATCACTTGATTATCACTTCCATGGGGTTACCCAAGCTGCCACTATGGCACTGACCCCACCATGAAAGCCACTCTCCCATCTACAGCTAGCACCCCTAACTGGTCAAAATAAACCACCAAAACAACAACCATGGAAAAGATTCTGCAAGGCATATGTCCTCTTGCATAGTGAATCATTACAACAATAAAACTCAATAGCCACCCCTGGTTCAACACTCTTTCTTAAACACAACACCAAAAACCTCATACCAAAAGGAGGCATTATAACTTATCCACATCACAATGGACTAAGAGTACCCTAAGTCTCTGGAGCCACTATTACAACAAGAGAGTTAAGACGATATTACAACACATTTCCAATCGATCCTACTTACTTCTATAAACATGCATTAAAAATGATTACACTAACTTCAGGACTGGAAAACAATAACAACATTAACACTTTAATCTATGCAGACATTTTATTTAACAAGTCCCAATATGCTATTATTTCGAATAATAATCCATTCAAGGAACCTAACAAGATAAATTTTGTTTCCTAATCGAACCAAAGATTTAATAAAAGATTTACCCCAAAAGTATAAAGCAATAGTATTCACATAAAACTTATACATCAACTATACTAAGATTTTATCATGTTTACTAACTTAGACCAAAATGTAATAACTATTCTTACCTTACTATCCTATGCAACTATAGTTATAGACTACATAAAAGAGTAATATCATTTCTATCTAATTGCCATTCGAACAACTATTACACCATGGAGATGGTTCAAATATTAAGAGTTCTAATCTTGCTACAATGCTAAAACTCATATATCTCCTATAAGGAATTTACTAATATTTCTACCATTCTGAAAGCTATTAAATCTAAATCAAATAGAGAAACTGAGTTAAAAAATGCTACTAACCAAATTATATTGCTAAAGCTATAAGCATAAGATATTCGACTCTTATCTATCATTATAACACTTATACTCTAACTTACAAACAATAACCTAATATTCTAACATCAACTTTCCATAATAATGAACTATACTACTTTTACATTAATAAACGTAGATTTAAATTTAACAAAAACAAATAACATTCCACTTATTTTATAATACTCCTATAATACTAACCGATAACTCCTATAATACTAACCATATATGATATGATAAGTTGAATCTATACGTATCATTGATATACTCCATTTTAAACATTTAACTATGAAATAACACAAACCATCGAATAACAAAGTGACCTTACCTCTTACTAATTACATTGACTCTTACAAAGAAATTACTAAAAAGACAATGACCTAATCCCTATCATAACGGCTTAGGCCGATCTCCTGCTAATCAAGACTGTAGCATAACTCATCCATGATGTGCCATTATTGTTGGCAGCCATTTTCATTTAAGGAAGGTTAAAACATGTAGGAGGAAGGATTACATTCGCTGGCTGAGAATAGGCTCAATAATGTAGCAATGGACAGCGTATTGCTAAGAAGGTAGGCATTTGCAGATTGATACATCTAAGCTCATCAACTAAGTTGGCGTTTCACAGGATCATTTCAGAGTTCAAAAACTACTCTTGCAAATGTAAGTATATCATGTGGCTCGAAGGCATACAAAGCCAAAAGCAATGATCGCTGGGTGCTACATAATGCAGCAATGTTAAAAGCTTAATGTCACGCAGAGCATGAAAGATAACAAAGATGATCGATGACATCCCATCATGTCACCGATGGGTCAATGGGGGCATCAAAACTTAGGCTTACTATTCAATCCTCGGTCGACACTCTCAATTTGGCTGCACAAAAAGCTAAATAAAGAAATAGAAATAGTATTCAAGTGGTGACAAAAAGAATGCAACATGGTAATAGACTGCCATTCAATTAAATGGGCAGGGCAAAATTTTTGATTGAAAGCATTCCACATAGGAAGCAACATGGCTCACGGCCTTTCAAAACATCATCAGAAGGACAAAATGGATCAAATGTGACAACATGACACTGGTAAGATAGAGGTATAAAATCAGTTTTGTCTTGGTTGAGTAAATTCTATGAAGCAGCCATGAACAGTTTTTTTTTTACACACAAAAAAATCTATTTCTTATAACTGTTGCAAGTAGGTATAGCTCCTTGACCGAGGTATAACAGTGAGCTAGAGAAAACAGAGGTTTACAGAAAACATGGCTATGGATTAATTGAATATTGATTTACAGAAGACAAGGTGAGTCTGGCATGCCTTGGATAATTAAGCAGGGTCCATCATTGACTGAAAAGAAAGTGCTGCAAGAGTTTAGGAAAGGCTAGGGTCTCAATAAGGACACAACATACATTCAACCTCACTACCTAAAACAAGGATCTACAAAGTCGACATATGATAAGATCAAATGTGAGCATTACGATACACAAGGTTCAGAAGAAAGAGTTATGTTGAGGAAAACATAATGGAGAAACAAGATTTCAAAATGCAAATGTTTCAAAAATATGACATACTAGAAAACCAGTGAAATCTCCATAAGGGTTTACATTGGTGTTGCAAAATAGAGAAGATCAATTTTATTATCAAGACAACATAAAACCAATCCATTCAATGACTAAAACTAAAGTGACAAATTTCAAAGAATCGAGTCAGAACACATACCTGGACTGAGCTATTTTCCCCAATTCTCCTCTTGCCTGCTCAATCCCCTTTCTCTGAATGACCCCTCCCAAAATTTTCCCTTGAAGCAAAATAGCCCCAATCATAAATGCCCACTCACACCAAAACCGTTCTCAAGAATCATCTCCACCAGAAGAATTTAAATTTTTACTAATCATGGAGATTCCCCACTCTAGAATCATAATTGACAACTAACCACATTTAATTATTCCCCTAGAATGATTCTATCCATAACTATAGACATTAATGAGTTCAAATAAAACTTTGACCCACATATAAATTTTACAACATTAGAATAGTTAACTTAATTCTGCATTACAATTTACTTAATTAGCTTCCTCTAAGAATATTCCAATTTTACGACACATCAAAAATACCATAATGTTTGACACAAAATGTCATAATATCATAGATCATTTACACATACAAGAATACACATAGGCTGACCTAATAGGACCCAACAATAAACATACAAACCACATGACGACCATCAAACTAAAAGTAGAACTGACCTAGGGGATAAACCTCATGTTACTCCATCAACATTATCCATTGGTGTAGGGCCTGCTCAGACCTGCTAAGTCAGGTGGAGTCAAGGCTCGGTACCTGCAACCTGCATAAGAACAATAGGTTGTATACGATCGACTACATATATATCAACATACACAGAGTCAGATAATCACGGCGTAGTAGGGTGCTCGGAACGAGTAGTACTACACCGTCCCTGCTCTGGAACAAGACTATAACCATTTTTATTTCAAATTAGACATCAATAAATCACATAAAACATGATAATATTAAACCATCACTAATCATGTCCATCTCATCATAACTGGAATAACAATAATGTCATCATAACTCATAACACATGTCAGAACTATATCAGTCGAACATAGTCTATCACGATCATAATAAGCATAAACCATAGGCCTAATAACTCAAATGTCTCAGAACTATCTAAATGCAATGGAAGAACTAACAACTGTCTCAAAACTGACAAAATGGTAATGTGAAACTAGCAACTATCACAAGCCAAAAACGAGGGGGCATTACGTATGTAAACCTAAACATCAAGGATGGGCATGGATTTTTAACCTAAATATGTAAAATCAAGCTTTAGGAGAAAACTTAGCCTAGAGTATGTATAAGAGACCTCAATCTAAGTGGACCAGAATGATGCAATTCAAATACCTAGATAATATAGAGAAGGAGAGTATATTCATAGTAAAGAATCCCACACAGGGGTCAGCCATGTGGAATTTTATTATAAGGAGTAGGGAGGTAATTTTGCCACAATTAACATGGGTAATTCATAATGGAGTGAAAGCAAATTTCTGGGGGGATTCTTGGAATGGATGGATAAATCTTTCAGCATGGGAAGAGTTAAAGGAAGCAAGGATTTATCTTAAGCAACATTGGGGAAACAAGGTTTGAGATTACTATCTTCCAGAGGAAGGGTCTCGCACGTATAATGTTATATGGAGAAACACAGTGGGTTGTGATATTCCATAGGCTCAAAAGTATTTGCTTCAAAGCATCCTTAGGTCTAGAGTGGTGTTTTTTTCAAACAAGGAGGATGAACAAGGATGTACAACAGACAAGACATATATGTATTTAGTTAAACAAGGTTATAGGATTCTAAACACAAGGCAAAAGTCAAACTAGCCAGCACATTTATGTTGGAATGATGCTACGTTACCCAAGGTCAGATCCTTTGCTTGGCTAGCATTGCATAAGAGAAATTTTCTTACTAGGGATAGAATTCAAAAATGGGCTATAGGTTCAAACTTTAAATGTGTATTGTGTGGGGATGAGGAGGAGAGTCTTGACCACCTTTTACTATAGTTCCCTTTTAGTAGAAAATGTTGGTATTAGCTCCTCAGAAAATTAAACTGGGTCATGCCCCTATCAGAGTTCTTGTTATCGCTATTTAAAATATAGCCTAACTTGTGTTTAGATTCAAGCTTTGTAGGATTATGGGATGTGAGCCCATCCATAGTAGTTTGGCATATTTGGCAAGAAAGAAATTTTAGAATATTTAGGAAGGAGCCCTCGATGTTACAGAAGATATGTGAGAACCTAGATAAAGCAATCTTAGAGGTAGTTTCAGCAAAAATAAGGAAGTCAAGCAACCAGAGCGCAAAGTGGTCAAGGTGGGACGATGAGATGGTCAAAAATTGGATCCATCTGGAGCAAATTACTATAGCCAAGCAATAAGAAAGTAGATAGAAGCCTCATTAAATAGAGTTCCACAACACAACTATATGTCAAGATGAACTTTGATGGGGCATGTCGAGGAAATCCAAGCCTGTTAGGAATGGGATGTGTTATTAAAAACCATGAGGGAAAGATGTTGGTGGCCAAATCATCGAAAATCCAACAAGGAACCAATAATGAAGCTAAGGATTGGGTGCTCCTACATAGTCTGCAATTGGCCATAGACTATAAGGTTAGAAACCTGTGGATAGATGGGGACTCTCTTATTATAATCAGAGCACTGAAGGCTAAGAAATTAGAGAATTGGAAGGTAGACTACATTCTACAGCAGGCTCAAGATCTGGTAAAGAAGTTAGAAAATATTTAGATATCCCATTGCTATAGAGAAGGGAATAAAGTGGCTAATGCACTGGCAAATGGACCCATAGATCAAAGTCAAGATGAATCAATCTTTGATCCAAGACAAGGGAATATGCCAAGTCAAATGATGACATGTAAACTCACAAGGTTCATCATTTTAGATAGGTCAAGTGAGATGTCACAATAAATTTCCATTCTAGGCTTTATAGTTGAACAACTTTTTGGAAGAGGTGGCAGGAAGGACTCCCATAGGATGTCATGGCTATGATGGTAGTATGGGTTTCAAATAGAAAAATGACAAGGGCTAGATATAATTACTAGCCTCAGCAAATGAATTAACTATGGGACAAGTTCAGATTGAATGTTTGAAAGATCAGGGAAGCTAATGGTTGGATGTAAAGGATTGGACGTTGATCATTAATAGGTAGTAATTGAAGCAAGATTAGAGGGTTTTCTCCACATGCTTCTAATAGAATGTATCTATTCCAATTTTGAGGCTAGCTCTACTTGTCAAATCCCACATCTCTTCGCACGTAGGAGATCCAACTCCTTTATTTCTATGAAGAAAGTCTAGCTAGATAACAGGCTATACAAATCCCAATCTTTATTATGATGATGCTAGGTGAGTGTGTAAAATACCATGACTCTGTGAAAAGGATGGGGTTTAAATAAGTAAGGGATAAGGTGACAGGGAGTTGTTAATGGAAATATGAGGCACATCTTAAAATGATCTCTAACTTTTATTACAAAGGCTAGTATTTGATGTTGAATGATGTCTCCTCAAGTATGATCAGGCCGCCTCGGGATTAGAAGGAGAAGTACACATACTCTGCATTTCATTATATATACTCCTCTTATATTATAGGGTGTCTTATTCCTTTCAATCTGCCATGATATTTTCTTGGTGTTGTCATTGTCTCTCTACTTACAGGTATCAATAATGGATGATTGTCACAACCCACATTTAAATTTTGACTTCGAATTGGAATACTTTTGTAGGTATTTAATTTTCAAATAATATAAAAGCCAATAAAATTAAATAATAATAAAAACAAAATATAGTCCCAATTTAAAATTCTAAAAATGAGGACACTTATAGAAAAGGCATAAATGAGGTCCAATCTCCACTCATTTTCTAGTCAAGAGTCAAGGTCATATCCAATAAATGACATGAGAAAATGTCCACATGAATAAATGACAAAGGAGAAAATTGGAGAAATCATTTAAGATCAATAGGTCCTTTTTCTCCTAAAAATTTATGGCAAAATAGAAAATAGATCAGCCTCATTTATGGGAGAGACCTGAGTCTACCCCCATAAGGATTAGAAATTTCTATAAATTATCTGGATTTGTGAGGAAGAGGACACTCATCTCTGGTTTGGGAGTGCTGGAGAAAACTGTAAGAGTTCTCCTCCCCTCAATTTGTTTTATTTCTTTTGAAAGTTTGTTTGGTTTTTGAATGTTTGTTAATAAATTTTAGATTTATTTTGATAGTATGTTTCAAACTATGTATAAGTTTTGATGAATGGCAATTGTTTTAGAATTTATCTTTACACCTGTCAATTGTATTTGCTTGAATACATGCACACACAGATGTCTATAGGACTATACCATGTTCCAAAGCTCCCATATTAGCACGGATGGGGAGGATTATGGTAAATGTTGAGGGGTCTAGATTTACACTTGCCAATTTCTTGTTTGAATGTTTCTAAGGCCTCGTCAACAAATCCATTTTTGTACAGTCCTGTAGTCTTATTTTGAGGCATTCTAACAGTCCTCGTGCCTTGTATGAGCTTCCACGTTTGCATATCTATCTACTAGAGCATTTCCAGTATAATATCTAGCAAAAATCCCCCATTCGCTATGTTGGGGGTTGTTCAAGCCCTGTTTTAGAGCCCACGTACAGGGTGTACGTTAGCAAGGGTTCTGGAATTTTGACTTTACACCTACCAACGTCATCTCCTTGGAAGCTTTTGTGCATTTTCTATGCTTCCACATTTTGCATACATGTCTACTGGGGCACTTGCAACTGCAACACTGACAAAATCACTCCTTCCCTTATGCCTTGAAGGACTTCCATGCCCTGTTCTCAGATTGGTAGAAAATAGCATAAAGTTCTAAGTGTTCCAAAAATCATTGAATGAAGCTGTTTAATTTTATGAAATTTGAAAATAGTAGCTAATATGTGTTCAAATACTATTATTGAAGAAAAGGTGTAGATAGTCAAGATAGATAATTCACATGATACTCAACTGCATTGAAATCATAAATTTATCAAGTTCCATCAGGCTAAGTTTAAACAAACGATTTATAAAATTTATCTTAGTTATTGTTTTTAATCACTTGTAGAGGAAACAAGTCACATAGTTTTGTATGTAATCTATATTACAATGGTGAGAGTTTAAGAACTCACCAGATTTGTGATCAACTAAATCTATGTACCTAATAAAGCATTACCCATCTATAATACCCAGATTTGCAAGCAGCGATTTGCATAGAGTGGGAAAGCACCTAAAATAACCATGCAGATTTAATTAGTATCTTAATGATAAAATTTAGGGTGTTCTCAAATTAGCCAGTACTTGCCACACATAACAATCAACTATAGTTGTAATACAATAAGGGTTACTCATATGATTGAAGTATGAACATCTCTCATCCACTAAACCTACATGGCTGCATGCATCAAGAACACAAGCAAAGCTTGCAATTTTAATGGATAAAAAACTAATTAAATAATTAAAGTGGTGATGAATGGACAAGTGTGATAGAGAGTGATTGTGGGTAAAAAATGAAATATTGAAGTATAATAATATAATGAGTGAAAAGTAATAACAAATATAATAAATTAGTAGTGACAAGAATATAAAAAGTAATAAAGTGTATGTTAGAAAAGAGAAATGAAAAGAGTGAGAGTTATAAAAAAAATGTTAAATAAAGAAAAAGACAAAATAATAATATTAATAAAAATAATAATGGTAAATAATATAAATGTGAAAATAAAAATAAAAATAAAAGAGAAGTATATTAATGGATATAATGAAATAAATATGAAAATAAGAATGTGTGAATAATAGGTATAATAAGAAAGAATTAAAAAAAAATGTAATAGAAAATAGAACAATAGTAAAATAAAATAAAAAGTAATTTAAAAAAATAGATAGTATAAATATAATATTAAGGCAATAAAAGTGGCATGATGAATGAATACAATGTAATGTGAATAAAAATAAGGATATATAAAATAAATAATATGAATGGTGATTAAGAGGAATATAGATGGAAGAAGTAAGAAGTATGAAAAGTATAAAATGGATGTAAATAAACATAAAAAGTAGTTAAAAGATAAGTGTAGTAATGGTGTAGGTTAGAAAGAAGAAGGTAAAAAAAAGGAATGAAAAAAAACAAGATAGAGAAGAAAATAAGAGTGATAAAGTATAAAGGATTGAAAAGTAAATAATAAAGTATAGTATTATAAGGAAAAAGAGTTAAAGGAGTGAAGATGAATATGGAAGTGATAAATAAGTATTGAATAGAAGTGTAGCAATGGAAGAAAAATTAAGTGAGATATGGTGTTGCAAAATGTAAAATAAATGATTGTGGTAGCAGAAAGTAAAATGTTATGGGTGTATATATATGATAAATGAGTGGAATATGAGTTGTGGAGTATGGTTATTCGGAAATATAGATGAAAGTGTATATAAGGAGTGAGGTGGGGAGTAGGAATGTTATTAGGTGTAAAAGGTTGAAGAGGGATAAATGAGTACCAATATTGAAAAATGTAATAAGTGTAATTAATAAAGAATGAATTGAAAAGTGACATACGTTATAATGGTAGGAATAATAAGGTGAAATGAGTATATTGGATGTGCATAAGAGAAGTGATTAACAAAGAAAATGAAGTGTAAACGAAGATGTATGATGAGGAATATAAACATTGTAATATCATGCACACATTAATCTCAGACTCTAAACACATTAGAATAAATTGATGCTTGCTTTGGTTAGTGTAAATCAAAGCCAAGGGTAAGTGTAAGAAGTTGGGTCCACATAGAGGGGAAGTCACGGGCAAAAAAAAATCCCAACAGAAACGAGTGCCCGAGCCTAAACAGGTACCCGTTTATATAAAGATATTTGAATTTGAAAAAAAAGCCCGCACGCTTTTTTTTCCCATACAAAACGAATGGGTACCCATTTTAAAATGGGTACCCATTCCTAAAATCTTAGGCTTGGGAAAGGCATGGTAAGCCAACCCCTTGCCTTCGACCTGCAAGTTTTTTTCTAAGTTTTTTTTGACCTGATATTTGAATTTGAACAAGAGAAAAGACTAAGTTTACCTATATGGCTGACGACATTTTTTTCTAAATTTTTTTGCGAAATTAAAACCCATTACAGATGACAGTGTCTAGTTTTCAAATATTTAATTTTTTTTTATTGGACTTGTTTTTCTATTTATTATTTAATTTATGAGTAAACTAGTCCAAAAACTTGAAATGATAGGTGTTTGTATTTTTTTAATAACTTTTAATTTTTAAAGTTTTTTGAAAAAAAAATTATATGTCATCAATCTATACATCATTCTTTACACAATGGAAAAAAAAAAATTATTTTATGATTAGTTTTGCTCAAATTATGTTGGTCGTACATAAGGGTTTTTTAAAATAGCAATTAGGGCCAATAAACAATTAATAAAAAAAAAATTTAGAAAAAAATTATAAAAAATATCCTCATCAAACATCACTGTACTACACATCTTTCCCCAAAAGGGTTAGAAAAATAATTTTATTTAGGTCAAATTATGTTGGCCATACAGTGCATGGTATGGTAAAAATAAAGTGACTTTTAAACAGTGGTTTTTAGAAATGCCTATTGAAAATCAATTTATATCATCTGGGTATTAAAATAAATTACATATTTGGAAACTAAACTCTGAGTACTATATTTAATATTACTAACTTTTTTTAAGATTCAATCTTTAAGTGCCTCAAATATTCACGTCAAATGTGACAAATTCTAAAAATCAGGGAAAACACTTCCACTTTTTGGCCAAAAAGTGGACCCAACTTCTTGCACTGACCCCAACATTGTTACTCAGATAAATCTTTCAACCAACTATTGTCAGTAATCTACAACATGAAAAATGTGAAATGTAAACTATGCTCATGTATTTGATTTTAAAACCTTAGAACAACTAATTATCATTTCTTATGTATTAGGGATCATAGTTATCCTTGATCGAGTATATTCAAAGTTTATTAATAATAGAAAATAATCAATTTTGTTGAAGTATAAATCTATTTATGGAATTTCAAGTGAACCTCTTGTTGAGACATCTATATTATTTTACAAACTTTTATTAATCCTTACTAGTTTCAATTTGAAAGTGAGCTTTATAATGGTCATGTAAGAAAATGTTTCAATTCTTCACTCTTGGAATAAAGTCTATTGATGTATGACAAAATAGATTATCAATACTCCTTGTTTTTCCAAAATTTAATCTTTTTATGTTACGAATTGATAAAATTGATTAAGTATTTTTCTCTAAGAAAAATGATCATGCATCCTTATATATCTTGCTTCCATTATGTTTCCTTTATCAATTTCTTTATTAGTGATTATTCAAGATTTTCTCTTCTACTAGATAGGTAAACCTTGTAAATAAACATCCAAACTCAAACAAATCGTAGTGTTCAGTATTTACAGTACCTCTGTGTCATGTTTACGGGTAATGCCGTCGCATTGAACCAAGTACCTCACGCCTAACATAGCTGCAACAACGACGTCTAGGCACCATCCCTCTAAATCGTTAGGGAGTAATAAGGGACATCTCAAAGTTAAATCCGCAGGAAGGGAAAATCTCCTCGGATACCTCACTAAAAAGATTAACTAAAAAGAAAAGGTGAGGCTATTGAAAATAGTTGTAGGATGATCAATGGAAAGACCTCGTCAGGGAAATATGCGTGTTAGGTAAACTATTCACACTTGAAAACCTAAACCTCAAACACTCCCGGGAGGTGTGTTTGCAAAATATTTTCTTAGGAATTTCGTCCATTGTATCACTTGAGTGGGTGGCAGTCGGCGAAGAGTTGTGTACCCATTCACAGTTACATCAAACATAGTGCAAAACAGAACTACATATTCGCATTCGCCGTATTAATCACATCCGAAGAGGGCCTTGATCCTATGGATACAGGGTATGTAGGCAGTCTGGACGGCGAAGGATGCCCCTAGTACTTAGGTCCCTCAGATATAGTATACTCTTTTAAAATCAACTTCGTAATCTTGATCCCTAGTTTAAAGGTTATCTAGGTAACTTAAGAACTCTCCTAGTACTTAAAAGAATCCCCGGGATGGATTACTTGTACCTGACTTTGCCGTAAATTGAGGTGAGTACAAGTTGATGTTATGTGTTCCCTGGTTGACATCCTTAGTACAATGTCTGGGCAGACTGTGGTCCCCATGAAGTGACTCATGAACCTGTATTGGTCCCGAGGGAGGAAGAAGTCTCTGGCCAGAGCATAATGATTCTTGTCCTCTTTAGCCGTTAGGCTATCATGTTTACTTATCCCGGATTGGATAGAGTGTTGGTCCGTTTGACCCACTAGGCCTTTTGGCCACTATTTGTTCTTCCACGTATCGGGTAGAGATAAGGTTTGTTTGACCTGGTTCTGTATGAACCTATTTGCCCAAAGGATAGAAGAGCTCAGGTTGGCTTAAGAATGTTCTGTTTGAACACATGGCCCGTATTGGCCAAAGTTTCCTAAGTACTTAATCAAAGTCTTGATATATCACATATGAACTTGTTAATTAGGTAAAAAAAATTGAAAATTTGAGTTTGGACGAAGTGGGTCCTTACAATGATGATAAGATTAATCAATGCATTTTCCCTATCATGTTGTGGGAACCTAAAATTCATGGAAAAGTGAATTATGGACGTGGATCAGATTGTAAACTTAGATTGTACTACGGTGTAGTTCGCAATCCACAATATATGTGGACAAAGGTGGTTGCAAGGTTTAGAGGAGAGAATTTTTTATTGGTCGGATGTAGTCTCCAGCATTCTGTCATTTATATAATGGATATTATGTAGGATGGGAACTATGTCTATGCCATTGCTATTGGGTTGATCTTTGATCACTTGTACACTCTGGATAGATGTAGACAAACTCTGCAGGGGTATGATTTGATGAGAGGTGAAGCCATGGTGGGGGACCTATTTCCAATCCAATCCCTCAGAACCTCCTCAACAGTTGAGTGTGTTTATAAAGCTATGCAGAAGGATTTGGCATGTGGGTACATTAGTGGACTAGATAGAGCCCTCCATAGGCATAGTCAACTTTTTCAAATGGTTGGCTGCCAGGTGTAGGGATGTCTTCATGTTGATCTGATTCCTCTGAATGCACTCCTTGGATTGGGCTCCTCATCTTCCTAGGGTGATCATAGATGATGAGGACCCCTCTATGCAGGATGGAGAGAATGAACCAGATAAATAGGTGGGGCTAACCATGACTAGGATGAGCTCTACGAAACCAACACCTGAGCAAGGAGAGGATTCAAGGTTGAGGGAGAGGGAAAGGCTGAATATATGAATGGTTTAATGGCTCCTTTTTCATTCTTCTGATGCTGGTGTTCGCATGGGATGACCTTATATTTTTCTTTCTCATGTTGTTAATGATAGGTTGTTGTGGTGTGTAAGGTGCTAGTTGTTAATGATAGGCAACCATTTCTGTTTCAAGGCTATTATAGGATCATTTTTGTAAGATTTACAGATGTAGTTTTAGAAAGAATCTAGATGGCCTCCATCTTCATATTGTAATCAGTCTTTAAATATTTAATATATGTTTAGGTGGTAGCCACAGTTTAAAAAAAAATAGAAATGCAAGGGTCATGTTTGTAACTATGATATTTGTGAAAATGATCTTGGGTAGAAAAATGTTTAGATCTATGTGGATAGAAAGACATAGGCTATAGTATACACACATGCACAATTGTTTATGTTATTGACCACAGTTGATTGACTATCTCTCCTTGCCTAAGTATGTGTACAAATAAGTGTTATAAATTATGCTTAGATAAGATGACGTGTCAAAGTATGTGCATACATTGCTAATGTGTGGGATAAGTACATAGGAATGTGTGTGTATAGAGATAGGAAAAGTTAATGGGAATAGGCCTAACTTTACACAAGATTGCCCCATTTCTCGAGACGTGCATGTATCAATATATTTCATAAAAATGGGCATAAAACTAAATGATAAATGACATGGGTATGTAATTTTCACTATTACATTTCTCCCCCACTTTGAGTTCCATGTGAATCCTAAAATGGTCATGCATCTCAAAGTATGAAGAACTCACAAACATGCATGTAGGATATGAAAGGGCATTTGTAATCTCCATTTTTAATTAACTTATGTTCGTGGACCAAAATCCCATTGCAATATTTCCTATTAGCTAAAGGGAAATGCTAGGGAAATAATTATTAAATTTTGGCGGCCTCCATTATTAATTATATTTTTACATATTTAGAAAATAGGCCAAATAATATTAAATTACTATTTAATTTCACAAATGCAGTGTGGGAATTTATAAATGGAGAATATTTAACTCCCAAATCATTTGGCATCTTTATTCATGATAGATTCTATTATAGGGCTATGACGGATTCTAGGAGAACTCATAATTGGGGACTTACGGTTGACAATCAGTGGGGGAGTTACAATGAGCTTAGCTTGGGAAAGAATCTTGAATAAATAAAAAATTAATATCTTTCAAGTTAGAAGAGCATCTCAAAATTATTTATGACAAGTTATTGTGACAATTGTAAGTGGGTGTAAGAGGAGCATCTTATTTGCCTAAAATAGCTAGGAATCAAGATGGTGGTTATGACAAATCTTTTGGTAGGAATATTTAGAGGGAAATTATTGAAAATATTATTTTATTATTTATTTAGTGGAGAGGGATGTTGTAATTTTTGGACCCTCAAATATCTATTAATTGGAGGCAGTTTCTTCATTTTTGACATCTTTGTCTATCATACCAAAACTCTGCCAGAATAGCTTGAGCCTTGTGTTCATCAATTCATATGAGGACAAAACCCCTTAGATTTGGAAATCAAAAGAAGAAGTGTCTTTTATTTCTTTAGAAAATTTCATGGAAGATTACATTTGTGCTAAAAGCATCCAAGTTGTGAAGATTGTGGCAATATTGTGATAGAAAAACTCCAATTTTGGGGGGAATTTCTAGTTTCATATCTACATATAGTATTCATCAATTTGCTATAGTTATATATAAATCTACATGGTTAAATTAAGTATTTCATACTATATGCTCTCGCCTCACCCTCATGGGATCTTGGTGATCATAAAGTTTTAAATGTTTTTTTAGATTTCATGAGATTTTCATTTCATATTTAATAAGAAATAGTCGTTTGAGCATGGAGGGCATGTCTAGTTTTCAAGTAGATTTGAGTGCAGTTTTAGTTTTAATTGTTGTAGATATTTTAGATTTCAGCACATTTTATATTTAAAGATTAAAAATAAATGATTATTTTAAATCTGAGCATATTTCATATAAAACATTTTTTGGGACATTACAATGGTATCAAAGCTTTGGTCTTGCCATCCTACAAGGTAAATAACTTTGTTGATGTGAATCATGACAAGATTCTTTAGATCTCTAATAAAAGCAAGCAATGTAGATCATTTTAAAGATAAAATGATTAATTTATTTAAAGGTTGCAAAGTATCATGCAAAATCCAGTTCCAAATAAAACATCACAAAAAGAGGAGATTGACAAAATCTATGAGCAGTATGAAGGGGAGTCTAACTCTTTCAAAGTTGCATTAAATCTTGATGATTAATTGGAATTACCTAGAAAGGGGTCTCAAAATGAAAGATTCCAATATAATTACAAAAGAGAGTCAAAGCTATAAAAAAATAGAACTAGAGTCTCAACAAGTTCCAAAAGAGACAAAGGAATTCACATTGCCTATGAAGGTAAAAATTCCATCATTGAAAAAGATATTCCAGTGATTTTAATGAATTTACACACCATGAAAATGTTTTTCTTGATATTGGTGTCCAAGAAACACATCAAGCTTTCAAACATTGAAAAGATGGAACCATTTTCATTCAAGAATTATTTACAAGTTAACTATGTTGGTGGGCGTGAATCCATCCAGGATGCTTTAGTTCATTCTTGTTCTATTAATGATTTTTATTTTGAGTAATTTCTCAAAAATTCTTAAATCAATGAAAAGAGGTAAATATTTTGACTATTACTTTAATTACAACTCAAGAAATAAAGAGGATAATAGTCCAAAAGGATTATTGCATGAGTTTGGTTTTGTATTATTACACAATATTTATCATCATGGGAATCATTATAATGGTGATAGAAAGATGAAGGGTAACAATGGTAGAATATGGAATAGGAATCCTTTCTCTCAAATATAAGATTGCGCATGCAAGATGGTGTGGGATCCTCGTGTTATAACCAAAGAAATCCAAAAAGGAGACATTGTGGGACATAATAAGGTTAATTTCTTTATGGGTTTAATATCATTCTTGCTCATAGATTTGCCATCCTATGCACATGGATAATCCAACTACTTTATTTAGACATGGATGAGAATAAGGTATGTAATAACTTTTATGTTGTTAAAACTAACATGGTTATAGGTGTGCAAGGGTTACATTCCTTTGGCGAGATCTTACATATTCATCAATTCATGGAAGTCAAGCTCAAATTTGAAGGAAAGGATGTGACACTCAAAGGAATTTCAAATGGAGCACCTCAATTAGTTATTGCTAAAAGAATGAATAGAACTTCTCACAAGGAACAAGTTACTTGGGCAACGAGATGCTAGGTGATGGAGGACATGCATATTATCTCATTTTCTAGTAAGCAATATAGTCACCATTTTGATATTCATTTAAAATTTGCAGGTGCATTCATTTAATAAAAGTATGTGGGCTATATTTTAAATTTAAAACACTTGCTTTATAATTTTAAAATATATATGTTAGCTCTTTTTAGTTTTTATGAATACGGTCACAATCATCTTCTTAAAGTATATATGTCAGGTCTTTTTAGTTTTTATGAACACGGTCACAATCATCCTCTTAATACCACTTATAATGCATATGACATAATTATCTATTTTTATTTTTTTCCCTTTTAACTCCTCCTCTATGTCGGCTGGCCGATTAAGCCCATTTCTCCATGGCAAATGCCTTTAAAAGGAAGTCAATGTGAAAGCAAGATGAGATGATAGAAAGAAAATCATGCGTAATCCAGGGTTGAAAGATTTCAATCCAGTAGTTTGCAAGCGTTCGAGCTTAAAAAAATGGAGGGAGATTTAATTTCAGCAGCAGTTGAAAGAGACGGGGAGCAGTGTGATCTATTTGAGCTGCCTCAGCATATAAAGGAATACATATTTGCAAAGCTTCCATTACAATCAATCTCATGCTCTCGCGTAGTTTGTAAAGAATGGAATGCTATTTTGTCCTCGCGCAGCTTTCTCTCTTCACTGCCCACCCACAATCCATGGCTGCTTCTTTGCGGTGAAGGGTATTGTATGGCCTACTGCTTTTCCGCACAAAAATGGAGGAATGTCTCTCTCTCTTTCCTCCCAACTCCCGTGAGGAACAATTTCAGTATTCGAATATTACCTAATTCAGCACTAGGGCTGCTTCTACTATACACCTCACAATTCTATGTTTGCAATCCGCTTATGAGAATTTATAAAGAGATACGAATGGATGTGATTGGCAGTTTAATTGGAATTGTCCAAGGGAGAAACGGAGAACCCTTGTTGGTAGTGAAGGTAGAGGACATGATCTGGAAGTTTCAAACTTTTTCCATACAAATCTACCATTATATTCAAGATTCATGGAGGATTAAGTTTGAGTTTTCAGTGGAAACGAAGGAGCTTTATGCATATCATAGTGAAATGGTTGAGTGCAATGGCTTTCTTTTTTTTAACACAGAGTGTCCTGATAATATTGTGGCTTTCAATATCCAGGATGATGGTTGTATTAAGCCAGTGAGAATAGCCGATTTCCCATATCACCACCTTATTGGGGATGTTAATATTATTAAAGCGGCTATGCGATCATTTATGGTTGCATATGGATCGTCAGTTCTAATGGTGGTAGTAATTAAGGATCTGTCAAAGCACGTTAAAATAGTGATCTTGGAGCTGGTTCAGGATGAGAAAGATGCATTGTTTTGGAGGTGGAAAGAGTTTGCAATAATGCCTCCAGGTTCTGTCCCTCAATATTTTGAGATTAGTCAACCATGTCGTGCGTGGCAGTGGCAGTGTGTTGGTGTGGGTGATTACCTGTGCTTTAGCTGTCTAGAAGGAATGGAGCGTCCAAAGGTGATTGCATATAACTTAAGAGAAGGATTTTGGCAATGCCTTCCTCAATGTCCAGTTACAGACTTTTCCAAGATGATGTCATTTGAACCTAAGCTTATGGTGTAGGGGCCTAAATTTGATGGGTGACCTTGCTTGTGCAGCAAAAAAAATTTTGACAGTTATTTATTTGAAGTTGTCTTGGTGTATCTTATTATAAATAAAATTATATATAAGATAAATATATAGAATAATCTTATATAATTTTTGATGGTTTGTAGTCTAAATTCTTTTCTTTCTTGTGATATAGTCTAAAATCTCTCCTTTTGTGTGTTGTGTGATATAGTCTTCTTAAAATTTTGATTGTATTTTATAGAAAAAAGATCTAAATACAATCATACGGCCATTAAATTTAGGCTTTGGGTGAAGGTGTAACTTCTTTCCATAAATGTTAAATATCAATAAGTTTAAGACGTTGTTATTTAAATTTAAGTTTATAGTGAAAGTGTAACTAATCTATTTAAATATTAAACCCTTTATGATATTATTTGAACTCAAATTTATGTTGAAGGTGTAAAAGCTCTACTTAAATATTAAATAATACAGTTACTAATAAATTTTTAGCCTCCATATGTTATATAATTGTTAGCTTTGTCAGAAATTTTTTAGCACCGCAAAATAGCTTTCTAACTTGCCATTAAACCATTTTGAGGTCACAAAAATCAATAATGTGAAAAATTAAATCTTCCCACAAATCAAATTTAGAAATCAATAATGTGAAAAATGAAATCTTCAATAATAAGAAAAATCAAATCTTCCAACTAATCAAACCTTTGCCATGTAAAAATACCAAATCATAATTAGTGAATCTAAGTTAATGAGAAATCAATAATGTTGAAAATTAAATCTTGCCATAAATCAAATCTTCTCCATGTAAAATATCAAATCATAGTTAATGCTTACTAATATAATTATTTTCCTCACCTTGCACCTCTTAAAAATACAAGTGCTAGTATATTTCATCTATACATAAAAATGATAACTAATTGTCTTATTTCTTTTGTAAATAATTTTTTTAGGAATATCTAGAGTATATCAATAGCAACAACCCTATTTAAACTATTGCAAAACCTACAAAATGGCATTCCTAAGACATCATAACATACAAATACATATTACTTTTATCATCCATATAAAAATATTTTAAATATTAATATATTTTATCCTAATTAATACTTTGAATTCTAACAACTTTAATCGTTATCTTTTTTACTATAATTAAACATTATTTAACAAGTGCCACGTGGCTTGCCTTATAGTGTGTTTATTATAGAATTTGTTTAGTTGTAATTTTTTTTGTTGATTAGCTATTGGTTGTATAGACAAATTGCATTCTAATAATTGAAAAAAAAATTTTGAAGAGTGTTTATAGTCGCAATAGTCCCTCACAAATTCTCATTTTCACTTCAAATTTTGTAGGATTTGAATTTACACTTACATTTTTACCATTCAAAAGAGTGCATATTTGTGGAGAGCCATGTCTTTTAAGATATTAAAATGTAATAATACTAATACTTTTATAATTTAAAATGCATTAAAATATTGTAAGTTTGAAGAATAAAATAAAAAATGTAATAACATGGCGAAATATTTAGATTTTTAACTTTTGACTAAATAAAATTGAAATCCTAGATTTTTAAGTCTTAGTAAATAAAATTGAAATCTTGAAATTAATCTAATTTCATAAAATAAAGTGTGTAGAACCCTAACCCTAGTTGGGTGTGGAGAGATTTGAAATGTCTGCCTAAGATATTAAAATGTAACAATATTGAATACTATTACAATGTAAAATGCATTAAAATATTGTAAGTTTGAAGAATAATTACACAATATAATAACAATAACATATTCATATTTAGATCGCTATAGTATTTTATCTTAGTCACTTAATCTTTTGTTTAAGTAATAATAGTAAGTTATTGTGGTTTAGTAGTATTTTTTTCTAAAGATAAAGAATTGTTTATCATTTCAAATTTGTAACTGTTATATTTCTAGAAATAAATTTATAAGAAAGAAATTCATATCTTGGGTAAAAAAATTGAAATCTCAAAAATAATTTAATTTGGTAAAAATAAAATAGCACTAAAATATTTCCTTAACTATAAAACTAAACTTTAAAAATCCTATTAAATAACACAAATATTTCCTAACTATAAAACTAAACTTTATAAAGCCTGCATATTTGTATTTATGTGGAGATATTTATGTGGAGAGTCCTAGCCCTAGTTGAGTGTATAGAGATTTGAAATGTCTGCTTAAGATATTAAAATGTAATAATATTAATACTATGATAATTTAAAATACATTAAAATATTGTATGTTTGAAGAATAAAATTAAAAAATGTAATAACATGGCGAAATATTTTTCATCATATTGTAGATTTTTAACTTTTGAGTAAATAAAATTGAAATACTACATTTTTAACTCTTGACTAAATAAAATTGAAATCCAAAAATAATCTAATTTCATAAAGTAAAATGTTTAGCAAAAAATTAAATTTATAAAAACTGATGATTCTTCACTCTCATAATTATCACCATCCATTTAGGCATGACTTAACTAGTGGGAGACAAAATTTGTGTTCATAATTTGTTCACTTGCCACATCCTCCCCTCAAACTAAAATTCTCTCCACATTTATAGCTTTTTGTTGCACTTTCTAACAATATGTAGAGAAGAGGTCATTTTTTTTTAGCCAATGACAATACAGATAAATCATTTTTCAATGATTTTTTTTAAAATTTATCATGTTGACACAGGAAAGGTACAAATTTAAATCAAATTTGTCTGACAAGAAAAATAATCCTATTTTTGATTGGTTTACAATCAATAGATTAATAACTAGATAAGTGTGAACTCATTGCAATTGGCCAAAGGTAGGTACTAATAGAAAGCTATGGTTTAACATAAAACTCTTCATTACAAAAATCCTTGACCTTTAAAACCACCAAAGCTATTATCTTATACTGCTTCATATTTAACAATTGCTACTCTTATGTTGACAAAAGCACTACACCTTTTTGTTGGATGTCATCCAAAACCCATTTGAAAACCCACCCATTTGTCTAATTTCCTATTCTCCCAACAAAGTGGCATAAGAGGCCACTTACCATACAAAACAAGTGTATAAGTAGAACATTATGGGAGAAGATTCATTTGGTGGTCAGTACCGCTAACTCTAGACTATTTGCTGAGCCTGGATGGAATAGTTTAAACAACTCATTGATTGTTGTAAAGCCTCACAAGTCATGTAAAAGCCATAAAACCAACTCAAAAGTAAATGAAGTAAATAATCCACTTAAATAAAACATCGCAATAAGCAAAATAAAAAGATGTAAATAATCCACTTAGATACAACATTCAAAGGTAAAAGGTGTAATTAATCTGCTTAATCATAATATCTCAAATAAAAGATAATCTCATAAATATGAATCTCAATCTCATTAAATCTTACATAATTAAGTGCTTAATCCAAGTAACAAGCACTATAAAATGATATACATAAATCCATTGGCAAGCATGCCATAATACATCTAATATAGGGTATAATCATTATGTACAACAATAATAAATAAATCAATACACTCTTCAGCCGCACGAACCAAGTGGTCCACCACCTGCAAGCTGAGAGATGAGAACATGGCCCAGGGGCTTTTCCACCCAACCATGAGAAGTATTTACACTTCCCCGGATCCCTTCATGAAACAAAGGAAACCCAGTCCTACACGAAATGTATAGCTACCTGGTAACAACTGGTAGGTGGGAATACCCGATGCAACCCTAACGTCTGAATGTGTAATTCTAAATAATGAAAAGCAAATTGTCTCACAACAGGATGTGGCAGGGATATCAATAAATAAGTTTTCTAGACAATAAACATCTATTTCAATGTCATTCTAATTAGATCTAATCATTTATAAGTAACCTAGTTTAATTCCTAAAAAGAGGAAAAGCCATCTCTGAATATCCACATTCGGCATCCTAGTCCCAAAAGTAACCCAATAACATTCCTAGGTGAAAATCTACTTCTTTTCCCAAGAAGCAAGAAATGAATAATAAAATATAAGTCAAATTCACCAACAAATCATTGAAATTCCCTTTTCCCAAACAACATTCAATGAATTACACTTTTCCAATCAAATCATTCATCTTTGCTTACACAATTGCACTCATAAGTACATCAAATAGATATATTATCTAATCTAAAATTTGGTCACAATATTCATACAAAAGTTATTCTAAGTTATAATTTCATCTTTCTGTCATAATAGTGACAGGAAGTCTCAAACAATAAAAATAGTCTTCCTGTTGCAGCTACGATAGGAACTGTTGCAGAAAATAAAGTGAATAGAGAACATAGTTTAATTTAATTTTTTAGTCATGAATATAAATATAAATGGTTTTTAGCATCAGCATTAACAATAAAATAATATAGTAATCTACTATCTCTGTTTCCAGTTATCACATTGATTTTAATGAATTTTAAGCAAAGTTATAGGCTTAATTTGTTCAGCTACAAGAAGATCGTAAAAATTACTACAGGAATCTATGAAGTTTGCAGTCAGGAAGGTAGCTATAGGATCTAATTTCTCAGTCCACAGAGACAACAATGGATCAACTACAGTCAAGCAATACTGCAAAAGAAGCTACATGAATATAAGTTTTGTCTATTTTTAAGAGGTTTTGTTCACCAATAAAGAGGTCGATTTGCTAGTCTAACATTGATTTCAGATAGCATAAGAAAAAATATAGTAATAATATTTTCTTACAGAGAGTTATCTAACAACCATCTAGAGGTTGATTTGTAGTTTTCAACAGTAAAAATTAAGATCTGAATAATAACACTTGCTAGGCATAGTGATAGAGATAAACAACATGGTTTCTGGCAGTCAAAGTTTAACAAGGTAAAGCAAACACCCTATCATGAAAAATAACAATCGGTCTAAGACAAAGTGTAGGTGATAAGCAAGAGTAGACAGGTCGATCTACTCAGTAATACCAGATCACCCATGATGGTCAACAACCAACATAAAAGGTATAGCGGCCAAAATAAAAGGCTACGGCCATAAGAAAATGAACAGCCAACTAAGGGACGATGGCCAGAGAAGGAGATAATGGCCACATGGATGTAGGTCGATCAAAGTTTTCAAGTCGCTCAAGCAAAACAAGAGGGGGATGACTCAGAAAAAGAGTCAACGGCTAGGAAAGAAGGAAAACAGCCAGCCAAAACAAGGAACGTCCAAACAAATACAGTCGCCTAGCCAAACAGCAGATAAAACCATCTAAAGACAATCTAAATCAATGTTTTATAATGCAAGGAAAACCAGATGAAAAACCTGGATAAGTCATCTATTGGTGAAGTAATCACAATTGTTGTCATTGTCTCCCTTTCTCTCTCATGTCGCTGTAAATCTTCTTTGCTTCTATTGCTCAGGAAAACTAGATTTCTTCACTGCAAATCGTGGGTATTTCTTTCTACCCAAATCTCTTTCTTTTATTCCCATTATTCTCCTCTAATTTTGGCGATCTCTTCTTAGGTTTAAAACTAAAGTTTGTATTTTAGTTTGCATGAATAATTCGACCAATCATAAAGGTTCATAATTCTATTAAAATAAATAATAGCTAATTTAATTAGCTTTACTGTCACGTAAATGACAATAACTAATCTTTTAAAAAAAATTTATCAAAACTCTAAATATAATAATGCTATTTTTAATATTATTTAACTATTTTAATTAAACATAATCACTTTAAATAATCTAGAAGTGAAATATAATATATATATTCATCTATTATAATTTGATATAATTATTTAATCTAATAGACATATTGTCTTCTAAACATCTATAAACAATATTTTATTATTTAAATTAAAATGCAATCATATATATTTCCTTATTTAAATATAATACACCATTCAAACACAGTTTGAAAAGACATTAATTTTAAGTGATCACATCATGCATTCGAAGATGATTAATAACCATGCATTAATGTAATAAAAGCAATTCAATAATACATATGCAACTACGTGATGTGTGTGATTGCATCAGGGTAATACATCCATCGGTTCTTGCCAAGTGGCTACAACATCTCTACCTCAACCATGCTCTCATCTTCGACAAGTACCTGCATTCATTTGCACTCAACTCAATGTCAATAGGTTAGTGTCTCCAAAACATAGCTGAGGCAAATCATTGTAATCATGTCTACAATATTTAACATTTAAAGTAATTTCCAATTTTCATCAATATATCTCATAATAATTACCTTCACACATGCAATATTACTTGAGGTAAAAGTCAATCACAATAATTGTTCATTAAACTGGAATAATCATATATTGTTCATAAAAATGAGACATGACATCCTTCCCCACTTAGAAGAGACATCGTTCTGATGTCTTATTAAACATCAAAACAATAAAGTATCCATCAACCACCAATAAAATATCAAGGTGTCATAAAATAATAACATCAACTCAAAGTATCAAAAGATTATAATAACCACTCAAAGTATCAAAGCAATAACTGAACTCAAAGTATCATAATCCATGCATGAATAAGAAATCTATGCTATATCCTCAAATGAGGAAAAGATCTATCAATCTCCTCTACATCCTCCCATGTGGCACTGTCCTCAGAATATTGATCCCATTGGACCTTATATTGCACATCTCTACTACACAACTTAATGTTGCACTTCCCCAAAATTTGAGTGGGCTCCACCAGCACCACTCCTGTATCATGAACCTGTAAAGCGCACCAATCAATAATATGTGACGCATCAGGACGATAAAGCTTAAGTAAGGACACATGAAAAACATTATGGATTCTGGCAAGTGCATGTGGTAGCGCAAGTCTATAAGCTACATGATTAATCACTTCCAAAACTTCAAACGGTCCTACAAAATGAGGAGCAAGTTTGGATGCTTTGCCAAATGATACTAAACTCTTATGAGGTTTGACCCTCAAAAAGACTTTGTCACCAACTGAAAACTATCTAGGATTTCTATTCTTATTTGCATAACTCTTTTGATGATCTGAAGCTTACTTCAGTTTCTCCTTGATCAACTTCATCTGATCATCCATTTCTCTTAACATTTCAGGACCAATCACAATTATGTCCTCCACCTTATCCCAACTGATAGGTGTTTGACACCTACGCCCATAAAGATCTTCAAACGGTGTCATTCCCAAAGATGCATGGTATGAATTGTTGTAGGCAAACTCTACCAATGGAAGGTACTCCTCCCATTTATACTATTGATCCATACAATACATTCTAAGAAGGTCTTCTACCACTTGATTAACTTTTTCTATTTGACCATCCGTTTAAGGATGATAAGCTGAACTGAAATTTAACTTTCTACCCAAAGCTGCATTAAGAGTTGTCCAAAATCGAGATGTCATGTGAGTGTCTCGATCTGAAATGATCATCTCAGGCACTCCATGCAATCAGAAAATCTCCTGAACAAACTTCTTAGCTAAGACCATAGAACCATCAAAAAGATTCTCCGAAATAAAATGTGCTACCTTTGTCAACTTGTCTACAACCACTAAGATGACATCATGCCTATTCTTAGACATAGGTAACCCTTGAATAAAATCCATGCTTATCACTTTCCACTTGTGCTCGGGGACACTGTGTGGATACAACAATACTGTTGGATGCACACACTCAGCCTTGACTCGCTGACATTCCAAACATCAAGTCACAAATTTTGTCACATCCCTCTTAAGTCTAGGCCAAAAGTAT
Source organism: Cunninghamia lanceolata (assembly GCA_027924645.1). Lineage (NCBI taxonomy): Eukaryota > Viridiplantae > Streptophyta > Pinopsida > Cupressales > Cupressaceae > Cunninghamia > Cunninghamia lanceolata. The sequence continues at coordinate 1,477,868 of BSBN01000618.1, forward strand.
AAAGTTTTCAAACCTTCGACCATCTTTGTCACTCTAGGGTGTCTTGAATAAGGTGTATTGTGAATCTCTTCAAGCACTAACTTCCTCAACTTTCCTGAGTTAGGAATATACATCCTTTCCTAAAATCTCAAAAGTCCATCTGATTCAATCACATAACCATCAAACATGTGATCTAAAGGGTCTACTTCCAAAGCTTGCTTAACCCTTTCATAATGCTCATCCCCTTGAAGATTCTAAATCACTTTCTGCTTCAAATTGGATCTCATGGTAACAATGGCAGCTAGATGTCTTCTCCTACTAAGAGCATCTACTACTCTATTCTCCTTTCCTTTTATATACTCAATTCCAAATTCATACTCACTAAGGAATTCTAACCATCTTCTCTGTCGTGCATTAAGGTTAGGTTGAGTAAATATATACTTGAGCCCTAGATGATATGTCTTCAACTCAAAGCACTTACCTAGAAGATAATGCCTCCACATCTGAAGTGCATGAACTATGGCAGCTAATTCAAGATCATGCGGCGCATAGTTGAACTCATTTTTCTTTAACTTTCTTGACTCATAAGCAACCACTTGCTCATTCTGCATCAACACTCCTCCTAATCCTTCCCCTAAAGCATCTGTTATAACTGTAAATTGTCCATTAGGATCTGGTATGGTCAGGATAGGAGCAGTTGTGAGCTTTTTCTTTAGCACTTGGAAAGCTTGCTCACACCTTTCTGTCCATTCAAACTTCTTACCCTTATTTTGAAGTGTGGTAATTGGTGTTTCTATGGTTGAGAAACCTTCCACAAACTTTCTATAATAACCTGCAAGTCCCATAAAACTTTTGACTTCTATCACACTCTGTGGTGCAGTTCATTCTATTATTGCTTTTATCTTCTTAGGATCAACTACAATCCTTTCTGCTGAGATCACATGACCAAGGTAGTGCACTTTATCTTGAAAGAATGTACACTTCGATAATTTACCATAAAGCTTTCTTTATCTCAAATGCTACAAAACAATCCTCAAATGCCTTTCATGCTCTTCCACTGATTTAGAGTATATTAATATGTCATCAAGGAAGATCAACACAAAATCATCTAAGCAATCTCTAAAAATGCTATTCATCAAATTCATGAATGTTGCTAGAGCATTAGTCAACCCAAATGGTACTACTATGAACTTGTAGTGACCATATCGAGTCCTAAAATATATTTTAGAGATGTCCTCATCCTTAATCCGCAATTGGTGATAGCCAGATCTAAGGTCTATCTTTGAGAACATGGTTGCTCCTTTCATCTAATCAAAGAGCTCATCTATTCTTGGAAGTGGATACTTGTTCTTTATAGTAGCTTTCTTAAGCATCCTATAATCAATGCATAATCTCAAAGTACCATCCTTCTTTACAAAGATAACTGGTGCGCCCCATGGTGACACACTAGGTCTAATAAATGCTTGATTAAGTAACTCCTATAATTGTTCCTTAAGCTCATACAACTATGTAGTACTAGTCATGAAGTCAAATTCTCTCTTCGGTGGTAACTCTGTCAACTCTACAGGGAATACATCTTTGAAATCTCTAAGGATTGGATAATCATTGAACACTGGTTCTTCTTTGTCAAGGTCCTTTACTTGGACAACATAAATAGCACATCCTTTCCTCTTGGCTTTCTTCAATTGCATAGTCAAGATTTGTCTAAGCTCTAAAGGTCTCTTATATCCATTAATTTCCACTTGATTCCCTAGGTCATCCAAACATCTAACAACCTTGTCTTGACAAGTTACTAGAGACTTATGTTCAATTAACTAGTTGATTCCTAGAATTACATCATGAGAGCCTAAAGGTTCTACATACATATTTACTTGCATCTAAAAACTAGGAATCTCTAACTCACTACATGCTAGACATGAGTCTACCATCTTTTCTGCACTATCGCCATATTATACCATCCAAGAGTTTTCCATATGTCCAGATCTAATAGATAACTTAGATACTACTCTAGGATCTACAAAACATTATGTGGCACTAGTATCAATTAAAATAGAAACAGGTATTCCGTAGAGCTTACCTTGGAACTAAATAGGTGTTGCTTGAAACTCTGCTTGCCAATTATCCACTGCGGCATGAATCTGATGTTGTGGTGCTCCTTGCTGATTCTTGTTTCCTCTTTTATGTGGACATGCATTTGCATAATGCTCTCCTTCATAGTCGTAACATCCACCCTTAGGTGTTCTCAGTCCTTCAGCTCTTTCCCTCTGATTGTTGTTTTAGTTGTTATTGCCACCTCTTTTGTTTCCACCATTTCCATCCTGAGAATTATTACCTCTCTTCAGATTCCTGATCTGTCTATTATTGCCTTGGTTGTTATTCTTTTGATAGTTCTGTTGATTATTCTGTGGTTTCTTATTTGAAAACTTAGCATCTCTTTGCTTGTGGTAATTGGCTATTTGTTGCAACCTCTACTCTTGCTTTATTGCTTTCTTAAAGGCAGCATCCATAGTGAGTGGGTTATGAATGTCTACCTCAGCTCCAATCTGTGGCCTCAATCCCAGAATAAACTTTCTGATCTAAAATCTCTCATCTGTCTGATACTGTGGAACATACTTAAGCAGATGAGAAACCCTTTCCCAATAACTGGTTACGGACATACCTCCTTGAATCAAATTTTGAAACTCTGTCATCTTCTTGTCAAAGAATAACTATGGTAACCATCCTTTTCTAAACAGTTGCAAGAAAATATCCCAAGTTATCTCACCAGGTAGCAACTTCTTATCTACCTTCTCATTATCCCACCATGTTGTTGCTTCACTAGTCAACTGGTAAGATCCCCACATTGCCTTCGTATGATCTGAAAGGTTTTAGATTCCAAAGTATTTCTCCATTTCTATTATCTAGGACTTAGCTCCATCTCCAATTGTCTTTCCATCAAATTTTGGCGGTGATACTTTCTTGAGGTCTTTCCCCAATTCTTCTACTATCTTTACTTGATTATCAACAATAGCTCCAACTTTAGGAACTAGAACTTCTATCCTTGGGTTCTCATTTTCTATCTCAACCCTTGTGTTTTTGTCAGCATTCTTCCCTCTAGGAATTCCTCTGATCTCCTACTCAAGAGTATTCATCCCTGTGTCCTGTCGGGTCAAGAGATCAAGAATATAGTCAAATCTTCCATCTTGGTCATTACTGGCATCTACACGATCTCCAGTAATTCAACCACCACGAGCACCTCCACGTGCACCTCCACATGATCCTCTACCTTGACTACTTCCTGATTCGTCACCACGATCAGTGTTTCTAGTATTCATGATGGATAATCTGTATCAAGTTTTCAACTTTAGCACAATAGTCCCAAAAGAAAATAAAGGCCCTAGTGTTAAACCTAGAGCTCTGATACCAAATGTAAAGCCTCACAAGCCATCTAAAAGCCATAAAACCAACTCAAAAGTAAATGAAGTAAATAATCCGCTTAAGTACAACATCGCAATAACCAAAATAAAAAGATGTAAATAATCCACTTAGATACAACATTCAAAGGTAAAAGGTGTAATTAATCCGCTTAATCACAATATCTCAAATAAAAGATAATCTCATATTTATGAATCTCAATGTCATTAAATATTACATAATCGAATGCTTAATCCAAGTAACAAGCACTATAAAATGATATACATAAATCCATTGGCAAGCATGCCATAATACATCTAATATAGGGTACAATCAATATGTACAACAATAATAAATAAATCAATACACTCTTCAGCCGCACGAACCAAGTGGTCCACCACTTGCAAGCCGAGAGATGGGAACATGGCCCAGGTGCTTTTCCACCCAACCATGAAGTATTTACACTTCTTTAGATCCCTTCATGAAATGAAGGAAACCCAGCCCTGCACGAAATGTCTAGCTACCTGGTAACAACTAGCAAGAGGGAGCACCCAATGCAACCCTGATGTCTGAATGTGCAATTCTAAATAATGAAAAGCAAATTGTGTCACAATAGGATGTGGTAGAGATATCAATAAATAAGTTTTCTAGACAATAAACATCTATTTCAATGTCATTCTGATTAGATCTAATCATTTATAAGTAACTTGGTTCAATTCCTGAAAAGAGGAAAAGCTATCTCTAAATATCCACATTCGGCATCCTAGTCCCAAAATTAATCCAATAACATTCCTAGGTGAAAATCTACTTCTTTCCCCAAGAAGAAAGAAATAAATAATAAAATAAAATTCAAATTCACCAATAAATCATTGAAATTCCCTTTTCCCAAACAACATTCAAGGACTTACACTTTTCCAATCAAATCATTCATTTTTGCTTACACAATTGCACTCATAAGTACATCAAATAGATACATTATCTAATCGGGCCAAAATTTGATCACAATCTTCATACAAAAGTCATTCTAAGTTATAATTTCATCTTTATATCATAACAGTTACAGGAAGTCTCAAACAATAAAAACAGTCTTCCTGTCGAAGTTTCAACAGGAACTAAACATTGCAAAAAATAAAGTGAACAGAGAACATGGTTTAATTCAGTTTTTCAGTCATGAATATAAATATAAATGGTTTTTAGCATCAACATTGACAGGAAAATAATATAGTAATCTACTATCTCTATTTCCAGTTATCACATTGATTTTAACGAATTTTAAGCAAAGCTACAAGCTTAATTTGTTCAGCTACAAGAAGATCGTAAAAACTACTACATGAATATATGAAGTTTACAGTCAGGAAGGTAGCTACATGATCTAATTTCTCAGTCCACAGAGACAACAATGGATCAACTATAGTCAAGCAATACTGCAAAAGAAGCTACAGGAATATAATTTTTGTCTATTTTTACACTACAACAGAACAGGCCATTAGCGCCTAAAATAGTGCTAGATTTTAGTGCAATTGAGCTCAAAAATTGGACATTTTGTCTGGCATAAAACTCGGTACAAATTTACATGCTTACTTCCGTGCCAGATTTTGCACCAGACTTAGCACCGACTTTAGCGCCAGGAAGCAATAGCTGGATTTGGCAACAGATTTAGTGCCGGATTTGACACCCAATTTGGCTTCTGATTTTGCTTCTTGTTTTGCTTCCATTTTTACTTCCAGTGTTGCTTCTGATTTTGCTTCCAATTTAGTGTCAAATTTGGCACCCAATTTGGCTTCCAATTTGGCTTCTGATTTTGCTTCTGGTTTTGCTTCTTGTGTTGCTTCCAAGTTTTCTTCCAGTTTTGCTTCAGGTTTTGCTTCCAGGTTTGCTTCTAGATTTGCTTCCAATTTCACTTCCCATTTTGCTTCCAGATTTGCTTCCAATTTAGCATCAGATTTGGCACCCAATTTGGCTTCCAATTTGGCTTCTGATTTTGCTTCTTGTGTTGCTTCCAAGTATGCTTCCAGTTTTGCTTTTGGTTTTGCTTCAATTTTTGCTTCCAATTTTGCTTCCCATTTTCCTTCTAGATTTGCTTCCAATTTTGCTTCCCATTTTCCTTCTAGATTTGCTTCCAATTTAGCGTTAGATTTGGCTTCCACTTTGGCTTCTGATTTTGCTTTTGGTTTGGCTTCTTGTGTTTCTTCCAGTTTGGCTTCCGGTTTGGCTTCCAGGTTTGCTTCCAATGTTGCTTCTGATTTTGCTTCCAGGTTTGCTTCAGGTTTTGCTTCTAGATTTGCTTCCATTTTTGCTTCCAATTTAGTGCCGAATTTGGCACCCAATTTAGCTTCCAGATTTTCTTCCATGTCTGCTCCCATTTTTTCTTCTAGTTTTCTCTTAGTCGTGCTTCGTATTTTGCTTCTTGTATGGCCTCTAAAATAGCTTATTTTTTGGCATCCTAATTGACACCAAGTTTTGCTTCCATTATGACCTCCTTTGTTGCTTTGGGTTTTGCTTCCAATTTAACAAGATAATTATATAAAAAAATAAGATAATTATTATAAAATAACAAGATAATTATTATAACATGATTATCATCTATAATTAAAACAAGTGATTCAAATATCTATAATTTAATTGAATTTTACAACATCCATCCTGCAGTAAATTAAAATCATCATACATAATAAATATCCATCCAAAAATTATCGACCACTTTCAATATATATAAATTGACAAGTTAATACTGATAAGATCATCATCATATATAACTAAAACAAGTGAAAGTCAATTATGCCAGTAGATCAATAACATGTCAAAATGATACATGTCCAACAGTCGACATAAGTCAAAATGATAGATGTACAAATGATATAAGTAAAAATGATAAATTATGTAACTCAAAATGATACAAGTCAAGATGATACATGTCTAAATAATATAAGTCAAATTGGTACATGTGAAAATGATACAACTTTATAATATGGTACTGCAGGCCGTGAAAATGATACAACTTTATAATATGGTACTGCAGGCCGTGAAAATGATACATATAATAGTAACCATGAAAAGAGGCATCATAACGATATAGCAGCAATGATCCATGATGCAGTCTATATGATCATGAATGTCACTGGCTATTACCAACAACTACCTCATCATCATCATCACCATCATGATCATCATCATCATGATCATCATCGTCGTCATCTTCATCGTCATTGGCCTCGTTGTCTTCTGTATCTACATCATCATCATCCTCTACCATGTGATCTGTACCAAAACCAATATAATCTGGATCTATATCATCAGGATCATCTTCATCTTCTGGAAGACCCGTGTTCTGCAAAAACAAATATTTAAAATAAAAAGTTATTACTTATTTCATGTAATAATTTATTTTTGTGTTATATATCTAATATTCTAACATATGAAATGAAACCATAATCATATTACATCATATCAAAGTGCACATACCATAATAAAATTTCAAAAAAGTTACAGCTAATATGCCATTCCAATGATGTAAATCATGCAACAATTCTAATAAAGGTTGCTAAAGATCATAAAAAAAATTGTTATACAATTTAACTATCAACTGTAAATTCTATTACATAACCTTAAGTGCCACAAATTGCGTGGTCAATGTATGTTCTTTTCACTATTAATCTAATAACCTACATTAGACAGAAACATTAAAGAGTTTTTAAGTAGCAGTTGATTAAATTTTCTTACATGTCATTAATAAATGCATAATTTTTTTTCAATAATTATTTATCTTAAGGTTCATGAGTAACCTTAAGAATAGTTGTTCCATGGGGCATGTTTAACAAACCAAATGCAATTGCCAACTTTTCACCATGGTGGCAGAGAAATAATTCTTTTTCCCATCCTTCCTCAGCATTAAGTAAATTCTTGAATCTGGAAAATACCTTGCCGCCTTCATCTTCCAAGCCAATTTCTCCAACTTTGCATAGGTCTCCTTTGTTTATGGATGTGATCTGTCTCCTACACAAAAAAGCATGTACCATTTTATGCCCTTCAATCCAACTGCATCCAGGCATTTTTTTAATTCCTTTATCTTTCATCAATCTCCTTACCTCACCACACCTGCCCACTTGTGGATAGATGTTTGAGAGAAGAACACAAGTTGTGCAACATTTTTAGGATCCAAATCAAAAAGCAGCGTTGCTGTAAATACTCCTAAGCCTATATTCATATGTGATCTACAGGCACCAAGAAAACACATGCATACAACCAGCACAGATTTAACAGGTATCTCAATGATAAAGTTTAGGGTGTCTTCAAATAGCCAGCAACGGCAAGGAGGTCAACCATGCACGTAAATAGAGAGGCCCTAGTTAGCAGGTTGTATGGGGAGAAGGATGCTTCTCATTTTCAAGAATCCTAAGTCTCATTGCTACATATGTTGCTTAAAGAAGGGCCAATTTTAAACTAGGTAGTTGTTTTGTCACTCACTTTGTGCAATGAAATGACGAGAGTCGAGTCTCCTTATATCATTGTAGATTTGCATGCAGCAACCTCCAATACAATAATACCATACAATGCACATTTAAATTTACGGTACCTTAGCCTAGACATGATGCTACAAAAATCTGAAGGTACCTCCTACTAAAGATGTCATGCCATAGACCATATACCACTGTACAGTATATATCACATCTACAGTAACAATTTCCTTCCAAATGTAGGGTTACAGTCTATGATTAACATGCTTAGACCTTTCTAGTGTTTACAAGATAATTCCTTATTCAACACCATCCTAGTGTCCACAAGATGTTTCCACAGTTAAAATAAGAAAATAATGCTACTTTGCAAACAATAAGCAAGCCTTCAGAGAGCTTAAAGTTTCCATTTACATCCATGCACAATAACTTAATCAACCCTTAGGATTTTATGGACAATGAAACAGAAGGTCCTATATTCCATTTATGAGTCCTATATCCAAATGATGCAGTGATCACAAGTACATAATATCTACTATTCCGTGGCTAGTGCTCAAACATTCAAACACAGGGAAGTCGATACTAAGATAAATTTGTTCACAAACAATCTCCAATTTAATAAATACTAGTTTAAAATCACATTTCTAAGTTAGTGCAAGTCATTACAATGAACTCAAAGGTCATTCTCATCAAACGAATGCCTTCACAATAGACTATTCTAGTTACAAGTACAATACAACTATTGCAATGTTACACAACTATATGCAATTGACAAAACCCATTCTTTCCAAGAGTCAACTAGTAATCAAATACAATCATGTAGTGTTGTTTCAACATTGTATTCCATTGTGGCTTCAATAATGCAAACCTCATAACCGTGGAGGGAGTGTTGGGGGGAAAGTTGACCTAAACCAAGGATCCAAAACCATCCCAAAAGCCCACCTAGGAGTGGCATTATTAATCCCAAGAAGACCTCGCATCCACAATTGAGAGAGTGGACATTTATAGGTGAAATACCAACACCATTAGGGTTTACAACCATGTCAAAAAAGATAACCATGAACCAGGCCAAGTTTCCTCAAGACTCATGGTATGTTGCAATGATAGCATTCTAGCAATTCTAGCCAGGGTTTGAAACTCCACCTCAAACTGTGACCAAATTAATGTAGCTTCCTTCATGATAGAAATCTAAAACACAATAACCAACAGTTTGCCACAGTTCGTAAGTCCCATGATCTTAAGTCTGAACTCTCACAGCTAACAATATTTTCCTCATCCAAACCCTTTAGTATAGGCTTTCACAAGACCACATACAGTTACACAAGTTAAAGGAAATGTTTCACCAAAATGGTCAGTGTAATTTTACAAGAATGGATGACAAGGAGCTTTACTTCAAAGAAAGGTTAGCTTAGTTGAAGAAGACCAGTTGGCGATTTGAATCTTAGTCTCCAACCCAAACAGCAAGACACTCAGCCAACATGATGAGCACACCCAAAGTCTCCCTTTCTCTAAATCACTTATAGTCCAACCATCAACCTTCATTCCTCGACCCAAGGAAAAAAGAAGAATTCCCCCCCCCAAAATGGTTCCCCACTCCTTCCTTTTCTCCCTCACATAACCCAAAACCAAGCACATGAAAGACTAGTACTTCCCAAAGCTGTTATGGCAGAGGAGATTTAATGCCTACTGCCAATGATGGCTCCTCAACAAAAAAAAATGTGCATATTAAAATTTAAATGTCCACTATTATATTTCAAAGGTTTGAAATATAACCAACAACGTAACTGTAATACATGTCCCCCTTTAAGTCTTATAATAAAAAGGTTAGGAAATAAAGACTTGATTCAAAAAGACAAGAAGACCAATAGAAACCAAACACAACAAATAGAGTACAACTGTAACTATTTGTCTCAAGTATCACTCTATAACGTCTTCAAAGATTATTGAAACTCAACACAAGAAATGGAAATTGACATATTAACACAACAATATTCGACTAAGTTATTGAAAATCAACTATTGATACCTCGTTCTCCATCCAGATTACAAAATCAGTCCACTTTTTGCTTTGTAACATTTCCGTTTCAAATTGCATTAGTTGCCGCCCATATTTCTCCTCCTATCAAAACATGGAACATGGACTAGTTAAACTAATTAATATGCAATCATTTACTTTTTCCTAGGAAATTAAAAAAAATATCATTTAACATATTAAATATACTTACAAATGTACAAATCAAGGCCTGTAAACCTTTCTGGCCACTGTGATGAGTGGCACGAAGTTTGTCAAGCCTAGCCTTGGAGACCTTGTCCTGAAACATATACTAATTAAATTTAATTATGCACAAATAAAATTTAAAAATCATTTAATAAATTTGATATAATCTTATAAGCAAATTCAAATACCTGCATACTCTCCTCACCAGACTTCCTCCGTGTGTCAGACTTCTCATATGCTTTTACAAGCTCTTTCCATATTTTGAGACTTACATCAATTGGCCTTTTTTTAGCCTTTGCTCAGGAGGGATTTTTTTTATCTTTTTTGTTTGGTTGCACCAAAATCTCTTGTAGTTTTGAGACATTTGTAGCTTTATTTTCTTTACAGACCAACCTATGCCAAATTCAGTCTCCATGTCTTGGATAATTGCTTTTTACAGGTGCATGGGTATCTTTGAGAATGGCAAATGTAGATGGTCTTTAAATCATTGAAGGCATGATTCCTTCAACCTATTCACAAACATTTTTCCAACATCTATCATTCAAACTTCCCCTGAAACCACATCGTATTCTATCTTGGTATCGTAGCTACCAATGCAAGATGCAAAACATGGCGTGGTGGTCGAAGAAGTCTGTGTCCCAGGAGTGGCTGGGACATTGGAAGCCTCTACTCTCTGTTCCACATTCTTAGAGGTTACTGTTATTGATTTCCTCCTGGATCTTTTGCCCGATCCATGACTGGTTGGCGAATCAATTGATTCCCTTTGACACTGTTGATTTGGTTGCAATGTTTCAAGGGCTTTACTAGATAGTTTTTCTATGTATCTGGCAAGCATTGTCAAGTCAACACCATCCAATTTGTTCACTGCCTCTACCCCCAATATGGAAGCCAATGCCTCTTTATCTTTGTCAGTCTCATCTCCCTATATATATATATATATATAATAAATTTCTTCTTTTAAATTTAGAAATAGAAAACTAAATACTAAAAATCAAAGAAACAATGGAAACATTTAAAAATCTATAAATTGACAGTGAATTACCTGATTGTGGCCAGAGTTTGCTCCCTTCCCTCTATTGCTTGACATTTTGAGGTGACCTAGGGCAAATTATTTTTGTCTAGTCTGTGGAGGCAATCGTAGCCAGGTATGAATTAACAGCGTGCTTGACCAATCATAGCCAAAAACAAATATGTAGCCAAAAACAAATCTTAACAACTTGTATTTTGGGTATGATGTACAAAGATACCTTATTCAACAAGCCTTCCAAAAATGGTAAATGCAAGTTATACTACAAGTAAGGATAATTAACAACATTAGTACTCAAATTTACCCTAAAGCGTGAGTAACTTTCTTTGAGCTCAAAATTATATCAAAATCGATAAAAACCTAGGTCAAGAGTTTATTGCTCAACAATTGGAACTTACTTGCTAAAAGGCAGACGAACAAGCTTGATTGAATGGATGAGGTAGCTAGAAACCCCAAATTTAGTAGCTAGCTAAAGCAATTTTTATCTTTTGGATGTCTAGAACCAAAAATAAATAAAATACAAATTCAAGGATCCATTGTAGAAACTTTTCAGTTACTTCCATTTTCGACCTAATAAAGTCGTCACTTCACAGCCTACAATTCTTAGCAGGAAACCTAAAACAGAGGTAGAGTACACTGTGTTGTGGGCTTAAATGTATTAACTTATTTGTGTTTTTTTGTGTGGTATTTTCTAACGCTGGCACGAATTTTAAATTTTTTTTGGATTCATTAGTTGGCACTAAAGTTGGTGTCTCTAACATCGACGTTTGCACCAACTTTCAGCCCTAAATGTAATCTCTTTGGGACACCAAAACCGGCATGAAGTAAACCTAATTTAGCGCCATCATCATCCATCTCCTAAGAAAACATCTCCATTGCACCCTACACCACCTCCGCATCACAAGCTTCAACATTTAAGGGGATGTGTGCAACCATTGGTTATGGTTCCCTTCCATTCTATAATAAATCTACCATCATTCATCCACTATCCTACATACCCTCCACATACCATCCCTATGGTCCATGCTTTGGCATAAGTCTGACATAATCCACATCATAATCCACTATGCTCTCTACATAATCCACATCATAATCCACTTTTCTCCCCTCTAGAATCCACGTCATAATCCACTATCTGCCTAATCCATTTGCCTTCCATGTATCCCTTACCAACATTGATGAGGGCACTCGACATGGTCCATGCGCGAGGACATCATTCTCTAATGGGACTATAACATTTCAGTGCAGCGTAACGCAACCTTCAACCCTCAACCCTAAACACTATACTTTAAACCCTAATCCCTCCACCCTAAACCCTAATCCCTCAACCATAAACGCTATCCCTAAAGCCTAAAGCCTCAACCCTTAAACCTTAAACCCTAAACCCTATCCCTAAGCCCTCAACCCTAAACACTATACCTTAAACTCTAATCCCTCAACACTAAACCCTAATCCCTCAACCCTAAACCCTAATCCCTTATCACTAAACCTTAAACTCTATCCCTAAAGCCTCAACCCTCAACACTTGAACCTTAAATCCTAAACCCTATCCCTAAACCCTCAACCCTAAACAGTACTATGCCTTAAACCCTAATCCCTCAACTCTAAACCCTAATCCCTCAACCCTAAACCCTCAACCCTCAACATTATACCTTAAACCCTAATCTCTCAACCCTCAACCCTCAACCTTCAACCCTCAACCCTCAACCCTAATCTTAAAGCCAAACTTAAAGCTTCTACTCATTCCACCATCCCCAAGGGATCCAGAAATACAAAATTAGATGCCTCTACTGATAAAGCCAAACATCCTAAGGGTCATCATGCCTCAAGACATAAAAAAAAAAGATTCAAAGAAAAATCAATCCAAAAAGTTATCCAAGCCCATACCTCCACAAGCAAAGTCCAAAACCAAAATGGTGGGTACCTAAGCAACAAGAAATCAAGTTAAATGAGGCATCTACCTCTAAAAAATCCCAACCATCTATTCCCATCTCAAATTCCCATTCCGCTCAAAAGTGTCAAAACATTCCATCCCACAACCAAAACAAAAGTAATAAAACGCCTAAGTCTATGTGGGTTCCTAAAGCCCTTCATCATCCATCTCCTAAGCAAACATCTCCATTGCACCCTACACCACCTCCACATCACAAGCTCTGACATTTACGGGGATGTGTGCAACCATTGGTTATGGTTCCCTTCCATTCCGTAATAAATCTAACATTATTCATCCACTATCCTACATACCCTCCACATACAATCCCTAAAGTCCATGCTTTGGCATAAGTCTGACATAATCCACATCATACTCCACTATTTTCCCTACATAATCCACATCATAATCCACTTTTCTCCCCTCTAGAATCCACGTCATAATCCACTATCTACCTAATCCATTTGCCTTCCATGTATCCCTTACCAACATCGATGAGGGCACTCGACATGGTCCATGCGCAAGGACATCATTCTCTAATGGGACTATAACTTTTCAATGCAACATAACGCAACCTTCAACCCTCAACCCTACACACTATACCTTAAACCCTAATCCCTCCACCCTAAACCCTAATCCCTCAACCGTAAGTGCTATCCCTAAAGCCTGAAGCCTCAACCCTTAAACCTTAAACCCTAAACCCTCAACCCTAAACACTATACCTTAAACTCTAATTCCTCAACACTAAACTCTAATCCCTCAACCCTAAACCCTAATCCCTTATCGCTAAACCTTAAACCCTATCCCTAAAGCCTCAACCCTCAACACTTGAACCTTAAATCCTAAACCCTATCCCTAAACCCTCAACCCTAAACAGTATTATGCCTTAAACCCTAATCCATCAACTCTAAACCCTAATCCTTAAACCCTCAACCCTAAACCCTAAACCCTCAACCCTCAACACTATACCTTAAACCCTAATCCCTCAACCCTCAACCCTCAACCCTAATCTTAAAGCTAAACTTAAAGCTTCCACTCATTCCACCATCCCCAAGGGATCCAAAAATGCAAAATTAGATGCCTCTACTGATAAAGCCAAACATCCTAAGGGTCATCATGCCTCAGGACATAAAAACAAAGAGTCAAAGAAAAATCAATCCAAAAAGTTATCCAAGCCCATACATCCACAAGCAAAGTCCAAAACGAAAATGGTATGGGTACCTAAGCAACAAGAAATTAAGTTAAATGAGGCATCTACCTCTAAAAAATCCCAACCATCTACTCCCATCTCAAATTCCCATTCTGCTCAAAAGTGTCAAAACATTCCATCTCACAAGCAAAGCAAAAGTAATAAAACGTCTAAGTCTATGTGGATTCCTAAAGCCCTTCATCATCCATCTCCTAAGCAAACATCTCCATTGCACCCTACACCACCTTCGCATCACAAGCTCCAACATTTATGGGGATGTGTGCAACCATTGGTTATGGTTCCCTTCCATTCTGCAATAAATCTACCATCACCCATCCACTATCCTACATACCCTCCACATACCATCCCTATGGTCCATGCTTTGGCATAAGTCTGACATAATCCACTATTTTCCCTACATAATCCACTTTTCTCCCCTCTAGAATCCACATCATAATCCACTATTTGCTTAATCCATTTGCCTTCCATGTATCCCTTACCAACATCGATGAGGGCACTTGACATGGTCCATGCGCGAGGACATCATTCTCTAATGGGGCTATAACCTTTCAGTGCAGTGTAACGCAACCTTCAACCCTCAACCCTAAACAATATACCTTAAACCCTAATCCCTCCACCCTAAACCCTAATCCCTCAACCGTAAACACTATCCCTAAAGCCTGAAGCCTCAACCCTCAAACCTTAAACCCTAAACCCTATCCCTAAACCCTCAACTCTAAACACTATACCTTAAACTCTAATCCCTCAACACTAAACCCTAAACCCTCAACCCTAAACACTATACCTTAAACTCTAATCCCTCAACACTAAACCCTAAACCCGCAACCCTAAACACTATACCTTAAGCTCTAATCCCTCAACACTAAACCCTAATCCCTCAACCCTAAACCCTAATCCCTTATCACTAAACCTTAAACCCTATCCCTAAAGCCTCAACCCTCAACACTTGAACCTTAAATCCTAAACCCTATCCCTAAACCCTCAACCCTAAATAGTACTATGCCTTAAACCCTAATCCCTCAACTCTAAACCCTAATCCCTAAACCCTAAACCCTAAACCCTAAACCCTAAACCCTCAACACTATACCTTAAACCCTAATCCCTCAAACCTCAACCCTCAACCCTAATCTTAAAGCTAAACTTAAAGCTTCCACTCATTCCACCATCCCCAAGGGATCCAGAAATGCAAAATTAGATGCCTCTACTGATAAAGCCAAACATCCTAAGGGTCATCATGCCTCAGGACATAAAAACAAAGAGTCAAAGAAAAATCAATCCAAAAAGTTATCCAAGCCCATACCTCCACAAGCAAAGTCCAAAACCAAAATGGTATGGGTACCTAAGCAACAAGAAATCAAGTTAAATGAGGCATCTACCTCTAAAAAATCCCAACCATCTACTCCCATCTCAAATTCCCATTCCGCTCAAAAGTGTCAAAACATTCCATCCCACAAGCAAAACAAAAGTAATAAAATGCCTAAGT
The DNA here is from genome assembly GCA_027924645.1 of Cunninghamia lanceolata. NCBI lineage: Eukaryota > Viridiplantae > Streptophyta > Pinopsida > Cupressales > Cupressaceae > Cunninghamia > Cunninghamia lanceolata. The sequence continues at coordinate 1,493,558 of BSBN01000618.1, forward strand.
CTATGTGGGTTCCTAAAGCCCTTCATCATCCATCTCCTAAGCAAACATCTCCATTGCACCCTACACCACCTCTGCATCACAAGCTTCAACGTTTATCATGATGTGTGCAACTATTGGTTATGGTTCCCTTCCATTCTGCAATAAATCTACCATCATTCATCCACTATCCTACATACCCTCCACATATCATCCCTATGGTCCATGCTTTGGCATAAGTCCGACATAATCCACATCATAATCCACTATTTTCCCTACATAATCCACTTTTCTCCCCTCTAGAATCCACGTCATAATCTACTATCTGCCTAATCCATTTGCCTTCCATGTATCCCTTACCAACATCGATGAGGGCACTCGACATGGTCCATGCACGAGGACATCATTCTCTAATGGGTTTAGGGTTCAGGGATTAAGGTTTAGGGTTCAGGGATTAGGGTTTAAGGTATAGTGTTGAGGGTTGAGGGTTTAGGGATAGGGTTTAGGGTTGAGGGATTAGGGTTTAGGGTTGACAGAATAGGGTTGAGGGTTTAGGAATAGGGATAGTGTTTAGGGTTTAGGGATGAGGGATTAGGGTTGAGGGTTGAGGGATTAGGGTTGAGGGTCGAGGGTCAAGGGATTAGGGTTTAGGGATATCGTTTAGGGTTTAGGGTCGAGGGATTAGGTTTTAAGGTATAGTGTTGAGGGTTTAGGGATAGGGTTTAGGGTTGAGAGATTAGGGCTTAGGGTTGACGAATTAGGGTTTGATGTTGAGGGTTGAGGGTTGAGGGTTGAGGTCAGTTGAGGATTGAGGGTTTAGGGATAGGGTTGAGGGTCGAGCGATTAGGGTTAAAGAAGAGTGTCGAGGGTATAGGGATTAAGGTTTAAGGTATAGTGTTGAGGGTTTAGGGATAGGGTTTAGGGTTGACAGATTAGGGTTTGACATTGAGGGTTGAGGGTTGAGGTCGGGGTAGGGTTGAGGGTTTAGAGGTAGGGTTGAGGGTCGAAGGATTCGGGTTAAAGTAGAGTGTCGAGGGTATAGAGATTAGGGATAGGGTTTAGGGTTGAAGGTTTAAGGATTAAGGGTTGAGGCTTTAGGGCTAAGGATTAAGGGATTAGGGTTTAAGATATAGTGTCAAGGGTCGAGGTTTTAGGGATAGGTTTTAGGGTTTAAGGTTTAAGGATTGAGGGATAGGGTTGAGGATTTAGGGATAAGGGATTAGGATTTAAGGTATAGTGTTGAGGGTTTAGGAATAGGGATAGTGTTTAGGGTTTAGGGATGAGGGGTAGGGTTTAGTGTTAAAGGTTTAAGGATTGAGGGTTGAGGCTTTAGGGCTGAGGGTTAAGTGATTAGGGTTTAAGATATAGTGTCGAGGGTCAAGGTTTTAGGGTTTAAGGTTTAAGGGTTGAGGGTTGAGGGATAGGGTTAAGGGTTTAGGGATAAGGGATTAGGGTTTAAGGTATAGTGTCAAGGATTCAAGGTTTAGGAATAGGGATAGCATTTAGGGTTTAGGGATGAGGGATTAGGGTTGAGGGTTAAGGGATTAGGGTTGAGGGATTAGGGTTTAGGGATAGGGTTTAGGGTTTAGGGTCGAGGGATTAGGGTTTAAGGTATAGTATTTTCCTAATCCATTTGCCTTCCATGTTATAATTAGTTATCAAAAGTCATGTCTTTTTATAACAGGTATGTAGCTTGTTGCCTCTCGCATATAAGAGAGACCAAGACCCGAGAGAAAAAAGGAGGGTAGTAGTTCTTTCTGAAGCATTTTAGGGGACTTAGTAAGAAGATAGATTGCACCCATCCCACTCATCCACTTTCATGTTCCAAAAACTTTGCAATTAATATATATATTATGAAGCAGTATTATGGAGAAGACTGTACTTAAATGGTAAGCTTTTTTCAATGTTCAACTGTTGTGTTAATTTTCATGTTTATATGTTGTTGTACTATCTCCAAAGTGATTGAAAAAAGATACAAATGATTTGATGATGATGATAATGATGCTTGTAATTTGGATGAGGTGGATGCTTGTAATTTGCTTATACTATAATGAAAACCTTTTGCTTACAATTTTAAAAAATTAAATGAGAAGAAATCTATCAAATTCTACCAATGCAAGAATAATGAGCTTACCAGTGAAAGTGATCACCATTCTTTCACAAATTAGGTCACCTGCTTCTTCCCTTTTCAAATATTGTTAAAGAAAGAGATGTCTTTAAACATGTCATCAGGCATTGAAAACTGATGTAGTATTTTCCTCTATTCAGTGCATGGACTTTAAAGTCCTATGTCTAAATAATCACCATGTATGGTGAATGGATCTGTTGGAACCAGAATTTTCATAAAAGTTCTGAGTGTTTTATTTGTGTATCCATGACTCCTACTCTTATTTTCCCATAATAAATCATGTTATTGTACCATTCATAAAGTCATCTTTGCCTTTTACCGCGATACCGCTATCACATTGGCTAGCCTTCATAATACCCACGTCATACCTCCTTACTGTAGAACATTATCAAAAGGCCCGCGATATGACGGTGAGAATAGTTAATACTCACTATACCACTATACCTCGGGGGGCCAAAACATAGCCCGCTATAGAACGGTAACCAAGTCATTGGGTTATTTAAATCATACTAATCACACCAACATCAAAATATGAAGATTGAAGCTCAACACGAATATTTGATGGTGAGAATAGTTAATACTATACACTAAAGACTATACCGCTATACCTCAGGGGGCCAAAACATAGCCCGCGGTAGAACGGTAACCAAGTTGTTGGGTTATTTAAAGCATACTAATCACATCAACATCAAAATATGAAGATTGAAGCTCAACACGAAGATTTGACAGTGAGAGTAGTTAATACTATACACTACACACTATACCACTATACCTCGGGGGGCCAAAACATAGCCCGCGGTAGAACAGTAACCAAGCCGTTGGGTTATTTAAAGTATACTAATCACATCAACATCAAAATATGAAGATTGAATCTCAACACGAAGATTTGAATCGTGTGAATTTATGAACCAAAAGTAAATGCGTCTTGAAATACACAAAACAAATTAAGATTTCTCACTCATAGTAGTGGAAGACAAGTTACACAGGAGCTCAAGCCACGGGAGTAAAGAGAATTCTTCAAGGCAATTTTTCTGGGTAAGCTCTGCTCATCATTTCTTATGAATTTCATAAAATGGCACCTAAAAAGACTAAGGTAGAAGCCAAGAAGGATGAAGCCAAAACCAGTAAATCTTCATTGCAATCCCCTCTGCTTTCATTGTTGCCTGGCTCAATTGATAAAGGTTTTTAGAGACTTAGCTCAAGGCTGTAGGGACCCCTAGATACCATTGTCAAGATGGAACCTCTACTGGTACTTTTATATAAAAAGGAATGGCCAAGAACCAGCATCAAACCCATGGGCCCTAGATTTGGCTAAATTGATTATTCCCAACATCTTCGTTGATGTTGAGCTAATTAAAGCCCTTGCCCACAGTTATCATGCCCCAACCAAAACTGTGAGACTTCCAAATGGTGAGTGCTTAGTGGATATCAATAGAGATGCCATTATCAAATGTTTCAACCTCAATAAACAAGCTATAACAGAGGTGAACTTAGAGAAACTTGAGCAAGAATACAAGAGGTTGAGGAAAACATATCAAAGTGATGAGCTCCCCTTACACATGAAGAGGAGTGATGGTAATAGATGGCTCTCTATTCCTTCTTCCAAAATGGAACCTTTCCATGTTTCTAAATTTCAAATTTATTTCAAGAATACCTGTTATGAGTTGTGTCAAGTTTTGGGGATAGATGGAGAGGAGCAAATGCAAATAGGGTTGATGAGAATGGCTATGATAATTCAACATTCTGAGTCAAATATAGAATTTGATTTTGCATCTATGATTGAAGATCAATTACATGAAGGTTTGCTGCAAGTTAGGGAAGCCAAGGCCCCTATTACTTTCAGAAGATATTCTTTATTGTGTCACTTAATTATGCATCAGAATGAAATGAAGTGGACTACAAGGATGGAATTGTGTACACAAGAAAGAGGAGTCAGACTCCCTGTACAAAATTGGTGCTGCATTTGGGATAGTAGGTGTACAAAAGGTGATTTTGTAGTGTTTCGAGATGATTTTGTTGTCAGATTGATTGTTGCTCTTGGTTGCCCAACACCAAGAATGGCTGAGTCATTAATGAAGGTAATGAGGCCTGTGTAGTATGGGCCAAACCAAGGTTATACTCATAATTATGCTGATTGGTTCCTTATGCCACAACATGCTATTATCAAAGTATATGGCTGCAACCAAGCACCACACATTTTACCTAAGTTTTTACCTGCAAGAGTGTCTTTCTTAGAGTTTATGTGGCAGATGCTCTGCATGGAACATGACTTGATGAGAAATCAGAGGAAAGGCACATTTTTGCCTAACTTAACTATGTTTGAAGAGCTGGCCATTGGGTCAGATATGCTTGAAGAAGTGCAAAGGTTTATAAGGGTCAATTACTCCCTTAAACCTGGAACGGAAAGAGTATGTGACCCAGAGGATCACATCAATATGATCAAAAGAACCCTATTGATGAAAAAGGCTATTTCACATGTATTTGATTCTAGGGAGGATGTTATAAGAAATTTGGTGTAGTTTGTTGATGTAATGTAGGCCAGAAAAAGGTGGGATGCAATGATGAGGTGAGAAAATCAGAAGAAGGAAAAAGATAGAAACTTCAAAGGCTTTTTTGCAAGTGAGCCCAATCTTCTAAAAAGAATGCAAATGATTTTGAATAAATTTGATGAATTCTACAAAATGGCCCAAGATGAGGGACTCATTCCATTGCCTACACCCCATCAACCACCACATGAAACATCCACATCTCAGATATCACCCCCATCACCTACAAATCCATCCCCTCCATCTCCCACTCATGAGCCACAGGCTAAAAAATAGAAGATAGAGCCATTAGTGGAATATGATTCAAGTGATGATGAAGAACAAGAAGCAGTCTTGGCCTTGGGGTGAGTGCGAGATCATGATGGGCCAAATAGTGGCAATGGAGAAAAAACTTGTTGAATGAAAAACTGCTAACATTTAGACTAATTTTTAGATTTGGATGGAAAGGATGTTAATATTTCTAGCTCAAATATGCATTCCCTCCAAAAATGCCTTAGGATTACCTCATACTTAGGCAAGTGGGAGTCCCAAAACTTGCCAAAGAAACTTGCAAAACCACCCATTTAGTGTTATCCTAAAATTTTCCACAATTTTATCCTTGAAGCTAACAAACTTTTTTGTAACTAAATTTAATCAAATGAAAAGGGTTTATAAAGGAAGATATTAAGATTATAAAAATATAATATATGCCTCATAATAATTTTAATAGGTAATTACTATTAATTTTCTACATACGCTATGTCTGATTTCCTAATAGATATACATATTGAAAAACATCCATAACATTCAACATATTAATCCTTTTTTAAATCTAAAAGATGTGTCACATTCTAGGATTTATTGGGTATACATTAAAATTTACAATTTTTTATTTTCATATATTTTTGACCAAGTTAGGTTGGCTGGAAAATTAATTTTTAATATTTTAAAAAAGTCACAGTAAAAAATTCATAAATAATTATTTATTTACTTAAAAAATTCAAAAGAATATGTGTCACATCTACTCATGTGTCATTTACTTAAATCCAAATCATGGAGGAAAAATATTATATTTTCCTCATACTTAGTTTGGCTGGAATGACACCTACTTTTTATGTTTTTTTTTTTAAATTTAAGTTGTGCTTCATTGAGATATCCAATTTTCACCAAACTATTTTTAAAATTTTCAAAACAAAAGTAATAGCCCATAAAATACATTCAATTTATTACAACTTTTATTACTAACTTATTTCTAAATTGTGTAGATAACTCATTCAATTTTTGACATGAAGTTACTTAAGTCTGTTTTCACATTTACATTGCCACCTAGGGATAGTGTTTGGCCCATCATGATTCTGCACTCACCCCTTGACTGAACTGAAAGAGGCAGCGAAACAACAAAAAGGTCAAAAGCCTCATGATCCAAAGGTCAGGCTGTCAAAGGAGGGAACTTATGAGATTCAAGAGGATGAGAGGGTAGTGGCCTCTCTGAGATTCATAGAGGATGATAATTTTATACACAACAATGAGTTTAGAGATTTTTGGATCAAAATGAAAATGAAAGAATTTGATGAAAAGTTGAACATTAATCTTATAAGAGTTGATGCGTCAAAATAGGCTAAGATCCAGGCTCAGACATTTACAGAATTGAATATTGATAATATTAATGTCACTCCCTGGAAGGCAAGAGAAATGGTGTTGAAAAGTGATATGTTGATTATACCAGGGATGGAGTTGTCCAAAATGTTTCTTTTGGATCAAATCATAGCATAAGATGACCATATGTTAGTTGCAGAATTTAATTCAGAGGAAGGTGTCTCAAGAGTAGGGTATAACCCTACTACCCAAACACTTGCCCTATGGACAAAGCAGAAGAACACAAGGAAGCCTCAGCTCCTTGATCTAGTATAAGAAATGAGGGGGTTAGCCATGATTAGAACTATGAGAGACACAACTCCTACTGAAGTTGCCACCATAACTATGCATTCTGCAATGTTCACCAAAGATGTGGTACAAAACATAGAAAAGAAAATTAATGAATATGAGAAAAGGTTAAAGCTATCTAATGATGAGGTGAACAAATTGTTCATTGAGAATAGAAAGCTGAAACAACAGTTGCAACAAGCCACCACAATAAAGGGAGATGAATTAATTATCTATCACCCACCAGTCCAAACAGAGGATCCCCAGATCCAAAAAATGAAAGAGGAAATTGATTAGCTGAAAAAGCATAATGAGGAAGATGTCAAAAATCACATCATAGAGGTCCTGAGCGGGATATTAAAACACAAAGTTGATATATTGAAAGACAAATTAAATGGAGTACACGAACAATTTAGCAAACTGATCAAAGCTCTGGAACAGATAAACACTAATTCTTCCATTCTTAAAAATCTTCAAAAGAGATGGCAACCTAACTTCCACACACTGAATACTTTATGCAAAGCCACACACAGAGATCTAGATGCCCCATCAAAGATCAAGCCTACATGAGAAATGGTAAAAAGCATAATTGATGAGTATCAGTATTTGGTAGATACAAAAAGGAAGGTGGAAGGTAAGAGGAGTACATTTGACTCCATCAAATGCCATTTCATCCCATCAATCCTCAAACATGATAACCAATTGAAGGGTGTAGATGAATGGAGAGAAGAGTTTGATCAGATGATTCCTAAATGTTTGGCACATGTACATAATGATAGGGAAATTAAACTCACTGAGTTCCATACTCTGCTCGATGAAATTATCGCATTGGACAATGGATACACAAAGTTTGTGGTGGACATCAGGAACCTCTTGGACAACAGATGGAAAAGCCATCTTACGAGCTTTACAGCCACTCAAGAATTTAAGTGGCCTAATGATCTAAAAATAAGTGAATGGCAAGAAACATATTTAGGTTCTGAAGAGGATTGAATGTGAAGAGGAGATACCACATCAGAAAATAGAATGCCTTGCTCAGGCCTTGAATGGTCATGGGTTTCTATTCGGTGAATAATGGATTGGTCTTTTCTAATTAAAAACATTTTGTTAAGTTTAAAAGTATTTTCTTAACAGTTATGAACAGTTATGTCTTTTCTGCTATAACAAGTCTGAAGCTTATTTGCCTCTCCTATAAAAAGAGAGACCAAGACCTGGGTAAAAGCAAGAAGTTGGGTCCACATATAGGGGAAGTGTCGTGCAAAAAAAAAATCCTGACAGGAACGGGTACCCGTTTTAAAGAAAACGGGTACCCGTTTAACAACGGGCACCCGAGCCTAGAACGGGTACCCGTTTCCAAAAATAGTAAAAAATAAAAACGGGTACCCGTTTTTATTTTTTACTATTTTTGGAAACTTTCCAAATATAGTAAAAAACAAAAACGGGTACCCGTTTCTATTTTTTACTATATTTAGAAACTTTCCAAAAATAGTAAAAAATAAAAACGGGTACCCGTTTTTTTTACTATTTTAGAAACGGGTACCCGTTTTGTTTTCTATTGTTTTCTAGAACGGGTACCCGTTTTAAAACGGGTACCCGTTTCTAAAATTTTGAATTTCGTACCCACGCTTTTGGTTTCGTTTTAGGTTCGGGAAAGGCATGGGTAGCCGACCTTGAGCTTTGGACCTGCAAGTATTTCTCTAAGTATAGAACCAGAGGAAAGACTGACTTCACCTATATGGCTGATGACATTTTTTTCTGAATTTTTTTACGAAATTAAAACCCATTACAGATCATAGTGTCTAGTTTTCAAATATGTAATTTTTTTTTGGATTGGACTTGTTTTTCTATTTATTATTTAATTTATGAGCAAACTGGTCCAAAAACTTGAAATGACAGGTGTTTGTATTTTTTTAATAACTTTTAATTTTTAAATTTTTTTTTAAAAAAATTATATGTCATCAATCTACACATCATTCTTTACACAATGAAAAAAAAAAATTTAATTTTATGATTTTTTTTGCTCAAATTATGTTGGTCGTACACGAGGGGTTTTCAAAAGTATCAATTAGGCCTAATAAAAAATTAATAAAAAAAAATTATTTAGAAAAAAAATATAAAAAAATATCCTCATCAAACTTCACTATACTACACATCTTTTCCCAAAAGGATTTTGAAAAATAATTTTATTTAGGTCAAATTATGTTGGTCGTACACGTGCATGGTATGGTTAAAAAAAGTGACTTTTAAATAGTGGTTTTTAGAAATGCCTATTGAAAATCAATTTGTATCATCTGGGTATTGAAAAAAATTACATATTTGGAAACTAGACTCCGAGTACTACATTTTATATTTAGTGACTTTTTTAAAGATTCCATCTCTAAGTGCTTCAAATTTTAAGGTCAAATATGACAAATTTTGAAAATAAGGGAAAACACTTCCACTTTTTGGCCAAAAAGTGGACCCAACTTCTTGCACTTACCCACCTGATAAAAAGATATAGGGGGAAAAGAGGAGCTAGTAGTGGTAGATAGTAGAAAAAGTTCCATAATATTTACAAACTCAAAGACCATGTTGCAAGCATAATTTTGAAGAAGTTAATGGAAAATCTCTGATTCTGTGGCGTCATATTGGTATCAATTGTTTGTTAAATTTATTCAATTATTTGGTTGTCTCCATTTTAGTGCTTCCTTATTATTTAAATTGATATATCACAGCTGCTTGCCATATAAATTTATGATGGTTTCCTCTACTATAGGTTCATTGTGATTTCCTCTACTATAGGTTCTAGTATTGACTCTTGTCACAGATGCCTGCCATATAAAAATTTATGATGGTTTGATCCAACTGGTTTGGACTCTTTTTGACCTTAGATTCTGTGCTCAGATTCGGTCAAAACCCAGTGAAGACTAGGCAATTAAATATAGAGATTTTTAAGGATTTAAAATCTGTTTCATGCATCCTTTATTAAATAAATTTTAAAGACACAATAAACTAATCTAATAGAAGCTACTAAGATCAAGTATAAAAGAAACAACATTTTTAGATATATGAATATTGTCAAAGTGTTTTAGGAATATAAAACTTATCAATTATAATATCCATGGCATCAAAAACAAAAATTATAATATGGAATCATGAATTATGGTAGAAAGAAGTTTGTATCATTTTTTAGATATATAAATATTGTCAAAGTGTTTTAGGAATATAAAACTTATCAATTATGATATCCATGGCATCAAAAACAAAAATTATAATATGGAATCATGAATTATGGTAGAAAGAAGTTTGTATCATTTAGTCCAAAATTGCGATCTCTTTGTGGAGCCATGTGTTTGTACCTCTGCTAGGGCCATAGGAGCATTACTTAGCATAAAGATTGACTTAGCAAACTAGAAGAATAAATGTAATTCAAATATTTGGGATTTAATTGGAAAAAAGTCAAAAATTTTAAAAAAAGTTGTTTTTCCATCTAGCATGGTTCAAAATGTTTTTTTATTTTTTTCTTTTTAAAACTAGAGTGAGGTCTAGGGGCAATTCTCTTGACCAAAGGTGGACCAAGAGTTGCTCAGCATGCTTTTTGTTAAGGTGTATAATAGTTCCCAAAACAAAGGTGGACCAATAGTTGTTCATTAAGTCATGTTTTGTGGGTGTGTTGATGTGGCATCACATAATTGGTTGTTTTTAAATCTAAAGGGCACATTTCATTCAATTATAGGTACTTATAGTCAACACTAACAACCTTAAAGTTACAACTACTAGTGCTAAAGTTTTAAAAAATATTGAGCCTTAAGTCCACAAACACTATCACATCTATTGGAACATGCTCAGCAATTGGGTCCTCTCCCCTATGTTACTTTTAGTGATACCGAGAGCCTCATTGAAGATATCCCAAAAATCTTACCAACACTATTTTCAGATTACAGTAATCTGGGAGTATTAATTGGATCAATAAGAAGAACCACATAATTAGGTTTGGCATTATGTCTCCAAGTTGATACCATCTACTATTCTTGTTTGATTTATTCAATTGGTTCCTTCAAGTAGGGATTAAGATCCTTTTGATAAATTACAAGTAACCTGGTTGTGTCAGTTGGATTATTAAGAAGAGTTTGTCAATTATTTCCTTGCATGCTTATACAAGTTATTAACCAATATTAGTGTGCCAAACAGTTAGAATTACTACCAAATATAAGCCACTTATCTCAGATTTTCATTTGACTCCATTTACCCAACAAGGCACTAGTCTCACCCATTTCATTTTACTTAAAACTTAAGGATTCAAACCATCTCGTTGTGATTTTTTAATTGTGAATGCAAAAACTCAAATCAATTTACTGTACCTGCAAATTGGTTATACAAGGATTCAAATCAGTTCACTGTATTTGCCAATGGGAATGCAAGGATACAAATCATTTGCATATAACAACTAGGAGGTTTGCACAATTGAGGGCTGATGTAGAAAGGTTAGAGGATAAATTCAAACATATAAGAAATTTATATAATCTGTTAGGACACATTTGTTGTTCATGTGTTGTTATCTTGATTGGTTCCTTTTAACCTCTTGGTGCACAGCCATTATGTGACTATTGTCATTGTTGTGTATTACACAATCCAGAGGAGGCCATGGAGAGAGGACATGGACAGCGTAGAACTACTAAATTGCAGAGAGGAAAGTGGGTGGAAATAGATATGACAACAGAATCTACAGATACAATAGAGGTTAGAAGAGAAAGCAACCTCAACCAAAGGAGGAAGGTGTTTATGAATTCACAAATGCTACAACATTGAGGAGATAAAGTCATTTTTTGTCCATGAGGCCTCTGAGGTCAAACTTATTGGTTGAAAATGCACAAGAATGGTGATTAAATGTGATTCTATGATCAAGGGAAAAGTTTGAAAATTAGGATGGCCAAAACATGATATGAATATGTCACATATATGACTAAAGTGAGGTTTTGTGTTAGATAGCATATTCATTGAAATGATATAATTGGTGTACTAAACATTATTTACTATGTTGTGTATTATAGAGGCCAGACGAGGCCATGGCAATAGATCGTGTCATATCAAATGAGGACACAACGAATGAAGCAGGACATCAAGTACTCAAATTTTGACTTAACTTAGGAAAAAATGATCTGATGGCATTTTGCGATACGTCCATCTTTTTTCATAGTATTATTGAAATTTATAATGTATTATCCAATCTTGACATAAATTAATGCATGTTGTTGATTATTTTAGATGGATATTGGAGCAAATGCAGAGCCTGAGCGTTCAACTAGCAAAAGAAAAAGATATGTATGTGGATTTGGACCTAAAACTGTTAAATCACATAGACGACAGTGGGTGGAAGAGGATATGACAATGGATCTTGCAGACACAACAAATGATTGCACTGAACAAGAGGTTGGTCAGGACTATAGTACATGGAATGAATACTTTGAGAAAATTATTGTTTGTGGATGTTCTATATGTCGTGGAAAGAAACAATTCAAACGAGTGATTGTACAAAGACATTACATATATGATAAGCTTCCAGTCGGTAGTATGCCTCCTACAATCAATTCAAATCCAATAGGAATTATGGTAAGGAATTTTCCAATTTGATATAAATAACATGTATACTTCATTTAAACATTGTTTTATATTATTTAAATAACTAATTTTTTTCTTAATGGATACTTGCAGGATAAAGTTCTTGGTTTAAAGTTTCCTAGATCACCGACTTCCAACCTAAAGGGCAATGATCATTCATTAGATGATACATCTAACAAAAAAATATGCCAATATACCAACTCCAAAGATGAGCAATTGATGAAAACAAGTAACAAAACAAGAACCGGTTTAAAGATGCATAATTTGCTTAAAGACAAGGGGAAGGTGGACTACATACCCTATGACTTTCCCCTGAGTTTGAGATCAATTTACAAAGAGACATTTGATCATCGACTATATTGCACTTGGCCTAGTGATCAACAACTACCTAGAGTGTAGGAGGTGTTTCAATTTTGGGGATACAACTACATGATACGACCCTCCAATATTCATGGAGCGAATCTAGGCCTCTTTGTCATCCAAAATGTACATGTGGGATCTAAACATAGAAACAATTCAGAACAAACCACTAGGAGATTAATGACATATTATGGTCCATCAGATTATAGTGGTGAATGGAGAACGCTAGCAGAATATAAGCCTAGCATGTCAGCATATGGTCTAAATTCGAATATGTATACACATCATCTCCAATTGGAAAGTGGAAAAGAAATGAATAGAGGTCATCTTATGTATATAGATGGACGTGCATACACACACAAAAATATTGTAGGATTTATAAATAGTAGTAAGGGAAGGGACCCTAATGTAAGACCGAATTGTCAATTTGTTGAGGTTATAAATGATAAAGATGGAGATATGGAAAGAGAGGTTGATAGATTGATAATGGTTGAGGCTATTATGGACCTTACCATTAGGGATGAGTTATTGATTGATTACCCCTTCTTAAAATGCACTCCTACGCGAAAGAAAAGGGAAGAACAAGGTCTCCCTAAGGATGTTATTAAGGGCAGAAAACCAAAGAATAATAAATGAGTGTGGACTAATGTTTTATAAACAATGTTGTCAAAATTGTGTTTTCTTTAAATTATTGTATATATGTTCATACAATTTTTATTTTTATTTTTTAAGCCATATTTGCTTATATTTCTTTGAAATTGATACATTTTGAATTTAGTGCAATTGTTCCCAAACATTAAATAATGCTTGTGTTTGTTGATAGGTAGAAGATGTTGATGAAACACATACTAATACCCAAGATCCAACTGGGTTATTAAGGTTAGGATGGGATTATCCAAACCATCCTTTAAACCATACCAGGTAGAAAAGAGCAACATTGAAGAGAATACTAGCAGCTGAGAAATTTGAACTGCTGATGAGATCCGCATACACTGATGACATGCAAGCTAGCCTTAATGATGATGATCATGATAGTGAAAATGCAGTGCATGAAGAAGGATTGAATGAAATGCTTACAAGTTTCTTTGGGGATGGAAACAATGATGACAATAATGATCATATGGTTGACAGTAACGATCATAGCAGGGGTAATTACCACCAACGTAATGTTGATGATAACAACCTGAAAGACTCCATCAAGCAAGCAGCGAAGATACCAGTGTTCAAATTGGGTGCAAGTAGAACTTCAAAACTAGCATGCACATTAATATTATTAGAAACCAAGTCACTATTTGGTTGCTCAAACAAAGGATTCACTACCCTACTAAAGTGAGATGAAATCTATTTCTTACTGTGCATTGTCAATTGGTGTACATAATTCGTAAACATTCATCAACTTCATTTTTATTTCTTTAAGGGGAATTTAAAACCATATATTGTATATAAACAATCCTAGTATAGATTGACATATGAAACATGTTCATCATAAGTCAAACATTCAATTGATTTAATCTCTGGCAATTTTACAGGGCACTAAAAGCTAAAATATTCCCTAAAGAGAATGTGTTGCCATCAACTTGCAAAGAGGCGCGTCTATTGTTAGTTGAGTTGGGGATTGAATATAATCAAATTCATTCATGTAAAAATGATTGCATTTTATATAGAGATGAATATGAAAACAAGGTAGAATGCCCTGCATGCAAAGAGAAGAGATATCATTCAGATGTACAAGGTCCTACAGTTCCAAAGAACGTTTTACATAACATGTCAATTATACCTAGACTTCAATGAATGTTTCGTTGCAAGTCACTTGCACAATTGATGGACTTCAATGGAATGTTTCATTGAGTAAAGATGAATTCATGCGAATTTCAGCCGACTCCAAAGCAATGAAACACATAGAGGAAAAATGGCCAAGAAAATTCAAAGATGAACCCTATAGTATCAAGTTTGGTCTTGCAATTGATGGAGTGTGCCCATTCTCTTTCGTAAGCTCAAATTATGGTGTTTGGCCATTCGGATTGATAGTATACAATATTCTCCCATGGATGAGTGTTAGAAAGGAGCACCTTATGCTGACTCTCATTGTTCAAGGAAAACATTAAGTTAAAAACATGGATGTTTATCTTGCGCCTTTTCTTGATGAGATGCAACTACTATGGAAAGGCATAAAAATGTATGACATATCACATCTCCCATCAAATAGGTCCTTCATGTTGTATGGTGTGCTATGTTAGACTATTCATGATTTCCCAGGACTTGGTGTCTGTTCTGGTAAGATAAAATATTTACGTATTTACACTCATAATTTATTTCCATCCCAACTTTCATACTTAGTTTTATACTATTTTTTTGATATTATTAACATTACTTATTGAATTGCAGGGCTTCAAACAAAGGGGATATTTGCATGTCCAAGATGTGCAGAACAATTTCAAGGGCGATATTCTAAAGATCTACATAAATTTATTTATGCAAACAACAAGGTTTTTCTACCACTAGATCATAAGTTTAGAAATCACCTGAAGAATCAATTTGATGGAAAAGTTGAAAATAGAGGCCCTCCCATGATTATAGGTCTACGTGATTGGCTTAAAAAGTATGAAGATGCTGAATTGAAAGCTTGGGAGGATTTTTTTGATTGGGGTGATTCAATTGAAGAACCAGAACAAGTTGTAGTTAATATGCCAAAAGGAATGAAAAGGAAATTCATATTTTATGAGCTCCCTTACTGGAAGGATCTATTAATATCTCACCTATTAGATCCTATGCACATCTTCAAAAATGTCCTAGATTCTATATTTCGACATATATCAGGCAAAGAGAAGGACACCTTGTCTTCAAGGAGAGATATTGTTCTTTCACGTACCAAAATTGATAGAAAACATTTGTGGCCAAACAAGGAAAATGAAACATATGCAGAAGCTCCATGGATTTTGAAAAAAAAAGAGCTAGACAAACTAAAAAATGTTATTCGTTCAATAAGGACAACTACTGGCTATGGGTCGTCATTGGCTAAAGCTTTTACAGTTGATGGACATATCACAAGATTTAAAACACATGATTTTCATAATTTTATGAAGGTATTATATATCATCATTTAACATTTACTGCTAACATTGATTAAGTACTAGATATATTTTGATATTTTGTTGTGTGAGGAAAAATTACTAATAACCTCTTCATAAATGTGTTTGATAGCATATCATGCCATTGGCAATTAGGGGGGATTCCTGTCTTACAGTTGACTTAAGGAATGCCATAAATCAATTGTCAGCATTTACAAGGTATGTGGTTATATGAAATGTTCATGTGTGAGAGACATAGAGATATTATATTTCATTTTAATTTTTGACTAAAGGCTCATACTAATTTACTATTCTTATATTAGGTGGGTGACCTCCAAGGAGATCCACGAATGTGAAGTGCCAAAATGGAAGAAGGAAATTGCAAAAATTATATGTGTATTTGAGAAGGATCTCCCTACAAGTTTCATGGACCTACATCTCCATTTACTTATACACCTAGTTGATGACATTGAATTGGCAGGTGTTGTATCAATGAGGTGGATATTTTTCTTTGAGAGGTATATGAAAACTCTAAAAAGATATGTCTGACAAAAGGCACATCTAGAGGGTTGCATGGTTGAAGGGTATGTATTGAATGAAGCATTTTTCTTCCTGTGTGAATTCCTTGGTAAGAATTTTGAAGATCGGCTACGCTTCTGGAATGAAGAATGAGCATAAGATATTATTGATGGAGAAAAACCACAATCTAATGGTGTTCAAGTAGAAATTAGTAAGTAAATTCATGATCAGTGTGGTTATTTTTCTTGCAATCATTAATTGACTCTGTAATTTATTTGTCAAATTAACATCATGACATTTGGAGTTTGAAATAAACGTGTTGACATGTAATAGGTGTAGATGAAAGTGCTATACTCGACAAGTTCATTCTGTACCACATGGACTTTATGAACAAATGGATCAATCTGTATGATAAAAAGAGAGAAGTGTTAGAAGCAAGGAGACAGTTTAAGAGATCAAACCCAAGGAATACTCCACTTCCCACTGATCTGCTTGGGGAATGGGGCAAAGATTGCACACTAGAATGGGTTACTGAACAAATTCAAAATCAAATAGAAGATGCAAGTATAGATTCAAACATAACAGAAGATGAAATCAACATGTCTAGAGGATGTGAAAGAAAGGTACAGTTGGAATTTTACAAAATATTGTTTTCTTACAGTTTTGACACTATTAACTATTTTAATATTCATCATTATATTTGTTTTCACTGAAATAAATGGCCTTTCACAGGCGAGGAAATATCCAGCAATGTGGTCATATGGTCGACATTATCATGTAGAAAGTGTAGATGTAAAGAGACGATCCTTCGATTGTGGCATCATGGTTGACTTCAAGCAATCTAGTCGATCAAGCTCAAAAGATAAGAATATAATTGAAGGGAATCTACAATATGTTGGGAAAATACAAGAAATTATTGAGTTGGATTTCTGCTCTTTTAAATATTGTGTTTTTAAGTGTAGATGGTATGAAGCATTTGAGAGGACACGAAGACATGATACCCATAGTGGATTGTTTTCTAGAGATTCCTCATGTTTCCTACCGGAGGATAAGGAGCCTTATGTGAACTACCAATTCATTGTGAGCAGGTATTTCTTTAACTCAAACAAGAAGCGGTAGTGGTCATTAATCTATTAATTCATAGTTTATTGCGAATATATACATGTGTTTATTAATCAATAAAATTGCTATACCATACATCTAATATATGTATGTCATTCATGTGCAGGTAATTTTCTATGAAGATATTTTGGACCCGAAATGGATATTCGTCATACATTATGATCCAAGATTAAGGAATGTATTTGACGATGCATTAGTGGATACTGAGCAAAACAATGATGGCCAACAAAATGAGAGAGATGGATTAGAGAACATCGAAGAAATTGACATCCATGATGATGTTTAAGATGGTTATGTTTAGGCACAAGAAGACAACAATCTAGAGTTAGATGATGTTATGGAAGACAACAATATGGATGGTATAGAAAATGATGATCCAAATACATCTGATAACAATATAGATGGTCTACAGTCAAAATTCAATGATGATGAAGATGATGCAGGTCAAGATGAGGATGATGATAATATTAAATACTTGAAAGAACATATGAACATTGACAATGATACACTTGATGACATTGTAGCAGACAATAATGTTAATGACCAAGACTTCTAAATTTTTAGAATTATTTGCAATCCATGTTTAAAAAAGGATGATTCTTATGGCCTAAACTTTGTAATTCTTCAGTAATATTATTTGTGTTGATACAAACTATCTATTGCAATATCCTTAAATTGTTCAATCTTTGGTATGAATCATTGGCAAAAAAAAATAGGATTACTTGGATGCTTCTTCCATTCATTTTGTATCAACATATGTTTGTGAAGACACAAAAGTTAATAAAATATTAATGCACGTAACTCACAATTATTTAAATAAGCAACTTTGTTAACTTTATTATTTTTAAATAGTTTCCATTTTTATGTTGAACATAATTTTGAACATGTAACTGAAAACATCCACAATAAATGCTTTACTGTATCAACATATTCATTCACATAAGCACAGTATTGAGGCTCAATAACTGATATTCATTCAAATATAAGAAGAAATAAGTATGGCAAACATAAGAAAAATACATAATGATAACACAGTCATGGAGTTACACCAGTGCTTTGGCATAGGTAGTCTTCTTAATAAATCCATGTTAATGATTCCCAAGGTGGTGTCAAAACTAAGAGAGGGGTGTAGAGTCCAAGCTTCCTATTTCCAATATTTTGCAATGCTACAAAGAATGAGAGACTTGATGTAGTTCTCAATTTGCACATATGTGAAGCCACTAGAAGTGTTGTTCAAGTGTTGCTAGTGTTTTAGTAATGTTGAAGTGTTGAGTTATTTTGGAATAGTATGCTTCCTAGATGAGTCTCTAGTGTGGTGTGGTGTCTAAAACATAGAGATACTTGAGCTTGTAGAGAAGCTTGTTAGACATGTAAAATTCACCAACCTATTTTCCTTGTAAGAGCTTGGTGTAGTTCTATGCAAAGTACAAGTTTGGTGGGTAGAGAGGTTCTCAGTCAAAGAAGTTGTGACCACATGAATCCAACATTGTGGTGAGTGCATGAACTAGCTATTAGCTTAGGTAGTCAAATACCTTTTTGTATTTTCCCTTCTCGTGATTGCAGATAACTAGATGGAATTGTTGTAGACATGTCATCCATTTCATATGGTGCACATTTTCCAATTTGTTCTGAGCTTGCAAGAATTGGAGTGGCTTGTGATCAAAGTGGATGATTGGACCTCCTTTCCCAAGATGTAGTAAGATCATTGCTTGATGGATTGCATGATGCTATGCAACTCCTTTACATGGGTGGAATAGCATTGAACCGTGTCATTTAAAAGTCATAGAGTGGTACAAAAATCTCTAACTGCATATTTCCTCTCAAAGGATTCCAAACCTCTGACATTCCAACTGAAACATCTCAAACAATCTGTTAGGTCACAAAAATGTAGGTTGTTAACCCTAAGAGGTTGCCAAGCTCTCTTGATGTTTTTGGCTAACGACACGGGGTAGATATGGCTAAACTCCCTTCACTTTAGGCTCTTCTAGACCTAGGTCAATGTACCTTGAAAGATATTGCAGATTTTTGTGTAACCTTCACAGTGGCAAACGGGTGTGAAGTAGATGTAAGGGTTGGAATGTATTTCTAAGGTTAAGGTTTGCAAATATGAATAGGGTATGAAGATTAATAGTAAATTGGACCAATTCTTTATCTATTGGGCAAAGAAATCAGGAGTCAATGGTGTAATGGATCTTTCTATTGACTTAACTCAGATTGTTAGGCACTTATGTAAATCTGTATCTTATGCAAATGTGCAAGAATGTTGAGGTACAAGATTCTTCTTATAATTCCCAATGATATTTCCTCAAATTGCTATGACCTAGAAAAAGGATTTTAATTCTAACAGGAAGGAAACCAACTAGAATAGATTGTTCAAAGGATTTTAACCCTGGGCAGAGACCAATAAACACTGACTACTCAACCGGATTTAAATCAATTTCCTCAGAAACCAATCACACAAATCATATAGCAACAACAAATGTATACTGAAAAATTAATGATATCCTTGATATATTAAATTAAACAACTTGACAAACCACTTTGGAGACAATCATGCAACTCATAAATATTAACATCAACACAACAATTGAACATCAATTTTGGATCCACCAACTAACTCCAATTCTTTTTATTAATTTAGCAATTCATACTCATTTGACAACATAGATATATGGAAATGGATTCTTCAAATACTACTTTTATATTAAATATGTCTCTGAAATAGATCGGATGATCTCCTTCATAGTAGCCTTGGTATCCTATTTTATAGGATGCAAACAAGCTTTAGGCCTGAAACATTGTACCTTTTCATAATAGCATCTTTTGATAACTAATGCATAATTAACAAACATAAATGAAGATAAAAGCATATGCAGAGATCTAATTCTGGCTCCATTAATCTCCATAGAGTGACCCATGACTCAAAGGCCTGGCAAGGTCGTCCTCATCTCCATAATATAGATTGATACACCTGCATTGCTTGACAAAATTGTACTGCTTTTGCTTCATCACAGCGCTCTGGATACAAATAGATTTATTTGACTAATATGGTCGATGTACACTTGATCATCACTTGGATCAGTCTCAAGTAAATTGCTCATCATTGATTCCAGAGTAAATATCTTTCCCAGACATGTATAAGTATTCTCTATCATCCTTTCCTCATTATTTACATTTTCAAGTAGTGGTGGAAGTAACTAACCGAGTTCATTCCTCCAAGTGTCCTTATCTTTTAGGTTGCCCTCATCATTGAAGAAGTTGGGAAATGCCAAATCAATACGTTGATCCAAATATTTCAAATCTGTTATCAATATACCATTAAATCTCTCATGTTCTTTCATCAATTCATTATATTGTTTGAGCACTTGTTCCTCAGTGCTAGCTTTAGCATTCAACCCTTCCTTTGTTTCCAACATTCTAAGGTGTAGTCTTTTATGCTCTTTGTATAATTGATGTGTTCTATTGTGCAAATCCCAAACCTTGTCGCTATTTTTCATCATGTGGCCAAACCTTCTTTGAATCAATTAAGAGGCCATACTATATTTGACAATTTTCAATTCAGTTTCTAGCTGCTCACTTTTCTTTTGATTCTTTTATACCTTATACTTCTAATAATTCACATCGGCCAAGGCCTCTATTACCCTTTGATCACCTTCTAGGTATGGTGAGTAGCTGCTGGATGAAGGCAACTTGTCTCTATGCAAATCAATCTCTTGTATTATCATAGCATTTTCTTTCTTATATATATTATTATCTTTCATTAATTTCTTGATTTGTGCTTTAGTAAAGCTTGCAACATTAACATTTAAATTTGCAGTGTCCATAGGATCTGTATCCTCAATCCTTTGTATCAACAGGCTACCAAAAGCTTTATTAGGATCATCAACGATATGTGGTCTCTTATTTGGAGGATACAATGCCCATATAAGCAATGCTCTTTTATCAGGGTCATACCCTGATCCTCTTCTGATATCATCCATTGCCTCTATGTTAAGTTTTAACTTCTTATCTTGATTTCTATTGAAAGAATCAAATACAATGGCCGAAGCCATGTCCCATCCAGGAATCAAAATCACACCTGCTTCTTGTAACAAGGTCCTTCCCCTTTCTGGAGTCATTATCTCCAATTCATTATCAATCTCCTTCTGAAGCTCAGACAACACCTCATCCTGTATGTCAGGAGTGATATATTTCATTCTCTTCCTAGCTTATTTGCCCTTGTATTCATATAAGAAGGCTTTAAACTCAGGTGTTTTGATGAAAACATCATCTGATATGAATTTACTGTTGGCCAGGTGCCTTATGTCTTCTGATAGATCATTTGGTGTTTCCACAGTGACAGCTTCTTTGTCTTCAGGTGGTTCATACCCCTCAATGGTTGGGTCATAACTTTGCACCCCTTCTTCAAAATCTCCCTCTCCTTTTGCAATATTTGTGTCTACAAAGAAACTTATATCTGGTGTGGGTTGAGGTGACAAGTGACCCAGGGGTACTTCATACTCAGCCTGTGCATCTTTAAGTTGTTTTCCTTTTTTGTTAAATACATGAAGGGGAACATTCTTGATCAGTTCTGGTGCATGTTTAATCATAGTGTCCAGTCTTTCGATAGGATCATCAATATCCTGGAAAACTCTAGTGTAGGTGGGGTTTTGGGCTACCCTCCAAGCCCCTGCTAACATGGTTTTAAGGCACAAACTTCTTCTTTCTACTGCTATAGTTTCATCACAATTTATGATTAAATCTTTATCAACAAATAGGACATGATCATATCCCTTTAACTTCTGCTTTGTTTTTACACTGTTTATGAAGTGTTCCAAATCAAAATTTCCTCTTACATTTCCAAAAGGTAATCTAAATTGTTCTAATTTACTATAAATTAATTGATAACCTTTGTCAGAAAGTACTATAAAATCTCCAAAGCATAAAGTCCCAGGCATAAATGATTGTTTATGTTGATTCTTGAGATGCATGAAGTATGAGGAAGCCAATTGCCTAACAATTTCTAAGTATGCAACTCAATCTGGGCATGTCTTTGGTAGCAAGAAGGGTGGCCCTTCATATCTGAATACTCTTATCATAGTGCAATCTCTGAAAACATACCAATCGCCCCAATTATGGTTGAACTTTCCCTCTTCATGTCTATCTTTTGGTCTCAAAAACTTCTGTATTTCTAATGAAAAATTGTGGTTGCAAGGATGTCCAAACCATTTGAATATTGGTTTCACAAAAAACTCTTCAAAGTATAAATAATGGGATCTGTCACATCTACTATCCCAAATAGAAGTCCACATTTGCACAAGTTTTATATCTCCATTGATGTCTAGGTCTCTTACCCTGAGATTTCTATCCCATAAGCCCATACATTGTCCTTCATATAATACCATATGCATAAATAAAGAATAATGTCTGAATTTACTTCCTCCATTCTTAATAGACATTAAATCATTTTGTATATTATATGCCAGGTATTCAGCATAATCAAAATACCGCGCATCATGACTCTGTATGTCTGCAACTAGGACCATGGGCGCAATTTCCATGAACATGGAGGCCTCTATTCCCAATATCTGGCAGGCAGAGTACTATGTGTTTTTGAAATAATCTTCAAACAATTCAGTTGAATAGGGTGGATCTTCACCCTCTAAAAATACCCTAAGTTGGTTATTGTCATCGCGAGGCATGTGCAAGGGCAACTTCCATCTCTTATAATTGCTACTCATATTGCGGTACTCAACCAACAAATCCTTGATTCTAAATTACTTGTCTAAACTTGTGTCTAACTGAAACACTATGGCTATATAGTCTCTGGTAATGGGGAAGAAACTAGTCCCATCATTGAATTCAATATAACAAGTCCTAGGGTTGAATTTCTCTACAAAAAATTCAACAACTGGACATTTACAAACACATTCGGGACTACCAATTTACCCAAGTTTAGCCACCATGGGTTTGAAATGGGTTTATGCCTATGCATTTTTCTATAATGGGAGATAAAGAGATCATACCCTCTGACTGGTGTCCATATATCCCTAATATCCCTATATAAATCTTCAAATTTCTCAGCATGTGGGTTTAGTTGGACATTTCTTCTAGATTTCTGTCCTGACCCGGGACATTGGTCTAATAAATCCTAGTTTAGATGCATATCCTCAGTTTTTTGTCTTTTACTCCTTGGGTTCTGAATTGTTTCTTCCATATTCTATCACTATATCTGGATTTCAACTCTGTGATTTATTAACGCAGACTAATCTATACAAGCAAGTTCACAGTACTTACTTGACAAATCGCTATGGTCCTTAATTGCTTATTCATCCATGCCCTGCACTTGTTCTTTGCAACGCCCTCCAAATTCCCATTCAACAATCTTAACTCTATGCAATCAATGGCATCTTGCTTGTGTTTGTCATATCATTGAAGGGAATTTAAATGTTTTCAAAAACAGAGCGTTAGATCGCCACCTTTATGTCTTGTCACTTTATTTCGATGTGATGTGTTTTGCAATCTCATTTATTGTTTGGGATTTTGGTATGACCCTAACTGGCGTTACTTCGATAATATGAGTCTCCTCGAACAAGAAATCACCCTTTTGATATTTTAATTTCTTTTTGTCTCCTTTTTGGAGAGACCCCAAAAACCCTCTCTTTGACATAGTGGTGTTTCTTTGAAATACCCTTTACATTATCTTTTCATCAGCGAGACCCCTTCTATCAGTGAGACTCTAAACCATATCACTTCAATATCCCAAATCCCTTAAAGGTTATCGATATTTTTGTTTGATCATTGTGACACGTTTTGGTGTCACGCTGAAGTGCCTTATCTGTTCGACTTTCGGGGTATCAATGAGACTGCTAAATTTTTTGGTGTATGGCACTAAAGTCATTTCTTCAATTTTTTGTCTTTTACTCTTTGGGTTCTAAATTGTTTCTTCCATATTCTATCACTATGTCTAGATTTCAACTCTGTGATTTATAAACGCAAACTAATCTATACAAGCAAGTTCGCAATACTTACTTGACAAATCGCTCTGGTCCTGAATTGCTTATTCATCCACGCCCTGCGCTTGTTCTTTGCAATGCCTTCTGAATTCCCATTCAACAATCTTAACTCTATGCAATCAATGGCATCTTGCTTGTGTTTGTCATATCATCAAAGGGAATTTAAATCTTTTCGAAAATAGAGTGTTAGATCGCCACCTTTATGTCTTGTCACTTTATTTCAATGTGATGTGTTTTGCAATCTCATTTATTGTTTAGGATTTCAGTATGACCCTAACTGGTGTTACTTTGATAATATGAGTCTCCTCAAACAAGAAATCACCCTTTTGATATTTTAATTTCTTTTTGTCGCCTTTTCGGAGAGACCCCAAAAACCCTCTCTTCAACACAGTAGAGTTTCTTCGAAATACCCTTTACATTATCTTTTCATCGACAAGACCCCTTCTATTGGTGAGACTCTAAACCATATAACTTCAATATCCCGAATCCCTTAAAGGTTATCAATATTTTTATTTGATCGTCGTGACACATTTTGGTGTCACGCCGAAGTGCCTTATCTATTCGACTTTCGGGTATTCGACTTTCGGGGTATCGATGAGACTGCTGAATTTTTTGGTGTATGGCGCTAAAGTCGGTGCTAGTTTAGTCATTATAATCGGTGCTACATTCGGTGCTAAAGTCGGCACTAATTTGGGTGCTAAAGTCGGCTCTAATTTAGGCGCAATTTGGTGCCTAATTTAGTACCTACTTGTTCTGATCAATGCAAAAAATGCCAAAAAAAGTGCCATCCCGATAAATAGCATCGACTTTTTCAAAAAAATTGGAGAAAAATACATTAAAACAATAGGTAGAAGCAAAAAAAGGAGCTAATCACAGGGATTTGTTGTAGTGTTAAGAGGTTTTTCAATAAAGAGGTCAATTTTCTAGTCTAACATTGATTTCAGCTAGTATAAGAAAGAATACAGTCATAATATTTTTCTTACAGAGACTTATCTTACAGTCATTTGGAGGTCGATTTGTAGTTTTCAACAGTAAAAATCATGATCTGAATAATAACGCTTGCTAGGCATAGCGACAGAGATAAACAACAAGGTTTATGGCAGTCAAAATTTAACAAGGTAAAGCAAACACCCTATCATGAAAACCAACAATTGGTCTAAGATAAAGTGCATGCGACAAGCAAGAGTAGACAGGTCAATCTACTCAACAATACCAGATCACCCATGATGGTCAACAGCCAACATAAAAGGTATAGCAGCCAAAATAAAAGGCTACGGCCATAAGAAAATGAATAGCTAACTAAGGGATGGTGGCCAGAGAAGGAGATAATGGCCATGGATGTAGGTTGATCAAAGTTTTCAAGTCACTCAAACAAAACAAGAGGGGGACGACTCAAAAAAAGAGTCAACGACCAAGAAAGAAGGAAAACGACCAGCCAAAACAAGGAATGTCCAAACAAATGTAGTTGCCCAGCTAAATAGCATATAAAACCATCTAAAGATAGTCTAAATCAATGTTTTATAATGCAAGGAAAACCAGATGAAAAACCTGGATAAGTCGTCGATTGGTGAAGTATTCACAGTTGTTGTCACTGCCTCCCTTTCTCTCTCCTATTGTTGCAAATCCTCTTTGCTTTTGTCACTGAGGAAAACCAGTTTTCTTCACTACAAATCATGGGTATTTCTTTCTGCCTAGATCTCTTTCTTTTATTCCCATTATTCCCCTCTAATTCTAGCGATCTCTTCTTAGGTTTAAAACAGAAGTTTGTATTTCAGTTTGCATGAATAATTCAACAAATCATAAAGGCTCATAATTCTATTAAAATAAATAATAGCTAATTTAATTAGCTTTACTGTCACGTAAATGACAGTAACTAATTTTTTTTTTTAATCAAAACTCTAAATATAATAATGCTATTTTTAATATTATTTAACTATTTTAATTAAACATAATCACTTTAAATAATCTACAAGTGAAATATAATATATATATATATATATATATATATATATATATATATATATATATATATATATATATATATATATATATATTCATCTATTATAATTTGATATAATTATTTAATCTAATGGACATATTGTCTTCCAAACATTTATAAACAATATTTTATTATTTAAATTAAAATACAATCATATATATTTCCTTATTTAAATATAATACACCATTCAAACATAATTCGAAACGACATTAATTTTAAGTGATCACATCATGCATTCAAAGATGATTAATAACCACACATTAATGCAATAAAAGTCATTCAATAATGCATATGCAACTATGTGATGTGTGTGATTGCATCAGGGTAATCCATCCATCAGTTCTTGCCAAGTGGCCAGAACATCTCTACCTCAACCATGCTCTCGTCTTCGACGAGTACCTGCATTCATTCGCACTCAACTCAACATTAATAGGTTAGTGTCTCCAAAACATAGCCGAGGCAAATCATTGCAATCATGTCTACGATATTTAACATTTAAAGCAATTTCCAATTTTCATGAATATATCTCATAATAATTACCTTCACGCATGCAATATTACTTAAGGTAAAAGTCAATCACAGTAATTGTTCACTAAACTAGAATAATCATATTTTTCATAAAAATGAGACGTGATAATTGTTCTTTAATTAAGATCAAAATCAAATTAGATGTTGATTTTAGGGATAACTGACCATTTGTATACTTAAACCCACACATATGTCTAGTTTCCTATTCTCCCAACAAAAAGACATAAGAGGCAGTTACCATACAAAATGACATAATAACATACAAATCACCATATAAAATGGCACCCATTCGGTGCTTTGGAATAGCTGTCCAAAACCCATTTGAAACAAAACTATTTTCTCAAAACCCCATAATTAACCAAAAATTCTACCTAAGACAAAACCCATGTATTGCCCATCTTCACAATTCCAAACCATAATGGCAATTTGCATGACAAATTGAAGGATATACATACCTTTTTTTCCTCCTTTTTGACTATTGTGAAGTCATCCTCCACAAACCCCCTCCACTACTCTACAAAATCACATGAAAAACACCATGAAACTAAGTTTTGTTTACTCCTATCTTGGAAAAAAATTGATTTTGAAATAATCCACAATCTTACATGTTAACAAGGCTTCGCTTGCAGCTGTAGAATGGCTACTTCCCCTCCTCGTAACACCTAGCCCCCTTGTTGAGGTATTTTCCTTAGTGCGGCTCCCAAAAAAATCAACCTATTTTGTTAACTACGTGAAAAATGAAAATGTCGAATGGAAATCCTCTTTTTAGCTTGGCAAGTTTTGAAACTTCTAACGTACAGGGGGTTGATCAGAACAAGAAGTGGTTGTTAGAAACGGTAGAAGCCCAAACGTCTCATTAATGTTTTTTTGGCACTTTCATCTCATCCTTTGTCATCATGCTATTGTATGGGGCATGGTGATTTATATGTTATGATGTCTTAGGCATGCCATTTTGTAGGGAGAATAGTCACTCCTGTAGTAATCAAGGATTCACTAAAGCTTGTGAAAATAGTTATCTTGGAGCTGGTTCATGGTGAGAAAGATGCATTGTTTTGGAGGTGGAAAGAGTTTGCAATGATGCCTCTAGGCTTTGTCCCTCAATATTTTGAGATTACTCATGCATGAAGTCATCGGTGGCAGTGGTAGTGTGTTGGTGTGGGGGATTGCTTGTGCTTTAACTGTGTAGAAGGTATAGAGTGTCCAAAGGTGGTTGCATATAACTTAAGGGAAAGATTTTGGCAACACCTTCCTCAATGTCAAGGTACAAACTTTTCCAAGATGATGTCATTTAAACCTAAGCTTATGGTGAAGGGGCTTAAATTTCACGGGTGACCTTGCTTGTTAAGTAAAAAAAACATGACACTTATTCATCTGATGTAAATGATGTTGAGATATATTTTAGTTATTTTTAAGACTTTAAATTGAAATATTTTTTTTTGACAATAATTTTACAAGTGTGGTACAAAATAGTTCATTAATTAGTTAATTTAAATTAATAAATTTCTTATGTAAAAATAACTAAACATATGAAGTAAACAATTTATTTTGTATTCATTTAACAATTATTTTGTTTTATTTTTTATTTCTATCTATTACATTTTCCTTAAACATGATAAAAAAATTATAATACATTTGAACCTTCAAAATATAATTAATAAAATCCTAGCTATTATTATTTACTTAAATTTTATTTATTAAAAGATAAAAAGAGCCACATCTTTTTTTTTTTTAATTATAAAGTGTTTTAAATTTACTAGCATATCTATATTTAAAAAATATATCTAAAGTACACCAAGAGATATCCTTCTTGAGGCACCTATTCCACCTATGTGTGATAAATTGATTAAACAAGCACATCTATATTTTTAAAAATTATCTAAAGTACACCAAGAGATATCCTTCTTGAGGCACCTATTCCACCTATGTGTGGTAAATTGATTAAAAATAGGTGCGTCGAGAAGGATATCTCTCGGCATACTTTAGATATATTTTTTAAATATAGATATGCTAGTAGCATCTGGAGCGGCAAGCTTAATTCTAACTATATTATATATCTTAAGAATTATTATATTTATACAATATAATATTAGAATATAGGTTAGATATATTATTATAATATATCATATATTTATTATATAAAATATAACCCTAACCCTAACGTTAATCTTGATAGTAATTCTAACCCTAACCCCAGGTCTACCTTTAGATCTACTTAACCCTAATTCTATTTCTAATTCCAACCCTAGTGCAGTCACGGTAGGAGGGTTCATAAAATAAACTGTCCGGGTCGTGCAACAAGAGTAAACACAATCAAAACAACTCAAAGAAATGGAACAAATACAAATTCAGTCATTCGGTATATCATAGAATTCAAATAGAGATCAGTTGCCAATATGTGGGCTTACAATTAGGGCTCACAGGCCTGATTACATACACGTGCAAGATAAAGATTTGAAGCTCCTTTGCACAAAGTCTAAACTAAGAATTATGAATCAATTATCGACTATCCAAATCTTGCTTTCCTAGGGATCTATCACATCAATATATATCATCTCTGGAACAATAGATTCCTCCGGGTTGACCAAATAAGGTCACAAACTCCAATGAAGAGTTGTAACAT
This sequence comes from Cunninghamia lanceolata, assembly GCA_027924645.1. Lineage (NCBI taxonomy): Eukaryota > Viridiplantae > Streptophyta > Pinopsida > Cupressales > Cupressaceae > Cunninghamia > Cunninghamia lanceolata. The sequence continues at coordinate 1,522,919 of BSBN01000618.1, forward strand.
GTGAACACGGATAAGTTAGACCTAAATGCATAGAACTCCTCTGAAAAATGAATGAAATGACGTGCAGATCTTCGGGGAAGGTTGGCCACAAACCAAAGATCATTGAATGATGTGTCATTAGGCTCCAAAGATTGGGAAATGCTTCCGCAGGTTTCTCCTTCAGCTAGTTGTCTGTGATTATCAGGATGCTCTGCTCTAAGAAACAGTCGATCTTCTAATAGCGATATCTTTCTAGTAACAATGTGCGGATCTCTAAATTTTGGATATGATGTTGATGAATGGATGTAGATGCTAAGTCCAGCTCTGCAAGGTCTGAAATGCAACTATCATAGAATGTCATATCAAAATGTAGAAGCTGCTTCTGACTGAACTAAACTGGAAAATGAAAAGAAACCAACTAAACTGCAAACAAACTAAAATGCAAATGTTTTTGGTTGATGCAATATTGCTCTTGAACCAGGGATGTTCCTGCATCAGACATTCAGGGTTATTGAAAAAGTGAGTCCCTCACTTTGCTGGGGCTAGGGGAGAACCAAGACGGTCCACCTCAACCTGAGAAATGCATGATGAATCTTCTTTCGGTCTACCTTTCCACTTCACAAGGTATTATTTGTATTGTCTTCCTCTAGTGCTACATCCAACTCTGCTATCCAAAATATCTTCAATCTGCTCCGATGCTTGTTGAGGTAACTGTTTCTTCAAGTCTTCTTCCATGTTGTCACTGAACTCTGCTTCATGATACTGATAAAGGTCTGTAATGTTGAAAATAGGTGATATACCCAATGTCTCCAGTAATTCCACTTCATACGCATTTCCTGAATCAAATTTCCTTAGTATCCTACAAGGTCCAAACTTCTTCATCTTCAACTTGTTATACGTCCCAAATTTCCTTAGTAGATATGAGTCTTGAGATGCTACAGTTAAGATTTCAGAGGTCCGCATGAAGATCTGAAGGAGTTGTGGCTGCCGGTATGGAACCGGGTCCGGCAAGTATCCGGAGGTGACAGAGGATCACAAAAAGGTCCGGTGAGGTCCGGAATTGTATTACCCTAATCTGCGGATTGGAAGGAGTGTTTGGGATGTCCTTGTGATGTGTCATCCTGATTTGTGTATGATTTGGAGGTCCGGAAATACCTCTTGCATTATGACAGTGGCGACAGACTGTGTTCTTGAAGTTCCGGATGAGGAAGACAAGAGATCCCAGTAAGCAGAGGAAGTGCGGATGTATCCGGACATTCAGACAGGCTTGTGAAGGTTCTTGGATCATGTTCAGGTTGTGTTGTTGGTCCGCATTGATGGTAGAGCCCAGAATTGAAGTTATTCTTCCGGATGAAGTTCTTGCTCTGTGTAGCCGACCGGATGAGTTGTTCATCCTGCGAATGCTCTTGTGATGGCCGACCGGATGTGTTATTCATCTTGCGGATACTCCTATGGTTGTTTGCCGACTTAGATGTTTGTTCCTAAGTCGATGTCTTGTATAAATAACGGTTTGTGAGTTCATTTCAGGGTGTGGTGTGTGGATGAGTGTGGCATAGCGAAGAAACGTGCGAAGGGCAGAACAGAGATGTTGGGCTTAATTGGAACTAATCCGGACATGATAGAGATGTCATTCTCCAGTTCAAGACTGTGATTTTCATCACTTTGTAGACAGTGTGTCTCCTTGTAGGCAGTGGGCCTCTTTGTGAGCAGTGTGCTCGGGCAGTGAGCCCTTATTGGCATGTGCCATTCATTTTTCTTTATTCTTCTAACAGAGAATAATTCTTGGGTTAATCACCCTGTGGTTTTTCCCTTAACCAGGTTTTCCACGTCAAAATCTTGGTGTTCAATGTGTTGATGCTTATCTGCTCTTGTGTTTATGTATTATGCTTTCATGGATGATTATTTGATATGCTGCTAACTGACAACAGAGAGTTAAGTGTTTGAATTACAAGAAGTTTTATACAACTGATTCACCCCCCCCCTCTCAGTTGTATGCCCTAGATCCAACAATTGGTATCAGAGCCAAGTTCCTCTGACAAGAGCTTAACCGCTTGAGGAGATCCAGGATGTCGTCATACAAGAAGGATAGTCCTAAGTTCGATGGAACCAACTTCACTCTCTGGAAAGGTCGCATGAAGTGTCACTTGGAATGCATGGGAAAAGCATACCTGGGTATGATTTCAAAACCATATGTACCTCCACAAGGTGGTCCGACAACTCTGAATGAAATCACAGAAGCTGAAAACAATCTGCGGACCAAGGAAGCTCTTCTAAGCGCATTGAATGACTCAGATCTCTCGAATGTCATTGACCTACCCACTGCATATGAGATCCTAACTAAACTGGAACTTCTGTATGAAGGAGATGAGTTTGTCAAAAGTGCAAGGTTGCAAAGTCTGAAAGGGAAATTTGAAAGATTGAAAATGAGAGATGATGAAAACATCACTACCTTTATGCCAAGAGTAAATGAGCTGGTATGTGGAATCAGAAATGCTGGTGGAACTTTAGATGAAAATGAGATTGTCTGCAAAATCCTAAGATCCCTTCCTGCTGCCTACAAAATCAAAGTTGCTGCCATTGATGAATTCAGAGCCCACACAACTGTCACAAGAGAACAACTGGCTGGCAAACTAGCTGCATTTGAAATGACCGAGTTTGGAGATGATCCTCCCAAGACTGAATCTGCTTTCAAAGCCAGTGCCTATGTGAAAGGCAAACAGAGATTTGATCCGGGTGAAAACTCATCAAGGAAAATGTCATGGTATGATCAAGCAAGAAGAGACATGGAAGAAGAAGAAGCAGAAACAGCTCAACTTGAAGCCCTCATTGCAAAGAGACTGCCAAGAGGATCCGGTAAGTATGAAGGAAAACTACCCTTTAAGTGTTTCAACTGCAATAAGATTGGTCATTTTGCCTCAAGATGTCCGGAGAGATCTGCAAGATCTAATACTCACAGACAAAGGTTTCAAAAGAATTGCTATTATGTTCATGAAGAAGATGACAATGAAGGAGTAACAGATGATGAATCAGAACTAGGAAGCAAATCCGGAAATGAGTGGGTGTTTATAGCCATCAAGGAAGAAGATTCAATACTCTCTGAATCTGTCAATCACAAAGTTGTTGAAAAAGCCTTGGCTGCTCAAGTGGAAGAAAAGAATGATTGGGTTATTGACAGTGGATGTTCTCACCATATGACTGGTGACAAGAATAAGTTCTTAGATTTGGAAAGATATGAAGGAGGAATGGTAAAGTTTGGTGACAATTCTGCTAGCAGAATCAGAGGTAGGGGAACTATTTCCTTTGATGGTAAGAGCAAAACAGGAAATGTACTGTATGTTGAAGGATTGAAGCACAATCTTCTCAGTGTTGGTCAGTTAGTGGACAAAGGCTATGATCTCCGGTTCAAGAATGGAAAATGCAGAATCTTTACAAGCTCCGGAACTGAAATTGCATCCGGTACTCAGACAAGAGGTAACATCTTTCATCTGGTTGGCTCAAATAAAAGTTGTTTGTTTGCTCAAATTGATCAGAGTTGGTTATGGCATAGAAGAATGTGTCATGTAAATTTTGATAACATCATCAAAATAAGCAATACTCAGGCTGTGAGAGATCTTCCAAAGTTGATAAAACCTACAAATAGTGTGTGTAAAGAATGTCAGTTAGGCAAACAAAGCAGAGTCTCTTTTAAAAGCAAAGATCAGTCTTCTACCGGATTGTTGGAATTAGTACATACTGATCTATGTGGTCCGACAAGAATCAAGAGTCTGCAAGGTGATAGATATTTCATGTTGTTAATAGATGATCATTCCCGGATGATGTGGGTTACCTTTCTAAAAGAAAAGTCAGAAGCTTTTGAGAAGTTCAAAATCTTCAAAGCTATGGTGGAGAATCAAACCGGATTGAAACTAAAGTGTCTAAGGTCTGATAGAGGTGGTGAATTTACATCTGGAGAATTCATTGACTTTTGTGAGAAACAAGGTATAAGGAGACAGTTGTCTGCTCCGAAGACTCCACAGCAGAATGGAGTAGTTGAGAGAAAGAACCGGACCATCCAGGAAGCTGCTAGGACAATGATGTTGGAAGCAAATGTTCCTCAAATGTTTTGGAAAGAAGCTATCAGCACTGCAGTCTACACTCTCAATCGAGTTCAAATCAGAAACAACACCGGTAAGACCCCCTATGAACTCTGGTTTGGCATCACTCCTACTGTGAAATATTTCAGAGTATTTGGTAGCAAGTGTTATATTAAAAGAGATGAAGATCTAGGAAAGTTTGATGCTAGAAGTGATGAAGGAATTTTCTTGGGCTACTCCACTCAAAGCAAAGCATACCGGTGTTACAATAAGAGATTGAGGAAGATGATAGAAAGCACCAATGTGAAGGTTGATGAAGGAATTGAGAAGCCCTCAAGATTTTATGAGTTTGATGAAGATGACCAAGACAGTGTTCAAGGACCTCAATCCTCTCCGGTGAGACAGAGTCAGCCTGATCCGGTAAATCAGGAAGAAGAGTTAGGTTTGAATGAGGCTGATCAAGAAACAGCAGTGCTGGATACTCCCAAAATTCTAAGGTATGTAAGACTGAATCACTCTGAAGATCAGATCATAGGTGACAGAAGCAAAGGTGTACAAACTAGAAGGAATATTGCTCAAGATCAGAATGAATGTTGTCTGATTTCAAAGATTGAACCTAAAACAATAAATGAAGCCTGCAATGATGAAAACTGGACCAAAGCAATGGAAGATGAACTGATGCAAATTGAGAAAAATCATACTTGGGATCTTGTTCCCAGACCTAGAGACAGGAATGTAATTGGAACCAAGTGGGTCTTCCGGAACAAACTAAATGAAGCTGGTGAAGTAATCAGAAACAAAGCTAGATTGGTCTGCAAAGGCTACTCTCAAATAGAAGGAATTGACTTTGAAGAGACTTTTGCTCCGGTAGCAAGAATTGAAGCAGTCAGATTACTTCTTGCATTTGCTGCTTTCAAAGACTTCAAGGTATATCAGATGGACGTCAAGTCTGCCTTCCTAAATGGTGATCTGGAAGAAGAAGTCTACATTGAACAACCGGATGGATTTCAATTGTCTGATAATAATGATATGGTCTGCAAGTTGAAGAAAGCTTTGTATGGATTGAAGCAAGCCCCAAGAGCATGGTATGAAAGGTTGGATAAGCATCTTGTGCAGATTGGATTCAACAAAGGTACTGCTGACAGTAACTTATATTTCAAAATTGATCATGAAAACATTCTGATTGTTGAAGTGTTTGTGGATGATATCATTTTTGGAGGAAGAGATAGTATGTGCAAAACTTTTGCAAATCAGATGAAAAGTGAGTTTGAAATGTCTATGCTTGGTGAAATGAATTTCTTCTTGGGTCTGCAAACTACTCAAACAAAAGAAGGGATCTTCATTTCTCAGACCAAATATGTGAAAGAATTGTTAAAGAAATTTGGTATGGAAGACTCAAAGCCTATGAACACTCCTATGGCAACCGGATGTAAGTTAAGCAAAGATGATGATTCTCCAAAGGCAGATCAGACAAAGTATAGATCAATGATTGGTGGATTGTTGTATCTCACTCAAACTAGACCAGATATAATGCAGGCTGTTGGTCTTGTGGCAAGATTCCAGGCTGATCCTAGAGAATCTCATGTTATGGCAATCAAAAGAATTTTTAGATACTTGAAAGGAACAGTTGAGTATGGTCTATGGTATCCTAGAGATCCGGATTTCTCTCTTCATGCTTACACAGATGCAGATTGGGCAGGAGATGTGGATGACCGGAAAAGCACTAGTGGTGGAGCATTCTTTTTGGGAAAGAGATTGGTTTCTTGGCTAAGCAAGAAACAAGATGCAATATCTCTGTCTACAACTGAAGCAGAATACATTGCAGCAGCAGGTAGTTGCACTCAAATCCTATGGATGAAGCAGTTGCTAAGAGACATCAAAGTCGAATATGAGGAGCCTATCACAATTTTCTGTGATAATTCAAGTGCAATTAATATTTCCAAGAATCCGGTATTGCATTCTAAGACTAAGCACATATCTATCAAATTTCACTTTTTGAGAGAACAAGTAAACAAGGAAGAAGTCAGATTGGAGTATGTTCCCTCCAAGGATCAGATTGCAGATATCTTTACAAAACCTCTTCCCAAGGACTCTTTTGAATATCTCCGGGAGAAGTTAGGGGTCATGGCCCCTCCGGTGATGAACTAAGATGCACTGATGTGCATCAGTCCGGTGGCTATCACAGTCATATCTTGTGATCCGGACTAATGGGGAGCTGCAACTAAGGGGGAGCAGCTGGTATGATTCTGATGCATGAGAATTGCAAGTATGAGCCCTTTGCCATTGATGTCAAAGGGGGAGAGAAGACATGTGAAAAACAAGTGGTTGATGATCAAAGGGGGAGCAGTAAAGGAAGAGAAGACATATGAAAAGTTGAAGTTCTTGTCTTAATGGTTTTTCACATCATATGTTGCCATCAATGACAAAGGGGGAGATTGTTGCAAGTATGAGGTTATCCAGTGTTGTCATTGATGTCAACATACTCATATTGCATTGACAAGAAGGATTTGATGAGCTGTGTGCTGAGGATATTGAGAAAATTAGTCTCAGTCAGGAACAGTGAAGAACAGTGATAAGAAGAAGGTAAATGTACTGTATAGGATGAGAACCGGAGGATGCGGATTAAAGGGTTAGTAGATATGAGTCTTGAGATGCTACAGTTAAGATTTCAGAGGTCCGCATGAAGATCTGAAGGAGTTGTGGCTGCCGGTATGGAACCGGGTCCGGCAAGTATCCGGAGGTGACAGAGGATCACAAAAAGGTCCGGTGAGGTCCGGAATTGTATTACCCTAATCTGCGGATTGGAAGGAGTGTTTGGGATGTCCTTGTGATGTGTCATCCTGATTTGTGTATGATTTGGAGGTCCGGAAATACCTCTTGCATTATGACAGTGGCGACAGACTGTGTTCTTGAAGTTCCGGATGAGGAAGACAAGAGATCCCAGTAAGCAGAGGAAGTGCGGATGTATCCGGACATTCAGACAGGCTTGTGAAGGTTCTTGGATCATGTTCAGGTTGTGTTGTTGGTCCGCATTGATGGTAGAGCCCGGAATTGAAGTTATTCTTCCGGATGAAGTTCTTGCTCTGTGTAGCCGACCGGATGAGTTGTTCATCCTGCGAATGCTCTTGTGATGGCCGACCGGATGTGTTATTCATCTTGCGGATACTCCTATGGTTGTTTGCTGACTTAGATGTTTGTTCCTAAGTCGATGTCTTGTATAAATAACGGTTTGTGAGTTCATTTCAGGGTGTGGTGTGTGGATGAGTGTGGCATAGCGAAGAAACGTGCGAAGGGCAGAACAGAGATGTTGGGCTTAATTGGAACTAATCCGGACATGATAGAGATGTCATTCTCCAGTTCAAGACTGTGATTTTCATCACTTTGTAGACAGTGTGTCTCCTTGTAGGCAGTGGGCCTCTTTGTGAGCAGTGTGCTCGGGCAGTGAGCCCTTATTGGCATGTGCCATTCATTTTTCTTTATTCTTCTAACAGAGAATAATTCTTGGGTTAATCACCCCGTGGTTTTTCCCTTAACCGGGTTTTCCACGTCAAAATCTTGGTGTTCAATGTGTTGATGCTTATCTGCTCTTGTGTTTATGTATTATGCTTTCATGGATGATTATTTGATATGCTGCTAACTGACAACAGAGAGTTAAGTGTTTGAATTACAAGAAGTTTTATACAACTGATTCACCCCCCCCCTCTCAGTTGTATGCCCTAGATCCAACACTTCTTACAAGGTATGAAATGAGCCATCTTTGAAAATCTGTCAACCAATACAAATATTGAATCATGTCCTCTCTATGTCTTAGGTAATCCCATTACAAAATCCATGCTTATGTCTTCCCAAGGTCTCTCCAGTACTGTCAAAGGTTTATACAATCCAGTATTCCAGGACTACTCCCTTTTGCAACTTGACAAACTCTACAACTCTGCACAAATCTCCTAACATCCTTATGTATCTGAGGCTAAAAGTAGTTTTCACTCACCAAAGCCACTGTCTTGTTAATTCCAAAATGTCCTGCCAATCCACCACTATGTTTCTCCTTGATCAAATTATCTCTCATTGAACTTCTAGGTATGTACAACTGATTTCCTTTGAACAGCATATCTTCTTGAATGAAATCATCCAACCACTTACTCCTATCTACCACAACTGGTTCCTTACATGCTTTCCAAGGTTCTGCAAAATCAGTGTCTCCCTCATACATGTTCTTCAATTCATCAAAACCCAACACTTCAACTCTCATCTTTGTCAACAAGTTTCTTCTCTTACTCAATGCATCAGCAACTTTGTTTGATTTACCACTCCTATGCTTCAACACAAATGTATAACTCTGCATGAACTCTACCCATCTCATGTCTCTGATTCAACTTACCTTGACTATTCAAATATTGCAAAGCTTGATGATCTGTCTACAACACAAACTCCTTAGGCAACAAGTAATGTATCCACTTCTTCAAGGCTTGAATTATGGCATAGAACTCTTGATCATAAACTGAATATCTTCTCCTTACATGATTCAACTTCTCGTTGAAATAAGCTACCGGTCTACCTTCTTGACTTAACACTGCTCCAATTGCATTTCCACTTGCATCACAATCAACTTGAAATACCTTATTGAAATTCGGTAATGCCAAAACAGGTTGCTCTGTCACTTTCTACTTCAACAACTCAAAAATTTTATCTACTCCTAATGTCCACTTAAAATCTTTTCTGTCACCTCTCATTGTCTTTGTCATAGCGTTACAAATTGAGCTAAAATTTCTAATGAACTTCTGGTAGAAACTAGTCAATCCATGAAATGATCTAACTTCTCCAATGCTCTCCGGTGTAGGCCATTTAACAATTGCTTTCACTTTCTCAGGGTCCATCTTCAATCCTTTCGCAGAAATTACAAATCCCAAATATACTAGTTCTTCATGAAACTACACTTCTTGAAGTTTATCAGCAATTTCTCTTCTCTCAACCTTTGCAAAACTTGTCTAAGGTGCCACAAATGTTCCTCTTTTATCTTACTGAAAATCAGAATATCATCCAAATATACAATCACAAACATACCCAAGAATTTTTTCAAGACTTCATTCATCAATCTCATGAAAGTACTCAATGCATTTGTCAATCCAAAAGGCATCACTAACCACTCATATAATCCTTCATTTGTCTTAAAAGCAGTCTTCCATTCATCACCTTCTATGATTCTGATCTGATGATATCCACTCTTCAAGTCTATCTTTGTGAAATATCTTTCTCCACTCAAACAATCCATGATATCATCCATCCTAGGTAAAGGAATCTATACTTAACTATGATCTTGTTGATTGCTCTGGAATCGGTACACATTCTCCATTCTCCATCTTTCTTCAATGCTAGCACTGCAGGTACTACACAAGGACTCAAGTTTTCTCTGATCAAGCCTTTCCTCAACAACTCTTGTATCTGTCTATTCAATTCCTCATTCTCTGCTGGTGTCATTCTATGTGCCGCTTTGTTAGGCAAGCTTGCTCCTGGTATAAGATCCATGTGATGATTGATACTCCTTATAGGTGGTAATCCTTCAGGTACATTATCTGATATGATGTCTTCATACTCTATCAACAACTCTCTTATCTCCTCCGGTTGTGATTCTTCGGTCTCTTTCTTCAATGTTTCAGGCTTCTTAGGAATTAAGGCATAACACATATTCTCATGTCTCAAACCATCCAGAAATTTCCTTCCATCTACCAAGCAGATTCTAGCATTCCCACATACTTCACTCTTAGGATCATCCTCCAAAGGAATCAAAGTAATTCTCTTTCCATTTTCTGTTATAGTATATGTATTCTTTCTTCCATCATGTATAGCTTTTCTATCATACTGCCATGGTCTACCCAACAAGATATGACAAACATACATAGGCATAATATCACACAAGACTTCATCATGATAAGATCTAATATGAAATTTCACCAAACATTGTTCACCCACCAGTACATTATGATCATCCTGAATCCATGCTATCTGATAGGGCTTGGGGTGTTTCAATATTTCCAACTTCAGCTTAGTCACCATCTTCTCTGAAACTAGGTTATTAGAACTACCACTATCAATCACAACTTTACAACACTTACCTCCAGATTTGCATCTAGTTCTGAACAAACTCCTCCTCTGTGGGGGTTCCTCATTTGTCTCTGCTTGAAATAATGCTCTCCTCATCACTAATGATTCTCCTTTCTCCGGATTGCCAACTGAATTGGGCAATCCAATAGGTTCTTCCTCAACATAAGTTGCTCTTCCACTATTTTATGTTTTCTTACTTGTACTATCCTGATTACATTCAAATTCTCTATGTCCTTTACCTCCACACTTGAAACAAGTACCTCTAAATGTTCTCTTATCAAATCCTCTTCCTTCTCTTCTGTATGTTTCATTCCAGTATGCACTAGGGTTTCCTCTCCAGTAAAAATTTCTGTCATCTTTTCGGTAAGCATTGTTATCTCTGTCATCCTTCTTCAACGGGTTGTCAAACTTGTTCTGCTCCAAATATGATCTGTCTCCTCTGGAATAAGTCCTACCTCTCTAAAATTTACCTCCTCTACTTCTCTATCTCTAATCATTCCTTTTATTCAACTTCTCTTCAACTTTCAAGGTAAACTAATATGCTTCTTCCAATGATGTCATCCTTACCAAGCTTAGTTCCTCTTGAATGTTCAATCTCAGTCCATTGATGTATCTAGCCACTTTCTCCTTGCTTGCTTCACTATGTCTTGTTCTTATGATCATCTTATGAAGTTCATCAATGTACTCCTTCACATATTTCTCCTTTTGTCTCAGGTTTTGTAATCTTTTCAACAGTTCCAACTCATAGTCAACAGGTATGAACTGATTCTTCAATTTTGTCACCATCCGGTCCCATTTTGTAATCTTTTCTTTCCCTCTTCTATTTCCTTCCAACTGAATTTCCTTCCACCATATAGAATCATGTCCTTTCAATTTTGTCTTTGCAAATTTCACCTTCTCCAGATCTTCAATTTCCTCATATTCAAAATATTCTTCCATGTCATTGATCCAGTCAATCAATTCTTTAGGGTTCAAATTACCAGTATAGTTCGGCACATCAACTCTAGGTCTCTTTCCAATCTTTGAAATAGCTCGTAGCATCTTTACTTGATATGATTCTTCTTCATCATCACCTCCTAGGGTTTTGCCAGTTTGTTCAACAGATTGAAATTCCTCTTCATCATCGTTTTCAACATTAGGTCTCGGTGTCAGTCCTCTTCGCCTATCTTCTTCAATAGCATCCAATCAGATTCACATTGTTCTCATCATTTCCATCATCTCATCCATTCTACCAGCCATTGTTCCAATGGCAACCACTCTCTGTGGCGGCATTCTTCCTAGGATCAAGTGCAAACTGCCTCAAATTTGGTGATCAAGCTATAAGGTGACAACTGCCTCACAATCAGCGATCAGTTGCAACACAAGTAACCTGCCTCAAGTCAGTGATCTGTCCACAACAAGATCTTATGGAATTCCCTCACCAACTTCACTCAATTCGCTCCCAAAGATTCAAACTTTCACTCTGATACCACTTGGTGCAGTCATGGTAGGAGGGTTCACAGAATGAACTGTCTGGGATGTGCAACAAGAGTAGACACAATGAAAACAACTCAAAGAAATGGAACAAATGCAGATTCAGTCATTTAGTATATCATAGAATTCAAATAGAGATTGGTTGGCAACATGCGGGCTCACAATTAGGGCTCATAGGCCTGATTACATACATCCAAAAGATAAAGCTTTGAAGCTCCTATGCACAAAGTCTAAACTAAGAATTATGAATCAATTGTCAACTATCCAAATCTTGCTTTCCTAGGGATCTATTACATCAATATATATCATGTCTGGAACAATAGATTCCTCCGCGTCAGCCAAAGAAGGTCATAAACTCCAATGAAGAGTTGTAACGTGTGAACACAGATAGGTCGGACCTAAATGCATAGAACTCCTCTAGAAAATGAATGAAATGACGTGCGGATCTTCAATGAAGGTCAGCCATGAACCAAAGATCATTGAATGATGTGTCATTAGGCTTTAAAGATCAGGAAATGCTTCCGCAGGTTTCTCCTTCAACTGGTTGTCTGTGATTATCAAGATGCTCTGCGCTTAGAAACAATTAATCTTCTGATAGCAATATCTTTCTGGTAACAATGTGCAAATCTCTGAATTCTAGATATGATGTTGATGAATGGATGTAGATGCTGAGTCCATCTCCACAAGGTTTGAACTATAACTGTGATAGAATGTCGGATAAAAACGTAGAAGCTGCTTTTGACTGAACTGCCTGAACTGAACTGGAAAATGAAAAGAAACCAACTAAACTGCAAACAAATTGAAATGCAAATTTTTTTGGTTGATACAAGATTGCTCTTGAACCAAGGATGCTCCTACATCAAACCCTTATCCCAACCTTAAAATTCTAACTATAGTTCTATATATAGATATAAAAGTCAATGACTTTTGGTGTTTTATTGTAACTATAACACTAACCCTAACATTTAGCCAATACTAACTCTAATTGTAACTCCAAACCTAACCCTGATTCTAATAGTAGTTTTAACCCTAATTCTAACCTAAACCCTAACCCTAACCCTAATTCTAATAGTAAATCTAACCCTAACACTAAATCTAACTATAATTCTAATCTTGATTCTATCGCTAACCCTAATTCTTAGCCCAATACTAATTCAAACCCAAATTATAACTATAACCCTAACCTTAATCTTGATAGTAATGCTAACCCTAACTCTAATTCTAACCCTAGCCCTAATTATAACCCTAACCCTAATTCTACCCTTATATATGTCCCTATATAATATAATAGGTATGCTATAATTATATATAATATAACCCTAATCCTAACGTTAATCTTGACAGTAATTCTAACTCGAAGCCTAATTCTATACCCAACCCTATAGTAACCACATTTATAACCATAATTCTAACTTGAACCTCAACCCTAACCCTAACCCTAATTGTAGGCCTAACTTCTAATTTGAACCCAAATTGTAACTATAACCCTAACCCTAATGTTAATCCTAACAATAATTCTAACCCTAATTTTACCCCTAGATCTACTTAACCCTAATTATATTATTTATTCCATCCCTAATCCCAACCTTAATTCTAACCATAGTTCTATATATAGATATAAATATAAATGCCCTTTGTTGTTTTATTGTAACTAACCCTAACCATAACGTTAACCCTAATTCTAACCCCAACCCTAACCCTGATTCTAATCATAGTTATAACCCTAATTCTAACCTAAACCCTAACCCTAACCCTAATTATAACAATCATTCTAATGATAATACTAACCCTAATTGTAATTGTAACCCTAAATCCAATTATAATTCTCTCTTGATTTTATCCCTAACCCTAATTATCGCCTCAATACCACTTATATTACTAATTCAAACCTAAATTATAACTATAACCCTAACCATATCCTTAATTATGATAGTAATGCTAACCCTAACCCTAGCCCTAATTCTAATAGTAATTCTAACCCTAACGATAACCCCAATTCTATCCCTAACCCTAATTCTACACCTAACCCTCATTTTATCACTAAGCTTAATTCTATCCTTAACTCTAACCCTAATTCTAACTCTAACCCATGTCATAAAATTCATTCAGGTGAAATATGAATCAATAAAAATTAACTCAAAAACTATGCACTTGAAATCAAATAAAACATCATATAATTTGATACACTACAAAAACACCACCTAATTATATATCAAATCTTGTTAACATCCTTTATTAATTATAAATACCAGAAATATTATATTAATAATTATGTTTAATTTTATATTTGTAAAACATGACAAATATTTAAAACATTTTTCATGAATTATTTTTCTATTTAAAAAAATGAAATTCTATATAGAATATTGTTAACATTCTTAATTAATTATATATAATATAATTATTATAGTAATAACTAAATTATTAAGTATTTTTATATTCTATAATATTCATAATCTATATCAATAACATTATATATATATATATATATATATATAATTAATTTATGAAATATATATTTCCTTAAATTCTAAATAATTATATAATTACACCAAAGGCGTTCCCTTTGACAACCAAATACCTGACATGGCAGATCGACGGCGCGGGATTGAGCAGAGCTGTGTATTGGTCTCCTGTAATGATTTAACAACTAAGCCCATAAAGTTGTGACTCAGAGATTGGACATCTAATCTGAATAGCTATCTTAATCACTATGAAGATGCATTTAACTTGTCAACCAAAGGACGTGAACTTGAAATGGGTTAGCACGGTATGTGCACTAGGAACTTCCAAAGTAGCCATATTCATTCTACAGCTAAGAAAGTCATAATGTTGAAAATAAACTGCTTGGAAAGAAATAACATAAATGTTGAACATTAACCAACAACTATACTACGCTGAAGTACATGACAGAAAATGAAATTTTGGGCAAGCAAACAGGAAACTACTCTGTTTGCCTTAGCTGTAGGAACAGACACAAAATGGAATTCTAGTGGCTGCAGGAACATTCAATGCCAGATTTAACTAACTGCTTAACAGAAAATACAACTAAACTAAAGGATGGAATGCTCACCAAATGGGCCCCCTTGGATGAGTATTCCCTAAGACAAATGTAGACTTAGAGATGCGAAATTATAACTTCATCTTATTCATTGGAAAACATGAGTACAAATGAACAACGTGATTATATTACTGAAAACTGGATAATGCAAGTACAACCTCAGATTAATCAACCCCTCAGAAGGAGCATCTGAGTCTTATTTGTAGAAAGAAAACTACAAAACCAACTACCTAGCAAGGACGTCAACTCCAATAGAATAGGAGGACGCCACTTTAGGGAAAGTATAGAAAGCGGAGAGGAGGTTATGCATGCATAGAATCTAGTCAAGCAAGTCGCTTCAACGCAAATCTAGCACAACAATAACTCCTAAATTTGCTAAACAAGTAATTAAGACCAGTTACAAGGCGGTTATCTTCCCTCCATTTGACATTTAAATGATCACCATGTTTGACTTTGATGGCGAGTAACCAACTGGCATAATCTTCCTTGACTTTATGGCTGCTAATTATATCTACATAACAATATTAGTAAACACAATAATTGCATATATGTAACTATCTTAGAGTAACATTCATTAACCACATGTAAAATTAACATAGATAGTTCATATAGAATGTCCAACATCTTATAGTTTTGAGGAAATGTTATAAAAAGATCAAGATCTAAGTACCAAAGTCCATGATAACTATAGCAAATGGATAATAAAGTCTAACAAAATTGAGTCATAAATTAGACTCATCACTCTCCCCAACCTAAGACTTTACTGGTCCTCCAGCAGAGCAAGGGTTGTTCTTTTGTTTGGTTAATGACCTAAAATTAGCAACTGCCAGCTGTCCTATATCAGTTTCTCTAGTGTGTGAGTTAGGATCCTAATAGAACCCTTGTTGTCTATCCAATATGTTCCATCTCTGCCTCTCTTCAGCAATATCATAATGGTAAAACATGTAATTTGGCACAGGCCACAATAAGATAGGTGGTTGGAAGATTAAGGGAAGCTAGAATTGTCCCTTTGTCCTCCCAATCTGTATATATCTATCCACTCTTTTACATGTTGCATCATAGTTCTGCAGAGAGTGAGGCTCTACTTGTTTTAGCTCATCAGACAAACTGTTCCACCTTTGTGTCAAATGTCCCTTTACCGATTCTCCAATAGTGTTTGCAACCTTCTCATATTCTCTGTAAGCTACTTCTCTCACAGGCAGGATTCTGTTACCATAGCTTGGTCTATAAAGCATTCTGTGCCAATCATTGAAAATGCTTCCTAGATTTCCAGATTGAGCTCTGATGGGCAGGGGAGTGTTGAATTCTAATTGCTTATAAGCCCTGAACTATTGTCCCCAACTAATCTCATTTTGTATCTAGGACATAAATGCCCTCAATTGAACATCCCCAACATACAAGGGATTACACTCACCATCTTGGGACAAAACATAATTATGTAAATAGAATTCACACAACAAATTCTTTATTTCAAGAGGAGCAATCCGATAAGCATTGAAAAATTCAAGAGGAGACTCAATGGAAGGATTCAAACCTAAAACAATCCTTGCTATTTTAAAAGAAAGAAACTTTTCCTTTAAATACATAGCATAGACCCTTGAAGGAGTCCTACACTCTAATACCTGAGGCACTAAGGCTGCCATATTATCCACTCTTTCCTTTAAAGTCACAATTTCTGCATTCTTATCTTCAAGTTCTTCATCTTTCTTTTGAAATTCATTCTTCAGCTTGCGCTTCTCCTTTTTCCATTCTTCTTCTCTCCTTTGCATTTTATTCCACAAATTCATGGCTACCATATGCATAAAAAAATTAGGGGGTCTATGTATTCCTACCAAAGGCTTTCCTGGCATATATGGTTGATCTTCATATAGCACTAGTTGCATGGTTCCTAAATGTTCAACTAATTCGGGCTGTAGGGCATCTTGCTATAGGAACTCCTATTTGTCTTCATGTCCCTGACTCTCAATATGTTTAGTAGCGGCAACAAGGTCTGCCAATGTTACATTTGTTGTCTCCTCTAGTATGCCTTTTTCTACAACATTCTCATACTCCATTGGGGCCTCTACATCCTCAGCTATCATTTCTTCAACCCTAGGCTTGTCTGTGGAGGCACACCAGAGGCTAGCTCAGCAGGTATTGATTTACTAGAAGGGCTCTCATGTTTCTCTTTGGCTGCAGGAAGAATAGTGTCAGCCTTCCGTTTCCTAGAGTTCGACACCTTCTTTCCTGCGGTTTGCTTTTTAGCTTTACCCTTCCTTATTTCTTCCTTTTTCTTCTGTACCATAGTTCGAATTAAATTGCTAAGGGGAACATCATCATTAGAATCTGAAGAACTTTCTTTGTCTGAATGCTCTGCCTCAGAAGAACTAATCTCAATAGCTTGTTTTGCTGTAGGAGGGTTTGCACTAGAAGTCGAGGTTCTCAGAGTAGTTTCAATAGAACTCACTCTTCTCCTAGTTCTACGAGGTTGAGGCACAACTGCAGGTCACAAATGGCTTGGTCTTATTTGATCAATATTTAAAAATTCTTCCCAAGTCATATCAGACACATCATGTAGAGACCTTTCAACTAACAATTTGATCAAATAATGGTGGGAAACAGAATTAGCCCTACCTTTTTGGGTCTCGGCAGCCATGATTGAGAGAAGGTAGTATAGCATGTTTGGTACACTCATTCTTCTCCCATGCCTCATATGATTTAGCAGTTTGAAATGCACAGAATGAAGATTTGACTGACGACCTTCACAAGTAATGTACCTCACAACATGAATAGCTACTTGTTTCCATGGCTCAGGCAGAGAGGTTCTCTTGGCTCACTGTTTATCTACAGTTATTGGAGTTTCACCAGGTTCTATAAATTCTACCCTAGCTGACCTGGCATCTCTGGTAATAGGGTAATTCTCACCATTGACATGCAACCCTATAACTTCTGCAATTCTTTCTTCAGTAGACAACACCTCCAACCCTTTTACTGTGGCCTTACCTTCAGACAATGTCTGGGCAAATTCTAATGCAAAATTTTCATCAAAACCATTTAGCTTCAAGAAATAATCTAACCACCCACAATTTCTAAACTCTGCCTGGCTGGGTGCATCCTGCAATAATACGTCATGAACTGTGGGTTCATTTCAAATTAATCCACCTCCCATTGTTTTAGCTGTTTGAAAACAATCACTTCTGCCAAGTTTTTCTTTCTGCAAAAAGTTTTTGAAAAAATGAACTTCACCTTCCTGCAACCCTGTTAAATTGTCAATCACTAATGTCATCTGAATTTTCCTTATTTGGGAACACCAGATTATGACAAGATTAGAACATGTAGTAAGGAGTAATCAATGAAGGCTATCACCTCACACTTGTGAGTCGTCATCTCACTCAGAATTCAAATCATTGAATTTTAAACTTTACTAACATGCTGGCGTAAAGCACATGGACATGGTATTCACACTCCCTCCCCAACCTAAAATTGAGCATGTGTCCTCACATGCAAAATGGTGATGCGTGACTAGATGGGGTAGGGAATAATTACATGCTATGGAGAACATCGACATCAATTTACAATAATTAAATGAATGTACTAAAAGATAATTAAGATATAACAAATTAAAGTGCACATACCTCGATGTGTGGAAAAGTAGTTGTAAAAATCATGGAGAAAGTACCGATCACCTTTTAAGAATTGATTGAGCAATGAATGAGAGTGGAGTGAAAGCAAGTAAGGTGGGATGAAGTGAAATCAAGACACGTGATGGAAGAGAGAATGATGGAGATGGGTGGGCGGCTGGGTGAATGGATGAAGAAGTGGACCCCCACAAAAGTGGAACTTTATTATGACAAGTGTCGAGCCTCGGTTAGCCAGAAGGAGGGACACTAGGTCTACTACCTTCGGCTGTAGGAAGTTCAGGAGTTGCATGTTGATTGAATTGTTGCAGGAACTCTTCCTTCGAAGTTGGCTTGTGATAGAACCTGAGGCGATGACCATTGACTAACAGCTTAAATCTGACAGGGTCAATGGTGGTAAGTTGAATAGCACCATTAGAAAAAACTTCAGCAACCTCATATGGTCCTAGCCACCTTGTCTGTAATTTTCCTGCATTATCTTGATACCTTGAGTCATAGAGCAATGCCTAGTCACATGGCTGGAATTTCTTATCTTTGATGAATTTGTCATGCCACTTTATTCTCTGATTCTGCACCACCTCTGTGTGATGTAAGGTTGCTTTCCTCATCTCATCCAAAGCATTGAGCTGCATGATTCTTTCCTTTTGTGTCTCAGATAGATCCATCCCTAAGTCTATTGCAATCCAAAGAGTCTTATGTTCAAATTCAATAGGCATCATGGTTGTTTTTCCATATAGTAACTCAGAAGGGGTGAAGCTTGTGGTTGTTTTCCAGGTTGTCCTATAGGCCCAAACAACTTCTGGCAGCCTATTTGCCCAATCCTTCCTATGGACAGCCATAGTTTTGGTCAGAATGGCTTCAATTTCCCTGTTAGTCACCTCAACTTGGCCATTGGCCTAAGGGTGATAAGGAGTACATTTCTTGTACCTTATGTTGTACTCATTGACTAGTGCTGCAACTAGGGTTGAGGTGAATTGAGCTCCTTGATCAGTTACTAACTCTCTAGGGACTCCATATCATGTGAAAATTTCCTCATAAAGAAATTCTGCAACCTTATTATCTCTGGCATGCTTCATGGCCTTAACTTCTACCCATTTGGTTACATAATCAGTGCATACCAAGATATAGGATTTACCATTGGATGGAGGATCAATGGGTCCTACGAAATATAATCCCCACTTTTCAAATGGAGTAATCACAAGCTGAGGGTAAAGGGGTGTATCATCAGATTGGTTGGCCGTCCCATCCTCTGGCATCTATCACATTTCTTTGTATATCTTCCTGTATCCTTGTGGAGTGTGGGCCAGTAATAACCTATATTCAAAATCTTCATTGATGTCCTCTTTGTTGCAAAATGCTCTCCACATGGTTCATTGTGGCATGCATGCAAAATGTCATATGTTTCATCTTCTCTCACACATCTCCTCATGACATTGTCTGGTCTAGTATAGAACAAACATCCAACAATCCATGAAAAAGGAAAAGACTTTTCAATGAGTACCCTTCTCTCCTTTGGAGAGAAATGAGGAGGGACTCTTCCTGTGACCAGATAATTAGCTATGTCAGCATACCAGGGTGTTTACACAGTGATTGAAAACAAATGTTCATCAAGGAAAAAGTCATCAATGACTTGGTTGTCCTCTGATGTAGTCAGTCTTGAAAGAAAGTCGCACAACATTGGCCTTCCCTGGCTTATCCACAATAGTGATGTCAAATTCTTGCATTAGCAACACCCATCTTGCTAATCTACCTGATATTAGAGGTTTGTTCATAAGATACCTAATGGTTGCATGATATGTGTGTACAAAGACTTGATAGCCTGTTATGTAGTGCCTGAATTTGTTGAGTGCATAGATTACTACCAATAGTTCCTTCTCTGTTACTGTATAATTGAACTTAGCTCCCTGTAAGTTTTTGTTGACAAAATAAATAACATGCTCAATGGCTCCTTCTTTCTGCCCTAACACTCCTATGGCATAATCTGATGCATCAATATGAATGTGGAAAGGAAGCTCCCAATTGGGCCCTTTAAGTACAGGAGCATGAGTTAATGCTGCCTTTAAATTAGAAAATGCTTTGTTACAATCTTCATTCCACTGAAATTCAGCATCCTTCGTGAGAAGAGTATACAATGGGGCTGCCATTTTGCTAAATTCTTTGATGAAACATCTATAGTACCCTACATGACCCAAGAAGCTTCTCACATCTTTTTGCTTTGTAGGAATGGGCAGATTGATGATGACTTCAATCTTTGCTGGGTCGACCTGGATTCCTTTTGGAGAGATATAGTGGCCAAGTACTACTCCTTCCCGCATCATCATGAAGCACTTTGCACTGTTCAGGGACAGATTGTGGTCTTCACATCTCTCCAACACCTTCCCTAAGTTTGCTAATGCCTCTTCAAAAGTAGCACCATAAGTAGTGAAATCGTCCATATAGATTTCCATGCAATCATGTGAGATATCTGAAAATATGTTAATGACTGCCCTTTGGAAAGTTGTAGGTGCATTGCATAAACCAAATGGAAGCACTGAGTAAGCATATATCCCCCAAGGATAGGTAAATGTTGTTTTCTCTTGATCTTCTGGTACAATCTGCATCTGATTGTAACTGCTAAACCCATCCAAAAAGGAAAAGTACTACTTTCCTGCAAGTGAGTCCAATACTTGGTCTATGAAAGGAAGGGGAAAATGATCATTTTTGGTGGCAGAGTTTAATTCTCTGTAATCAATATAGACTCTCCATTTCCCTCCCATTTTGGGCATAAGAACCAGAGGGGACACCCACTGGCTATCTGAGATTGGGTAGATAAGTCCTGCATCTAATAGCTTATGTAATTCTTCTTTGACAATTTCTCTTAGTACAGGGTTGATTCTCCTTTGTGGCAGTCTTACTGGTGTATAATCTTCCTTTATGTAAATCCTATGGGTGCATAATGTGGGATCTAGTCCTTTCATGTCATGGTAATCCCATGCAAAGGCATTCTTACGTTTCTTTAACAAATCTGTCAAAGACAATTGCTATTCTTGAGTCAATTTGTTGTTAATATTCAAATATCTTTCTTCTAAAATCTCCACTTGAGTTGTTAAGTCAACCATAGTTGCTTCACTAATGCTTGGTACCTTAATTTCTTGTGGAAGCAATGTATGACAAACCTGTTGCTGCAGGAAAAGTGGGAATAAGTATCTTCACCGGATCAGCATAATGAGAGGATGATGCTTCCTCTACTTCACAATGATTATGAATTATGTTAGACAACACCTCCTCCTCCTCCTCTTGAAGCTGCACGAAAGAACTTCTGCTTAACATCATAAGCTATTCCACAGAATTAGCTTCCTCTGCCTCTTCACCAACATGTGGCCAAATAGGATTATCCATATCATGAGATGGCTATGCAGGTGGGTAAAGAACAAGTTTTTTAATGCTTCTCCCATTAGAGATGGTCATGTCTCCTGACCGACATCTAATATAAGCATCTTTTGTGGCAAACCATGGCCTTTCCAAAATGATGGGGTATCCTCCCAATGTAGCTTTAGGAGAAAGTATCATGAAATTAGCTGGATATTCCCATGAGTCCAGGGATACCACAAGGTCCTCTACTATCCCATCAGGTTTAATAGTAGAACTATCAGCAAGTTGTAGGACAGTAGGAGTAGGTCTCATGTTTGCAACATTTAGTTGCTATAGGATATCCTTGGTCATTACATTTATGGCTGCTCCTAGATCAATCAAAGCATTTCTGATTTAGATCCCATTTATAACAACTCCTACCACAGGACTCCCTAGATCATTATATTTGGGAACAGTCACTTTCCCAAGCATGATGTTAGCCAACTATCCTACCACATGAACCATAGTGGGGTCTTTCCTTTTTCTGCCTGGCTTCTTAAGGCATGCTTCCTTGATTGCTTTGCCATATATAGGAACATCTTTTATGGCCTGAAATAGTGGGATCTTGACACATACATGTTTCAACTGCTCTAGAATGTCAAGGTGGGTTCCTCTTTCTCTTCCTTTTGTTTCATAGTTTCCAACCTTTGTGGAAATGGTGGTTCTTGGGCAATCTGCTTGACTAGTATTGGTTCAGGATTTTTAGGTACATTTGGTTGAATGGGGGCTTTTAAAGGCTCCTCTTCTTCCTCAGAAATCTTAGTAATGACGGGTCTGGAAGGAGCTACCAAGGTAGTTCCTGAACATAGGTGGATGTCACTTACATTTACAACATATGCAGGGAATTGATTTGGATCCACAGAACATACTGGTTGCTGCTGTGGTCTATTATTTGGGTTAGGTGAAGGCTGAGATGGTAACTGAGTAGGTTTAGGTGTATTTGAATTGGAACTAGCAGGTGGAGGCATTATAGCAGGCTGATGGGGCTGAGAAGGTGGCTGCATATAATTAGTTATCCAATTTTGCCATTGCTGTCCTCCCCTCCATTAAAATGTTTATTGCCAATTTCCTAGAGGTGACTGCCAATTTTCTTGAGGTTGTTGCCACTGAGGTGCAGGGTTTTGCCAAGTATTTGGAGGGTTATTCCAAGGATGAGGTGAATATCCTCCATAATTAGATGGAGATGGATGTTGCCATTGGTTACTAGATGCATATGTATTAAAATATGGTCCAGCAAATGATAATGGATCTGGTGACATACCTTGTCTTGGAGCCCATGGCCTCCTTTGTGCAACATAGTAGAATTGATCTTCTTCAACTTGGATTGGCTTGAACTCAGGTGGAATCTACTTACTATCAATGTTAGCTACCATTTTGCTTCTGTAGTCCCTCTTCTTTTGTCTGCAATGAGGACAATATTCTGCCAACATTGCCTCAACCTCTTCGTGCTTCTTCTTTACCTGAAGAGTGTCTAGCTTGGTGGCCATATTATTTATAATATCTTGCTTAAAATCAGATAGTAAGTGACTTATCTCCATCCTTGAAACTCCATTGGTAGAGGTTTTGCCCATAAGAGAATGGTAACCTTTTCCTTTCTTCATGGCTGCTCTAGAATAATTCTGGCACAACTTCTTAATATCCTCCCAAGGAACTTGGGTAATATCTCCTCCTCCCATTAAATCCAAGGCATCTGTACAATGCTCACTTATTCCTCTAAGGAAGAGTAGTTTATGAGACTCCTCATTGAGTGTATGATGGGGAGATTTTTGTAAACAAAATAGGAACCTTGAGATGTAATCCTCCAAACTTTCATCCTCTTTCTATTGCATTATGAAAATATCATTTCCTCTCATATCTCCACCCCTACAGTAGTCTTTATACTTCTCAAGAAATTTCTCTTTCATCTCATCCCAAGCATTGACAATATCATTACCTAGACCCATAAACCCCCTTAATGCAACATCTTTCATGGTAGTAGGAAACAGCTTAAGCCTATGAGCATCAGTAGTGTAGTCATACCTTCTGTAGAGGATATCAAATTCAAATAAGAAGGTGTCTAGGTCCTCTGTTGCAAGTTCATAGAACTTGGGGAGAGCTGAAGCAGGGATGCTTTTGAGATTATCCACTTCATTTTGATGAGCAATAGGAAATGGAAAGGATGGTTGATTGGGTACATTTTGGGCAGCTATGGCTGCTTGGCTTATTATCAAGGCGAATGGATTGTCAATCAAGTTTTGGGCAGCTTGTTCTTTAGAGGATGTTTCAAAACTATTCAAATCAAGGAATGCATCAAGAAAAGGATTCACTTCTGCTTCTTCTACTGGATAATTTGAATCATTAGGAAGGAATCTCCCTAAAGCATCTCTTCTTCTGCCTCTATGCATGCAATATACTCAACATCAGCCACCTCACACAAAAATGTTGTGAATGGATTGTAGATGGTTACTTCCTAACTAAGAGCACACTTTCAAAAATACTTCTACAAGAAATAATACTAAAGATGACTCCAAATATCTTCCTAGTTTGACACCATCCCCGACAATGGTGCCAAAAATGTTGGTCTCCTACAATGATTTAACAACTAAGCCCATAAAGCTATGACTCAGAGATTGGACATCTAATCTGAATAAATGTCGTAATCACTATGAAGAAGCATTTAACTTGTCAACCCAGGGACATGAACTTGAAATGGGTCAGCACGGTATGTGCACTAGGAACTTCCAAAGTAGCCATATTCATTCTACAACTAAGAAAGTCATAATGTTAAAAATAAACTACTTGGAAATAAATAACATAAATGCTAAACATCAACCAACAACTATACTATGCTAAAGTGCATGACAGAAAATGAAATTCTGGGCAAGCAAACAGGAAACTACTCTGTCTGCCTTGGCTGCAGGAACAGACACAGAATGGAATTCTAGTGGCTGCAGGAACATTCAATGCCAGTTTTAACTAACTGCTTAACAGAAAATACAACTAAACTAAAGGATGGAATGCTCAGCAAGTGGGTCCCCTTGGATGAGTATTCCCTAGGACAAATGTAAACTCAGAGATGCAAACTTATAACTTCATCTTATTCATTGGAAAACATGAGTACAAATGAACAACGTGATTGTATTACTGAAAACTGGATAATGTAAGTACAACCTCAGATTAATCAACCCCTCAGAAGGAGCATCTGAGTCTTATTTATAGAAAGAAAACTACAAAACCAACTACCTAGCAAGGCGGTCAACTCCAACAAAATAGGAGGACGCCACATTAGGGAAAGCATAGAAAGTGGAGAGGAGGTTATGCATGTGTGGAATCTGGTCAAGCAAGTCGCTTCAATGCAGATCTAGCACAACAGTAACTCCTAAATTTGCTCAACAAGTAATTAAGACCAGTTACAAGGTGGTTATCTTCCCTCCATTTGACATTTGAACGATCACCATGTTTGACTTTGATGGCGAGTAACCAACTGGTAGAATCTTCCTCAACTTTATGGCTGCTAATTATATCTACATAACAATATTAGTACGCATAATAATTGCATGTCTGTAACTATCTTAGAGTAACATTCATTAACCACATGTAAAATTAACATAGATAGTTCATATAGCATGTCATTGTCATAAAAGATTATAGGAAATAACCTATGCCCAACATCTTATAGTTTTGAGGAAATGTCATAAAAAGATCAAGATCTAAGTACCAAAGTCCATGATAACTACAGCAAATGGATAATAAAGTCTAACAAAATTGAGTCATAAACTAGACTCGTCACTGTGCAAGACGATTGAAGCCTATTGAGTCATTCGATTTCGTCGATCGGGATTTTTTCACGTTTTACTGTTTTTGGGATATTTTCAGTTCACACGTGATCTTCTTTTCCTATTCAGGCTATCCTTTGCGTTGATTTTTACTGCACAACAATAAACGTCAAAACGTAGGTCACATTCAATTCAAGATATCAGTTACTTCATTTTTACATGCTAATTTTATTGAAACACAAGCGATGTTTTATAATTTTGTGCTGAATTCTAGGCCTGCGTTAGACCCTCCAACGTTGGGCTTATAATTAATAACAATTATTTAGTAAAAACTGAAAACCCATTATATATAATCATAAACCTTTGGCTTATAATTGAGGTACATTACCCATTAAAATTGTCATTGTTCCATAAAAAACTAAAAACATATTATATATAACAATAATTATTCAATCGTTAAAAAGATTTTGAGGCATTTATTCGCCTTGCCGCCTGCCACGAGGGTATCATAAATTTTATGAAGTGGATGGGATTCCCTCTAAACTATCCTTTACACTATTAAAAGTGTTCACCCCTATTTAAGTTTATTAAACATTTTTAAAACAAAAAATATATATAATTTTAATTAGAGCACTTGGTCATTTTTGTTTTGCTCATGATTTAATAAATTTGCAAATATATAATGTTATTTGTTTATATATAATTTATTGAAAAAATATTGAATTATTATTTATGTATTGTTAATTCCCAAGCCTTTTTTAGGGGAATTTTGTAGTGATGACAAGCCTTAAAATCTTCATCCAAAAAATATCACAAAGTGAGATCATATGAGAATGATGCTATATTTGTAGAATAAAAACATTAAATATATTTTTGATTACCATAAAAAAATTAAGAGAAATCCCTAAAATGTGTTTGTGTTGAGCGACATTGTGTTCTTGTTGTTGATGTTTTCTAGACTTTCTTCTTCCCAAACATTCCCTATAGCACATGATATGTTGATTCTACCATTATTGCAAATTTTAAGTCTAAAAAATCTCAACAACACGAGAATATGAAACAAAAAATGATTCACAAATTTATGAGTGAAAGAGTTTGATATAAATGGGTATGTAGGAATGAAGATTTTTAGTGTTGGATCAAGTTGTAAGATGTTTTTTTAATGTTGTTTCCTTAAACATATCTTGCCACTTAAATATCAAGTTAGTGATACAAAGATCTATTTGACATTTTGATGGCTCACAATAAAGTTTTCTTTGTACGGTTGTGAATATTCTAAAACGTAGACCATAAACCATGAATTCATAAACCATAACAGACCTAAAGTCTTTCAACCAATCAGATTATATTTGCTTCCTTGCATCTAGGAAACTCACAAATTGGTTGAAAGACCAATAAAACTTGATAGAGCTTGCCATGTGTCCACTCTTGATTCCCTCATACCATATTAGACCCAAAATTATAAACTGTGAAAAAATTATAAACATAGCTTGTGTTTCAATAAAATTAGCATGTAAAAACGAACTAATATTTTATAATTTGTGATCTTTTTTGGATGAAGATTTTATGGCTTGTCATCACTACAAAATTCCCCTAAAAAGGCTTGGGAATTAACAATATATATTTCATAGGGTCTAACACACTACTTTATTATGATCTTTTTTGGATGAAGATTTTATGGCTTGTCATCACTACAAAATTCCTCTAAAAAAGGCTTGGGAATTAACAATACATAAATCATAGGGTCAAACACTTGAAAGGGTAACAATCAATGTCGCCAACATTGATCGTCAAGGGCTAACATTCACATAGATATCAAGAGTTTAAAACCTTGCAAGCCTTCAAATATACTGAGGCTTCACATTCAAAATATGCACACATGCAACATAGCCCATTTTGCACTATGAAAGCAAGAAGAGGACCGATTCTCAACACTTTCACATATAATTGGTTTACTAGCACAAATTAACCAAATAAAGGTATGCCATTTCTATACCTATTTATTAATTCACCCATGGAGAATTCTCCTTTTATTCAACACCAAATTCTATTTCCACCATGTATACATGTTTATTTTACTCCATTTAATTTCCACCGCAGAACAACAAAGCACATCATTACATGGTTTCAATGTTCAATTGATGAGGAGGAATCAACAACTCAAAATGGACCAAAAAATTTGCATATATTTTGTATACTCTTTTATTTCCACCTATTTGTTAATTCACCTATGGAGCTTTCTCCTTTTATTAACAAAATTCCTCCAAGGTACCATACTAGATAGTTTGTGATCTTTTTTGGATGAAGATTTTATGGCTTGTCATCACTACAAAATTCCCCTAAAAAAGGCTTGGGAATTAACAATATACATAAATCATAGGATCTAACACTTGAAAGGGTAACAATCAACGGCGCCAACATTGATCGTCAAGGGCTAACATTCACATATATATCAAGAGTGTATAACCTTGCAAGCCTTCAAATATGCTGAGGCTTCACATGCCAAATGTATGCACACATGCAACATAGCCCATTTTGCACTATGAAAGCAAGAAGAGGACCGATTATCAACACTTTCACATGCAATTAGTTTACTAGCACAAATTAACCAAATAAAGGTATGTCATTTCTATACCTATTTATTAATTCACCTATGGAGATTTCTCCTTTTATTCAACACTAAATTTTATTTCCACCATGTATACATGTTTATTTTACTCCATTTCATTTCCATTGCAGAACAACAAAGCACATCATTACATGGTTTCAATGTTCAAATGATGAGGATGAATCAACAACTCAAAATGGACCAAAAAATCTGCATATATTTTGTATACTCTCTTTTATTTCCACCTATTTGTTAATTCACCTATGGAGCTTTCTCCTTTTATTAACAAATTTCCTCCAAGGTACCATACTAGATAATTTGTGATATTTTTGGATGAAGATTTTATGGCTTGTCATCACTACAAAATTCCCCTAAAAAAGGCTTGGGAATTAACAATACATAAATCATAGGGTCTAACACTTGAAAGGGTAACAATCAATGGTGCCAACATTGATCAACAAGGGCTAACATTCACATAGATATCAAGAATGTAAAACCTTGCAAGCCTTCAAATATGTTGAGGCTTCACATTCCAAATATCTACACACGTGCAACATAGCCCATTTTGCACTATGAAAGCAAGAAGAGGACTGATTATCGACACTTTCACATGCAATTGGTTTACTAGCACAAATTAACCAAATAAAGGCATGCCATTTCTATACCTATTTATTAAATCACCTATGGAGATTTCTCCTTTTATTCAACTCCAAATTTTATTTCCACCATGTATACATGTTTATTTTACTCCATTTCATTTCCACTGCAGAACAACAAAGCACATCATTACATGGTTTCAATGTTCAAATCATGAGGAGGAATCAACAACTCAAAATGGACCAAAAAAACTACATATATTTTGTATACTCTCTTTTATTTCCACCTATTTGTTAATTCACCTATGGAGCTTTCTCCTTTTATTAATGACAAACTTTTATTTCCACCTTGTATGCATGTTTATTTTACTCCATTTATTTCCACTACAAAACAACAACATAATATATCATTAGCTGATTTAAATGTTCAAATGATGGATGGTAATCAACAACTAAAATGGACTAAGAAAACAACCTCTTTACTACTTACAAATTTACACCCCCCTATTTATTGCTCTTGGCAACTCAGTTTTTGAAACTACATATAATTTAAATTTACTTGTATGCAAGATAATATTTGCTTTTCCCCTATAAAAACCTTCCCACATCCACTCTCGGTGTACCCATTGCACACTAAAGATAGATAGAGAGAGAGTGGGGGGGAGAAAGAAGAGGATATAGAGACAAAGAGATAGAGAGATCAAGAGATAGAGTGAGAGAGAGAGAGAGGAGATATATAAGAAGAAAGAAGGGAATGTAGGGATAGGGAAAGAGAGATAGAGAGATGGAGAGGTAGATAAACATATATAAAGAGAGATGGTAACAAAGAAGAAAGAAGCTAGATCAAGAGAGAGTGAGAGAGAAGAGAGATAGAGGAAGAAAGAAGGGGAGATAAAGACAGAGGGATAGAGAGAGAGGGGGAGTTAGAGACCAAGAGAGATGAAGATAAATCGATAGATATAGAGGGAAACAAAGAGATAGAGAGAGATAGAGATATAGAGAGATAAAGAGGGAGAGAGAAATAAAGAGAGGTGGTAAGAGAGAGAGGTGGTGAGAGAGAGGGAGGAAGAAATAGAGAGATAGAGAGGTAGAGAAAGAGAGATAAAGAGGTAGAGAAAAATAGATAAAGAGAGATGCCAAGAAAGAAGAAAGGAGAAAGAAGAGAGATCAAGAGAGAGAGAGGAGAGATAAAGGAAGAAAGAAAGAGAGATAGAGATAGATAGAGAGGGAGACAAATAGATAGAGAGATGGGGAGAGACAAAGAGATATAGAAAAAAAGAGAGAGAGGAGAGAGAGAAAGAGAGTTAGATAGAGGGGTAGAGAGTTATAGAGAGGGGGAGAGAGAAAGAGTTGGAAACAAATAGAGGGAGGGATAAAAACCTAGAGAGAGATGAAAGATTTGAGAAGTGTAAAGAGATAAGTGACAAGCAACAAAGAGAGATAGGGAAAATAGAGAATGAGATAAAAATATATATATACGATGATACACACACATATACACACACAGAGAGAGAGAGAGAGAGAGAGAGAGAGAGAGAGAGAGAGAGAGAGAGAGAGAGAGAGAGAGAGAGAGAGAGAGAGAGAGAGAGAGTATTGTATCCTAGAAGAATAATAGGAGTAGAATATTGTCATTGTATAGGTTGATTGGATGAAATTGTTCGGAGTGGAAGGAGACAAATAGATATATAGAGAGAGGTAGAGAGATGAAGAGGGAGAGAGATAGAGAGGGAGAGATAGAGATATAGAGAGAGGGACATTAGTAGAGAGAGGAATAGAGAAAGAGAGATAGAGAGAAGAGATAAAGAGGGAGAGAGGGTGAAGAGAGAAGCGGAGAAAGAGAAAGAGATAGGATAAAGGGAGAGAGGGAGACAAAGAGACAAATAAAGAGATAGAGACAGAGTGAGAGATAGAGAGGGAGAAATAGAGATATATAGAGAGGGAGATTAAACAAGAATAGAGAAAAAGAGATAAAGCAAGAGAGAGAAATAGAGATAAGAGATATAGAGGGAAAGACAGATGCATAAAGAGAGTAACTTTTGATCAATCATTTCATGCTAACAATCCAAATGTGGCTCATGTATATTTATAGATAAAAGAAAGGAAAAATGTGTCGCTTTGATTTGTTCATTATAGGATACCATCTTTCTGATTTGAAGCCTATTTATCTAAAGGGGATCAATATTCTTTCTTTGTTCTCTAGAACTGAGGGTACAAAAGTGAGACAGAGAGGAGAGAGAAAGGAAGAGAGAAAGAGAGAAGGGGAGATAGAGAGACATATATAAAGATAGATAGAGAGAGTGATAAAGAGAAATAGAGAGATGATGAGAGAGAGTGAGAGTGAGAGAGAAGAGATAAAGGAAGAAAGAAGGGTAGATATAGATAGAGGGAAAGAGAGATTAAGAGACTAAGAGAGAGAGAGGAGAGATGGATATATAAAGATAGACTATGAGAGATAGAGATAAAGAGAAATAGAGAGATGATGAGAGAGTGAGAGAGAGAAGAGATAGAGGAAGAAAGAAGGGAAGATAAAGATGGAGAGAGAGAAATAGAGAGATAGAGAGGTATAGAAAGAGATAAAGAGGTAGAGAAAAAGATGTGTATATATATGTGTGTGTGTATATATATATATATAGTCAGAGTCAGAGATATAGAGTGGTAGAGGGGGGAGAGAGAGAGAGAGAGAGAGAGAGAGAGAGAGAGAGAGAGAGAGAGAGAGAGAGAGAGAGAGAGATTCATTCCTCATTTATAAGTAGTGTATCGTGCACGATAGCCTACTCCTTTTATTGCCTATTCACTCAGCCTAAAATATGACAATAAATTGGATTGTCTCATGAATGTATCTATGCACGAAGGGAGAAACAATATTGAGTAGAAAATACTTTTGAAGAGAATTGCATAAATTTGCATGAAGTTTGAAGTAACATACTTCATGATGTGCATTCTATGTCATATTCCTTTTGCAAAAGTTTTGCTATAGTAAGATTCCCATGACATAGAATGCACACCATTTTTGAGGTATCAAGATCAATTCCCATAGCATCTAAAAATTTAAAAAAGTAAAAAAAAATCCCTTCAAATCTAATATTTTTAAACAATTAGGAATTCTCAATCTAAAATTATAGCATGTCCAGGTTAAATTTTTATCCATTTGACCTCCAAATTATGCAAAGGTGTGAAATTATAAAACTAATGAGATTCACTAAGTTTGATCAATCTTTGTATCATGTTACTAGGCTAGATAACAGATAAACATGATGTAAGTGGTGGCCATGCTTATATTTGCAAGACAATGCCTATTAAATGTAGGTGTGAAAATGTCAAATATGAGGCTTCTGATAAGAAAACACACGTGCTTCAAATAACATGCATAGGTGACGACTAATGAAATGCAAGTGAACCCAGGTGCAGTGCATGAACAAGGATCTAGAAAGGGGATGCATGCAAATATAGACTAGACACCAAAAATGAAATCTCACACATTTGAAGTAGTTACTAAACAAAACATAAGGATCTTGATATCCATTAAAATTATGCAAATTAATTCACGACACTTTAGAAAATAAATGACATGGACCATAGGGATACAAGACAATCATCATTCACTTAAAGACATGGCAATTGAACTTCCACAACTCTTCTGCGTACCCATTGCACACCAAGGTGCGATTGCTAGTATTTAATTATTATCCTTAAACGGCACTAAATTTCCCCCATTGGAAAGGCTTATTTTATGGCTTACGTTTAGTGTCAAGGCACAATATTTACACATTAGCAAGGGATTTGCAAGGGAAGAGTCTCGAATCACATTAAATGTGACTGCTAACGTAATTTTATATGGTATTAAACAAATATTATTGTTATTAAAAAACAGAGAGTACTTATTTGTGAAAATCTGCGTTCGCCGTGAAAGACGTTGGTTTAGCTTCGGGGTTAAACTGTTAAAAAAGAGGATTGTGGTTGCCGGGTAAGGTAACCGCTTGCTGATTATTTCACCCATAGCGAATCCTGGTTTTTTGTTTTTTCAATGGAGCCATCTGCTCACAAGGTACGTGGTCTTTCTAATTTCAATAATTTGGGTGGTTAATTATGGTGGTTTTCCTGGCTTCCTGTGATGACAGAGGAGTTCCAAGGTTTTATTGATTTTTTTTTTCCGAATTTAAAATTTAGTTTCGTTTAATATGTCGAAATGCGAACGCGGGAGGTTTTGAGAGATTGCGGCCGCAGAAATGTCACAATAAATTCAAACCTGTTATTGATAGGCCGCAGTCGCTACTTTTGTATTACCGTGTAATTGTAATTGTAATTGAGAGAAACCCCCCAAAGTTGTGCTTGCTATGTTTTGGAGGCTGCAATTGGTTAGATTTATCAGGAATTGGAGTTTCTTTTGTGTTTTGTTTTTCGGGTTAATTGAAATTTTGTGTGTGCATTTGGAAAATTACGTTCCCATAAGCCTTTGGCGGTGGAAGCCACGCTTTGCCCTTCTTTACTAAGTTTAGTTTTGTTGAAGATAGGTTTTTATGCGAAAATTCGCTTCTTTGAAGTTCAGTTGCTTAGATTTGGAAAAATCATTGGCTTTGTTACTCCTACAAGAGAACCTTTTCAACTGAAGGTGTCATTTATTTCAACTGAAGCATGTAGTTGGCTAGGTTTGAACTTCGGCAATACAAATTTTGGTCACTTTTGGAGTGACAATTCTTATATGTGCAAGATTCCATTTATTTTGCCATACAGAACTTTGGTTTTCTAGAACCGTTTTGTTTGTTAGCTGTCATTCAATGCAGAATTTGATGATTTCCAT
Organism: Cunninghamia lanceolata; assembly: GCA_027924645.1. NCBI lineage: Eukaryota > Viridiplantae > Streptophyta > Pinopsida > Cupressales > Cupressaceae > Cunninghamia > Cunninghamia lanceolata. The sequence goes on from BSBN01000618.1 coordinate 1,556,368, forward strand.
TTTTTCCAAATTTGCTTTTAGTAGACTGCCATTGAATGTAAGAGAAATAGCCATTCTTAACCTGATATTAGTACTGTTAGTAGCAGGATGTGTGTCGCCATTCTTCATTTGTTATATTTACCTACTTCTATGTATTCTGTTTGGTTGATTATATATGTAGAGTCAAAGAAAAGATTCATAGTAGCCTGACTACAGATGGAAGAAACCATTCCACTGTTTTGCAGCCCGACAAATGACATAATGGCCACAAACAGGATCACAGAAACAAACTCAATAAATTAGTTGTTTACCAATACTTTGCTTTCATTATACCAACACGGTAAACATTCTCTACAATAGATTCCATCCAGAAACAAGAGCACAGAATGGAGACAGAAGTCCTGACAGCATGAAGAGGATTGTTTGCCTACAAGACAAATCAAGGGGGCCTGAAAATGACTAATGAAATAGTGCTTTTATTCAAATGACTAAATTTGGAGAATGGCCCAATTTAGGAATTCGAGTACAGTGAATGAGCAATGAGATTGCCTTGCAGGGATCAACACAAATTTGGGAACAGACTGTTAGCCAGGCAAAATCCTTCATTACCTATGTAGTGTCCTCTTGCACCAGGTAATATAACCGATTTGCATACTAATACTCTGATTTGAAAACCAGTGCAACTCTTAAATGAAAGTTAGTGTCCTTCATTACATATATCTCAAATGAAGACAAGAATTGAGTTAACTTGTAGGAGCATGTCTATATATCAATAATCAAACCACAAAATTGTTCATTAAAAAATTTAAAATGGATAGGAATTAATAAACCCCCAAAAGAACAGGTAAAAAACAACACAAGCAATTGATGTTCATTTATGTCTTCATGTTCCATATTATGGTCTAAGAGATGGATGACCTGACCACCTCCAAAACCACCTTTTATGAAGTAGGAACAATGTATGGACTTGCCTTCAAAGCAGCTGCAGAATAGCCATCAATATATCTATCTTCCCATTCTGATCGATGCTCTTGTAATAATTGAATAAGTAATGACAGGCACATTCTGCAGATCCAAGGTAGGTAATCAAGACGTGATTATAGTTGATTTCTTGTTCATAAACTTATTGAAATGATCCAAAATAGTCAAAAGGAAACAATGATTATGAACCTGCAGTAGCATGGATGCCTTGTCTGCAGTAGCATGGATGCCTTGTTATAGAGGATACAACCTCCAAAAGAAGGAAACCCATCAGAGGAAGCAATATGTCAACCCAAAAGTTTGCTTGGAGAAGAATTGATTGGAATGGTTACATCATCCATCCCATCACTTCCCATCACATACCAACCGTCATCTGTGAAGCCATTAACAACCTTGTTGAAGCCCATGTTATCCAAGAAACAATCAATCAAATGCAATATGAAGACATGCACCATGCAAAGACATGTCTCACTAAAAAGAATACTCACTTGCACAACCTTTGCCTAAACCCTTCATAGCTTTAATGTTGGTTATTTATTTTCCATGTCCCCATGTTGTTACATGTGGTGTTCACAACATGGCACATGTCCAAACATGATGGAACCAATAAAACATGTGTACAACCTAGAGAAAGTTATCACCATCGAATAAAATGAATTTTACAAAATGTTATAGGTTAATACAAGATACAATTTAGTAGTATGGATTTTAATCAAAATTATTCGATTAGCCTTAATGTTTTTTTGTTTACAAATTTCTGTGGTATTATTTTGTGTGCTAAAAAGTAAGTCAAAAAACCCATTCCATGTATAGTCAAATCATATTACAAGTACATAATTGTTAAGGAAAACTAGTGTCACATAGAGACTAGTACCTTCCATTGTAACATTTTAGAAATTCAAATTTGGATTAGAAGGTGGAAGGCCATACATGATGTTGTGCAAGTTTGGTCATGTTGTCTTTGTTGTGCTTATAGTGAAGAACAAAGTAGGCCAACCAAATTGGATGATGATATCAAAAAGCTCTCGGCAATTTTTCCAAAACGGTCTTGTGCCACTAAGAGTTTAGCTGAATTGCATTAAGTAGTCTACAATCTTATCGTCAGGCAAGTCTTTTGCCAATTGTTTTGGTTACTTGTGGTACTTGCTACCAACTCTCACTCAAAATGGCATGGGCTAGGTCCCAAAGTCTTACACTTGAAAGAGCATCAATTGACGTTGGAGGCATTGATGCGTCTAACATTCATTGCAATCTCGTAGGTCAGGGGTTTAGTGGATCTATGTATGTCATGTTCCCACCTTCTTGCTAATGAATTCACTTTATTTATTATTTTTAAATAGTGTTTTTAAACACTAATAAATAAAATAATATAAATTTAAAAATAATATAATAATAAAGTAACCAATTTTCAAATTTCAAATGAGGCACTCATTTTGGGCCCTTGGACCTATCCCAAAGGGGTATACAAACAAGTTCATTTCTCCATTTTGCATCATCTAGTTTGAATTTTCAAGTTGCTGATTTTCAGTGTATGTGAGCCATCTGGGACGAAAACCCCAAGAAGGCACTAGTAGGTGGGACGAAAACCCTATCTAGTTTCTGTGAGCAAATTCTACTTTCAAGGATTTGCATATGAGCCTAATCGAAATGTTATGCCTTTTTAGGACTGTTGGGTCCCAAAACAACTAATCCCAATCCCTAGAACACTTATTTAAACTTTGATGCCAGCGATGTCGTCAAGGAGGTGAAAAGGGGGTTCATCAATAGGATGAAGGTGATTAAGGGCCAACTGGTGGGAGTGGGTAATCTCCTCTTCACTTTTGGTTCAATTAGACCATGGAGGGTATTTCGAGAGGTGTCCCTAAGCAGGGATTAATTATCATGCAAAAGATATACTGGACAATGAAAAGGGTAGTGATACTCGAAATGTTGTTCTAAACCCTATACTATCTCTAGTTTAGATAAATGGTCACTGCCTCGAATAACCTCTCTTTTAAGTTTGAGAATAGCATCATTATAGCAATGCAAGATGCGGGTATACATGCAAGTTCTGAAAAGATAAAACACAACTATCTAACAAAAGATATATCCTGACTTTCACACAGAACAAGGATGCATATAGAACTGTAACTACACTTGATGCATTGTTTTGATATTTTAATGGAGTGTAGGTGATCAGAGGCCTCTCAGATCGATGCCTATCCAATGGACTGTAGAGTCTCATGTTTATAAAAGGAGAACAATCACAAAGGGGTGTATGACTACCTATCTGATGGATTCAGATGCCTAAAACTCAATATCAAACCATGAAAATACTTATTTATCCAACACCATATAACATTTATCCATATGTAATTTTGAAATGACCATTTACAAAGCTTGAAATGAATTAAGAACTGTCACATTCATTCAAATCAAAACTTACAATCATACCGCACAAAATGTGGCAAGAGGAAACCCTAACTGCATGGGAGGTTTTCCTGAAAGAACACTTACAACAGTGGATAAAAACAAAGATTGATATCAAAATTACAATATAATCCACATACACATTTGCAACTACTTTCGAAAGAACATAAGTTGAACACTGGTTGTAGCCCTAGCTGCACTTGGATGCCCAACACCTAGAGAGAAATTTTGCCCAAAATGACCAACACTTGAAATGAGTTTCAATCTTCTATTTATAGCCTTCACAACTCAGATTTGATGATGAAATGGGAGGGAAACCCTAACAACCCCACCAACTGCAATAAATACATCATTTTCAATCACCCATTTTGCATTAATGGCGACATGCCATGGTTTTGCGCCATTTTGGGAGCCGTAGGAAATTATTACGTTTCGTTTTGACGCCTTTTTAGTAGATTGCGGGAATTTGAGGGGGTACTAGATGCGGGAGTTCTGGGGGTTTCGGATGCGGGACTTTTGGGGTGTCTTAGATGTGTTCAAACCTCCACCAAACATCCGCTTGAAGAGCTAAAGAAGAAAGCGGAACTGTGAAGGTGTTCAGGATGAAGCGGGCCTGTGAAGGAGATCAGGATGTGGAGCTTCTGAGGGGTTTAGGACATGTCTTGAACCACAAGAAATCCACGCAAGAGGAGGTTATGGAAGCCTGGTGGAAGAATGAAGTAGTATTGGACGGGTGCAAGTTTAAGGCATGTCAGGACCATGTCTTGGTTGATAGGAAATACACACAAGGGAAAAAGGAAGGAGTTGGTGGAAGGAGACAGGGGTATAGGATGGGTGGACTTGGAGGGTGGAGTTGGACATATCCAGGTCCAAGGAAAAGTTCCGCTAGAAGAGACATGAATTGAAGGAGGCGTAGAAGACATTGGGAGAAGAAAAAGCGGGACTTTTGGGGGGTATGGAAATGTCTAGACCCATATGGAAGTTCCACCAAGGATGGAAGAAGGGAGAAAGCGGAAGTTTTGTGAGATGTGAAAAAGCGGGTTTGGAGGGGTCACAGGGATACATCTTGAAAGGGGTGAAACTTCTGCAATGTTCTGAAGGGGTCCAAACTTCTGCCAGAGACAAAAAAAACTTAGGATTTTTTAGGATTTTTTGTAGAGTTCCTGTAGGTATATACATAAAATATAACATTTAAGTATAAGTTTACATTTACTCTTTTACATTTACTTTCTTATACTTTAAGTGATATTTTATGTATATACTGTTAGGATGTATGAGAGTGGTTTTGGACCTCTAGGAGTTATAATGCAGATTCTAGATTTTGGAGGATCTCAAAAATTTCAGACAGCCAAATTTTCAGGGATTTCAGGGGCATGCAGCAGAGTAAAGGCGCAGGGGCCTCTTTAGGAAAATTTTGAGGAATTTGACAATATTTTGCAATTTTGAGGCATGGAAAATAAAGGTCCCAACAAGGACTTCATTACATTGTGTTGAGAGTTGCAAGTTCAGGGTCGCTGCTAAAGAGTCTCATGATGTGATCAAGGATTATTAATAATTATGAATCTCCAGTTTGTACATGAGCCAATTTAATGAGAAATATAAATCTTTAACTTTCAAATATATAAACTATTTGTCATTTTACATAGTTTATATTGTGACAGGGTGGATTACATTGTTGATTGAACTATCTAGTAATTTGTTGTTGATATTGCATGTAGACGTTCCTCCTCCTTTCTCTTGAGGGAGACATATGCACTATCTTGCATGTGGGCATATTGTTGGTAATTGAAGTTTGGGAAGACACATAGATCTGCTAAACTTTGGACATGAGAGATTGCAATGAATGTCAGACCTTGATGATCAATGTCCAAGTCAACAAGCTCCTCAAAGGTGTTTATAATGATTTTTAAGAAAAAAAGAAATCTTCCACAAAATATGAGCCAATAAAGAGCGTACATGAAGACAAGAATACTTCCCCCTAAAATCCATTGTTGTAGAGTTGTATGTTGTTAAAGTATGACTATCACACGAGGCTAAGGTGTTTTCTAGTAAATCTAAAAAATAAAGGTGAAGGGTTGAGTAAAGGAGAAGGAAAAAGGAGTTCAAAGAGTATGCACACTTTCCAATGTCAACCACTTTATAACCATTAAGAAGTTCATTTTTGCCATAGCTAGGAATAACATACACTTGGCCATAAAAATAACCTTCCTATGAGAGGAAACCCACTCCATATAGGAAAAACTTATTCAGACAAACTCATAAGTTTTAAGGAAACGATTGACTTGTTTTTCAAGATCCCTAACGAAAAATAGGTACAAGGTACAAAAGAAAAATATAAGGCTTAGAATGTTAGATCCCTAACATAGAAAACCAACATGTTATGATCCGTGTCCTTGATAAATGACCCACACATTTGAGATGGTGAAGCTTATAGTTGATACCTATTGCAAAGGAGTAGATGCAATCTAATAATGAGATCCTCATCTTGGGAAATGTTTCCATGCTTAATATGAGGATAATGATAATTCAACCAACACAATTTGCAACTTTTCTCACATCACTTCAAGCTTGTAATACATATAACCAAAGCTTCTACTTAATTAAAAAAATAAATGCAGCAAATGGTTAATGTTGTATGTCAAATGCATTATATAATGGAAGAGCATGAGTTTTCTTATTCACCTACTTTTTCGGGAAGATAACTTTATCCACTGTAGCCATGAATTTTTATGTATCCACACAAAATTCAAATAAATGACAATAAATAGCATTGGTGAGGCACATTTGATGACTGTTTATATTGATTTCTACTACAAAGCTTTTCTTCCTTTGTTATAGTTGGGCTCGTAATTTCATAGATAAAGAGGAAGACATTTGATAAACATGAATGTAGGAAAAGGACCCCTTTTGTAAACACCTTACCACCATTTGTGATTTTAGTGGAATATATATTTTAGATGTTGTATTCAAGCACTGGGTTGCCTATACCAGTGCACGTTGCTGTATTTGTGAAGCATCGAATTAAAATTAGAATGTGGGTTCCTAAGAATCTCAAATAGAGCTTTGATTCTCAGCTCCAAATATTCAAGAATACCGCCAACCAAACAAACACTAGAAAAGGTAGAAAACACAAAGGCACACTAGGCAAACAAAAGAGAAGAATTTCATTGTGCACAAGGACGAATCCGGACACAGAAGACTAGTTCATGATCGTGAATTCATTCCATACTTGCAAACTCGTCCTCTAACATAGCATAGACCCAATACAGAATCCAAGGTGAATGCTAGACTATCATCATTTGTTTTAGGCCTAGAAGCCTTCGGGTTTCTATGCTATTCCAAATTTGCATACATTCTTTGGTTCATAGGGCTAAGTACTCCTATCTTCTTTATTTTCTGAAATAACAAATACACTTTTCTAAATAATGGATTCACCAGTTGTCATTAGTTAACCTAGGATGATTTGCGCTTATTTGTATGCATTTGATTGGATTAACCTAGGTTAACCCAAAGGGAACCATATTTTCCATTTCAAGAAGATATAAATGATATAAAAAAATAATATTAGTGACAACATTAGTGATGTCTAATTGTAATGGTGAAAATTGCACACCCCACACTTTTACCATAGTTTTGGATTCATTTTGATCAAGTTGTCTATGTGCGATAACTAGTGTACACATTCCATATTTCTACATAAGACTTGGCAAATTACTTAAGTCTTGACTAATCCCAACTCCAAGCATATCCTGAGAATATGGATTTGACCTATAGATTACCTATTCCCCATCCTTGTTCAAAATTGAACTTGGTTCAAAATCGAGGTGTGAAATTGAACTTGGTTCAAAATCATGACGTGGAATTGAAGTCAATTTGATTTTGTGGCATATAATCAACTTCAATGTTTATGTTCAAGATAAGAATGGTAGAAAAAAAAAGTAGTAGTGACAACATGAATGATGTATAATGGCAAGAAAAATAAATGCTTTCTATACAAATATTCTAGGGTAAATTAATTAATTAATCAAAATAAATAAATCATCTTAATATTATGAGTTGAGATTTAATTATGCTACATATATATGATTATAAATAAGTATTAAAATCAATGAAGAAGATTAGGGTATTTAGCTCTAGGGTTTAACGAGTACATTTTGTGATAGAGGCCACTCTATGATTGATTTTATTTTCCATGCTCAGTTCTCTATTGGACAACACTTATCATTCTAATAAAATCATTGTGCCTTGCTTTGAATCATTTTCTGCTCTTGTGGAAATGATCTTTGAAACTGCAAATTCAATCTCTATTTGTAGTTTCAACCCTTATTTGTGGAAATGATCTGTGTACTTTTTTATGCCTATAATATGTTTGCCTCACTTTTGGTACATGTGTTTGCAAAATAGATGATGTTAGTGAACCACCTTTGGGAGTTTATTACACGAGGATATTCTCCTTATATTAAACCCCTAGATATGATTTAACAGTTTTGGAAGAAAGATCAAAGACACAAGCATATGTGCAATGTGCCCTAGTCTATTTCTAAATGTAGATGTTGATATAAGCTGATGTAAATTGTCACTCTATTGGATTGCAGATCATTGTTCTTAGATGTATTCAATAGATTCCTAAAAGTGAATCAGGGTTTATCCTTTTATACAATGCCCTAAAATGCAAATTAACACAATGCATGCTCAAGTCGACAAGTAATGACTAGTAGGAAGGGAGTCGGCTTGGGTCTTGATTTAAATTGTTCATTTCTACACTTATGGATTTGAACCAAGATAGGGAATGGGTTGAATGCAGATTAGGACTGGTCCTTGGGGATGTGTGTATATAGGATCGACTTAGGTTTAGGTTAATTACCAAAATTTGTGCAAAAACATGCCACTTGTATAATAGTCATTGCATTAGGGACTACCCTATCAAAGAGAGCCCAAAGCAAATGGGAAAAAGTGCAAGGTATGGACTTTTCATCCTTGCATTTTGCCCCCATTTTGAATTGTGTTTGGACCACTATGAAGATGCATGTCAAAGTAAGCAAGCAATCAACATGAAAATAACTATAAAAAGACTCATAAAAATGATACAGATAAGGATGATGATTCGACACATTCTCTTTGTAGTGACTGCTCCAATTTGAAACCTATAAACACAAAAAATTCCAATAGGTACTATCTGCTTAAGTTTTTGATATGTTGATATGTATTTCTAGTTAGGGTAATTCATAATTAACTTGAAAATTACAAAGAAATATAAACATTTTGTTTATGTGGTAATGGAAGCCATTGTACACAATGTATATTGCAGGAGGTGGTTTACATTGTTGATTGAATTGTCTAGTAATTTGAGGTTGACATTGCTTGTAGACGATCATCCTCCTTCCTCCTAAAGGAGACATATGCACTATCTTGCATGTGAGCATATCGCTGGTAGCTGAAGCTCAGGGAGACACATAAATCCACTAAACGTCGTATCTACAAGATCATTGTGAATGTCAGACTTTGACAATTAATGTCTTTGATGTCGATTGATGCTCTTTTAAGTGTAAGACCTTGGGATTTATGGATTATAAAAGCCCATGCCATTTTGAGGGTGAGTAAATTGGAAAATACGACTTTCTCCTATTAGAAAATACGACTTTCTCCTATTTGAATCTTCTTTACATTTTCCAAACAGGAAATATGATCAATCGTTGTTATTATATTTTGTTTATGTTCACCTACTCAAACTTATAAATTTTTCTGCAAGAAAATTTGTTTTTGAGGTGATTGACGAGTGGTGACATTTATGTGAAAAAGCTAAACAAATTGATTGCCCAAACCGATGTTGGAGCCATTGGAATAAGATGACCCTGATGAAAGCCATGACTAAACCCTAAAGCTGTTGAGATTTCAGCTCAATATGCAGCCCATGCCTGAAATATTTCCTACGAGACAGATAGAAGTTAATTCAATTAAGACGAAGGTGATACATAATTTGATGAACATCTGGTTACAAATTGATTCACTAGCAACCAATATTCAATATTCTACAACCCAGAGCCTTTGCATTCCAATATCTTAAGTTACACCAAGCCAATTGTGACTGCTAGAGGTACTTCAATTAGCTTTCGTTCTTTTAGTAGTAAATTTATTGTGGATAATGATTTGAACTTGCATATTAAAGCGTCTGTTGCTGATTAGATCTGTGAATATTCTATATCTCAGATGTTTAATGTTGTGTGAAATATTGTTGACATGATTTTTCAATCTACAACCCACTAGCTTTTATACTTGCAGATTTTCAGCAACTTTATTTATCAAAAAAAATGTAGAGCACAAAATATATAAATTTTTATTGATTTTTAGAAGCAAAAAAAAAACCATTAAATTTAATATATATCATGGTCAAATGCACTCAGGTTGATATTGCCAGTTATATTTTACTTCCAAAATCTTCTGGCCTCCCAACAAATTTTTTGTTTTTCAAACCTCGTAACTATGATAGAGATTTTGAAGCACAAGTTTGGAATGCAACAACTAATAATTTCTGAATTTCCAAAACAATCTTTTTCATTTGAGTGCGCCCCTTTTTTTCAAAACAATCTTTTTTCTTTGCTTTAGAATACTGATAAAATCATTGTGATAAATTGGAAACTTTCTCCAAAAATTCACAACTAGGTTTGTTGTATCCTTTAATCTTTATTTGGTTGTATATACCAGGACGATTGACTAATATTGAGTTGAACATATAATATAGAATGATTAAAACTTGGTTAATGTTTCTTAATGGATGGAGGGTAGTGGTCCTGTCCTTTAAGGACATGCTTCCTTTCTATTAATACATTGTAGAGATGAGAGCAATGGGCAGAATAATTAAAGCAGTATTTTTTTGACACAATGATTTTTGTTTGATTCAATGAACTTGTTATTCCTAATTATTTTGTAATCTTTGTATGGTAAACCATAACACTAATGTGATTAGTTTGCATTTTATGGATAATTATAATAAGAATATTCCTTAAAAATAAATGTTTAATTCAAATTAATCATGTTTATTTATTTCTAATTTGTCTATTCAAACTTTTTGATTTAAAGTTCAATTAAGCCACACTCTAATCTTTTCCTCAACAATGACGAGTAGGCTGCATTCTAGTCTATACATTTGTTTCCAACAAACGACTTGGTTGCACTGCATAATAAACATATGCTAGCAGCTAAAGTCTTTGGGGGTGTTGGTTGCACGGTGTAATGCAAAACAAACAAGGGGGAGATCCTCTTAAAATCTCAAGGATGAGCAATTACCTTGCATGATGCTCTTATGCATTGGCCAACAAGTTATGCTCGCTTCAAATTTATGGGTTGATGCAGGTCTTGTCAATGGAGCAATAGGGAAAGTTGTTGCTATTGTATATAAAAGTGATAGCAAACCACCAAATTGTATAGTCTTTGTTGTTGTCAAGTTCAAAGGTTACATGGGTCCACATTGGGATCTGCATGACCCATACCTTGTGCTGATTTTTTCAGTTAGTCGTGGTGGTCACAACCAACTCTCGTTCAAAGTGGTGTCGGCTTTGACAATCCATAAATCCCAAGGTCTTATACTTGAAAGAGCATTGATTGACATTGGAGACATCAATTGTCAGGGTTTGACATTCACAGTGATCTTGTAGGTACAATGTTTAGTGGATCTACGTGTCTCCCCAAACTTCAGTTACTAGTGATATGCTTGCATGCAACATAGTGCATATGTCTCCTTTAGGAGGAAGGAGGAGGATTGTCTATAAGCAATGTCAACCTCAAATTACTAGACAATTCAATCAGCAATGTAATCCAGCCCCCACAATGTATGATGGCTTCCATTACCACATAAACAAAATGTTTATATTTGTAATTTTCAGGTTAATTATGAATTACACTAATTATAAGTACCAATCAGTGTGCCCATTGCATGATGACACAAGACACATTGAACTCTGGACTTTAGTTCTTATTATGGATGTGAGAATTAGATTAATCGTGACATATTCGCATTCTCGGGTCTGTGAATGTGACATGAGATGAAATTCTGGATGCAAGAGTCTGAGTGAAGTAGATAATATAAAAAACTTTGGGCCCAAGCTGAGTTCATGTTGGTGAATGTGAAAGCGTCGCTTGATTGGATTCCAATAGGTAGCTTGGGTTTGGACTTGAAACATACTTAATGAATGTGAAGGCCTTGGTTAACTATATTTTAGTGGCTGCTTTGGGGATCAAGGAACGTAGGATGGGATTTAAATTTGGATGTGGAGGAGCAAACAAAGTAGGATTAAGAATAATTTCATGTTTGGCTTGGGTCACAAGTACACATAGACGAGACACATGGTTGACACATTGAGGAAACAATTGCCGTGAAGGAGAGGTAGACAAGCTTTCTACACCATATGCAAAACGCGTGGGAAAATTCAAAGAGCATTATATACTATTATGGTTGTTTAGATGGGACCTTTAATTGTTTCCCTGTGAGTTTTGATTTGGGGTGAGGTTATAGGCTGCCTTATTTGCACAGTAGTGGTCATTGTCTCTATGTTAAAAAGGGTTTCATGTTCATTGTAGTATCTTGGGTCCATCGCTTGGTGTATCCATGCATGTCCCCAGCCTTTAGCTAACAGGTATACTTGCATGCAAGGCATATGTCTCCCTTAGGAAGAGGGAGGAAGATCGCCTAAACACAATGATGACCTCTTATTGCTAGAAATTTCAAACAACAATGTGCTCGAACCCATTCCTAACTACACTTTGTACCCTGCTTCCCATTGCCAAATTTTAGAAAAGCAAAAGGGTATCATGTTCATTGTAGTATCTTGGGTCCATCGCTTGGTGTATCCATGTATGTCCCCATCCTTTAGCCAGCAGGTATGCTTGCATGCAATGCATATCTCTCCCTTAGGAAGAGGGAGGAAGATCGCCTAAACACAATCACGACCTCTTATTGCTAGAAATTTCAAACAACAATGTGCTCGAACCCATTCCTAACTACACTTTGTACCCTGCTTCCCATTGCCAAATTTTAGAAAAGCTTGCATTTTTTTCAAATTTTGTGTCTATATACGTAGTACACTCATTGTAGAATGCAGATACCTATTGGCATGCCCATTGAAAAAAATTCAAGTTCTGTCATATATATGTATAGCAAACTATTTCCTTAAAGTTATGTGTAGCGAGTCTGACTAGACTCGCCCGGTACCTGGGTCACGAGTCCTTGGGACTTGTTTTGACCTGCTCGCCTTTGGGACTCGCCGAGTCTTGTAACATTGTTGTAGATACCTATTGGCATGCCCATTGAACAAAATTTCAAGTTCTGTCACATATATATATAGCACACTATTTCCTTAAAGTTATGTGTAGGTTGGCATTGTGGACCGACATAGAATTCTATGGAAAGTAGTCCAAGATTTTAACAGATCTTGATTTAGTCAAATTGAAAGCCTACATCTAAGTCAGCTTTATATCTTTTCTCGTCTAGAAAACCCTCTATCGGACTATCCGACACATTGGCCATGGAGGAAGAGAAGAGGCCCACGTACCGCATTAATCTCAAGGTCAAGTGACATATAACCCTTTTTTTTATGTTTTGTAATTCCAAAATCCCTAATTATTAATACTTATATTTTCAGTGTTTTAAAAAAAATATTTTGGCTGTCAGTAGTGCATAGTTTGTGTTTATCTTTAAAGGTTTCTTTGCTTTTTGAACTGTGAGGAATTGCTCTTTGTTTTTTGAGTTAGCAGAATTCAATTCTTAGGTTAGTGTTCTACAAAAAAAATGTCTTAAAACCCTTGGTAAATTAGCAGGGCATGTTAAATTAGCAAGGTAAACAGAACGGATGCCCTGGATGTGGGCAATTGGGATACATTTACTGGGGAAGAGACTGTTAAAAGAAGTGTGTGGGTGAATCCTACCAGTTAAAATTTTTCTGCCAAAATTGTACCTAAATTGAATTATGCCACTTTCTGATTATGGTTTTGTCTACCAGACCCGTCATGAGGACCTGGGTGTAGTAGAGAGATCCAAAATATTGGAACCTAAATAAACTATGCAATGGGACCTTTTACTTGATGATGGGTCCAGTAGAGAGATCCAAAATGTTAGAACCCAATCAATTTGATGAACTTTGAACAAACCATTAATTAACATAAATCGAATTGGAAGCAGCATACACAGTAATAATCTTCTGAGATTGGTTTTTTGGCACTATGATGTTCCTGAACTGGAGCTTAACCAAGTAGTGATTATTGTGATTTCTCGTTAAAGATTTATAATGGAACACCAAAGATGGTCACAAGAAAGCGAGAAAAAAGATGTTCTTATAAACTTAAGACATATATCATGTGGTGAAGGAATACTTGAATATACAATGACTTATAATTATCTTTGTTTCTGGTTATGGCATCTCTTCAGATTTCTTTATATAACAACATATTTATGCCTTGTGTGCTATCCGCTCGGTGAGCAATTTCCTCCAATGTAATTTGTAATTATCCCCTCTCCCAAGTCATCCTACCCTGCCCTGCCCTGCCTTGCCCCCCCATCTGAATTACATGCAGTATTTAAATTGAAATAGTACACTTATAATCTCCAATGATTGCCATTATTTGGACTACTCTTGTAAGGGTTTTAGAAACCATAAATTTCAAAGATGATGTGAAAATGTGGAAATTGTGAAATAAGCTTCAACACAGAGATTTGGCATAACAAAAGAAAAGGACAAATCCCACCTAAACAGTCGCTTTCTAAATTTGGAGATCCCTATAAGCTTTTAAGCTGAGGTGTCTAACTCTTACAACTCATTTCACTTTTTCATAGATCCCTATAAGCTTTTAAGCTGAGGCATCTAACTATTGCAACTCATTTCACTTTTTCATAGCTGACTAGATATGAAGTCCTTTCAACTGACATGGGTAATCTCTTTTGCTTAGTTTAGGCTTTTGTTGGGCCCTTCCACATATTAATGATATTTTGTTGTGCTCTATGATATTCTTATGTTTCTCTTATTTTCCACAGTTATATTTATTTGGTACTTAGCCTGCTTATAAAGTATAAGGAAAAAAATTTTCTTCCCAGATTTCACAATCCTTGGTTACGTGTTCAGACCTGATACATCCAAATCTAATCAAACTACTCAGTGGATCCCAGGGGAACTCTGTAATTCAATCTATGTTCTTTTTGCTTTTCAGTAAAGGTCAAACTTATCTGTTAAACCTTCATGTTGCAGTGCAAATTTTTTAATTAAATACCCATACTAATCAAGGTAGTAGGGTTTATTGTATTCCAAATGATTATGCCAAGGTATGCGGCACACAAATATTACTTTACATTTCATTATTGTTGCTTTCTGACTATAATGGCAGATACTTATGCTTCACTGGATAATAAAACTTGAGACCAAAAACTATTTCAGTCATTTTCCAATTTTGCAATGGAAACACTGTTTAAAATGCATTTGTGTATATGAGCTTAATTGCTACTTGGAAATGCATTATTAACATAAACACTATGCAACATTCTCATGTCTTCATTTATTAATCATTTTATTACAGGAATCCCCTGCTCGTCTTGAGGAGTCAAAAAGGTTAGTTGAAGCAAAGTGTGCACTGCGTCGTGCTAATTTGACTCCAGAAAGGCCAGGTAAGCACTTCAAGGCAGTCACTTGGTATCTCTTTATGATTTATCAACAAGGGAAGAGCACTATCTTCTATAAGTTTTTTTAAAAAAAAAACGGCTTTCTGTTTTTCTTATTATGTCTTTTATTTGACTTAGTTCTAATTACTAGTGTCACTGTTACTTCCCTTTGGCTGTGATGAGATGATTGTAATTTTTGAGAATGTTGAAGCCACATGTTTGGAAGTCCTGTTTTATTATGCAATCATTCTTGTTAATGATTCCCAACATTCTCGGTGACTCTCATATTTGTCCTTCAGAGGTGTTGATCTAGGTGGTATTAGGGAACAAAACACTGGAAAGATACCAAATAAATTAGTAGGTCACCTTGCCGGGGGCATAACTGTATGACTGTAGCTTGAAATGACTATTCAAAATGTGTCAGGAAGCTTACAATGTATAAAATACTAAAAATGATGAAAGGGTGCTGAGACTGTTTGACAAAGTTTGACCCTCAAATAGCTCTGGAAAGGCCTAGAAATGGAAAAATAATATTTGGACCCCAATTTGGGTATAACTGCCAGCTTCATTTGCCCATATCGACCAGTCTAATTTGTCTTCATCCATGCATACTTCTTGAATTCCCAAGGTTGAATGCTTCATGTACCCTTTTTGAGTCTTCTCATTTATTGATATACTTGATCGTATATAATAAGATGCTTCACCTGAAAAAGGACAAAATGCTTTAGCATCACATCTTTTCACAGAGATTGCTAGCATTTTGAAAATTTTGTTTAGAATAATAAAGCTTTATTTGCATTGCAGTCTCACACGTGTTTGCTGTGTTCGTTCCTTTGAATGTGTTTCATTGCTTTTATAACACAGTATGTTTCTGCAATTTAGTGTGTTGTATGTTGGATATCTAATCAAATCCATAGCATATATCTTTCTGCTAATCCAAAATGTTGGATGCTCTGTTATATCTTTTCTAGGCGTACCAGAAAACTACAATTTTTTTTGAAAAAATAGATTAATACCCACAAATAGAAAAGCTTTCATTTCCTTTGTACGTTTATATTGGAATAGATAGTGAACATTGAATGGTTAATCTCCCTTGTAGTATAATTAGATCGAAATCACAAGCATGTACAGTATTATGTTAAAGGTTGGGATGTGCTGGTTTGGCAGCACTGATCTCTCTCTATGTATGTTTTATTTCTGGAAACTGCTGTTGTACTCTCTTTTTTCTTATTTCAAATATAATAGCTCTTATTGTTTTCAAATAAAAAGTTTGCTTAGATTTTTTTGGCAAAGTACTCTTTGATTGTGGATAAATGCTTTCGTAATATACTATGGTAGTTACTAATGTTGATGATCACTGAGAAAGGAATGCAATGAGCAATTATTGTTCTCGTAGAGGTGCTTAATGCTATTAGAGCACAGACGTTGACTAACATCCTGGAAGCCCATGACTTATTTCTGAAGTACAACTATAAGTCACATTAGCTTATGACATTGACCAGATAATGTAGACACAGTTAAATATTTCATTGAGACGCAAAGGAGCAGTATGAAGATTGAAGTACGTAGATGTAGAGTTATTGTCACGGCATTGACATGGAGAGACGCATTGAAATAGGAGGCATTAATGCCTTGCTAGGTTTGGCTAATGTTTGGAACAATTTGCATGTAATCATTTGAAGGAATTACAAATATTTGAAGGCGCATAAGTTGTCAATTTATTAAAGTGCACACAAATTTACATTCTTTATTAAAAAAAATATAAATATAAACTTTATATTTTTGTTCATGAAAAGTAATTGTGTCCTAATGCATACAACCATAGTCATTGGTAGATGATTGCAAGTCTAAGTATGGATTGAGATGGCAACATATAGGAGAAATCGACATATTTAAAGAGCCTGTTGATACCATCAACTAAAGATGGTCGACCCTCAATGTAATATGCTGACCTGTTCTGCTGTTTTTTTTTTTTTTGTCTTTTTAGTGTGTTTTTTATTTTTTATTAATGTGGTCTTTCAGACTAGACAGAAGATGCAGAAGGGGTTTCAGTTTTGGAATTGCATGTGTGTTTTTGAGAGAGATTTTGCCATAAAAACATGAAATAATTGATGAACATCAACTAGAAATAAAAATGAACACATTGCAAACTTGGAAACACATACCCAAATGCATCTTTTGCATCTTTTTCCATTTCTGAGTTCGCTGCTACAAATTTTGAGTTGACAAGAGAGGAAGATCGATAATTTCTGGAATTATACAGCGAAATGAAGAATACCCAGAAGTGCATATGTTATTCCAACTTCATGGAAGCCACTTTGCATCAATACCCATATGCTAAAACTGATTTTTGTAAGCACCCATGTCAAACCTTAGCTAGAACTGAAAATTGCAGCAACACCCAAATGCTCAAATCTACAAAACTCAACTACCCAGATGGATTATTTGCAACACAACATCAAAATCCATCACTCCTCAAACATCCACACCAAAATACCAACATGCAAGCCAAAATCTCCAATACCCAGATGGATTATTTGCAACACCACATCAAAATCCATCACTCCTCAAACATGCACACCAAAATACCAACATGCAAGCCAAAATCTCCAAGAAAACTTCGCTGTCATAAACCTGCAAATTGAACATTTCAAACCCTAGCAACATCAAACTCAATCTTTGAAGCTCTATGATGAAATCTGCTTGACTTCATCCTTCTATATGGCGTGGGATCATCACCACAACCTGTAATTCCAAGGGAGCATCACCCTGGAAGTCTGGAATAAGCATTTCCAAAGAAAAGAGGTCATTTTCAACATCATAGTTGAAAAACTCGGACATGGTAAAAACTCGGCAGACCCAAAATTTTTAAAAACTCGGGACTTGCCAAAAACTCGGGGAAAAACTCGGCAATAACTCGGCAAACATAATTTTTTAAAAAATATTCTTAAAAAACACACATTTCTGAAATTGTAGAATGCATTGCTGATTTCCTTCATATATAAATCAAAATTAAGAGTTTAATACATATCATAGACAAAAAAAAGAGTTCAACCTTCGAATGCATATGAAATTCCAGTTTGATAATACATATCATAGACCAAAAAAAGAGTTCCATTATCACTAGAAGATATAAATCATAAATTTCTTCTACGACTAAAGCTCAAAAGAGTTTTGTTTCTCTTTGTGGGTGGTGTGGAAGTGGCTGCTATAGCTGGGGTATCCTCAACAGGATCCTCATCTATAGGATCAAGCGGTACATGTGAGGAACCCGCCCCTGATGGTACATCAATATCATCATCTGACTCTGTCTTTGAATCCTCATATGTTGCAACATTCGCTTGCCATTCAGCTGTATCCCTCTCCATAGCAGCTATATCATCATCATCACGTGATGGATCAACATCAACATCCTCAGCAATCCAATTTGAATATGGATCAATGTTGTCAAGGTCCAATGCCTGATATGAGTCCTGGCCTTCTACCTTCTTCTCATGTAATTGAAGGTTGTACCGCACATAAACAAGGTCATTCAAGCGCTTTTGAGTCAACCTATTGCGCTTTTTTGTGTGAATGGCCTCAAAAACACTCTAGTTGCGCTCACAACCGGATGCACTACAAGGATGGGATAAAATCTGGATGGCTATCTTTTGAGGATTAGGCGTTGAGGCACCATAATCTTCCCACCATAAATCCGCAAGGATAACATTTATAATTTTGTAAAGATTTTAGTAAACTTAAATATTAAAATAAATAGTAAATGAAAAATAAACATATGTTTTTTACCTGGTTGCAGAGTGGATCTCCTACGAATGGCATCTCTTGAAGAAAAAAAAGGCCCATCTACATTCTTATAGGCCTGTAACTCATCGAGTATGATGTCTCGAAGGTTATCATCAAAGACCAACCTCTCCATGTATGTGTTCAGGCCAAGCTTAACCTCTGCATCTGCTTTGAATGAAGAGGAGAAGACAGACGCAGGGTTCAAATAGTAACCAGCAACATGAATATGTTGGAGTTGTCGATTCCACCTCCGATCAATAATGGGCCATATGGGTTCATATTTTGTTTTATTCAACCCATACAAATGCTAAATGGCCTCTTTGGCCTTATCCATGGCCTCATATAGATACCCCATGGGCTTTTGATCCCCATCCACCAATCGTAGAACCCTAACCAATGGTTCTGACACCTAAATCAAGAGTTCATGAAAATAAAATTAGAGAATTATAGTAATTGAAATTCAACAAATATAAATATGAATTTTTTACAAAATCAACAAATTTTAACATTAGCAAATAAAAATAAAAATAAAAAATTAGTGTTTGAAAACTTACCTTGATAATCTCCTCCATGGCTTTTTCCATGTCACCATCATAAACTGCCTTCACGACCCTCTCTGCTTCCGGTTTCCTATGATAAGGACTCTCCAACCACCTTTCGGCCACAAACATGCGCTTAAGGTGGGGCAATAATGTTGCTATACTCTGCAAGGTAAGGAAATTAGTGGCAAAGCGTGCGACTCCTGATCATGTGAGCTCCTTGCCACCAGTGTACTCTCTCATAAGATTTAGGACCCATGTGTGGTTGTAGATGTATTTTGTGATATTTCTTATCTCTTCAACCACATTCTTCACCCAGCTTATTTTTCCAATGTCCTCAAGAAGAAGGTCAATATAGTGGGCAGCACAAGGGCTCCATAAAATGGTTGGATGCCTCGCCTCTAGAAGTCTACCGACTACCACATATGCAGCTGCATTGTCAATCACTATTTGGACGACATGTTCCACTCCCACCTCCATCACCACCTCATCCAACATGTTGCACAAGGTTTCTGCATTTTTTATTTGATTGGAGGCATCAACTGACTTTAAAAAGACTAGCTGCCCCGCTGAAGCCACTAAAAAATTGATGAGAGTCCTGTTCCTGGCATCTGTCCATCCGTCAGATAAAATAGTGCAGCCTTTTCTTTCCGAAACTTTCCTCTGATCCTGTACTAGTAGATGTGTGTGTTCGACCTCCTCCTGCAACAATGGGCCACTCAACTCATGACGACTTGGGGCCTTGCACCCTTACCTGCCACAGTCAATGCAGTGACCAAGTGCTCCCAGTAAGGACTCGAAGCGACATTGAAGGGAATATTGTTGTAGTACCAAAATCGTGCACATGCCAACTTCGCCTCACGATGCACCTCTCTATTCCATGTATTTGCAAGACCGTCTAATGAAGGTTGCGCACCAGGAGTGTTATGAGGAACAAAAAAGCTATCAAGCCCTTTGCCTGATCGTTGTATCCGTGGCCCAATGGAAGGCGTAGAAGAGGCCTCTATAGTTGCACTTATATAATCTGACCTTGTAGAACTCAAATCTCGGTTTGGGGCTGCCATTGCCTCTGCTGCTCTCTTTTTAGCTTCTTTCTTTCGTTCATAATCCATAAGGAGGACGTGTGCCTCCCTCTGAACCTCCATAGGAGCTTTGTCACATATCTCAACATCATTGCAAGGGACCTGTGCAAGGTGGTATTTAAGTCAATTAATGCCTCCGGACATATGTTTAGTGCAATGGTTACAAATGACATTTCCTCCCTTTGGACCTGGTGTCCCATGTTTCCAGCAAGGGTCCTTAGGTTTGCCACCGGTTCTTCTACCTCCAATTCCACTTGCAGAAGCCATAACCTATCAAAAGAGAGACAACAAAAAAAGTTCAATTAAAAATTTAAATTTGACAGTTGACTGTTGTATAGTTGTATTTTAACATTTTTGCTGTAAAAAACAATCGAAATTTTAAAAAGACTATCATATGAAAGGAGAGATTTTGGATGAACTGTCAAAATTTATATAGGATTATGATGATATATAGAAATATATCATAAATATTAAATAATTAAAAAGATTGTATTGTATGAAACAATCCAATATTCCAATTTCCAAATATTAAAATTTAAAAAGATTGTATTGTATGAAAGGAGAGATTTTGGACGAACTGTCAAAATTTAATATTATATCATAATCCTATATAAATTTTGACAGTTCGTCCAAAATCTCTCCTTTCATACAATACAGTCTTTATAAATTTTAATAAATATTAAAGATTAAAAAAATTTATTTTAAAATCGAAATTTTTAAAAGACTATCGTATGAAAGGAGAGATTTTGGACGAACTGTCAATACAATTCGTCCAAAATCTGTCCTTTCATACGATAGTCTGTGTTAAACAGTTCGGCCAAAATCTCTCCTTTCATATGATAGCAGCATAGCCGATTCTAAAAAATTAATTTCGTTTTTGAGTTTCTTTCACATGATACAGTCTTTAAAAAATTTTGATCTCCTGGCTGAGGCGATACAGTCTCAAAAAAATTTCAATTATCAATAATCAAATGACAAAAACTTTAAAACCCTACCTTGGCGTCGTTTTCTCCTCTCGGCAGCGGCGACGTTTTTTCCTCTTCCAAACGCGAATGAAATAGGGTTTTAACTTTTAACTTTTTTATGTTTTAATTTTTATACTCTTTGACTCCTGAGTTTTTCTCCATGAAATTGTGCGTTTTCACCAGAAATCGCGAGTTATATGCATTAAACTCGCGGCGAGTTTTTTGAAAAACTTGGGCCAAGTTTTTGGCATGAAAACTCGCAAGGGCTTTAGATGCGCGAGTACTTGCGATTTATACGAGTTATTGGCGATTTTTTCAACAAAGCTCAGCATATATCAGCAAAATAGAAGATAGCATAAACCCCAAAATGAAGCGCCAAATGCAATATATACTCCTCAAACATGGTGCCCAAAACAAGAAAGAATAGCTCTTTGAAGTCCACCGCTGAAAACAAAAGGAAATCAGTTTTATTTTATTGATTTAAATCTCCAATAAGGCTGCCACGATTTCCTAGTTCGCTCCCCTCTTGTGTGCCTCACAAAGCAAATGAAAATAAACTTTATTTTTGACTTTATAAAGGAAACACCACTCCAAGAGGGGGCCCACCTCTTCCCAGGTGCTCAACTCCATGATGCACAGACCCTTCGTGGCCACTTTTTAAGTTACAACCTTCCACTTTTTAAGTTACAACCTTCTATAATAAAATAATACATTGAGGCACAACTCCCAAGGTAAAGTAATTTTACTAGGACTTCAATAATAAAAATGTAATTGAAGATTACATTTTAATCCATTGCTAGTGCCTAGTAAAATATATTACGTAGAAGTAAATTGATCCAGAGAAATAAGTCCAACTCCTCAATAGGCTCAACTCGAGATCATCCCCTAATCACCTGAATTAGCCAACGGGAATGGTGAATAGGCTAATCTGCAACACTCTTGAAGATCACTCAGGAAGTGGGGACATGACACTCAAGTATTGCCAAGGTTGGATTCTCATCCAGAATTTTTTAGCGTGGAGCTAAGTCATTTGAAGTGCTAATGTTGCAGACATTACTTAGAAATCCTCTCCCCAAGGGTCATAGTATAGCTAAGAGAAGTTGAAGATTATTATGGTGCTTTTTTTGATTTCAAAGATGATATTTTCATATTAGCTTATGATGCTAGGAATATTAACTTGAAAATAGATTGTGAATTCATAATTTATGTTATGACATGTGACCAAGGTAATAACTGATATCGTGGTTTGTGGTTGGGTGGTAAAACCACCATAACCATATCTGTTGCTATAATATATATTTATTAAGTTATTAACATAAGAATGACATAAAGTAGAGATTGGGTGTGGTTTGGGTTACAACACACCTTGGGATAGGCATGTGTAACCATCTACTGAAGTTGTTAACAGGATCTCATTCCTCTCCATATCAGGATTAAAAATGATTTATACAAGATTCATATGATTTGAAGGCACAGCCTATAAACTAGCTAATACGACATAGATAATTAGAACAAATTGCATTGTGTATTTTCATGAAAAATATTAGAGGAAAAAACATATTTGTCTATCTATCATGTGTTGCCTGTGTTCTCATAAAACCCTTTTAGAAAAAGTGCAAAGTGAAGAATAATGTAGAGATGATGTGCAAATTACTAGATTCTCTCTTAGTAAGGCTTGTGCTTGAATCAGAGATGCAATTAGTCTACTTGGGAGAAGGTGATAATTACAATGGAGATGAAGGGCAATATAGTTGAGAATATCCAGTGACAGAGAGTTGATTGGAGTTATCTAATCCCAAAATAAAGGTCTAAGATAATTTTAAAAATATAAAATAGGTACATAATTAATCCACAAGAGCAACTAGTTAAAAAAATATGCCAATGATCCAATGTTCTCACTACGTTTGAGCACCCAAAAAACCTTACAGCCCTAGGGTCAACATGGGTTTTGAGCCAATTTCCTCATTTCACCTTTCTTTTTCATTGTGTTTAGATTCCTATCTCCTTACTTCCATGCTTGTTGCAGGGAGTGATGTTTACCTGCAATTAGCCAGTTGTGATGGTCCTTTACCAGGCAATGAGCTAAACTTCCGGTCTGTGTCTTTTAGTACCTGATTCCCTCATTGGGAAATTCCTTTGCAACCATGTTCCATGGAAACTAGATCAGAAACCAATAAAACTAGTGGGCTCCTATGAAAAATGGTAGACAATTAAATAAATAAAGACTTTTCATTAAGAAGTTTATGTCTGAGCAGAAAGAATGTGATGGTTATACAATCTTAGTGGTGTAGTACAACCATTCTTTGCTTTAGCATGTTGAGAGTTGGCCAGTCTCAGCAAGGACTCATGGATCCTAGTCTGAGACAGGCTCAGCAAGTCTGCAGCCAAGACTTGCAGAATTGGCTGAGTCTGACAGCTGAGGCTCATCAGTCTGCTGAAAGTCGCCGAGACTTGTGAGTCTTCTCAAAGTTGTGAGTTTCAGCATACTTGTGAGTCTTGGCTGTTATGCTCAGCCGGGTCTGAAAAATTTTAAAAAAAGAAAATTAACTTGAAATTTTAATTTTCAAAAAGCCATTAAAACTATTATTTTCCTATATATAAAATTTGATTGCCAAATTTTGACTGAGTTTTTCCTCTTGGTTTGAGTTGGATTCAAAAAACAGCTTGGTGAGTTTGAGTTTCAACACTATGCTTTGCATATCAAATTTTCTGTTGTAGAAGCTCATGTCTCGATCCATAAGCAAGGGTGGATATTCCATAATGTAGTTATCAACTTACAGATTTCCTTTGTCAACTATCCTAACTCTCCTTTAATCACACTGTACTCTACCTCTAATGGATATCCATTACAGCTAGCAATGTTCATTCAAGCTTTTAGGCTTGAAAGAAATTCATAACAGTGATAAAGCATGCAAAAGTCACACACAACAAGACTGCAACATAAAAATTACCCTGGAGAAACCTTTCAATGGGCAAAAACTCAAGCTGCCTAGCAAGTGTGAACATTGCTCCTCGTTCCACTCTCACAGCCATGTTACAAAGGTGTTACCATAGAAGCAAATACCTTTCTTGGGAATTTCTCAGCAAACCAAAAGATAAAGATATTTTCAATTTCACGGGTAAAATCAGCAAAAAACCAGAAAATTATTGGGAACCTAAAAACACAGAAAAATTTGAAAATTTGAAAAAATGAAAAATAGCGGATGTTTTTAATATTTAAAGCCATCCTAATTGCTTAGAGAGTGAAAGAGTGAAAGTAAAGGAGAATGTACACCATGAAATTGAAATGTGGATTTTTCTCATTATAAAATTACAAAAATACAAATTATAATACTTCATAGATATTGAAAAACCTACAATATGATGTGATGTGCAGGAGATTTGATAGGAATGAGGGCCACTATGAGGTGTTGTAGAGAGAATATAGATAGATGAACTGTTGCGACGAATTGGAAAAGAGTCCAAGGAATTTCTATTGGCTTAACCAATAGTATTAATGTTAGGGTACAATATAATACCAAGTCTCATTCTAAAATGGTATATAAAGAAATTAAAATTGTATTTTTTTTAATCACAGCCCTTAGGGCAAGCCCCCTATAATCTCTGGGCTGTACATGCTGCCCCTAACGTGTATTGTTGGCAAATTGGGTTTCGAACCTATGACCAATTTTCGTGTCTTTCAACGGCTCAACCGTCCGATCTACACTCATGGGCTAAAATTGTAAATTTAAAGAATAATTTAAAATTTAAATAAATAATTTATGTAATTTAAAAAAATAAAATTGTTAATTATTTAAATTACTTAAATATTAATTATAGAAAAGAATTATGTGAATTATTTATATGAGATTTTATCACCATGCATTATTGCGTTTCTACAATTCTGACCCCGTACCTTGTTTAACCTGCCCATTGACTTTGTTTTCCTTTTTCATAATTTGTGGGGTTCTGATTTTGAGGTTGATCTCTTTTGCAATCCAAATGACCGTTGATGCTACTACATTGTGTGTCACTTCTTTATTTTTTTTAAATATTCAATACCTTGTAACATTTGGACCAGTCGTTGCTATTTTTTTTCTACAATAGAATTCACACGTTTAATATGGCTAGAGCTTATATTAAGAAGATGTCAATTCCATCAAAATAAAATGTCATATCACATGAAAAAATCTGTATGCAATTTAGATTTAACATGGTGAACAGCAACTCTTATGTGAAGACATGCTTGCAATTATTTTCATCAAGAGGGATTTAAAATTGAACGTGACAATCAAAGTCCATTTAGGGCGATCGCAACAGTAGTAGCTGAAAACTATGTATTAAATAGACCAGTTCAGATGAGCTTCTCTACCAAGATTCATTTTGCTGCACAAGTTTATTTAGAGTCCTCAATGTCCATTGGAGGTCAGTCAGTTGAATTTTGTTTGTATTATTGTGGCAGTAAATAGTATTGACATGGAGCAACTTGCAGGCAAAGACAGTCTGTTCTAGAGCAAATTGCAGTGGAATCGTTGAATAAACTGCCCCACAAAACCCTAAAAAACAAAAACTTTTTGGTAGAAAAAACATAACAGAACAGCGAAAAAATTTCAGGGCAGAGAGTTTTATAGCAAAAAAATGTAAAAATTGCAATATTATCGGCAATATATTGCAATAATAGGAATATAATGATATATTGCAAATAATATTGTGATTTATTTGCTAAAATATTGGTCAAATAAATTCAAATATTGCAAGAAATTCATGAAAATATCGGGCCGAGAAATGATATATTGTGATAAATTAAATATATCTGCTTCTATGGCTGTTACAATGCTTCTAGCGCATTTACAGATTTCTATGGTGGTAAAACACTAGCTCCTAACACCTGTAACTCTCTCTGCACCTTCAAACCCCTGCTTTGTCACTTTCTTTCACCAAGATGAACATAAAACAAAGGAACCCACAAGATTTAACTTGTCTATCCTCGTTCACCATCTTCATATGCCTTCCTATAGGGTTCCCACATTGAAAATGGAAGATCAAACGTTCAAAAGCAAGATCAAATGATGAGACCCTTCTCATTCCATGTTCTGCCTCCACTGTGAATTGTTTGCTGCTTCCACCGGGGAGCTTTCACACTTTTACCGCAGGGCATTTGCACTTTCACTATGGTTGTGGCCCTTCCACTTGCTGTTGCATCTGACAAATTCACCAAATTAGGTTTTCTAGGCCATTCTGAGAAACTGAGGTGTTCAATCTGTTTTGAAGAATCTCTGAGGTGTTCCAGACCACCTGAGACACTCCTTTGACTTCATCACAGTCTCTCATGCTCTACAATACCCCACAACTCGATGAATTCATGATTCTTCCTTGACTGAGTAGGGCCTCTTTTGACCTTGTTGGTACAACTTTTACGAACTGATTTATGGATCACACCTCTCCCTTCAGGAGGCTTTTGGTTACCCAAAACTACTGGACTTTTATGTGAGAAACTCCTTTCCTCATGTCCTCTAGGGAACTCAACCTGCCATCACTTGGCAACACGCTTTAATCTTGCTTGCTCTTCAAGCTGATATGGAACAAGACACTTGAAATGAAATGAAAGTTTTTAATGACGTCCGCAAGACCAAGCAGTCTATTGGACCCAAGAGTAAAACCAACCAGCTAGAAACAAAAACACCACCCAACTAGCCACAACTGCTACTTATGACTGTGCTCTATTTCTTTGCTGATCTTGGATCTTCTGTTATGTATTTTGATCAAGTAGTCTGCTGTTTTTTATATCCTTTCCTCTTCAAAGAGGGTTGTTAAAGCTTCAACTTGTTTCTTGATTGATCCAATCAGGACATCACAAAAGATGAGAAGGATATTAAAATATTAGTTGTATTAGTTAATGGTCATCTTAGGTTATTTCTATTTCTGTTAAATAGCTTAGAATGTTTCTATTTACTTTGCTTTATTAGCTGTAATATCTATATAGAAACATCTTGTAATTCCTTTAAATAGAGCGTTGCTCTATCTTGTAATTATCTTATTGTGTAATATCATTCCGATTATTGCCGTTTTGGTCGTGATTTTGAAGCAAGGTGTGTTTTTGGGTCGCGGCTTGAAAAATCGTGATTGCTATTTGTTCAGGTGATTTCTGTTGTGGGCGTTGTTCCCTCTCTTTTGATTGCGGTTTTTCTGTATTTGGTCGCTGGTAACAATTTTGAACTTTTGAAGGATTTTTGGAGTGCTCGAAGATGCAAGTCTGGCTTTTTGGCGCCTGTGGTCTTTGGCATTTGGAGTTTTTTGGCATTTTGGCTGTGATTCCAGCAATTCTAGGTCGCAATTTTCATTTAACCGTCCACATTTTTAGCTACTGTTTGTTGGTCGCGGATTAGGGTTTTCGGTGGATTTTTCTCTGTGGTGGTCGTGGGTTGCATGCTTTATGGTCGCGGTTTTGCCTTGGCAGGTGTTTTCAATGACTTTGGTCGCCCTTTTAATTTTTTTTAGTCAGAGGCAATTTGTGGGTCCCGAATGGTCAAACCCTCAAATTTTCTAAGCGGTGTTTTTGTTCCTCCTGATCGGTGTTTATGTGCTTATATTGGTCTATGTGTTGCAAGCACTTACATTGCCCCAACTACTTGAATGTGGTCTTGTTGAGATCTAGTGCCTATATATTAGGCGTTTTATAAGCTCGGCAGTATGTGGGTAGTCTGTTTTGTTTTGGCAGGCGATCCTCTGTTTGAAGGATCCGATTTTTTGAGTTTCTGGGCGATTTTGTAAAAATCGTGTTTTTATGGCCGCATGATGGGTCATTTTTTTGTGTAAAGACCCTACTACAAATGACTGAAATATTTTCTCAAATTTTAGATAAGATTTCTTGCACAAATCAATGTAAAACATCAAAATGCATCAACATATACGAAAGCCATCAAACCCTTTGCATCTCCATTGATTTGAAATGAAATAACATCAAATAACATACTGCTGTCATGAAATTACAGTCACTGTATCAGTCATATCAGACTTGATAACATCATGAAAATAACATCCAAATGTCCTCCAAACCCTAGAGTATCAAGCACTATCAATGGAAAATAATCAATGAGACCATATGTCACTGTTGCAGCCTTATATGAGAGCAAATAATGGACTGATAACAATATATCTGCTGCTGCTATGACTGATATAAAATGTACAAATGCCCAGAAATGTTGAAGAAGCCAAAACTATGTCAAAATGCTCTTTCTTAGCCAAACGATTGGCTCCTCAATGCAATATTCAGCCTCTATGATGTTCCAAAGGTCTTCAACTATCAAGATCTTCAATCAAACCATGCATATGAACCTTGAAATGAAATACCTAGCTGGGTGTCATAAAAATCAGAACTTAAATTGATTTCAAATCTTCACAAAATGCTTCTTTTTGTCAATTCAACTATCTTGGCTCAACTCCACAATGACCAAGGGTTCCAATGATATCCAATTCACTCCAAATGATCCACAAAACCTGCAAATTCAAGCTCCAATGGTGAAAATCTGAATGATATCACCTCTCAATTAGATATGGGGTCATCACCATATCAAACAAGGGGTCATCTCCTTGCAAATAAACTGAAAATCGGAATTCTCAGCTAAAACAAAAGTAATAGAAAACATACCAAATCATCAATAGTCCCGAATTGATCTTCAAGAGCTTTATTTATCCTCTCCAAGGATAGGCGTTCCTCCTCTTTGACATTTTGGAATGAAGTTTGGATTCCACCAATGAAGAACAAGAGTCTTGAACAATTTTAAATGAATTACATCTATGAAATCAATCATTTAAAATCAATCTTTAATTGTTTTAAATGAAATACATCTCCTTAACACATGGATCGATCCTCTAAGCAAAGAACTCCCTCTATCATGGGTGGCGGCTGGAAATGATTGCTAACAATCAATTAAAATCCTTCATATGGTTGGGTGAATGCATATGTGGCATAGTCAATCCATGATCACTTCAAGGCGATTGCATCCTCTAGACGTTTGGCATTGAATTCATGAATTTTACATTTAAAAACCTCATCTCCTCTTGGTGTCGATCCTCTACTTGGCTGTTGGCATTTAAAGTCCTCTTCATTATTGGCGGTTAGCATTGCATCATTAAAATCTTCAAAACAATATTTAAATGCCTCTTATTTGTATCGATCCACCTCATTGGTTCATGATCCAATGGAATCGCCTCATTGCACAAGGCGTTGGCACTCTATACAATGCAAATAAACCCATTAATGTTGATCGCCCCTCCTTGATAGCCGTTGGAATCATATGGGGCCGTGATCCAATGTATTTGCACTTCACACAATGAATCGCCATCTCATGCTAGTCGATCATGCTTAATAGCCGTTTGAATTAGCTTGGACCTATCTTTCTTCATGGGCGAATGCATCACCTTATTCCATCAACAACTCCATAAAATTCAATTAAAGGAAAATGTAATTAAAGATTTCATTTTCCTTTTTATTCCACAATCTATCAAATCAAATCAAATGATTGAAAATACAATTTCAATATTGCATTTTCCAAACAACCTAATAACATACTAGTTGAGCCAACATTCCGGTTCTCCATGTATAGACATAAACCAACTTTCCGATTCTCCATGTATAGAAACAAGCTCAAACTAGAAAATCATTCCCTTACCAATACATTAGCTTACGGGAATGGATGATAGGCTAATCGTCAACTCCATATGAAGTCACTCCGGAAATGGGGACATGACATTTTGAGCCAGTTTGACAGAATTTTTCTGGAAAAATAAAATTCTGCAAAGAGTTTTTTGAGGATTTTTTTTTGAAAAAGTCTTACTTTTTCAGAGTTTTGGGAGGTTTTTCTGAAAAATCTTACAATTTTTGAGCCTATTTTTTTAGACGATTTTGGAAAAATCGTGGTTTGTGCTAGTTGTTCACCGAGTTACCTCGTTTTTCGTGCTTTGGAAAACGGGAGGGATGGTGTCTTTGGCGTCTTCGTATTTTGGGAAGATTGGTCATAACGAGAGGTTTTGCAGAATGCGATTGGCCGGTGAGAAGTCCAACAAAGAAATGTCTCAGCAAAGTGCTCAAGTGGTGGAGCATACTGAGAAGGAGTCTGCATTTTATGGGTTGAATTAGTTTTGGTTTGTACGATGACCATTAAGGGAGGGTATTAAAATATTAGTTGTTTTAGTTAATGGTCATCTTAGGTTATTTCTATTTTTGTTAAATAGTTTAGAATGTTTCTATTTACTTTGCTTTATTAGCTGTAATCTCTATATAGAAACATCTTGTAATTCCTTTAAATAGAGCGTTGCTCTATCTTGTAATTATCTTATTGTGTAATATCATTCCGATTATTTTATCAACAAAGGGAACTTCTTACACTTGTCTTAAAAGGCATCAACCTAATTCAATGGTCATTACCTGAACATGAGTTCAATCGTTTGAGCTCAAGAAGCAACTTGGGACTTGGATTCACCTAATTTCCTTTTTGCTGCTCCTCCTGAGAATGAAATTCCTGCATTTCCCTCATCTCAGCTCCCTTTCCCCCTTCTTGTCCACCCAACAAAGGAAGATCAACCCTTCCGTTGGCATTGAACAACCTCCTATATCTTGAGGTACTTGCCCTAGAAACCTGGGACTTTACAACATAAAAATGCAAAGTGAAATGCTTCCCATTCAACGAGAGCTTATACTGATTTTTCCTCCTAAAATAAACAAGATCCCTTTCATAGAGATATGGACTCCCCAAAATGACATGACAAACTTCTAAGAAGATAACATCAACCAACACTTATCCTTAAACTCAGGAGTAAGTCCGAATTTCAACTTACATTGCTTGGTCATGGTCGTTTCCACTGCTTATTGCAACCATCCTAATACATATGGCCGAGGATGATCCACACTGAGTTCACCAACCAGTTTGAAAGAAGTGAGGTTTGCTTGTGAACACATTAAACATAGCATCCACTTTCTTAACTCCTACTTGTATCTTGGGGACACGCTTCATCTATATCTTGGGGTTTGGCCATTAGGACTGCTCTTTTCAAATGATCAAACAGCCCACCAGTGTATTTTATCAGCACTTCATGGCATGTGTAATCCTAAAACTATAAACAAAATTTACAAGTATGTACATTATATAGGATTTCAATGGGGTTTTGCATTAAATGTAAATATCTAGTTTGACTATGTTTTTGCCTTGGATGCAAGCACCAGATTGTGAACAGTCAAGATCTGCAACAAGATTTTCAGATTTAAAGGAGGGTAAACTATCAAGCACAAATTAACAAGTTAAATTCCTATTGGCTAAAGCAGAGACTAGTATTTAGTTGCAACACATATTTTTGAACGGGAAATAGACTACCGGCTAAAGTAGAGACCAGTAGATCTACATTAACAGGACAAAATCAAACAAATGAACACATATAACTATTTCATGAAGGAAATAGTTTAGTTGCATTCAAAGCTACAATTTAAATAGACAAATTATGACTCAAAACAATCTACTTTTGATTTTCTTTAGGAAATTACAAACATAAAATCACAGTTACACAATCATTTTTGCTGGACAATTGCTTCTACAACATAAGTGCGACTTCCACCAATATTCATTAACTTTTACGAAAATACAATAATTTGACTGGCAAAATTTGCAGCATAAGTCTGACATCAAAATCAACTTACAAATTATGTGCTCAAAGAACTTATTTATAAGCTCACAAGAGGTAACTTTTAGGGATAAAATAATAATAAAATGTTCTCAAAAAACATGCCTTTAAAGCAATCCTATCTTTATCTATAGAAGACAGGAAATAAAACAACTTTAAAACAAACTAATTCTAAAACAATTAATTAAATAAAAAGATTAATAGTAGGCTCATCTCTATCTCGTCAAAATAACCATTGCTTGATGATGGCAGTTGCTGGGTGCAGCTCTACTAGAAAAATAGAAACCTTTGCCACTTAAGTGATTTTCAAAAATTTGAAGTAACATTGACTTGCAAACTTTTTCTCTAAAATGTGGTGAATTTCTTTTGGAGCCTATGAAAGTTGATGAAAACTCATAAAGATAATTTGATGAACACTCCTTTCCAATATGGATGCTTTGTAATTGAAAACTTGAGTCTTGGCAATACTTTGATTGAGTCTTCCACTGATGAGAACACAAGGTCTGAAAGATGACCTTCTCTTAACCGTCTTAGTGCTTTGGTATGCAAATTTTAATCAACTCAACCTATTTGGAAAAAGGGATAGCTGCTTGGAAGAGAAGGAGCAGATTTAGCTTTAAGACTGCAAAGATTGTTTATATCAGCATTGGAGATTGGAAACTCACTGTTATAGCAGATCTGGGCGATAAAAACCATGGTTTGCCTACTCATAGTCATGGAATTTTTCCTGTGTAAACTCGCAACTCGTCACTGCTGAGTTTTCCACAATTTTCTGCTGAGTTTCCGTAACTCAGCAAGTTTGTGGGATATACTTGGTTTGTGTAAAAAACAGTTTGGACATATAAAAAATGTGGAAAAATTGCAATTTTCACACTCAGAATCCACACTTTTTTTCCTTTATAAGCCCTACACCTCCAAGGGGAAAGATCACACCAACATTTTAGCATTCTTGTGTGAATTGAAGTGAAAATACACGTGTTTTTGCTTTTTTAAAAATTATGAAAATGGCGTGCACCATGAAGGTCTGTGTGGTCTTGAAGGCCTTCAATTGGGCTTGGTGGCGGGGACCTCACCTATTGACCCTGCCCTATACTATGACAAGGAATGTGCTTGGGGCGCTGCCCCTAGACTCCACGAGTTGCATTGCCTCTCAACTTTCTCGTTAGACTCATTTGATACATTTTGTAACTATATTTTGCATAAAATTTATATTTTTTAAAGAAATTTAAGTATATTTTAAGTTTTTGTTGAGTTGGAAAATTTTTGGTCTGCCAAGTTTGAGCCGAGTCTGAGTATGTGAACTATGATAAATCTACACTTTAACCACTGTTGAATCTGAAAACCCTTCTTATTGGTGCTGGAAACCTTGCACAGACCTGCAAAAACAGATTTGTTTCTGCCATGAACAGTAGATAAATTGTCTTGAGTTTGAATGCAAAACGGTCCTCATATAAATTGGCATTTGCATGCTTTCAAGTGTGCTTTTTGCTTTAAAACTGACTTTGAAACACCCCTTTTTCCTGGGCGCTGATCACTAATGCACTCACCACCTTATGTTTTGTTTTTGAACACTGATTTTAGGTGGCAAAGCCACTGAATTTGTGTTCCATATTTGATTTTTTTTCACTTTCGAAAGGTTGTTGGGATTCACTTAAATGTTTGCGAATTCCATAATCTGCCGGGCAGAGTTTTATGTGGCTGTTGCCACTCAAAAGTGTGCTTCCTATCACTTAAAATCCTTGCTTCTAGCTGGCACGTTTCACTTAAGGACTTGCCACTTCATTAGGTGGAACTATTCATGGCGATTGCCATCAACATGTGCACCATCTTTAGGTCTTTTTTTTCTCTTTAATTGGTGCACTTTTGTAAGGCTTCTGCCACCTTTTGAGCATGGTTTTAGCTTTTCATTGCCACCTAAAAGGTGTACCATAGACTAGATTATTTCCTCTTTATACTTTGGCGTGGATCCATAACCATTTTGCCACTTTTCAATTGCTAACTGGCATAACTTTTCCCACTTACTACCCAGACACACTTTCTAGGTCATTTTGCCACTTTATTGGTGCAGTTTCATGCTGGCTCAGCTACCTCGCTTGTGTGCCAAATTTTATTGATCATTCCTTTGTTCCTTTGAGTGTGCTTTCATAATACTATTTCCATAAGCGAAATTTCCTTTTGGGATTGCTGTTTCAAAACGACATTTGGACTTTATGATTACTTCCTCCCATAGTTTGGACTCAGCTCAAACTCGGCAAGTTGATTTTTAACTCGAACTCGGACTTGGGGTTCAGACTCGGCCAGGACTTGGCAAATTGAAAAAATAATGAAATATAGAGATTTTTAAGGATTTAAAGCTTTTATCATGCACCCTTCAACAAATGAACTTTGAAGACACAATAAAATAATCAAATAGAAGCTACTTTGATCGCATACACAATTATACATCCATTACATGACTACAAAAGTGGATTTTTAAATTTTAGCTAAAGGAAACAACATTTTTAAATATATAAATATTGTCAAATGTATATAAAATGCATGGATTATGAATTCCATGGCATCACAACAAATATCAAAACTAAAACTATGGCTTAGAGGAACTTGCATCACTTGTCCCAACATCTATAGTTGTATGGCAAGTCTTGCTTGGGCGTCTAAGATAGGTCCTCAATGATGATGCAACCATGATATCTACTTGTGTATCAGTGACACCAACATTCTAGGGATTTACTAATGCTCTATCCTCCTTTTCCTTGGCCACTACTTTTGCCTCTAGATCTGCTTAATCAACCCATCCGAGGTCATCCTCGTTGGAGATGGTTGTAATGAACATTAAAAAGATCATTTATGCCGTTAATAGACTTTTACTTGGCTGTAATGTCGTCTGAGTTGCCTTGCATATACCTTGGGCAAAGTGGCCCCCTTGTGCAAGTCTGTAGATCTCAATCTTAGAGATTATCTTCGCTCGAAGTTGAGAATTAGGTACCATCCGCTCTATGATTGTGTAGAGGGTACTCAGAACCTCCTCATTTGCGTTGAAATCTAGGTAGAATTGGAACACTGGATTCAAGAAATAGGCAGTTGCATGTAAAGGCTTGTGAAGCTAATGGTGCCGTCATTGATCAATGACATCCCATATGGAACGATATTTATCCTCAACCCCACTATAAATGGATCTAATGGCCTCCTCGGCTCTATCCACGCCCTCGTATACATAGCTTATTGCGGGCTTCTCTCCATCAACAACTTGAAGGAGAACAACTAAAGGCTTTGTGAATTGCAATTATTATTAAACATTAACATAAATAAGTATGAACAAAAATAAACAAATAGAATGGAAATATGAATAAAAATGAACAAAAATAGTTTGAAAATATGAACTCACATCTATGATCTCCTTTGCTAGAGGCTAGAAGCTGTGCCAACCAATCACATCAACCTCTTCATTGGTCTTAGCATATGAAGATGTAGACAACTCCTCGCTAACAAACATGTGCCTCAAGGCAGCATTTGACTAAAGCAAAAATTGCAATGTGATAAAGTTTGTTGCAAAGTAGGATATTTTGGGACAAGCCAACTCCTTGTTCATGTATTTCCTCATTAAGTTGAGGACTCAAGCATGGTTTTACATGTATTCACAAATATTTTTACCATGCTCTACACATGCTTTGATCCATGGGATTTTTCCAAGATCATTCAATATGAGGTCAAGGCGATGAGTAGCACAAGGAGTCTAGAATAAGGATGGGTGCCTATCCATGAGAAGTTTACCTGCAACAACATAATTTGTTGCATTATTTGTAACTATTTGCACAATATTCTCCTCATCTACCTCGGCCAAGACTTGCTCCAAAGCCTCACAAAGGAATTCAACATCTTTTGTCTTTCCCAAAGCATCAAATGGATTTTAGGAAAATTGTGCCACCTAAGAAAGAAACAATGAATTTTGAAATGTTAATGTAGAAGTTAGAAATCTTAATCACTAAGTCAATGGATTTTAGGAAGTACAATCACCTGAGGAAGAAACAAGGAAATTCAGCAATGTCCTATTCCTTCTATATGTCCAATGGTCAACCATTGGTCATGATTGTGCAATCCTTCCTCCTCCATATCTCACGCTGATCCTTAATTTTGGCCTTCACATTGGCTACCTTTAGAGTCAAAATGGAGCCCTTTATCTACTATATTTTGTCAATAAGGAGACCTAAAACAAATAAAATGAACAAAAAAAGTATATAAAATTTAGAGTTTAAATTCTACATACCCCTAAATTCAAAAATTCAAGAGACAAAGAAATCAAACAACATATTTGAAAATAAAAATAATAATTAGTTGTGTAGCTTCTTGAAATGGAATGGAACAATAAAATCAGAAGTCTCTGATTGCACTCCTTGTTGCATCATGCTTGTCTTGGTTCCATTTCATGCTCTCAAGTCATTGTTGGGAATTTGGAGTAGTGCGTGGCACAATATATGAATCTAATCTAGACCACGAACTCTAGGCCCAACACTAGCACTAGCACTACAACTACCATTGCCACTACTGTTCAAAGATCCAAGAAATGGTGGAATCAAAGAAGTAGAGTCTCCATGAATGGCTACCATCTCTTCTCTTTGCCTCTTTTTTAATTCCTTTTGTTGTTGAAAGGTCTCTAATTGGCTTTGTACCTTGTGCACAACTTTGGAAGGCACAAGCGTGCACACTTTTAACATCTTGGCATGGTATTTGTGTGAGGTGATATTTCAATTGGTTAATGCCTTCCCCATTAATTTTTGTCTTGCAATGTATTCAAACCAACTCCCCTTTCTTTGACCTAGGGATGGCATTTTCCAACAAGGGTCCTTTCTAATTGGGGCTGACATTAGAACAATCTATAAATGGAAAGTATGCTGCAATAACACCTAAATTGAAAATAAATTAACATTTAGGGTTTCTAGTTAAAATAAGATAAAAAATTAGAAAAAACTAAAAATCGTTTGGGGTTTGCAGCTATAAAATAGGAAAAACTAGAAAAACAACTATGGTTTGTTCATAGAGAGAGATAAAAAGTAGCTAGGGTTTGTTCCATGAACCTAAAATGAAAAAAAAGCAAATGTAGAAGACCAAAAAAAATTCAAAATACAAAAATACCTCTTCAAATTTGTTTCAAGTTGACGGTGGGTTGCTCCAAAATTCCAAATCAACAGCGGGCTCTTCCAAATGCATCATAGGCTCCTTTAGATGCACCGAGGGCTGCAACAAACTTGCCCAAATGGTATTCAATCAATGTTTGCTGCTCAAGTTGTTTGTTGTTTTTTTCAATGGCATGTGGTTTTAGCTCCAATGCTCTTTTTTTTCTCTTGTGCTTGCAATGAAATTTGTGTGCTTTTAGAGTCTTAGAGGTCATGTTAAGGCATTAGGTTTTACCTTTACTATTTTTTTTGCTT
Source organism: Cunninghamia lanceolata (assembly GCA_027924645.1). Lineage (NCBI taxonomy): Eukaryota > Viridiplantae > Streptophyta > Pinopsida > Cupressales > Cupressaceae > Cunninghamia > Cunninghamia lanceolata. The sequence continues at coordinate 1,593,823 of BSBN01000618.1, forward strand.
TATTGTTCTGTTTTTTACATTGCAACTCCCCGACCAAGTCTTCCCACTGGGTCTCGCTAGGTTCGACGAGTTTGACTAAACTCGTTAGGTGCTTGGGTCATAAGTCCCTAGGCCTTGGTTTACCTTGCTCGCCTCTAGACTTGTTGAGTCCCTATGAGTCTAGTATCTATGCTTCCTCTCACTTAGGTTTGTTTCCTGGCCCCTGTGCCACCTTGGGCATGGATTTCACTTGGCACTGCCAAGCCAAAAGTGCACTTCATTCATATTTACATTCTTTTTCTATCTTGGGCGGAGGTTCATAAACACCTTGCCACTTTGCTTGTCATTGGGTTGAACTTTGGAGTGGCATCACCACCACAAAATGGTGCTCAAACCTTGGCTATTCTTCCTTTATTCCTTCCACACTTTTTGAAGTTGTTCACCACCTTTGGATGCTATGTGGAACTTGGAGATGGTTTTGCCACTATAAAAGTGCACTTTTCTTTAAACTTGTCTTTGCATTTTTCCTTGACGGAGAACCATGCTAACATTGCTAGTCAAATCGAGTGGGGGATGAGTTTACTTAGCCATTTTCCCACCTCGATTCTAGACTCAATTTTTTGCCATTTCCTTCTCTTCTTTCTATTGCTGGAGCCACCATCAGCTAGGAATCTTGTTATCTATTCACTTAGAATAGTTCAACCTTGGGCAATCTGTAAGAATGTTTGTTGAAAAATTGGACCATGTCTAGACTATTTGCAGTTTGATAGGGGAAAAACTTAGTTAATATTGATTATCACAATAAGGAAGACTTGATTAATCACAACAAATTGATCGAAAGCAATACGAAAGTCGAGTTTCGTATGGGTACCAACATGCCTCAAGTGATGCCATTGCATCACCTTTTCTCATTCATGGCATATAGGTAGAATTGCTTACATAACAATGTCGTGAAATCATCCCACTTGGGAATGGGTTGCATTTTTTGAATCTCCATGGCGTGTGTATACTCTCATACCGTGCAAGAGCATGCTTGGAAAGATTTAAGCTAACAAAAGAAATTTGTTGATGAAGAGATGGTTTATGCAAACTGAAGTATGTATGCCTCCATTTGAGATAACCCATTGATCCAACTTCTTTGCAATTATCTCCTTGTCACAAGGTTGGATGTCTATCTTTGCCTTAACTTTGAATAATCTCTTGTATGAGGTCTCTTGTAACATCATCCCTTTTTAACCCAAAAGAATAATACTATAATACTACATTCAGTATTTAAAGATACATAGACACTAAGTTTAAGCATGATAACGGTGATTACTTAACACAATGCTAAGCTAAGCTTTAACAAAATCATCGCATAATTTTTGTAATTTCAAATATAAAATATTATTTCCATTGAAATCATAACAATGCAACATTGTATCAATTCCAATCCCTTATGAATGCCAGAGTCATACATCTCTAATATTTTATTCGGGTTCAGTAATCCATCCTATTTACCAACCTTAATAAAATAAAATCATAGAGAAACTAATACATCCATAAGTCTACCATGACGATGTATACTCATCAACATATATAGCAATATTTGCAAATATTACATTTTTCCAATACTCACTTCCGTTTGGAAGAATCAAAGTCTTATATATTCTCATGGCATCCCGGTGCAATTTCTCGCCTTTTGGCTCCTCCTTTGTAACCTGAAGCAAAGAGAGCATCATAGAGGTGACTTTCACCCTACCACGAAGCCAAAGGCTTCCCTTTGCTACCCACACGATAGTCCGACTTGTCCGAAGAAGCTAGCTCTTCGAGGCGGTCATGATAGTGTATTAGATTTAACTATTGCAATTCTATCCCTTGCTAATGCATACCTATAGAAAGCAACCCTAAATCCATGCAATGGCACAACAAGTGGTTCCAATTCTTCGAAGAACTCCTTTTGGAATCGTGCCCATTAAACACCATGTCATGTATGTTTCGGCATAATTACTGATTTATGTTAAAATTGAAATGGTGAAAAACTGAATTGATATTAATTACAAAAGAGCAAAGCTCTTATAGAGTTACAAAGTTGATGTGTGAAATAGAATATAGACGTTTCTAAAGCTATGTTTCTAAAAGAAACTAAAGCTAACAAAGAATTAGAAACTAATTAGTAAAATACAATATTGACCATTACTAAACATTCTAAATATTATTTTAATACCTTCCCTTAATGGTCAATCTATCAACTACACCAAGGTGCCCCCTAAATTTGACAAACTTATTCGGGCTCAGAGACTTGGTGAGAATATTTGCAGTCTGGTCCTCAGTTGGAACATACTGCAACACCATTGATCCATCTTCGACACGCTGGCGGATGAAATGACAATGAAGTTCAACATGCTTGGTCCTTTCGTGGAAGACTAGATTTTTGGCAAGTTTCAGCACCCCTTGATTGTCACAGTACAAGGGTGAAGGCCCTGCTTGAGACATTTGCATGTCAGAAAGCATCCTTCAAAGCCAAACTGCCTCACAAGCTGCTTTAACAGTTCCCCAATATTCAGCTTCAGTCGAGGAAAGAACCATTGCCTACTGCTTCTTGCTAGTCCATGTAAATGCCCCTGTGCCCAAATTGAAAACATACCCAGAAGTAGACTTCCTGTCATCAATAGAACCTGCCCAATCTGAGTCTGTAGAGCCAGTCATCTTAGGATCTTTGCACCTGCCATACAGAATGCCAAAGTCGGAAGTGCCTTTCACATATCTCAGCACACGCTTCGCTGCAAGCCAATGTTAAGCTTTAGGGGTTGTCATGAAAGTTACTATTACAACTACCATATTAAATGGTACATCATCTACTACAACTACTTGCATTAAATACTACACCTAACTACCAACTAATTAATTACATTTTATTACATTATTATACTAATACCCCCCCTGACCCCTTAATGACTAAACTAGAAACAACACCAAGCTTGCCCCGAAATTTGACAAAGTTACCAGGACCAAGTGGTTTAGTCATTAAATCAGTAGTCTGCTCTTGAGAAGAACAAAGGAGGGAGATGTCTTCACAGTCCACTAGTTGATGAATGTATTGATGACGAATCTCGATATGTTTGGTTCGAGTATGATATGTTGGATTCTTCACCAATTTCAATACTCTCTGATTATCACAGAAAAGCGGTGTAGGAGTATGTTGAGGTAGCTGAAGATTTGTTAAGATTTTGCATAGCCAAACTGTTTCACAACTGGTAGTCGCAACTGCTTTGTATTTTGCTTCAGTGGAGGATAAAACTACTATCTGTTGAAGCTCACTTTGCCAAAAAATCACTTTTGAACCGAAGGAGAAGATGTAGCCGGTTGTAGTCCGATGAGTATCCACAGATCTTGCCCAATCGGAGTTTGTATACCCAGTTAATCCAAAATCTTCTATCCTCTGATAGAGTATGCCAAAGTCAAGAGTACCTTTGACATACCACAGAACTTGCTTTGAGGCTAACCAATGGGAGAGCTTTGGTTTCGACAAAAGCTGAGAGAGATAGCTAACAACAAAGCAAAGATCTGGTCTAGTGGTTGTAAGATATATCAAGCTGCCCACCAATTGTCTGTAGTGTAATTCATTGATCAGGGGTGAATCATCGAAGGTTGATAACTTCAGCCTGACCTCCATAGGTGTAGAAGATGAGTTACAATCTACCGTCCCAAAATGCTCCAAAAGACTTGTGGATCAGATTGCCAAAACTCAACCCCTAGGCAATAATGTAGAAGGCCCAGATTTGACATGTCAAAAGCGGCACACAATTCTGATTTTACTTGCTGAACTGCAACATTTGTGCTATCAGTGATGGCAAGATTATTAACCTATACAATAATAATTACAATGTCATTACCATCGCTTTTGACATAAAGATTTGGATAAGAAAGACTCGTAAATCCAATATCTTTTAGATGTTTATCAATTTTAAGATACCAGGCTTGAGGAGCCTGCTTAAGTCCGTACAGGGACTTGATTAATATGCAAACCAGATGTTCACATCGAGGAACCGGAAAACCCTCAAGTTGAACCATATATACTTCCTAATCCAAGTCCCCGTTCAAGAAGGCCCTTTTGACATTCATTTGATACACCTTCCAACCAAATTGAGTGATGGAGAGAAGTAATCGGAATGTAACCATCTTACCAATAGGAGCAAATGTCTCTTCAAAGGATCATATTCCAGAATTGACTTGTTGCGAATATCCCTTAGCAACAAGACGTGCCTTGTATTTGTCCAATGAACCATCAACTTTGCATTTGACTTTATAGACCCATTTATACCCAATGGGCTTTTTGTTGTTACATTTCAGAATATATGCACAATATATTATTGAATAAGAGATGAGATATAAAGATAGAGCGGAGCTCTATATATAAAGAGTTTACAAAAGTTTCCAAAAGAAACATAGGAGTTGAAAAGGAAACTACAACTTAGCAAAGCAGAAAAGATAGAAACAAACTAAACATAAAACAAAACTAGAAACTATACCTAATTGACCATTATAGAAACTATTTAATTTATTTTAATACCCCCCCTTAATGGTCAATTTATTAACTACACCAAGTTGCCCCCTAAATCTTATAACTGGTCCACAAGCATCTGAAAATATCAGGCATAAGAGATGGCCTAAAAGGCGTAGAAAGCAAACTCCTGCTCAGAGTGCTCTGCGACATGGGCTGATGGTGTCGATTCTTCAGGCTTGGGCTGTGCAACAACCAAGCGTTTCTTGCAATCCTTTTTCATATGGCCAAACTTATGGCAGTAATTGCACTGGATGTTTTTCTTTTTGGACGGGTCCTATGATTGACTCTCACTGGATGGCTGAGAGGGTTGACTGGTGCCTTTATTCTGCTGAAAGAACTTGGCAGTAAATGCTTGTTATGAGGAGGAACTAACACTGCTACCGAACTATTGTCTCCATCTATCCTGCTGCAAAAGTTTGTTGCACAACTTTGTAAACTTTAAGTCAACATTAGTTGAGGTAATGTTGAGTGTCTCGATAAAGTGCTCATAAGATTGTGGTAGACTTTTCAGAGTGATGACTACCATATCTTCCTCGTCCATGTCTTGACCAATCGCTGTCAACTGATCACGGGTGTCCTTGATTTTGGTGAGATGCTCCTGCAGAGACATCTGTTCATCCATCATGATCGAGAAAAGCATGTTCTTTAAAAAGAACGCACGGTGCTTGTCAGACGTTTCATAAAGATCCTTCAACAAATCCCAGATTTCTTTCGCTGATTTCCCAGATGGAACCTGAGGCAACTGATCATTGGTGACTGATAACTTGATAAGCATAACCGCTTCCCAATTCTGCTCATCGAATCTATCCTGATCTTTACCCGCCACTTGAGGGCGTGTAGATTTGCCCAGCACTAGCTGGTCAAGGCACCGATACTCGAAGATTGTCATCATTCGCTGCTTCTAGGTGTTGTAATTTTTGCCGTTGAACTTCTGACTGCCTTCCAACATGATGTTGGACCGGGATGCCATCTTTCATGTTTTTCGATGCACGAAAAAAAAAAGATTATAAACTATGGCACATAAAATAGGGTAGTAGACGACACTAACTCTGAGATAACGAAACCCTGGCACGGGTTGCGAGGTATGGATTATGAACTATGGCACAAAAAACAGGGTAGTAGACGACACTAACTCTGAGATAACGAAACCCTGGCACGGGTTGCGAGGTACAAAATATACTTACTCAAAAATCCGGACACGGATTTTGAGGTACGGATGTCGAGATGACAATACATAATCTCAAAAAATCCGAACACAAATTTCGAGATAAAACGAAAAAAATTTCTTCATATCTGATATGGTCTGCAAAAAATTTGAGGTAAACAAAGACGTCTTTCTAAGTGGGACCCACAATAGAGACCAACAAATGTTGAAACTCTAAATAGAAAACTGTCACTGATGGAAACTCCCGCCTATGCCAGAAGAAATCGGGGATCTCAAACAAAGAAGCGCCGACCTCAGATAAAAGATGTGATCAGGATTGCGATCCGCAACAAAACACTCGCCGATGGAAGACAAACATGATCCAGGATTTTAAAAGGACGCATCTTCGAATCGCGAGTTAGAAGGGCCGCGACCATACGACCTCCAAAGAAATCGCGAGCACCAATTGCGACCAGAACTTAGACAATCTATATATAGTGATCCTTTTGCCATGGAATCACATGCACAACCCAGTAAGGCATGGGACAGTTTATAAAACCTTGCATCTTTAAGCATCATAAAAATAATAATAGGAAGACCTTTCCTATAATGTCCGGTGATGCCTATCTTGACATAGGAGAGATCCATGTACTGAGGATTATCAGGATTTGCAATTGCCTGGCTCTGAAAGTTACTTATTTCTTTATCATTGAATAGTTTTAACTTTCCTTCTGAACCACCTTTGACTGTGTGTTGAAGTGTAGCTACATGACACTTTTGTAATGACTTATATCCGAACCAATTTTTTAAACCTCTAGACTTATTGAACATATGAACTAAGCTACTAGGAATATCACTGTAAATTTCTGATGGCCTAATCTTTGGCAGAGACGCGATTACTGAAGGACGTCGGCCACAGAGAAGACGTGAAGCCGAGTCTAGATGAAGTCTAAAAATCGTGAACAAACATCAACGCGATTTCAAGAGAAGACTAAACATGTGACCTTCAAAAACACGCAGCCTCTGAAACATGCCAATCGTCGTACTGAAGTACCGACATGCGCCTAGAAGGGAACCGCTCTGATACCATGTTGTTACATTTAAGAATATAGGCACAATATATTATTGAATAAGAGATGAGATATAAAGATAGAGCGGAGCTCTATATATAAAGAGTTTACAAAAGTTTCCAAAAGAAACACAGGTGGCAAAAAGGAAACTACAACTAAGCAAAGCAGAAAAGATAGAAACAAACTAAACATAAAACAGAAATATAAACTATACATAATTGACCATTATAAAAACTATTTAATTTATTTTAATACTTTTTACCTGGAGGCAATTCGACCGACTCGCAAGTCTGATTTTTCATCAATGTATCATAATCTACCTATAGGAGCTTTCCATTCTAGTTTCCCTTGTGCCTTAGAAAACTTTTGTGGTTTAGAATCTTGAAAAAGATTAGAAGATAAGGCAAAATGACTATGCTCAACAATTGAACCAGATATCATTGGGCCTTTTCTTTGAGGACATTCATTTGATTTAGGAAGTTTATCCATATGTACACCTTCCATGGTGGAATAATACCGTTTAGGTCTTTGGTGTGTCTCAGGTAAATTTTTGAAGGCAAGTTCTCAATTGGAGTCTTACTTGGAGTGGAAGCATTTTTAGTTTTGCGTCTCTGATAGACAAGTGGTGTAGAACTAACCACAAATTGACTTACAGGCTGACTTGATGAATTGGAGGGTTCCTCCTTCAAAGGTACCATAATACTAGATTGAAGGTCTTCACTGAATTCTTGTAGAACATTTGGAAACTATGGCTTTATTGCTTTTACATCAACATCCTAACTAATAATGACCTTGTTAGTGAAATATCAATAAGCTTGTATGCCTTAAACCGTTCACTATAACCAACAAAGAAATACCTGATGCTTTTGGAATCTAGTTTATGTCTTTTCTGTTCAAGAACTAAAGTGTATGTGGCTGAACCAAAAATGCGAAAAAAAGTTACCTCAGGTTTGTGACTGGTCTAAGCTTCATCCGGTGTGATTTTTTGCAAAGCTTTGAATGGACATCTATTCAGTATGTAAACTGTTGTATTCATAGCTTTTCCCCAATATTGGTAGGGAACATTCTTGTTGTGCATCATGCACCGTGCCATTTCCATGATAGTCCTGTTACACCTTTCAACCACTCCATTTTGTTGCAGAGTGTATGGTGCTGTTAATTGGCATTGAATACCTTCTTTTTCACAAAATTACTTGAATTGAGTGGAGGTGAATTCTCCCCCATTATTGGATTGTAGAGTCTTGATCCAACACCTTGTTAATATTTCCACCAACACCTTGAATTTGAGGATGGCACCATAGCATTCAAACATCTGTAAAGACCCTACTACAAATGACTGAAATATTTTCTCAAATTTTAGATAAGATTTCTTCCTCAAAACAATATAAAATATCAACATACATCAACATATATGAAAGCCATCAAATTCCTTGCATCTCCATTGATTTGAAATGAAATAACATCAAAGAATATACTGCTGTCATGAAATTACAGTCACTGTATCAGTCATATCAGACTTGATAATATCATGAAAATAACATCCAAATGTCCTCCAAACCCTAGAATATCAAAACACTATCAATGGAAAAGGATCAATGAGACAATAAGTCACTGTTGCAGCCTTGTATGAGAACAAACAATGGATTGATAACAATATATCTGCTGCTATGACTAATATATGATTTACAATTGCCCAGCAATGTTGAAGAAGCCAAAACTATGTCAAAACACTCTTTCCTAGCCAAGCGATTGGCTCCTAGATGTAAGATTCAGCTTTTATGATGTTCCAAAGGTCTACAACTCTCAAGATCTTCAATCAAATCATGTATATGAACCTTGAAATGAAATACCCAGCTGGCTGATACTAAAATCAGAACTTAAATTGATAGCAAACCCTAACAAAATGATACTTTTTGTCAAATGGACTACCTTGGCTCAACTCCACAATGACCAAGGGTTTCAAAGATATCAAATTCACTCCAAATGCTCCACAAAAACTTGCAAATTCAAGCACTAATGGTGAAATATGAATGATAACACCTCACACAAGGATATGGGGTCATCACCATATCAAACAAGTGGTCATCTCCTTGCAAAACAACTGAAAATCGGAATTCTCAGCTATAACAAAAGTAATAGAAAACATACCATAACATCAATAGTTTTGAAATGAATGCAAATTGAAGTATTTATCCTTGAGCTTGGCTAGACGTCCAAATTTGCTTGATTTCAATGTTTGCTTGGAGTCCACCAATGAGAATCCTTCTTTGTGCACACTTGTAAGTGCATGGCATTGTCAAAGCTAGCATTTAAAATCAATCTTGATTATTTTAAATGCACTTCTTCTCTATAATCGCTCCACCTAGCAAATCGTTCCATTTCCCTTGGATGGCGGCCATGCAAAGCAATATTTTATTTAATAAAATACTCTCCATAGCTAGGCGAATGCATCCTTGTCATCAAAATATATTTTATTTAATAAAATTCTGTTCTGACTCCTTGGCGAATGGTCCCTTGGGCGATTAGCATTCAATATTGATATTTTTTGTATTTAAAATACTTCATCCTCCTTAGCCGCCGATTCCTTGAGCAATGTGTCAATTTCATTTCAAATTTGTCTTCTACCTTGGATGTTGATCCTCCTCTTGGACGTTGGCACTTTTGTCAATGCAAACACACTTTAATTCAATGATAGTTGCTCCTCCTTGGTGGCCGTTGGCTCCTCAAACAATGCGAGTGTCAACATCCAATGCAAATTACCAATCGGTTGCACATGATCCAATGAAGTCCATAGTGCTTAGGCGTTGGCACCTAAACCCGTGCAAACTGCCAATCGATTGCACATGATCCAATGCAATCCACCTCATATAGGCCCTATCCTCCAATTGATGGCACATGATCCAATATATTTGTTTGACTTGCTTTATTTCCATTGGGCGAATGGTTCCAAACCCAATATGTACACTTTATTCACACAAACCAACACAACTTGGGCATTAGAAGTCGACATAGAAAAAATGTAATTAAAGATTCCATTTTCCGAGTCCACTTGGCATGAATTGATCCACTAGAGATAATAATGAAAATACAATTTTGAATATTGCATTTTCCATAGTATCAATCTCTATCCATATCATTTGGCTAAATAAAATAATATCTTTTATCAACACGTAGCCAAAACACTAGTTGAGCCAGCATTCCGGTTCTCCATGCTATAGAAATAAACCAACATTCCGGTTCTCCATGTATAGAAACAAGCTCAAACTAGAAATCATTATTTAGATCAAAATGGGGACATTACAACCCTCCCTTCCCGAGATTGCTTGTCCCCAAGCAATAGGAAGAAAAACTGAACTCAATCAATCCCTGGGTCCCAAATCCATCGAGGCTCCTCAATCATGCTCAAACACATTACCTCAAGCATGTTGGTGTAGAAGATCCTGGGACTGCTTCCACTATCGCACAATGACTAAAACACATCCATACCAAAATAGATGCCAATCACGAAGGTGTAGATGCCAAGCAATGAACCAATGAAGCTGAAAATCCTTCTACCACTGAATAATATCATGAATAGATGAAGGATGCTAAACACCAATGTTTCCATTCCTATTGTGCTAAAACTGAAATCACATTCTTCACTACTCAACAATGAAGAATAACCATCCACATGTGCCAATGAGAGTATCATCAAAATGATGTGTCTCTTCAAAAGTAGGCTGATTCTCTCCAATGTAAATCAATGTATCATGCAAATTTGAATTCTCATTGTTATACTCATGCAAATCACCAATGGCTGATCCAAAATAAGTAAACAAGGCTGTTAGCCTCATTCCTTCGACCATTTCAATGTGCTGTTTTTCTTGACCAACAACTAGCTTATCTCTCCTTGCTCTTTCTAGCCAAATGTCACATCTTTCTTGTGTCTTTTCCACATTTTCATAGGTCTGATATGCAAAATCAGATTGTGTAGTGCCCTGTTTTACATCAAAATTACCATATCCAACACTCCAATTTTGTATGCCACTATTAATAGACCATGAATAACTATCATCCAAAGGTGTTAGCATGTCTAGCTCATGAAAATGCAAAGCCATAGGACTGCTGTCCTCAAACAATCCAGGTATGATGTCATGCCAATCAATAGAATTGTCATCCATTTCAAAAATCAAATGCTTACCATCCAATGTCGGTTCCATACAATTCTCTTCACATGTATCATATATGTTCTCATGAAACAAATCATGACCTATAGCAATCATAGATTTGGCTGTCATTTGATGAGACAAAGTGTACTTGAGGGCTCTCATAAGAACTTGTTTCCCATCATGTAAGAAACTCAACTCCATAGCTTGTAAGTCTTGAATGATGCTTTGTAGTGAGTGTAGCCATTGCATACCAAGTACAATCTCATTGTCCTTCAAATCAAGAACATAGAAATCATCTCAAAGAGTATACTCACCAAATATAACACTAAGCTTGCTCACCTTCTTGCAAGGAATAGTAAGTCCTCCCGCTATTGACACATCAAAGCCCTCAAAACCATCACATAGCAATTTTCTTTTGTTGACCAATCCCTCATCAATGAAGTTATGTGAAGCTCCACTATCAAGAAGTGCCAAGACTTTTCAACCAAACAAAGTACCTTCAAAGATGAATGGATTGTAACTTGAAGCTCTCGAAAGATAAGCAATCCTAGAACTCTTGTTATCCTCAATTGTAAGTTCTAGTGTTGGCTGTCCATCATCATCATTATCATCCTCATCAAGTACCTCTATGTAATGCACCTTGCCTTTGCCAAGGCACCTTTGACCAATCTCCCAAGGCTGCTTGCAAGAGTAGCACAACTTCTTCCTACGGAGTTCATCTCTCTTCTTGATTCATCCTAGAAGTACCTTCACCTTTCTTTGGAGGAGTGGGCTGCTCATAAGATTTCTGATTTGCAACTTTATCTTTGAAGCTCTTCTTTTGAGGTGTGTATGTAGGAATGATATCCAAATCAAGTGCAAGATCAATAGCCTCATCAAGTGTGCTTGGCCTATGAACCTTGACCAATCCTTTGATCCTATCATTCAACCCTTCAACAAACAACATTGTGATTCTTCTATTGGACATGTCAGGTACCATGACTGCAATCTTTTGAAACTCATTCACATAAGCATCCACTCTTCCACTTTGCTTCAGTTGTGCAAACTCACGGTAGTAGACCTCCACATCTTTTCTATCAAACCTGTTAATGAGTGTTTGAACAAACTCATCATATGAAGTAATCTTGTTGTGATGTTGACACACAAGTCCATAATGCCACCACTCATATGCCAATCCCTCCAAATGCATAGTAGCAAAATGTATGGCCTTTTCTTCACTCATGGGTTTGAGTCTAAGAAAAGTATCCAATTTGTTCACCCATGCTCTCACTCATCTTGCCACTGCCATCAAAACTAGGAAGAGGAATCTTTTCCAATGCATCTTTGTACTCTTTTGGTTGGGTAGGTCGTACTCTTCTTTGCCTTTGTTGAAACATACGTCCCCTTTGTTTTTGTTGCTTATGGTTTATGAAATTATTGAGATTCACTCTTTCTCGCACATGATCAGGAAGTGCATCATACTCATCAATCCAAGCTGTCCAATCATCAACTTCATCTTCATACTCTAACTCCTCAATTATCTCTTCTTCTCTAGGGAGAAAAGTAGTCTGTATGGGTCTCTCAACTGTTGGTGTGCATGTCCTTCTTGTTCTTTGTGATCCTGCAATACTACTTGCATCATCTTGATTAGCCCTGTTATTATCTATCCTGTTACTCGTCAAAGCTTGACATAGCCTATCAATGCTTCGCTAAATGTTTGCATTTGATTGTTGTATGGTTGCATTTGTTTGTTGCTGACCATTTGCCATTCTTCTTTGATTTTCTACCATCTCTCTAATCATACGATCCATCTCATCTTGTGGATTACCTTGTCTTCTATCACCCATTGTACCTTGTCTTCTTCTATAATGATGTGGCAATGGATCTATGTAATTATCACCCATAGGCTGGTAGGGGTATGGCTTTGATACCACTGTAAAACCCTACCACAAATGACTGAAATATTTTCTCAAATTTTAGATAAGATTTCTTCCTCAAAACAATATAAAACATCAACATACATCAACATATATGAAAGCCAGCAAACTCCTTGCATCTCCATTGATTTGAAATGAAATAACATCAAATAACATATTGCTGTCATGAAATTACATTCACTGTATCAGTCATATCAGACTCGATAATATCATGAAAATAACATCCAAATGTCCTCCAAACCCTAGAATATCAAAGCACTATCAATGGAAAAGGATCAATGAGACAATAAGTCACTGTTGCAGCCTTGTATGAGAACAAACAATGGATTGATAACAATATATCTGCTGCTATGACTAATATATGATTTACAATTGCCCAGCAATGTTGAAGAAGCCAAAACTATGTCAAAACACTCTTTCCAAGCCAAGCGATTGGCTCCTAGATGTAAGATTCAGCTTTTATGATGTTCCAAAGGTCTACAACTCTCAAGATCTTCAATCAAATCATGTATATGAACCTTGAAATGAAATACCCAGCTGGCTGATACTAAAATCAGAACTTAAATTGATAGCAAACCCTAACAAAATGATACTTTTTGCCAAATGGACTACCTTGGCTCAACTCCACAATGACCAAGGGTTTCAAAGATATCAAATTCACTCCAAATGCTCCACAAAAACTTGCAAATTCAAGCACTAATGGTGAAATATGAATGATAACACCTCACACAAGGATATGGGGTCATCACCATATCAAACAAGTGGTCATCTCCTTGCAAAACAACTGAAAATCGGAATTCTCAGCTATAACAAAAGTAATAGAAAACATACCATAACATCAATAGTTTTGAAATGAATGCAAATTGAGGTATTTATCCTTGAGCTTGGCTAGACGTCCAAATTTGCTTGATTTCAATGTTTGCTTGGAGTCCACCAATGAGAATCCTTCTTTGTGCACACTTGTAAGTGCATGGCATTGTCAAAGCTAGCATTTAAAATCAATCTTGATTATTTTAAATGCACTTCTTCTCTATAATCGCTCCACCTAGCAAATCGTTCCATTTCCCTTGGATGGCGGCCATGCAAAGCAATATTTTATTTAATAAAATACTCTCCATAGCTAGGCGAATGCATCCTTGTCATCAAAATATATTTTATTTAATAAAATTCTGTTCTAACTCCTTGGCGAATGGTCCCTTGGGCGATTAGCATTCAATATTGATATTTTTTGTATTTAAAATACTTTATCCTCCTTAGCCGCCGATTCCTTGAGCAATGTGTCAATTTCATTTCAAATTTGTCTTCTACCTTGGATGTCGATCCTCCTCTTGGACGTTGGCACTTTTGTCAATGCAAACACACTTTAATTCAATGATAGTTGCTCCTCCTTGGTGGCCGTTGGCTCCTCAAACAATGCGAGTGTCAACATCCAATGCAAATTACTAATCGGTTGCACATGATCCAATGAAGTCCATAATGCTTAGGCGTTGGCACTTAAACCCGTGCAAACTCCCAATCGATTGCACATGATCCAATGCAATCCACCTCATATAGGCCCTATCCTCCAATTGATGGCACATGATCCAATATATTTGTTTGACTTGCTTTATTTCCATTGGGCGAATGGTTCCAAACCCAATATGTACACCTTATTCACACAAACCAACTCAACTTGGGCATTAGAAGTCACATAGAAAAAATGTAATTAAAGATTCCATTTTCCTAGTCCACTTGACATGAATCGATCCACTAGAGATAATAATGAAAATACAATTTTGAATATTGCATTTTCCATAGTACCAATCTCTATCCATATCATTTGGCTAAATAAAATAATTATCTTTTATCAACACTTAGCCAAAACACTAGTTGAGCCAACATTCCGGTTCTCCATGTATAGAAACAAGCTCAAACTAGAAATCATTATTTAGCTCAAAATGGGGACATTACAACTTCTTTAAGAAGTAAAGTTTAAACCCACATCTTTTTGGAGAAATCATCCACCAATAACAGAAAGTACCTTGACCTGTTGATAGTGGGAGACTTTCAGGAAGGCTCACAAAAGGTTTGCATGAATGAGATCCAAAAGACCCTTAGCACACCATGGACCTTCTGTAGGAAATGACTTCCTCTTCTGCTTTCTAGCCAAACACCCAACACAGAAATCATGTTTTTCTTGTATAGGGGACAACCATATGGGCTTTGTTGAGTTTCGCCAAGTATTGAAGATTCAAGTGGCCATACCTTTCATGCCAAAGAACATTGGTATTATCTTCGACAACTAAGGCATGCAAATTAGCTGTAGCAGGATCAACGAGCTTATAGAGGCCTCCTTGCCTGATGCCTATGGCAACAACCTTGCCCTGTTTCACATCTAATACAATACACTTCTTTCCACAAAACCTGACTTAAATGTTAGGGTTCATAATAAGCTGACTAATAGATAATAAATTATTGTTCATGGTAGGAACATATTGGACATTACGTACTAGAAATTTTAGAGAATCATTTAATACAACCCTAACATCTCCTATCCCTTTGACCACATGTGATCTACCATCACCAAGTGAAACTGCATCTTATGACTAGAATTAGCAGTAAACTTTACATACTAGTCTTTGTGACACGTGAGATGTCCGGATGCTCTTGAATGAAAAAACCAATATTTATTGTTAGCACTATTT
Source organism: Cunninghamia lanceolata (assembly GCA_027924645.1). Classification (NCBI taxonomy): domain Eukaryota; kingdom Viridiplantae; phylum Streptophyta; class Pinopsida; order Cupressales; family Cupressaceae; genus Cunninghamia; species Cunninghamia lanceolata. The sequence continues at coordinate 1,609,310 of BSBN01000618.1, forward strand.
AAAAGAGATACCATGAGTGCAAACTCGTCATCTGAACCATATTGTTCTTCTACAATGGCCAGATTAGCTTCACCATGCTTCTTTCGAGATAGATTGTATAATCTTTTCCTGCATTCCTTTTTAACATGTCTGAATTTATTACAATAGAAGCATTTCACCTTCTTTTTAGATGAAGTGGAAGAAGTGTTGCCAGAAGAATTTGAGGTTTGTTGCCGAATGAGTTTTGAGGCTTGCTCTTAAACCGAGTAGCAAAAATACTTTTTGTGTCTCGAATGTAGATTTTTCTATCTACTCTTGTCTTTGCTCCTTCTGCAATAAAATTGACTCACCTTATCAAAAGTCAAAGTTTGACTTTCAGCGAGTAGATTCAGTGATTCCACTAAGGTCTCATAGGAGGGTGGCATGATGTTAATGATCAAAGAAACCATGTCTTCGTTGTCCGTTGGTTTATTGACGACGAAAAGTTGATCACCAAGGTTCTTGATTTTTAGATGTTTTGACAATGACCCACACTCATGTAGTTTTGTAGAAAATAACAAATTTTTCAAATACAAAACCTGACTTTTCTCAAAAGCCTGATACTTGTTTTTGAGGTGATTCCACAGTGTAGATGTAGATGTGGTGTTCGGGACTTTGGGGATTAAATCATAGAACACTGATAGCTTGAGTAGCAGTAGGGCTTCCATGTGATGCTTGTCAAAGTCATCTAGGTTGGTTGCAGACCTTGTTTTAGTCTTTAGGATAATACCGTCACACATCCTATACTTAGTGATTGTGAGTATTTTTGACTCCAGATGTTATAATTCTTTCCGATGAGCTTCTGTGCTTCTAGTAACATCAAATTTTGAATATTTGCCATTATCCTAGAAAATAATTAATTCTCGAAACTTGAACAACCCCTTTAAATTTGACCCAGAAAATTTTCCCAAAATTTTTAAAAACTGATCCTGCAAATTTGTGAAACCCTTGAAATTTTGACACCCCAAATATTAAAACCCCCTCTCAAACTGAGATTTCCAAAACCCAGAAATTTTTTATAAAAAATAATTGAGGGGAATTTTAAAAAAAGATACCCAATTTTTTTTTGTTGAATCTCGTGCCCTGGCAGATGTTGATTTTTGACCTGCATGCTGAAATGAGGGTTAGAAAACCCTAGCCGCCATGGATTTTCCAATTCATGTGCCTTAAAATCGTGGATTTGCAAAAAAATAGTCCAAAAAACCCTAGCTGTGTGTCCAAAAATGACGATTTGTTTGTCAAATCGCATGCCCTAGCTGCACATTTGAAATAACATGTTTTTTCAGGTATTTTTGCATGCAGAAAACTCTAGGTCTTTGACAAAAATACCTGCATGAATTATTTCTAATGAAATACTGACATGATTTGGCAAAAAAAGATGCGATTTTAAACAAAAAAAAGACACGATTTTTATCAGAAAAAATGCCACATTTTCCTCTTGAAATGGCACAATTTTTGTCAAAAAAGAGGCGTGTCTTTGCAAAATAAAGTTTCCGCCATTTAATCACAATTTTTTGTTTGTATTTGATGCCACGAATTTGATAAAAAATGCTGCAATTTTTGTCAAGGGGGAGGCATGATTTTTCAGTCAAAAATTTTCTTGATTTTTAGCGGAAATAAAGGATGCAATTTTACCCCCGTGACTGTGCCCTAGGCAGCTCTTCACAGTCTTTGATGATTTTCTTGCATTTTTCAGCGATCTTGTGATCTCGATCCACAACCATGACCTCTTCCTAACCTCCTTTGTGCGTACAAACCTTAACCCTAACCTAGTGGCTCTGATTCCAATGTTGGCAGAGATGCAAAGAAGAGAGATGAGAGAAATTAGCTAGAAAGACTTGTGTCACGAAGAGTGAAAGCAGCATTATATAAAGTTATAAAAGTTACCATTACAACTACCATATTAAATGGTACATCACCTACTACAACTACCTACATTAAAGACGACATCTAACTACTAGCCAATTAATTACACTTCATTACATTATTATACTAATAATTCCATCCTCAAGGACTAGTTTGTGGTATAACCCTGCCTCAAGTGCGTTCTTCTATATTACTAATATATAATATTAAGGAACACATACCATATGTCTCTCATGGTTAGTTGTCTGCATATTTCATATCACTAAAGGTTTGAACCATTACATGTGACATCAGAGTTTCAATTTGCATAAGTGGGAGTACAATTAAGGCATGTTTTTCTATTTATTGTTCTAGAAAAATTCCTCAATTTGTGGAAGGTTGTACTATTTACCAGAATTGTTTAATTGAAATGATTGCATCCCTTTTAGAAAGGGAATTTTGAGAGTTTTCTAATAGAGGGCCACAATAAGAAAATCCAAGCATTATTGAGGGTTTAATGACCTTGGGAAGTTGGCTGTTCAGAACTGCTGAATAACTGTTTTCCAATTATGACTTGGATAGAAAAAGAGGAAAATTCTTATATTTTACAATCATGAGAAGCAAATCAAGTGCTGCTTTTTGCATTTGGATGGAAATTTTTAGATCTACTAGCCTACAAAGTTTTGACATTCAGATTTATAAGAGGGAGGGAGATCCTTTCAAGGCATGTTTTGGAAACCCTATGTTTAATTTGAAGTTTGGTTCATGGATATATCAAAGTATTTTAAACAAAACTATTTTCAGTCCTCCAATTTGAGAAATTTAGTTATCGCACACCTTCAGTTTTCAGCAAAGTATAGGATTCAAAGATGAACCTTATGGATAATTGGTTCAAGTTTTCTTGGGATGAAATAGAAGAGGTTTTCTTAGTTTAATGAGAAAAGGTATCAAAAGAAGAAGAATGAAAAGAAGAGAAGGTAGAATAGAATAATAGATAAGAAAAAGTGTGAAGTGGAGAACTTGCCGTGGGGTAGGAAATAGGTTCAAGTGTTCAGTTACCAACCAAAAAAGCTTCCACATTGTAGGTTTATGCATGCATTTAGAAAGAGTAGCTGATTATATATATTATATTACCCCAGTTGCAGATATAACTTCATCGACATTGACTTGGTTAACGAAGATAAGTATATGGCGGAAAAGATCAAAATTTTGAAGATCTACATTAAGATTTCTATGCCATAACAATGGATGATTTGAACATTGTTCTTGGTAGTCCTTGGTTAGAAACTCTTGTATTGGTCAATCTTAATGTGTAAAGGAATTTTGTGAGGCCTTGGTATAGGAGAAAGAAGCGAATTTGTATAGTATTACAAGGCATAATGAACCAATCAAGATTAAGAATGATGAGATTATGTGTGAGTACATGATTAAGAATCTAAAGAAGAGAGGAAGATCACAAGGAAGGATCCAAATGTGCACAATAGGATGACATGGGTATTAGTGAAGATTATGAAACCCTTCACCCACTAAAGAGAGAAAGCAATAGGGCAAAGACAAGGAAAAGGTGTCAAAACAAGGTGAAAAAAAAAATTAAATCACCATTGGTGGGGCATATGGTTATCCACATCAATATAAGAGGCAGAAATCACGAAGAGATGTTGCAAAATATTAGAGAAGCAATAGCTTTGGGTATGCTTGGCCACTGAGGAACAACTACTGGTATGATTGGAACCAAAGTTGAAACAACTATATCTATGCACATCTAAGAGGAGTAATAGTTGTGGACATACATTGATTCAAAGTAATGTACAGGAGGCATGGATCCTTCAAACATAGTTAAATATGAAGATCCATATGGATGATCAAGTTTGCTATTGGTTTCCATTAATTTTGAGAAATCATATTATTTGGCTTCTTATCATGTTTCAACCATGAAACATTTTAAGGAGGGACGGCATGGTGTGTAGCTAGGCATATGATGCTATCGTGCATATGGAGTTACAAAGTAGTTGACTTGTAGTGCACCTAACCAATGCTTAGCTAGGATGGGCCCAATAAGTAATTTGTTTATTTATTAAAATGGGTTAAGGGTTGATTCCAACCTACATATATTTGATGAGAGACTATCTTAGTGGCACATTCATTTTAAGAAATCATAAGAAGATATTGTGTGGTGTCGTTATACCTCTAGGTTATTCCTTTGGATTGAGTGTAAAGAATATTAGGGTACAGCAATGACCACCATACATTTTGTGTGGTGGTATGAGATATGGGTTCTATTTTTAACAGATTTTCTGTTATTAGAGGCTTGGATCATTTCATTGTATAGCCAACTATTGATAAAAAACAACATTTTTCCAAATTTTGGGGATGACAGTTTTTCTCGAATTTTGGGGATGATGGGGAATGAAAAACAATATATAAAAAATAATATTTGAATTTTTAAAATTTAGATAAACTAAAAATACCTAGAAATAACTTGAACAAACCAAAAGAAGTTGGAATTAATTGTATCCATAATATTAACCTATTTGATACGTTGATAGTGATAACCATAGATATAATGTGAAGCATGGTTTATAGTGACAAATGCCAAAAAAGGATTATTGCATCATGCATAGTACATAGGTGGTGGGTACATTGAGCAAGAAGCTCAAAAATTGGATTCATTATTCATGGATATGTTGGATACTACTTGTCATCACTAGAATTGTTGGACTCAACCGCCTCCTAGAATGAGACCCCAACTGGCGACATGTTGTGATCCTCATTGTAGGGATATTCTTCTATTGAGGTGTCTTGTGATCAATAAGACACAAAACACATTTTATGTTAATAAGATTCTTGCCTCTCCTAGAGGTCAGTTTGCTCCTCGTAATAGAGTGGATGAAGCTATATGTTGACCAATTCCTCTCAACAATAGAGGAACTAGAAACTTGCAAGAGGAAGCAAATGGCAAGTAGACACAACAATTGTAGAGACCCATATAGCTACGATCGGCTATTTCACTTCTCTTGTGCTAAAGTGGTCTTATCCATCCAAGTTGAACACTTATAGCCATCAAGTTTAGACTTTAGTAATTGCATCCACTTTGTTCTAATCTCCAATGCTTCACTTGGACTCTACATTTTCTTGAAAACCTTCACGAGCTCACACCATCATCATTGATGTGGACAACTCTACTGACCTTTTGACAAACCATTTAGGATTCATTGCATAGGTGGCCATGCATACAGGATTATTTAGCTTCTCCCACTTTTGTTGAATAATAGGCTGAACATGCTTGTGGTAGAACTCTAGGGCTAGGTCTCTCTCATGAATGGCAGCCTTCATTTGGCCAAGCATGCTATTAATGCACTTGTAGGTTTCCCCAAGCTGTGGAGTGTCATAATCCTTGTATTTGATGTCAATGAAAATTGAGGATACAAAATATGTAATGTATCTCACATCTGACCATAACACATCATTGACCACGACCTTTTTCACCCTTTCCCCTTGTTTGGTCTTGGACAACCCCTATCTAATCCACTTGTGCCATGATCATAAGTTGCAAAGGCTCTTGCAACTCAAGCATCCTTTGTGGTGGAATTAGATATGAAGGAAATTGGGTCTCAACTGGCTTGAGGAATTCCTTCCTTGAAAAGGATTGAAACAATGCGAAGGAAGTGTGGTGGTTGCAAACAAACATTTGTACCTCCCTTGCATTTGCCACAACTTTCTTGACCCACTCTAATTTATTGATGTCCTGCAATGCGCTGTTCATCATGTGCACTTAACAAGGGGTCCAAAAGACTTGTGTGCGGGTGGGCTCAACCAATTTGCCTACTACTCTACACACATATGCTGCATTAGTGACCACCTACACTACATTTTGGGGACCAATCTCTTCAATGTCATCTTCTAGGATTTGGAATAAGAACTTTGCATTTTCTGTTTTCCAGAGTAGTTGATTGCCTTAAGGAAGTAAGGCCATCCTTACATGAAATTATAATATTGATGACTGCATGGTGTTTGATATCAGTGCACCCATCTATGGTGATGCTGCAGCCATGAGAGACCCATGTAGTTTTCATCTCCTCCATCAACACATTAACCTTGGAAAATTAACTCTCCAAGATGGTGCGAAGTTGTTTCCCTAGGAGGCACAAAAGAAGTATCTATGTAAGTTACCTTAGCCATAGCCTCTTTGAAATAAGAAGAGCAAGTGACATGGAATGGAATGCCATTGGCAATGAAAATTTTGGCATGGGCATCGTTTGTCTCATTTTGAGCTTGTGAATTAAACATTTCCATAATTGTATTACAAGTTGAATCCACGACTTTTCATTTCCCCTTAGGCTCCACTCCACTCACCTCAAAAGATGGAATTGTAGGAAGAGTGGACCTGAAACCTTTGTGAAATTTCTAGAGGGGGGGATTGGTGTAGATGGAGTGGAGAAATCTCCTTTAAACAATTTGATAAATTCGGCCCTTTGATTAAGTGTGAGTTCCTCATGAATCGCAACCCTTTTGCCAGCGATATGAAGAAAATGTGCATTGACCTTGGTAAATGATTCCATGCCAAGTAAGAGAGCAAATATTGCACTTCCAAAGCTGTTTCCCCCCTAAATTATTTGCTGTGTGTGTCTCAATGATGTTAGCAAACTGTCGCAATTTTTTTTTTGGTAAAATGTTCCCTTGGCCCATTGGGCAAGCAATTTAGAAGGGCAATCAAATTTCTAGGCAATAACACTTGCAACTGATCTTTCAATCTGTATTGTCTCTTCTTTGTCTCCTCCATCTACTCATTTATACTACCTATTTCCTTCATCACCTTGTAATACTTATCATGGAAACTCATGTTGACACTACAAAAACAAAACAGCAATACAGACCAAAAAAATAGCAAGATGTTCTAAAAAACAGCAACATCTCAACCCATTTTAAGTGCGTTTTCAAAAGTTTATTTGCAAAAAAGTAAAAAACAACACATATGGTGAGCGCCAAAACTAAAACAACATATTAAACACTTTGCATCTATATTTCTGAAGCCCAATTGCAAAAAAATATAAAAACAACAATTTCTTTCATTCTATCACTTAAAATTAGTGTTCCATGGGGATGCGTCCCCTCTAAAAATCCAGCCATTTTTGGGATGGGAACATTCTCAGGACGTGGGGACTCTAGGGAAACATCCCCTTATCGTCCTGCCGTCACCACCGCCTGTCAGGGGACATCTGCCTCAAAGAGGGGATGTTTTTGGGGCATCCCTTTGTTTTGGGGACTGCAAGGAGAGGTCGGGATGTCCCCGAGACCCTTAGGGGACTCATTCATGTCTCCTGAACACACTGGACACCTAGGCATTCCTCGCGTCATTCAACTCAAAAGTGCATGTAAAGTACAAGATTTTTTTTGATGTTTGTGCCAGTAACTCTTGTTGCAAGGTGTGCGCCCTTGGTCTCCTTGTGCTGTGCAACGCAGTGCTTCGGTTTGTGACAAGGCTTAACCGCTTCCCGTGGATTCATTAACTCTGGCGGTTGTATCGGGCATTAATAGGTTGATCTTTTGGTGCATCGGCAACCGTCTTGCTAACAATTGGTATCAGAGCCCGGGTCACGGGTTCGAACCCCTCGCTTGCGCTGGGGGGGATTGTTGCAAGGTGTGCGACCTTGGTCTTCTTGTGCTGTGCAGTGCAGCACTTGGGTTCATGACAAGGCTTAACCGCCTCCGGTGGATTCATTAACTCTGGCGGTTGTATCGAGCATTAACAGGTCGATCTTTTGGTGCAACGGCAATCGTCTTGCTAACAACCCTAACACTAATGGTTTATGGGTCCCATCCACACCCTAAGCAGTCACCAAAAAGTGAGAAAGGCTGCAAGATTGGGAGTATTAGGATAGGAAAAGTGAGAGCAATAGCAAGAGAGAGAGCATTAGTCAAGTCTTCATCGGTTGAGTGCGAGCATTAGGAAGAGTGAGGGCAAAGCAAGAGGAAGAGCAATTGCCAAGTCTTTGTGGAACACTAAAAAACTATGTAACCCTCATCATTTAGACTGGTTAGATTTTTTAGCTCCACTGTTAGTTTTCTAAAGAATGAAGATTTGGTTAAAAATAGTATGGACTTGGTGTTGCAAAAAACATAGTGATAAAATTGTGAAAATGACATGCGCCTTGAAGGTTTGTGTGGTTTTAAAGGCCTTAATTTAGGCTTGGTGGCAAGGTCTATGCCTCTCAACTCTGTATTGCCTTGTGATAGTGAATGTGCTAGGGGCACTGCCCCTGGACCCCCACAAGGGGTGTTGCCTCTCAACCCTACCGCCGACCCATCGCCGTCCCAAAATCTAGGCCCTTGGTTCCCTCGTCCTTGTGACTTGTCCCCCCCATCCTCTTGTCTTGAGACTCCATGGAACATAGCATAAAATTCAAACCAAAAAAAATTCTGAATATTAATACATTGAACCAATGGATGATGAGAAAAATCATTTTCCAATCGATCAATGTGTTGAAAAATCAGATTGAAAAAAAAGAAGAAAAAAAGCACAAGCTTTGAGTTTGGCATTTTGCAAAGGATAAGAAAATCAGTCAATGAGTAACATACATACTTGGTTTTGCAAGAAGACCTTCCACTTCCTCTTCTTCTATTTTCTTCTTTTTGTCTTATTCTCTTTGGCTCTGTTCTTCTCTTTTCGTGATTGCAATAGAGCAATGGACATGGGTTTTAAAAGATTTTTTGTGTTGGAGGGCTAGAATGTTTCTTTTTGTTTTTTTGGCTGTTTTTTTTTCAATGGACAACATGGGGTACACCCTGATCTCCTTGGTATGGTTGAGGGATGTCAAGATGCCCCTTGGCTGTCATGGGACGCTAGGGCACACTCCCTGCATAGTCAAAACCAGGATACCCCTCTTTTAGGGGGTACCTTGGGGACATTGCAAATATTTTAAGAAACAAAGGCAAGTGGGGTTTGATGTCCGGTGGGGAACCTAGATAAAATTGGTAGTTATCAATTACACCACAAAGATTATATTTTATATGGTAACCGGTTATGGGGAATTATTGTCATTTCTAAAAGTAGAGTTCGTGTCTAGACAATATGGTTTTCTATTCTTAATAATTATATACTAAATCCAACATAAAAAAATTAGAAAAGATAGTATAGTATTCATGCATTATTCATTGTGCAATGTATTTGCATGTGTATTTATATATGTGTGTCTAGAGAGAGAGAGAGAGATGCACAAACATATATACAAGTATTTAGGCACATGCATGCCTACGTATGTGTAGCTGGATATATAGGCATGTTTGTGCCTTTATACGTGTATATATGTTTGTGCATGTCTATATAGAGATATATGTTGGCATTAGTTATTCTAGATATAACTGAAAATTTATTGAAATTTCATGAAAAATTCTTTGGCAACTCATGTGGGAAGATGTAAACCGGGCTGAATAGATAAAAATAATGTTAATTGGAGGTTTATGAAGCAATATATAATATAGTATATAAATGCTTATAATTATGTGGAATAAATTTGACAAAAAGAAATCCTTTGATAGGAATATTGCCGCAACTACTAGCATTAGATGATAAAAAGTATTGCAGTGAGGCTGGTCTTTACAAACCATTGTAATGATCAAATAGTGGTAGTTGTGGGTGAACTTAATGAAATGACTAATATTAATTTATTGGAGAATAAACATAGTGCAGAGCATTTACAAAATATTGTAAATGATAAGAGTTTACATTAACATGAAACTTGCAAGAAGATCTATTGTAGTATACTAGATAAACTTAGATGCTGCTGAAACTTGGGCAAATCTATTTTCATCTTGGAAGGCAAGTTAACAAAATGTTAAATATAACTAACAAATACTTGCCAAGACTTTATGAGTCTGTCTACTATGGTTTATAGGTTGTGTGTTTGGTTAAATTTCAGAAATGGAGACCATTTATAAAGTGGTGGCTGGATTAAAATAATAAAAAGTAAATCAATTAATGTAATGTATGCTCAAAGCTCATTGGTGCAAAGACATTAATGAAGTTGTTGATGGAGTACTGGAGATTCTAATTATGTTAGCGGAATCAATACTATCAACTATCAAGTGTCAACAGGAGGCTTTAGCGAAAAGTTGTTATTGGTGGTGGCCTTTGGGAGTGTATTTATGTGGACAATTCTGAATTAATCATCACTTTTTATTCCAGATAATTTAAACTCTCTATGTGCCTTCATAGATGTTCAGTACGTGTGCAATCTGATTTCACCTCTAAATGCTGTTAGAAAAACATGCACACCCATTTTATGTTTACAGGATCCATTTGGATAGGTTTATTAGATTAGTTTAGTGCACAAATATATGAATAGAGGAAAATGCTTACATAAGCACATCATACCCACTTACTTATTATGTATGTGCAATAATTGCAGAATAACATTGGAAGAACTGGTCTCCTACAGCACAAAATCGACCCCATATAGTTCAATAGTTTGCATTCTGAGGTCAGCAATTCAATTGGGCCATCTAGACCAGCTTATCCTACCTTAGGAAGACTGTTTTATCTTTCTGAGACAGATTTATCACTGTTTATAAGGAAGTGGAGTTATCACAAATGGCAGCCAAAATGGTGGTGGATGAAAATGATTAGGTGGTTTGTGATTTGATGGAAAATGATTGGATTTAGAATGCTTTTGTTACTGTAATGTCCCCTTTTGGAACAATACTAATTTTACCCTAAATTATCAATTTCCAAGCAAACAAAGATTTAGAGAGTACCTTGGCTTGATTTAATTCTTGTAAACAAGTTAGAAAATACTTACAATAATATTTCTCACAGTCAAGTTTACATGATTAACAAACTCATAATGGCATTATTAATCCAACTAAACCTAACTATTTAGGAGACTCAACCATAAGAGAGTTGAGGAATGTGACTTCGATGGGGTGTCTTGGATCCTCTACCCTAGGCCCAAGAGCGGATATACCATCCCCCTTGGCCTCATATGGCGCATGACATCCATATGAGGTGGTCTACCTAATGAGGTATCCGTTATCCTGTTCCCCCTCATCTTGTCATTTCCTTTCCCTTTCTCTATGACTGGTTCCTTTGAATTTTCATGTCTATGATAGGAGAATGAGATAACAAAAGGGTGCCCCGGAAGCCATCTCTTCTAAGCCCAAGGGCAGTACCCTTTGTACCCCCTTGGCCCCAATGGGATTATCCAATCCCCCCTATAGGGGTGGCGTACCTAGAAGAGTGCCCCATTGCCGTATCCCCCTTGCGCCATATTTCTTCTATCATAGTAACCATAACACTCATACAAAATTCCATATTAACACATTAGTTCCAAACGTATATACAAAATAATCAGTTTACATGCACATTGGATAATTAAAACAATAATACATAAGCCTCATTATCATACATATATTAATAAGAGACTCCTACCAAGACTGCTGCTATTCACTAAAATATACTCTTGCCTGATTGCTGGTCTCTTATGCTTTTATTGCTGCAGATTAAAAAACTCAGAACTGATGTATGTCCTCCTTGATTCCATGCCTTCCTCCTCCCTATAATACCTACCTTTATAGCCATCAATGGAGATGTCTTTAGAGAGGGGATGCGTCTGTTCTGCAGATTGCATCCCTTCATTACTGATCTGCTGACCCTTCATTACTGATCCGCTGCCTTTCATTTCCTTTAAGGATTGATGTCTTTCATTCGCCGCTGCCTTGGATAACATTCACTTTAATATTTATTTATATATATTAATAATCATATTTATTCCACGTTTTATTTCATCGCTGGTTTTGATCTTTATTTATCATTGTTTTATTCACCAACAAAGTCATTGTCTTCTGCTTTTAGTGATCGCATGGTCTTATATATCCCAGCTAATCGCTGCTCTTGATTCGCAGCCTCCGAGTATTGATATATGATATTTATTATTATAGTATTTTCAAATAAGACATTTGTTATGGTAAAATCTTGATATATTAATAATAGAGACAAAGGCTCTATATAAAGAATTACAATACAGATGTTTCTAAAAGAAACTAAAGCTAACAAACAACATAATTAGAAACAATCTAAACTAATAAGATTACAATATTGACCATTAAATAAACTATGCAAATATTATTTTAATACCCTCCCTTCATGGTCAATCTATCAACTACACCAAGGTGTCCCCTAAATTTGACAAACTTTTTCGGGCTCAGAGACTTGGTGAGAATATCTGCAGTCTGGTCCTCAGTTGGAACATACTGCAACATCACTGATCCATCTTCGACAAGCTAGCGAATGAAATGACAATGAAGTTCAACATGCATGGTTCGTTCATGGAAGACTGGATTTTTGGTAAGTTTCAGCACCCCTTGATTGTCACAGTACAAGGAGAAGGGCTTGCTTGAGACATTTGCATGTTAGAAAGCATCCTTCGAAGCCAAACTGCCTCACAAGCTGCTTTAACAGTTCTCTGATATTCAGCTTCAGTTGAAGAAAGAGCCACTGCCTGTTGCTTCTTGCTAGTCCATGTAAATGCACCTGTACCCAAACTGAAAACATACCCAGAAGTAGACTTCCTGTTATCAATAGAACCTATCCAATCTGAGTCTGTAAAGCCAATCAACTTAGGATCTTTGCACTTGCCATACAGAATGCCAAAGTCGGAAGTGCCTTTCACATATCTCAACACACACTTCATTGCAAGCTAATGTTCAGCTTTAGGGGCTGTCATGAGGCGAGAGATGTAGCTCACAACAAAACTGAGGTCAGGTCTAGTGGCAGTGAGATAAATGAGGCTACCCACTAGTTCCCTGAACGTCGATTCATTCTCCATAGGTGAATTTGAGTTGGCGGATAGTTTCAGCCCTTTCTCCATAGGTGTAGATGCAGGTTTGCAATCATTCATCTGAAACTTATCAAGCAGACTTCGGGCATACTTGGAATGAGAGATAAAGATGCTACCATCTGTCTGCCAAACCTCTACACCTAGACAATAATGCAGAACTCCCAAATTTGTCATGTCAAATGATTGACTGGGATTATGTTTGATCTCCTCAATAAAATGTTCCGAGCTGCCAGTAATGATCAGGTCATCAACATAGACAACAAGAAAAAGAATATCATCACTAGACTGTTTGACATACAGTTTAGAATCAGAAGGACTCCTCCGAAAACCATGATCAACTAGGTACTTATCAATTTTCATGTACCATGCCCGAGGAGCCTGTTTAAGGCCATAGAGTGCTTTCACAAGTTTGCATACCTGGTGTTCTTTACCAGCAACCTTGAAACCAAGGGGTTGCATCATATAGACTTCTTCTTGTAATTCCCCATTGAGGAATGCACTCTTGACGTCTATTTGATGGACTTTCCATCCAAACTGGGCTACAATAGCGAGGACAAGCCGAATGGTACTCATTTTTGCAGTGGGAGCAAAAGTCTCCTCATAATCAATGCCCTCTGTTTGTGAGAACCCTTTGGCTACTAATCGAGCCTTATACTTATCAAGAGTTCCATCAACCTTATACTTAACTTTATACACCCATTTGCAGCCAATGGGCTTCTTCCCAGGTGGAAGATCGGAGAGGACCCAAGTGTTGTTCTTTAGAAGACTATGATGATCAGCTTCCATAGCCTGTTCCCACTCAGGTATGCCTTTAGCCTCTGAATATGTTTGAGGCTTAGAGATGTTGTGAATGTTGGCCATAAGAGCAAAATTAATTGCATTTTGTTGCTTGCTCTTTTTTCGAATAGATCTACCCTCAATTAATTCATCATCATGAAGATCACCTATGGTCTTAGCCCACCATTTAGGTCAGAGAGAAGTACCAACATCTGAAATAGGAGGAACAATATCACCTGGGGTAGCTGGAACAAAGTTATCTGGATGAGGATCCAGATTGTCCTGAGGAGGGGCGGGTGGTGTAACATTATGCCGAGGTGCCTCCACAACTGCAGAATCTCTCCCATCAGGTGGTGCTAGGGGAAGGCGAACACCCAAATCAGAAGCCTTCAGAGGCTGATCCTTAGGGCTCACAGTAGGAGAAGACAGATAAAAGGGCCCACTAGCTTCATCAACCACAACATTACGACTGAAGATGAGACGATCTGTATCTACATCAATCAGCCTATATGCCTTATGATTATCACTGTAACCAGTGAACATGAGTTTTTGGCTCATGAAATCTAGCTTGGTGCGCTTGGCATTTGGAATCCATACATGAGCAGTAGAGCCGAAGACATTCAGGTGGCTGACCTTAGGCTTGCGTCCAGACCAGGCTTCTTCAGGAGTCATCTTCTTAACGGCATAAGTAGGAGATTGGTTCAGAAGATAAACTGCAGTGTAAAACTGCTTCAGCCTAGAACTTCTTAGGGACATTTGTATGCTCCAACATAGAACGAGCCATTTCAGTAATGGGGCAATTTCAACGCTCAACAACACCATTCTGCTGAGGGGTGTAGGGTGTGGTAAGTTGGCGCTTAATGCCATGTGCAACACAGAAATTGGAGAAGTCAGAAGAACAAAACTCCCCCTATTATCAGACCTAAGAGTGACTATTTGAGAGCCTGACTCTTTCTCAACTAAGGCCTTAAACTGCTGAAATATACTAAACACCTTTGATTTGTTTTTAAGAAAATACATCCACATTCTTCTACTAAAATCATCAACAAATAATAGAAAATATCTGGACCCAGTAAGTGAAGGAGTGTTCATTGGCCACATACATCAGCGTGAACCAACTGTAATACCATGGAAGCTCTCCATGCGTCACCATCTGAGAATGGAGTCCGATGCTTCTTTCCAGCCTGACAAGCCCTGCAAACTACATGATTCTGAGTCTGAATCTCAGGTAGACCACCAACCAGACCCTCCCTAGATAATTGAGAGAGATAATGCACATTTAGGTGCCCATAATGCTGATGCCAGAGGTTGCTGATGGAAGTACTTCTGGCTGCCATGGCATGTTCTTGAGAATCACCTGAATCAACAAGTCTACAAAGACCATGATCCTCAAGTCCCTTAGCAACTGTAATGCAAGTCTCTCTATCAACAATGTTGCATGTATGCAAATTGAAAACAATATCTAGCTGAGGAGAGTGACGCATAATCTGACTAACTGATAGCAGATTCAGCTCCATGCCAGGTACAAAGTATACATTGAGAAATATTAAATTTCTCCCTCTAGATTGAATCTGTACGTTGCCCTTTCTGACAATAGTATACTCTTCGCCTCCTCCAAAGATAACAGAATCTCTGAATGGCGTGTACTCAGTGAACCAATCTCGACGATGAGTGAAATGCTGAGATGCACTTGAATCAATATACCAGGCAGAGGATTTAACATGATCTTCGGGTCTTTTGGCCATAAAGGCATAGAAAGCAAGCTCCTTCTGCTCAGTGTGCTCTGCAATATGGGCTTTAGGTTTAGGCTCTCCT
This sequence comes from Cunninghamia lanceolata, assembly GCA_027924645.1. Classification (NCBI taxonomy): domain Eukaryota; kingdom Viridiplantae; phylum Streptophyta; class Pinopsida; order Cupressales; family Cupressaceae; genus Cunninghamia; species Cunninghamia lanceolata. The sequence goes on from BSBN01000618.1 coordinate 1,624,597, forward strand.
TGCTTGGACTTTTAAGAAGCCAAGCGTTTTTGGCAATCTTTCTTCATGTGACCATACTTGTGGCAATAATTGCACTGAATATTCTTCTTCGTGGAGGTGTCCTGGGATTGACCTTGGCTGGTTTGTTGAAAGGGCTGATTTTTGCTCTTATTCTTCTGAAATGCCTTGGCAGTAAATGCCTGTTCTGTGGAGGGTAAACTAGCAGCGCTTCCAAACTGTTGTTTCCAACGATCTTGCTACAGAAGTTTGTTGCACAAATCAGGAAACTTCAGTTCAACATTCGTTGATGTAATGTTGAGTGTCTCGATAAAGTGTTCATATGATTTGGGCAGATTCTTCAGAGTTATGACCACCATATCTTCCTCCTCCATTTTCTGACCAATAGCCTCTAGCTGATCATAGATATCCTTGATCTTTGTCAAGTGCTCTTGTAGAGTTGTCCTCTCATCCATCATGATGCAGAACATGTTCTTCAGAAAGAATGCTCGGCTCTTGTCGGATGTTTCATGAAGATCTTTCAAAAGATCCTAGATTTCTTTAGCAGTTTTGCCAAATGGCACCTGAGGCAGCAGATCATCAGTAACCGAAAGTTTGATAAGCATTACGGCTTCCCGGTTGCGCTCATCAAATTTGTCCTGGTCCTTTCTGGCTGTTGCAGGGCAAGATTTTGTACCCAAAATGATTTTATCAAGGCAACGATATTCAAATATCGTCATCATGCATTGCTTCCACATGTTGTAGTTGCAACCATTGAACTTCTGACTGTTTTCCAACAAAATGTTGGTCAAAGACGCCATCACAAATGCTGAAGTCAAAAAATGGTGCGATTTTCTTTCAAATCCACCAAAATGGAGCCGAAGTTGACTGCAGAGGGCTGGTGGACTGGGGTTGGTACCTTAGGCGCTAAGCGCTTGCTGGCGGCTTGGTTTGTGTTTAAGCCGCTGGTCTGAGCGCTTGGCGGCAAGGATTGTGACCACGACTGCAAACCGCTGCTAAACAAACCTTGCAACAAATATAGACTTCGACCAGCGATCGCCGAAGCTCAAGGACAGTCAATAGACTGCGACCTGCGACCGCTTGCAAGGAAATGACCATATAATATTGAACGGTGACCACAGTGTTTTGAAACCGCCGACAGATGAAACTGACGCGGAAGCCGAAGATGCCTGCGTGAAGGCCGAAAGCCGAAGCCTATGCAGAGAGACGAGGAGCCGTACGACTTGTACGACTGTTTGTACGGATTTTTCGTAGAGAGCGCAAGAAAATTTTAAAAAAATTGTGTTCTCGTTCGAACCCGCTCTGATACCATGTTGTGGTAAAATCTTGATATATTAATAATAGAGACAAAGGCTCTATATAAAGAATTACAATACAGATGTTTCTAAAAGAAACTAAAGCTAACAAACAACAAAATTAGAAACAATCTAAACTAATAAGATTACAATATTGACCATTAAATAAACTATGCAAATATTATTTTAATAACATATCATATATTTATAATATATGATAATAATTACATTTATATTTATTTATATTTGTTATTCATATTTATTTTATATAATAATATATCTTGTTAATTAAATAGATAATAACTTTATATATTTATGATATTTAAGTATTTATATTTATATAATAATATTATTTATTAAATATTAAATAATATGTCTATATGCAATTATTTTTATCACTCTAACACCATGTTTACAGAAGCAACTTCACCGTCTCTTATCATGATGTTTAAATCTTTAATTTAAACAATGTCTTAATATCGGGATATCACAGTTACTTAAAGAATTTATCTGACACAGGAGGTTGTTTCTGAACAATTTGGGGGGGACACTTTTTCAATTCTTGGGGGGATAATAGTTGGTCAATTAATTGTGCAAATCAATACAGAGGGTCTGGAAATATATATCTTAGAATGCTTACATTTACAATAGGGCAGAAATGCAAGATGCTACATAGAGCATAGAATGAGCTAAGAATTGCAATAAAATATGGAAAGAAAATCAAGAGCCAAAATATGAGAAAAGTCATGAAGTTGTTGCGTATGTATCTATAAGAACTGAATAAGGTTGATTATAAAGTTGTCACCTATGCTTTTATAAGAATTGAATAAAGTTGATTATAAATTATGATAGACTACTTGTTGGATGTTGTGCATTGTATTTCATGTAAGTTTTAGTCTTGTATTTTTTTTTGGTGGTAAATTTCCTTTGTGGTTGCCCTTTGGCTTAGGTGCCATGACTGGGTATCTCTTTCATCAAATTCACCTAGGACTTGTGCCTGGCCTTGTCCACTGGGGTACACCTCACCCAGAATTGGATGCAGTAGTTTACTTGTTCAACATTCAACATATACACGTCTAAGATTTGTACATTTAAACATGTAACATGTCTCCTGGGGATTTGAACACAGGTCTTAACCATGAAAGGCCTGATTATTTACCATTCGAGCTCATCCCATTTGTCATTAGGCTTTAGCATTTTAATAAGCACTGTCAAGATTTGATTAGTTTATTCCCGGCTATGTTGATTTTGAGGATATGATACAAAAATCTAACAAGCCAGTAAGAGTTATGAGAAATAGAAAAGGAAAAGAATATCGATTGAATGATCAAATGAGCCACTAGTGGAGGCTTCTCAGAAAAAATATTTGTTCATTAAAGAGGACTCAGTGGGTGCTGTGTTTTCTATGGAATGAGTGATGTGACAACTACGGAAAATGCAATCAGGCATTTATCTGTTATTTGTCTCAAATGGTGTATGGAATGGCATATTATAACATTATGCCACATAACTGTACAGAATCCTTGTACATGTGAAAATATGTGATATGAAGGGTGTTAGAAGACAGCCAAGCATGATGCTATTTCCTGTGTTTGAGCATGATTGGATAATTAATGATCTAGGCCAACCCAGGCTCCATTTGGATAAGTCTTCGGATTAATTTGATGTATAAACATGTATGTTGAGGTGAACCTCCTATTTTAAGCATATTGTCACCATTTGCTTGTCATATGAGTATTATTATTGCAGAATAACAGTCAGGTGCAGGTCTCTTAGGGTGAAGGAATCGACCCCCTGTAGTCAGGCTAATTATATTAATTCTAAGGCCTGCTATTCTGTAGGGAGCGTCTAGATCACTTTGCCCTGCCTTTCAAAGACTATTTCAGTGTTTTTTGAGACAGATTTATAAACAATCTATGACATTTTTTGAGTCAGGTACAGGAGGTAGAGATATTTCAAATGAAAACTGAAATTATAATGTAGAAAAACTCTTATGGTTGATTTTTGCCTGATGATACATGATCAGATTGCTTATAGTAGGACATATATCTCAGTGAATCGTCAGAGTCTGAAAAATAATTATTTAGAATGATTTTGATGATTTCAGAAATCATCTCAATCATGAGATTGTTTTCTGAACAGTTTCAGGAAATGAAATTCCTGATTCTTGTAGTATTTGTGCTGTTTATTCTATATATTTTTCTTCTTGTTTTTAATTTTAAAAACTGCTGGCTATCAATGTGATGTATATTTATGCAGGTGAAAATTTTTAGTTAACTGTGCATTCTTCCATCTAGAAAGAATCCATTCCTGCTTTGATTTATTGCTGAAGCTATTTATGGTTGATAGTAGTTTCTATCAAGAACATTATTATTATTATTTCTTTCTGTTGTCTTAAAGAAACATTCTTGTTATATATTGCAGATTCAGGATTTCTAAGGACTCTTGATTCTAGCATCAAGCGTAATACAGCAGTCATAAAAAAACTAAAACAGATAAATGAAGAGCAGCGAGAAGGACTTTTGGAAGAACTTAGATCCGTGAACTTGAGCAAATTTGTGAGTGAAGCAGTAACAGCCATTTGTGATGCAAAACTTAGAAGTTCAGACATCAATGCAGCTGTGCAGGTGATTGATATTAGACCTTATGTCTTTTCTTACGCTGCACTCAGATTCATTGCTTATCATCGCCTGCATTACTACGATGTACATATGAAATTATGTGACTGTTGATCAAGATTCTATAATTAGCTATTTATTGTTTATTCTGACTATTTCTAATGATATCTTTCTTAGGAATGCCAACTTATTACTGAAAGGTTTAAAACCTTTTTGGAGTGACAAATTTCTCTTCCTAGGATTGGCTTATCTTATAGGAAGCCTTCCTTAAATACAACTTAGCATTAATGCGTGGGCATTATTAATGTCTATTAACCCATCCATGATAATACAGCGCCCATGTGTCACCTATGTGACATTCATCTTCAACATCAACAAATGAACTTTTAAATTTCTTTTTCCCAAGATGGTGGTTCTCAATTTGGTTGTGCTAAGATGGACTTGCTTTGCATGCCTTGACTATCTATGTGAAATAAAGAGATTGAGCAACATGAAATTGAATACAATTATCAAGGAAGAATTTGCCAGTGACATCGTCTACCTTTCTTGTGCCTGTATGTTAAAAAAAATTGTAACCAGGTTTGAACCTGAACCAGTGGCATTTCTTTTCCCATGTATGAGTTGGAACTGCTGAAGTTGTAGAAACATGCCTAGATGTCGTAGAGGAAAGGCCACTAACAGAGGGTGTGGAGATCTCCCCATCATACAATCTAATTATTTTCGCCCTCTCCTCAAGTGTGAACTTATTATGAATCTCAATCCCTCTATCAGATATATAGGTTTAACAATTATAAGAATGATGTTCTATTCAAGGTTTCAAATGTTACATTCCTAATGCAGAACCCTCCTTGAATTATGCAACTTGTTTGTGTCAAAAGTTAATGCAAATGACTGCAAAGAGTTTCTCTTGTTGAATGGCACTTGACATATTGGGCCTACATTTTGGAAGGGTAATTTAGAAATAAATTACTCCCTTCAGTTTGAGTCCTGTCAACTCTTTCCCCTTCTCTTTTACTGCCCATTTCCTCTATAATGTCATATTCATTCTCATCATGGTCATGTAGGTATCTCATCTTGGTCCTGAAAGAGAAGACAACAGTATAAAAACAAATGGAAATATTTTAGCTAATTGCAAGTGTCAAATTACCAAAACAAAAAAAGAAATAATTTTTTAGCCCATTGCCAGTCTAATGAAAACTATCATTTAAAAAATAATCCATTTCCACTGGAAAAAAATGTATAAAACCCTTGGCAATTTTTTCACCATTCAGCTCTGTTTTTTTTTTGCCAAAAATCTCTGTTTTTAGGGTTGTTTGGGTGTGGGTTTCAGCATACATTTGAGGATTCCATTCTGATTTTCTCTGGAACAGATCTTTGGCTGCAAGTTACTCCATGGTAATAGTCTTTACTGTTGCAATAATGCAAACAAAATTAAACCGACTGACCTCCAATGGACATTCAGGACTCTAAATAAACTTGTGAGCTTCCCATCTTTACAGCAAAATAAAACTTGGTAGAGAAGCTCATCTGGTCTTGTCTATTTAATAGATAGTTTTCAGCTACTATGGCTGTGATTGCCCCAAGTGGACTATGATTGTAAGATTCGATTTTAAATTCCTCTCTTGATGAAAATAATTGCAAGCATATCTTCACATAAGAGTTTCTGTTCACGATGTTAAATCTGATTTGCATTAAGATTTTTTCATATGATGTGACATTTTATTTTGATAGAATTGACATCTTTGTAACCTAAGATCTAGCCATAATAAATGTGCTAATTATATTGTAGAAAAAATAAATCAATTACTAATCCAAATGGTACATGTATTGAAAATTTAAAAAATAAAAAAAAGGTAGGGATGCACAATGTTGTAACATCTACAGGTCGTTTGGATTGCAAAAGAGATCAACCTCAAAATCAGAACCCCATAGAGGATGAAAAAAGGAAATTAAAGTTAATGGGCAGGTTACACAAGGTATGAGGTCAGAAGATGTGGTTAATGGTTTGATAATCTTCTTGTTTGTGGGCAGGCTGGTTTTAGGGGAGATTATCAAACCATTGACCACATCTTCGCACTTGGAGCTATTATTGAGAAGGCCTTTGACTCAGTCCCAAGACACCTTCGTTCCCAGCAGATGCGTGATATTGGCATTACTGATTCTCTCATTTCCGCTACTTGGAGGCTTTATGAGACAGTTATTGGGCAGTTTCTTACTTCTCATGGTTTCTTTGACTTTGTCAAGAGCACCATTGGGGTCAAACAAGGGTGTCCTCTCTCTCCAACCCTCTATAGCATCTACATTGATGAGTTGGAAGAATTTCTTAGGCAACACACTCATCCGGGCAATGGTTGCACTTTATATGAGGTGGTTATTGTCATTCTACTTTTTGTTGATGATGTTGCTCTCCCTTGTCACTCCGCTGATGGTTTACAATGACAACTTGATGCCCTTGCTTCTTTTTGTGATCTCTGCCAACTTGTGGTCAAACTCAGCAAAACTAAGGTCATGATCTTTATTACCTCTAAATGGATTCTTTCTAGATTCCAGTTCTTTTATAAGGGAGCAGCCCTAGAGATCACATCTGCTTACACACACTTGGGAGTCCAATTCTCTGGTCCGTCCTTCAACATGAAGCTTGCCTCACATTCATGTCTTTGTAAGGGATATGCCTCTGTCTTTCTCCTGGAATGTTAGCATTTTCAGATCCACTTCCAGGATATCCCTTCAAAGATATGTCTTTTTGATACCATCATCAAGCCCACAATTTTTTACAGCTGAGAGATTTGGGGACCTAGCTTGTGATTTGTTGATTGGGTCTGTATTAAGAGGGTCTAGACTCTCATGCTACAACATTTTATTAGGTGCAAGTGTATTGTTCCTTAGAGCATTATACAAGCAAAGTTTACTGTCCAGCCATTGCGTCTTGAGACTATCTTCTGATTTATTCTTTACATACATAGACTCAGATCCATGGGTGACTCGGCTTTTGGTTGTGATAGATATCTGTATTTGTCTCTTCGCTCTTCTGAGAAGATTGCCTCACAGGGTGTAGTTTGGTGCCATCATTGTTGGTATTCCGAGACTAGCTCGCTCCTTTCTATTGGCATCTCTATTGATAGACTACCTCCTTTCATGTATTCCTTGGATGCTCCTCCTCAACTCCTTCCTTTGACAGAGACCATCACCAGAGCTGCTAGAAGGGACATTTACAAGCAATATGTCCAGGTCACTTGGACTTCTCATCTTGTGCCTCTTAGCTCGAAGCTTGCTTTTAACATTGAGCATTTCTTACAGGTCGAAGATGGTATTGTTTGCCGCCCTCACTATCTCCAACGTCATTGGTCACTTGGCTTGAGGTTTCCTCTTGGCCAAATGAGAGTGTGTTCCCATCAACTACGAGTTGAGACAGATCACCATATTCATGGCCTTGACTGGATCTGCCATCTTTGTACCCTCAAGGAGGTTGAGACCGAAGAACATTTCATCTTCAGATGCCACATTTATTATGAGATCTGTAAGATATATTATTGCATCTATTGGGACTTAGGCAACAATCTCTCTACTTTCTTTAAGTATTCAGATCAGCGGTGTTTGGCTCTTTATCTTTGGGAGGCCATCACCCTTTAGCACAAATCCTTACATGTGGTTTCTTGAAATTCTAGAGCCCCCAAGTTGATCACCTCCATCTTTCAACACATCCAGGAGCCTGGTAGCCTTGAATGTCCTTTGGATACTGCTACTTCTCTCATATAGATGCAGATAAACTTGTGAGACGACGTCTCTCACAACTTCAGCCTCAACATGTTCCCCCTCAGCATCTTGGTCCTGTTTCTTCCCAAAGGTGCGGCCTAGCTTCTTCATCGACATAGATCTACTCCTCTTTGGCCACCTGTCCAGTCATAGGGACAGTTGCATATTACGAGCCTTTTCACTGCTACAGGGGTTACTCCTTCGATGTTAGGTGTGATTCTAGTGGGAATACCCCTCCTGGCCCTCGACACTACCAGATGAGCATTATTAGATCTTGTATCGGTCCTTCACAGTGATTGATGATGGCACTAGTGACTTCACCATTCACTAGTCTTAATAGTGATACTTGATGTTCTTCAATTCGCCTTTGTAGCTACTCTTTGCTCTTTGGGGTTCTTGTTCTCCTTTCTTAGCTATTTGGGCCACTTGGTTTGGTGGTCCCCTATTGTTTTTGTATCTTTTATTTTTGTTCTTCCCCTTGGTGGGACTTTTCTAGGTTTTTCTTCCTAGAACTCTCTATTGTATACTACTTATCTTGAGTCCCATTGACCTACTTTGGTCATCTGTAGACATTAATATAATTTCTTTCTTTCTTTCTTTCTTTATCTTTTGTTTGCTGAGAATTCCGGAGAAAGATATTTGTGTCTATGATAAAAAGATTGCCTTTGCAGATCTGGCATGACTGAAAATGGAGTAGAAGCTCCTTTGGTAATTCGACTTGCCTTCTCTCCAACACTAGGCTCTTTTGAGACGTGATTGAAATTAATGGAAACCCATCTGCTAACAAGGCTCCTCTTATTCACTGCCCTCAGATAAATCCTCTATTCAACTGGTCTAGTCCAAATGTGTTGAGTGGAGGGGCAGCAGCTGGTACTAGCTTGGATGCTAGGGCAGCAAGCCCTTCTAGGTAATCCTTCAGCAAACGATGTGAAGAAAGAAGTTTCAAGCTTCTATGTGGTCATTATCAAGTTGCTGCTTTATTTGTTTATGTCCTAACCTTTTTCCAACTGAAGTTTTGTAAAAGGCAGCATTTGAGTTCAATACCACCTACATTTAGTGTTCTATTTGTAGCGATTAAGTAATTAGTCTAGATTGTTTTTGATATGTAAATTAAGAGATTGGGCCCTTTCCTATTATATCAATGATAAATTTTACAAAAGGATTTGCCATTAACAGGCCAAGATTACCATAGTATTAATTATTGATAGTCCCCAATAATACTAAAGGGTCCTCCATACTACACAGTATCCATACTGTACAAAATGATACTAAGATTAACTATGAACCATAACCAAAGAATCCAGCTTGAAAATCTGGATGAGAACCTAAAGAAAGCTTATCCCTATGTTGGAAGGAACCTGTTCCACCTTGGCTATCACCTCCCGATGGATCTCCTGAACCACTGGCACCAGCATCTTCTAACAACAAAGCAGGACATGAAACCTGGCCTCTGGTTCTCTGAACAGATCCATTGAAACCAACCCTTGAAATTCGTAGCTAGCCATTGGCACTGGATTTCTAGAAAAAGCTTAAGTTACTTCAAGGGCCTTCTCAAGGCCACTACTGAATTCTTCTTTCACATAATGAATGGTCAATGATTTCACCAAATCCTCGTCTTTGATGAAATCAAGGAGATTTGAGACAAACATAGAAGAAGTATCAGAATTAACCCTGCTCCTAGTTTCTCTCTCAAGAAAAGAAAACCCAGTTATCTTCTTTACTGCCATCTCCATTGGGCCTGACTGCAGCATGAAAATCTTACTCAAATGCAGGTCCAAGACTGGCCCCCCTAAATGATATCTCCCACTTCTGTGTAGAGATGAAATTTTGGCTCCATTGACAATGGCAGATAAGACATGAAGAGAAGATGCAAACTTAAAACAAAAACTCCCTTTTAAAAAAAAGTGAGGTCCATCTTAGCTGTCTCCACAATCCCTTTGCACATGCCAAGTGTGGGAAAAACAATCAAAGGAAAGAATGAAGCCCTATTGATATGCCATGATAATCAAAGGAAGGAAATATAAACAGATAGAAGCTGTATGGTTCCTGGGGCTCCACACGGCCTCTAAGCCATTCCATCTATTCATATTGTTATTAATTATTAAATCTTCACTTGAATTGATTTCATAATTTGCTAAAAATTCAATGACCCCATGTACTTCTCTATAGCAATGATGAAAAGAAAAGGAATCCATAGAGTCCAAAAATAGGCCAAGCCTCCTGAATGATATCCTCCAATTTTCAGTCCATAGATCCATGATTATGAATAGCATTGAATATTACCACAGAGTCTCCTACAATTTGCAGGAAGGAGATTCTACACTGCACCACCACCTGAAGACCTTGAGCCAAAGTGAATGCCTCAGCCTTGTTATTGGTTGCATCATTTAATCTCCTTGAGGTAGCTCAGACAAGAAACTTTGAAGGGTCCCTTTCACAGAACTGGCTCCCGAGGCCCCTGGAGTACCTCGTGAACCATCATTGAAGTTTAGCTTGGAGCAGAACGTTAGCGGTTTTCCTTAAGGAAGAGTTGGATTGAGCGCCAACAGCCTCATGAATGGGGTAGTCTAGTATTTTAATTTCTCTTTTGAGTCACTGGATTTGGTGGTAGATAAGTCTGTCCCCAGATTGGTTCTTAGTAGTTTTCTTTCTTTCTATGGTTTGGGAATGTTTACTGTGTCTGTATTTTTAACAGTTCAGAGGTTGTTGATGTGTGCTTATTCAAAATATTTTAATATAATCACTACTTCTAAATTTTTGAAAAAATAGATTGCAATCCTATCCTGCAATTAAAGAAATAAATAAAAATACAATATGCTTTATTCTTCTAGGAATATCATATGGTTTTTGTACAATGGATCATATATTTTGATAAATGCTCTTCAAGAGTCATATTTAAAGTGTGATGACCTGCTTAAAATAGATTGCAATTCCAATTTGCAAGCTAAGGTTCATTTTTGTGAGCAATACCTTCTAATGAACAAATGGATTCTTAAACAAAAGCTCCTAAAGTATTTTTTTTGTACATTGAATTGTTCTGTTTTTCTGAAAGTCATTTTATCTCACCTAACTTTCTAAGGAGGTAACACTTCTTGCAATATTTATTTTCAGTATTTGGAGTGGTGTAGGGCCTGTTTCACATGTAGTGTGACCTTATCATTATAGAGATCGTACAGATACTTATTATTGGTCATGATCATTAAATTAGTCCTTTAATTGTTGTAACTTGTCTTCATTGGTATTTTATAGGTGGCTGTTTGTTTATTTTATAATTGTAGAAGTATTACCTTTTCCATCCTTCTTTTCAGTTAGGAGCATGAAGCATTGAAATGTCTTAATTTCCAGGACACGAGTTAACAATTTGTTAGTCTTCGGTTTCATAACTCATTTATGGCACTTTATTTTGTAGGTCTGTTCATTACTCCATCAGAGGTACAAGGATTTTTCACCCACTTTGATTCAAGGGCTCTTAAAAGTCTTCTTTCCTGGTAAAGCTATCGAAGATGCTGATATAGACCGGAGCTTAAGAGCAATGAAGAAGCGAAGCACACTAAAGCTTCTTATGGAGCTCTATTTTGTTGGAGTTATAGAGGATTCTAGTTTTTTCATAAATATCATAAAAGACCTTACCAGCACAGAGCATTTTAAGGATAGGGACACTACTCAAATGAATCTATCATTGCTTGTTAGTTTTGTTCGTCAAGGGAGGGCCTTTCTAGGGCTCCCTCTTTCAGGCCAAGATTTACATGATGAGGTATTCTGTAGATGTTGATGCTTTTCAATTGAAGATGTCTTCAATTTTTTTATTTGGTTCAATGCTGGACAAAATACAGTTGTTGACATTTTTTGTGTACCCTTATTGTTGCATTTCTAATCAATAAAAATAATTTGACTTAATTTATTATGTTATTTTCCTTGATGAGTTAAATTAAATTGAAAGTACCTTACTAGTTCATCACAAGTGCAAGGTGGTAGATGTTTTTAGTATTACTCTTGCAATGCTATTTTTAATTGATTTGTTCAGGTTTGTTTTGTGTGTGAAAGGATTGATAATTGGAGTTTTTAGCAGTATAATTTATGTTTATTGCATAGTTATGAGACTTGGACTCAGGCAAGCTGATTTTTCACTTGAATCTATACCCAGGAAAAAAAAAAAACTCAGCCAAAGCTTGGCAAATTTAAAAAAGCATAAATATAACGAATTTTAGAGAGAAAGATGTTAATATGCATTTTATATTAAATCAACTTCAAATATATACACAGAACTAATCAATTATGTATCATACACATGTTTACACCAAGAAGGAATTAATGCGATATTGAAAGTTGAAAGTGGAAGAAGAGTTGCATCTATATTTTTAAAAATGTTTTCTTGTACACAGGAATATATTTAGAAGTGCATGGTGATGGCATTAATAAAAAAAAGATCATAAAAGACTAAACCGTAGTTAGCAGACTTGTTGATTACTCGGCGATTCCTTGTGAGTCCCAGATTGAGCAGCCCTAAACAAGGCCTGCAGATCCATTTCAGAGACTCAGTAAGTCTGGCTGAGTATAGGCCAAAATTTTCAAAAATTCATCTTTTTTGAAAAATATTTTTTTATCACACTTTTATACGAGTGTTGAGTCTATGCTGAGTTTTTGCCCAGTTTTGTGCTGAGTTCAAGTCTGAGTCAAAAATCAGCTTGCCAAGTTCGAATCTGGTAACTATGGAGTAAACTAAGGTTGAAAGGTGTCTGTGGGTATGCCACTCCTCCCAACACCAGATGCACAATATTGGACATTGCAATGCTTTATGTATATCTAGGAAGTGACTGCAGCCATTCTATTTGCAGAAGAGGTAGCAATAGGATCATCCTCCATAGCTTGTTTGCCTCTAGCTGTATGAGCTCACTCCTTCCCTAGCACTACAAGCATGGTTCTTTGTGAACATGGGTTTGTCATCCTTGGATCCTCTTTGATTGTAAGCCATGCCTCTTTAGCTTGATGGGCAATAATTCTTAATCAGCTCCTATAATCTTCTTTTGGTGAAGGCACAGGTTGTAATGCACAAATATGAGGTGATTCAACCTTTGCGTTGGCGAGCTATTTTGCTTTTTGGAGTGTGTGCTATAACAAACTCAATTCACACTCACAAACTAAGGTGCTACATGGTTGGACCCTAAGTCACCGCATTCGCCGAATTTCGGCGAAAAAATTCGAAATTCGGCGTATTTGTAAACGGTTTATAAAATTCGCCCTAATTCGTTGAAATTCGCTTAAAAAAAACGTATGGTGTTTTTATTAATAAATTGTATTGCTATAAAGTTCCTTTTAAGTTTAAAATCGCCTGCCGCTTTCTTTTTCCGCCGGTTCGGTTCTGTTTCAACACGGGAATATCCGCATATCCACATATTTAATATATCGGTTGTTCATGCATATTTAATACTAGTTCCATATTTGTTCCTATCGGTTTATTTTTTTATAACTTTTTTAATACTAGTTCCATCATTGTTTCCATCGGCTTATTCCTTGAACCTTCTATGGTGCAACGCAAGTCTTAGTTTATTTAATATATATATATTTTTAATTTTTAAAATAAAATTAGTTTAAAATGTAGTGAATGTACTATGCACCATATTTTTAATTTAAAATGTAGTGTATTTATTTAAAATTAGTATTTTTTATTTAAAATTTAATATATATATATAATAAAAATGTAGTGAATGTACTATGCACTATATTTTTAATTTAAAATGTAGTGTATTTATTTAAAATTAGTATTTTTTTATTTATATTTTTATTTAAAATGCAATATATATATATATTTTTAAATTTTTTTTTTCAAATTTATGTAGGCGAGTTTAATCACGAATTTTTTTTCCAATTTTTTCCTTACCGAATTTTTCCCGAATTTCATCCTTGCCGAATTCGAACCTAGTGACTTAGGTTGGACCAACATTTTAATGGCCATCCTAAGGAGGTTTGATGCCTTAGCATTGAAATTTTCTTGCCGTGCATTTGTAACTATAACTATTAAAACATTTTGATTTAAGTCTTTGAGTTCAATATTCAAATACAAAAAAATAATATTCAGTAATAAAAAAGGGAAAATATTAAAATCTATGTTCCCCCAAGTACCGGGGACGGGGACGGGCGGGGACGGGGGGACGAGTTTCGGGGACGGCATTTTTTTTGGCCATTTTTTAGGGGACGGCAGGGGACGGCTACTAAAATAATGTTTTTTTAAAAAATATAAGGAAATTTCAAATATTTAAATGATAACATTGATAAGGCATTCATTATAGACATTATAGAACATTAAAACATGCATACATAACCATAACATTACACTTTTTCAACTTGTCACATGAGAATTGGCTTGGACCAGTTCAAAGTATATGAGCTTCAGGCTTCAGCAAAATAGAATTGCAAGTTAATCAATCACATACGAACAACATATGGATGAACTGTGTGTATCCAAGCTAAAGAACTTAGACAAGAAATTGCTGCGTAGGAAGGAAATGTAGATGCAATGGTTCCCATGTAGATTACATCACTAACAGTGAAGGAGATGGAATGATCAGTACATCAAGTATTTGACAAATTTGTAGTAGGAAAAAATAAAATATGGCAATAATCAATGAATACAAAAACAATTCAGGGCAGCCTTGCTAACTATTTCTTTGTTTCCTGCCAAAAGTATGTTTTTTTTTTAATTTTTTGAGTTGGGAGTTTCCTGGGAAAAAGGGGACGGCTAGCTGTTCCCGGTACGGTTAGGGGACGGCTAGCTGTCCCCGGTACGGTTAGGGGACGGCTAGCCGTCCCCTAAGTCCCCTAAAAAAAGGGGACGTCCCCGGAAAAAAGGGGACGGCCAGGGGACGTTTCCTGGCCGTCCCCGCGTCCCCGGGACGTCCCCGGTACGGGTACGGCCAGAAAAAGGCAGGGGACGCGTCCCCGGGGAACATAGATTAAAATCAAAGTTTTAAAGAATTGAATTTAAATTTATATGAAATTTTACTTGGTGTTGACATTTGACCTAGTTGGCTTGTAAATATCTTGAGAAAAAGGATCTCTTAGTGCCTTTTCGTAAATTTCAATTTTGCATATCTTTGCCTTGAATCATAGACTTTGCTCAATGGGCTTTATGTTTGTGTAGAGACTGTTCTTAACCTCTTTGTCAGCCTTGAAGCTCCCAAGGAGCTAAAAGGTTGAGTTCAGAAAGTTTGCACAAGCATAAAGTGGCATATGAATTTAATGTCCCTGGTTTTTATTTTGTATTTATTGAGGTGATTCCAACTGAGACAAAGATAAATACAAAAAATAATATTCAGTAATAAAAAAGGGAAAATATTAAAATCAAAGTTTTAAAGAATTGAATTTGAATTTATATGAAATTTTACCTGGTTGACATTTGACCTAGTTGGCTTGTAAATATCTTGAGAAAAAGGATCTCTTAGTGCCTTTTTGTAAATTTCAATTTTGTATAAACTTTTCCTTGAATCACAAACTTTGCTCCATGGGCTTTAATAATTATGCTTGTGTAGACACTGTTCTTAACCTCTTTGTCAGCCTTGAATCTCCCAATGAATTAAAAGGTTGAGTTCAGAAAGTTTGCACAAGCATAAAGTGGCATATGAATGTAATGTTATTGAACACACCAAGATACTGAGAGGGGGGGGGGGTGAATTAGTATCTAAACAATTTTCACTTTTAACAACTTCAACTTATCCGGAGCAGATCAAAACTTAATTATCACAACATAAACATGAATATGAAAGATTAACATAGTGCACATCAACACATAACACCAGATATACGTGAAAAACCCTAGAAGGAAAAAACCACGGTGAGGATTAACTCACAATATATGAAGCTCAAATAATAACTTTGTTTTAGGGGCTTTAACTCAAGGAAGCTGCCACTCCCTAAGTAACTTTGATTTAGAGTCACTCCCAAGGAAGCTTCTACTCCCTGATGACTTTGTTTTAGGGTCACTCCCAAGGAAGCTACTACTCCTTGAAATGAGAACACACTTACAAAGGATTACAATATGGCAGTCTTTCTAGTGTCTAAAAACTGACATTGAAACTCACACTTTTGATGATTGCACTTCTGTCTCTTCACACTTTCTTCTGAAGATTTGGTCAATTAAGCACACTCTATACTTGATCACTGTCACAATTATGTCTTCAAGATGAATCCAGACAGCATCAACACTTTCTGCTCTTTCTCCTTCAGTCACACATCAACAATGCATTTATTCTACTTTTTATCTGCTTGCGAACTTTTCAATCACATTGCAATCACACTTCACTCACTTTGATTCACTATTTATACATGATACTACATTGTTTACTTTGCTTGTTGGCTAGATACAACATGAAGAATCCATTTACATGAATAATACATTTACAAGTCGGTCAAACAACACAATATGAAACATGTAGAAGATAGATCCTAAGTGAAGCCACACGTTACACCAACAGAAGATCCATGCCTTGCGGATGCCAACACTTTCTTAACCTGGTCCAAAGCATCCTTCACAACTTCAAACACCAAGGAATTACATCCGCACACTCCGCTCATTTGGAAATAGGACAACTTTAAGGAAAACACATGAAGACTTGAAGTAGAACGGCCATATCAACTTGAAAACCTTGTGCGGTACTGGAAACAAGAAAGATCTTCTTGAAAATTTTCCAGATGAGTCCACACGACTCATACAACATCCCCAAACACTCTTTTGCCACCGCACATCAAAGAATTATGCCGCACAACTTCAATCATTAACTCTGAGAGTAATCTGTCATCCGGAACACACTGCATTATGCTGTCATTTGAAAAATTGAGCTGCGGACTGTTGATGATTGTTTTTTGACAAGTCAACAATAGAGTAGAACACTAGAGTATCCCACTCTCTCTTGAATAAAGTCCTCCAAAGGCTGAACTATGTGATCCAGTGAAGCAACTCCAAGGTTCCTTTTCCTATGACTTATGGTGGATTAACTCAGTGATTACATGTGATCTTGCTGATAATCACAAAGGGACTTACGCAGACTCTTCTTTCATTAGCTTGTTCCTCCTTCTATGTGGATGATGTATGTACAAAGGTCTTCATGATAAAGAAAATGAAAAAGGTTAAGGGTTCAGAAAGCTAATCTAAGGTCAATGAGGCAATGATGTTGTGTGAATAGACAAATTCCCTAATTAACCGAACTTCACTTCGCCAAGGATGCCTACAACTACATGAAGTTGGTGCAATCTCCTAAGGTTTGCGAATGGTTTTCAAATCATGAAGGTTCATATGAGCACCCAGTGAACGACGCAGCTCAAACAAGCATCCACAATCGAACTTAAACAAATTAAGCTCAGACTAGCTTTACACAACACTTCACCGGCGATGAATGTTAAAAGCATGAGCTAGGAGTTGATCAAATATTCAGTACAACATACATTACATCAATGAACTTCTAATCTACTTTTAATCTACTTTGAAACACCTCTCCACTCCATTGAAGTACAGGAAACCAAGTTACTCCACAAGATAACACTTAACACCAAATAAACTTCCAATGTTTTGCATTACTCTTGAGAAACAACCATTCCAAGTCCTCTTAGAAAATTTCGAGAGTCTCTCCTATTCTACTCCTAAAATCTAAAAATCTATATTACAAATGAGGCAACAAGGCCTTTATATAGTGTCCAGTTTTACAATGAATGGCTGAGATCAATTTGATAGCCAAGGGTCTAGATCGTGCCACCTCACAGATAGTTACAACAATTTGCTATTTTTAGCATAAAAGAGAGAGGCAATGAAGGCACGTTTTCCAATGTGATAAGGCGAAAGCATTTAAAATATCTTCCACATAGGAATCCCTTTGACTTCTATTAAATGATACATTCAATGCATTAAATGATAATAGGTACACGCCACATCAACAAACTCAAATTGTACCAACTTGTAGTGATGTATTAAATGTAATTGTTTGAACTTGTATGTTTAAGAATACAACTTGTTGATCTTTGCCTTGTACATCTCCTTACAACTGGATGTATGATACTTGTAGCTCATTTGATTGACTTTGTAATGTTTCTTCTTCTTGCAGGTAAGTTGTGACCTTCCTTGATGTACCTCTTGAGGAGAGTAGATGATGATGACCTCATTCTTGGATTGGAGTAGAGATGATGAAGACTTGAAGTAGAGTAAATGATGATGCTTGCTTCATGAATCAGAGTAGAAGACTCTTAAACTTGAAGTTTACTAGAACTTGAAGTAGAATAGATAAAGTGCCTTCAACATGATGCAACTAGATGAAGATGATGATCTTTGGTGTGGCCTTTTGAGTGTAATAGATGACCTCTCAAGGAGACTTTGAAACTTAATGAACCTTTGAAGATTAGGAGAACTTGACTTGAAGCTTGGATGGATGAATATCTTCGAACATGATGCCATTGATGAAGCATACTTGACCTTGATGTGATCTAACATGATGTCATTGATGTAGAATGTCAATCTGAGGCATGATCCTTTAGAGTAGTGCTCCTTCTGCAACTTGAAAGTGACTCAGGTACTTGCTCTTGATGACTCCTTGGCTTCACCAACACTCCCTTCTCTCAATGATGCAACTAAATGATGATATTGAAGAGTACATGATGATGATGCTTCTTTCTTGCATTGACAACTTCTTAGCTTTACTCCTCGACTAAAAGGTTACTCCAGGTGCTTGCTCAAAGGTGACTCCTTGAACGACTCCGGAGATTTATTGATGCTCCTACAAGACAAGGTAAACAATATATTAATCACTACATAAGATAGGAATAATAATCCCCTTTTCAAGGTTAGGCGCAAATATAGGTAAAAAAAAAGGAGCAAAAAACGCCTAACATCAATTTAGTCCCACATTCATAATTTCAAATGATTTTCTAGCAATTGTAATGTTTAAAAGAAGTCAATCCCCTATAAGGTTCACCCAAAAGGTATCTTTCAATGCAAACTCCTCCCTTAGGCGCCAAAAATGTTGTGCTTTTGGCGAAAGTGGCGCCCAACCCTTTGAAGCTTCATACTTGCAATTTTATACTTCTAAAGTGATCAATCATGTCTTAGAATGATTTCATACTCCAAGCGCCCAACTTCAATGTCTTGATTGAGCAATTCCTTCAAGGCGCCTATTGAGTTGGCAGAGGAAAAATGGGCGCCTAACACAATTTGGGTTCTATTTGTTACTTTTCAAGGCTTTGAATGACCAAGACTTGTTTTAAAGTGATCCTTTCTCTCTAGGCGCCTAACACAATGAGGTCATTTCATGAACTTTATTCCAAGGCGCTTACTTCAAGATGACTTCTCCTTTTAAGGCGCCAAAAATGTTGTGATTTCTAACTCCTAAGTCTAGGCGCTCTAGGTGTTAATGAACCTACATAAAGGGCGCCTAAGTTTACCCCTATAAAAACTTAGTTTCCAAGACACTCCTTGAGGTTTGCATGGAGGATGAAAGTGCGCCCTGACACAATTTGATCAAGAATGAGGCATTTCATCTTTGATTCACACCTTCACAAGGCTAGGCGCCAAAACTCAGTTGTTCCCAGTGATAAGGTAAAGATGAAAGGGCGCCTTGTTTTCCTTAGTGTTATTGATCCCCTAGAGGCGCACTTAGTGATAGTTTTAAACATGCAAAGGCGCCAATATGAGTTGGATTTCTACCACTTTGTATTCCTAGGCGCCAACTTGTAACCTCTAGTGATTGAAATGCGCCTAAAGTCTTTAGAAAACTCAAGATAACTCCATTGACTTCTTATAGTCTTAGGCGCTCTTATAAGGTGGAATGAATTGAATTTCTTGTCATACCTAGGCGCTCATTGAGGATGTCTATGAATTGGCGCCTCAACTCAAGCTTGCTTCCTGATACTTCATATGACTTCACTCTCACCTCTAGGCACACTTTAAGTGTGGAATTAGTGTGAATTGGCGCCTTAACTTGCTAAGTTTGTTGTTTGACACTTTGAGACATCTAACACTTGTCTACATCCTTAGGAGATCATTTCATCCTTAAGCGCTTATTCCCATGTTTACATTCACTTTATTGCCAAGGCGCCAAAAATGGTTTGGGAAGGCAGGAAAATGCGCCTAACATAAGGAAACGACTTTCAAAGTTTCATTACTAAATCACTGATGTTTATTAGAGTCCTCCAAATCTTTGCTCCTTCAAGTGAGTTGATGCATGCTTCCTTGACCTTTAGGCACTCAATCTTACTTGAATGATCCACCTTCCTCCTAGGCGCCTAAACTCTTCATACAAGGTTTTAGTTATTTAGAAAACTTTAACACTAGGCGCTCATTGAGGTCTCTGCCTGTGTCTTCTCCCAGGGTGCTCATTGAATGGTGTTTTCCTCCTCTTAAATCTAGGTGCCTAAGTCTTCTAATTGTTTACTCCTTGATGCTAGGCGCCCATAATGACTTGCTAGATCTCAATGTTTCCTGCTCCTATCATTTGGGCGCCAAAAAGGGTTATTTGGACAAGGAGGGCGCCAAAATGAAGTCCTCATTGCTTTCCTTAAACTTATTCAAACCTTGAGGCACAATTTGGAGTGTTTAAACATTTCCTTTTATACTAGGGCGCCACAAAGGATAATTTGATGCATGAAGGGCGCCTATCACCCTAAGGCGGAGTTTTGATGACCACTTGAACATAGAAAGGGCGCCCTAACTCACAATGTGTTTTACTTGTTCAATTTTCACTTATTGAGGTCTCTTGACAACTTTTCAATCAAGGCGCTCAAAGTGGTTTGCTCCTGTGTTCATCTCATGTCAAGGCGCAAATCTGAAGTTGGTTCGAATGATGGGAGGCACCTTGACTTGTAGGCGCCATCTGGAGTCACCGCAAGTAGATAAATGCGCCTATGAAATGAAAGTCCCTTAGGCAAAGGTATATTAAAAAATATATTTAAGTATAAGTTGAATTTCTTATACTTTAAATATTTTTCAATATACCTTTCAGGATGTTTGAGATAGGTCTCAGATCCATTGGATTTAACATGTAGATTCTAGATTTTGGAGGATCCACCAGATTTCAGACAGCCAATTTCAGGATCTTCAGAATCAGGATACCAGACTTAGTCATTTTTAGGGTCTCAAACATCAGGATCAGGTCATCAAGGGGCTCTAAGACTCAAACACCACTGACTTCATCATGCAAAGGACATCATCCTGGATTTAGCAAAGCATTGGAATTCAAAAAAAAAAAGGGGGTCCCCATTTGCAATGGGGCGATGTGTGATTTGGTCACAACACGGACCACCAAGAACCTTGACACTGAAAGGAAGCATGTAATACACATTTATAAACACTTCCTTAGAACCGCAAAGGCAATCATTCATTTCCGGAGGAATACAGAGCATTCCAACAGGGCTTCAACACTAGCATACTCTGCCAGAATACATGCCGATACTCTATCATGCATAACTTTCACAGTGGAAGGACAAATGATCTGAAAACTTGGGATTATCACCATCATTGCCTCTTGAATACAATTCCAGAACCGCATAGCCATATCTGCAATGTGAGGAATGCGGAACATTCCATTGTCCTATACAGAACATCTTCACAGAAGTAACAATGTCTTCAAACAATCAACAACAAAACACTCTTTTGGTAATGCAATCATCATGAAACTTGGATCATACATACTACAGGCCATCAGTAGCATCAGCAATACATTTGATCATCTTTGTGCTTCTAATTCTCATCTTAATATGGACTATGTATGGGACATGACATCCAACCATGAATTGTGTCTTCTTCTCTTGCTCTTCTTCTCATTGTATCTTCTTCTCTTTCTCTTCTTCTCTTGCTGGATGGGGCTGTAATGTTCCATTTTTGGCGCATTGATTATTGTGAGCAAACAATCAACAACAAAACACTCTTTTGGTAATGAAATCATCACGAAACTTGGATCATACATACTATAGGCCATCAGTAGCATCATCAATACATTTGATCGTCTTTGTGCTTCTAATTCTCATCTTAATATGGACTATGTATGGGACATGACATCCAACCATGAACTGTGTCTTCTTCTCTTGCTCTTCTTCTCATTGTATCTTCTTCTCTTGCTGGATGGGGCTGTAATGTTCCATTTTTGGCGCATTGATTATTGTGAGCATTTTGGCTTGTTCCTAGTCTCTTAGTGGCTATTCGGCTTTGTTGGGAGAACTCCAAAGTTCTTGGAGTGGTCATGGTTCTATCTGCAGAGCAGTTGTGTGTGTTTCAAGTCTTCATTTCATCAAGAATTGGTTAAAGTTATTTATCAGTGCATTTCTAGTGTTTATTTTGGCTTGGGACTATTATTCTGATAATTAATTAATATTTCACTAAGGTTGTTAGGGTTATATTTAATTATTGCAACTTAGTGTAATATTAATTATAAAAGTGGGTTTCCTTCTGGAAAATGGATTAATTCTCTTTGGCTTTGAGCTCAGATGGTGTTCAGGATCACAGTGATGTTTTCTGATGTTTGATCGAGTTCCCAATTTGCTCTCCAAGATTCTTGGAGAAGCCGTCTATTTTTAGAAAGTCACCCGGAAGGCATCATTCATCTTTCCAAACATCATGGAGTATGTTGGTATGCTTAATTTTGCAGTTCGGTGATATTTGGAATTTCTCGTAAAATCAGTTGATTTAATGAGCTAAACAATTAATTATTGTACTTAAGTTAAAAAGGTTGGGAAATGTTCATTTAACACTTAAGTGTTATAGCTCGTTGGAAAGGGGATGAAAAGCTCTAAATCATGGATGCATCATATTGGGGCCTTGTGAATCAAATATTTCCTTTATTTTGATAAAGGGGTCTTTTGAGTTAAAGGGAGCTTTTAATTAAAAATGTGACTTTAAGTTATGCACACATAATGAATTATTTTTTATACTTTTGAGGAGAAATATGAAGGGATAGAGGAAACAATATTTTATTTCCCTCAAAAAGTTATAAAAGGAAGAGATGGGCTCATTGTTTGGGCATGCTTGGATTTGTATTGTTACTCTAGTGGATTGAACCTGCGTGTTCTTCCATATTCTCTTGAGGATGAAAACCCTCTTGTGGAATGCTCTTTAGGACGAAAACCCTCTTGAGGTTGGGTGTGGTTTCACTACAGGAATCACCATTGTGTTGAAGAAGAGATTGGAGCAAGCTTATCCAGAGTTTGCCATTGAGCTTTCATGGAGCTAGATGGATTTGATAGCTTTGAGGAGTTTTTTTTCTTGTAATCAATTTTGGAGTGATGAACAATGAAATTCTAAGAATTTTGGTGTGAATTGTTGGACTGTTTGTGAAGTTTGAAGTTATTTCTGCCATGGCCGTACCTTTCCTGGCCGTACATCTGCTAAGGGTTCGATGCTCATTGAAAAATATTGTTGATGTCTTTTGAAATATCCTTGTTTGCATTGTGTTAGCCTGGCCTAGATGCCACTTTCAAGAGTAGTTTGAATTTGTTTGAAGCTGATTTGAATTTTCTGTAAGCTGCCGTACCATGTACTGGCCGTACGGCTCTTCCTAATAGGAGTTGTGGATAGTGTTCAGACATTCCTTGAATTCAGTCTTGAGTGGTTTCAGTTGTGTTTGAGATCAGAAATAATTCAGTTTTAGATCAGTATTTTGGGGTATGTGTGTTGTATGGTGATTTGTGTTTTTGAAAACTTCATCTTTGGCTGCCTTACCTCATGCTACAAGCAGCATTATATCATAAATCATTTCGGTCATCCTTATCAGAACAAACAATCTTCATCAGCAAAATAAAGTTCTACCTGACATTTTTAATGTAGGGTATGCTTCTCCATCAATGATCTCAGGGGAAATATTATCAAGCTCTAAATCTTGTGCTTTGATATTGATCTAACTGAGCATACTTGTACTTCATTGTAATTAAATTCACATTAAGTACCCCTGGATGGTTTACCGCCAGTGTGGAGAATGAACCTTTCTTTATTTTCCTTACCCACTGGAAAAGTGGAGTATTCCCATTGAATAAGTGGATGGCATTGTACTTTTCTTGTTTCCATACCCACTGAAAGTGGTGAATCCCCACATTATGTGGATGCCTGCCGCAGCGGATGAAGCATAGATTTTAGTTTGCATAGTTTAATTTGTAGCCAAATCACCGTATGCTCTCACCTTGCCCATTCTGGGATCTGGGTGATCAGAAAGTGTGAGGCATCTAATTGGTTTAATGCATTTGATGCTAACACTGATATCCTTGTATGTAATTTTGAAAAAAAAATTGGGGGTAGTTTATTACAGGGGCATGACATCCAACCATGAACACCATCACACCACCATGATAGTGTTGACATCAATGACAACCCTAAGAACCATATGTGTAACAAATGTCGCTAGTTTTTATTTTGTATTTATTGAGGTGTTTCCTACTGAGAAAGATAAATACTCTG
The DNA here is from genome assembly GCA_027924645.1 of Cunninghamia lanceolata. NCBI lineage: Eukaryota > Viridiplantae > Streptophyta > Pinopsida > Cupressales > Cupressaceae > Cunninghamia > Cunninghamia lanceolata. The sequence continues at coordinate 1,648,674 of BSBN01000618.1, forward strand.
CTAACACAGTTAAGATTCAACCACTGATTTGCAATTTTAACAATCTGGGAATGTGCCAGTTACAGCTCTCTGCAGATCTCATTCAAATCTTGTTCACTAATTGAATATACTGAAAGTTTAACTATTGCAGGCAATTCAGAATTACATTACACACCAAAAATTGGAAATTAAATCATATCATTCATCAACTGAGTCAATGTACAGTATCACAACATTTCTCGACAACAATAAATTTATATATATTTGACTTGCAAATTGAAAGAATACAAGCCCTGTCTTAGAGTGATCCACAATGGTGAATTGGTGTAAGTGTTGCGGTAGACTGGGCGAAATCCCTGGTAACACCCGTCTCCCTGCTGATAGAATAATAACTCCAGCCTTGAATTAAGAGACCCTTAACACTGTGGTAATCAATGATGAAGCGATGGAGATTGGCGTGTGGCTGGTATTAACGTGCAGCAGAAGAAAACATTGAAACCTAGAAGATGTCCTTGGATTATATGTATATATGCGCTGAGGAATCTGCAAGTTTCTGACCCAGGGAAGATAACCACGGAAGTGCTGATCCAGAAGAATGTGATAACTATGCAGAAGTTCCTTTAACATGCTCGATCACATTATGGCGGTGTAGACTCTTGTTACAGTCGCCCCTTGATGAAATTCATAATGCAATGATAATCCTGTGAGGGTGCTCATTGTGGCTGTAGATGTGAATTAGCTCCTAGGTGATTGCAATAGACTAGAACTCTGAATAGTCGTAAACTCTGATCCAGGTAGCAGCCTCTCGCTGTATGACAAGGTGGTGGGGAGGATTGGTTGAGCAGCTTGTCGCACAATTCCTCCCAGCGACTAAGATCTGGATGAACATGGTGATGTTAATTGGGCAATGTACAATGCCTTCCCAAAGGATATCCCTGTGATAATGATAGAAGATTGTAACTACGAATGGCAATGATAGTCTGCCTGAATTTGCTTGCAAATCTTGACTTCAGACCTCTTGAATTAGATGAGCCAAGAGGGTTTCGCCCTTCTAGTTCGCAGAATTGTAGCCAACGGGTTTCATCCTTGAATGGAAGATTGAAAATTCAAACTCAGTGAAAATGAAAAGAAATTTGATGTTGAAATGAAGATTGGCACATTATTGATATACCCTTTTCAAATTGGGCCCTTGGGTCCCAAATTAACCTCTTAGTATTTAAAAATACTTTTTATTTTAGTACTAGTGTTTAAAAACACCTTTTCAAGGTGGTGGGGAGGATTGGTTGAGCAGCTTGTCACACAATTCCTCCCAGCGACTAAGATCTGGATGAACATGGTGATGTTAATTGGGCAATGTACAATGCCTTCCCAAAGGATATCCCTATGATAATGATAGAGGATTGTAACTACGAATGGCAATGATAGTCTGCCTGAATTTGCTTGCAAATCTTGACTTCAGACCTCTTGAATTAGATGAGCCAAGAGGGTTTTCGCCCTCCTAGTTCGCAGAATTGCAGCCAAGGGGTTTCATCCTTGAATGCAAGATTGAAAATTCAAACTCAGTGAAAATGCGAGGAAATTTGATGCTGAAATGAAGATTGGCACGTTATTGATATACCCTTTTCGAATTGGGCCCATGGGTCCCAAATTTACCTCTTAGTATTTAAAAATACTTTTTATTTTAGTACTAGTGTTTAAAAACACCTTTTATTTTAATTATAATAATATTATTTAGTTTCCCTTAAAATTAGAAATTATCAAGCCCAATTTAAATAATATTCTTAATCATTTTTATCTGAAAAAGGGGACATGACAAAGAAGTTGTTTTATCTACTGTTGGTTGATGATTTTCCAAATGGACTTAACCTTCACTTGGCCATAGGAAGGTTTTATATGCAACATGACTTGGTTCATGCCTTCATATTGGCCATTGTGGGCTTTTCTCTATCAACCATAAGGAGAGAACCAATGGATTAGTGACCTAGAAAGAGTTATATTATCCCTATAGTGTACACTAAGTCTTAAATGAAAGAAAAAAGAAAAAAAAAACTTAGAGAAACTCACATCTACAATCTTCTTTGCTAGAATCTGAAATTGGGCCATGTCATATACTTGTAGTGAATTCTTCACTATAGGTGGCATATTTCTCTTTGCCTTGTCTAAATTCTTTTTCAAGATGGCTGCCAACTTTGGCAGATTGTGTTCCTTTTGAAATTTTGTAGTCTGATTGTGCAAATGCTACTCTTCATCCAATGATGCTTGAGGATCCAAAGTGCAACATATAAAGTTTTTGATCTTGAGCCCTGCCATTGGACTACGCATGTTTTGCAGGGTGGGTGAAAAGGGTGAAAGTCAACAAGGTGAATGCCAAGGCAACATGGTCAACAAGTGGGAGTTGTGGGGAAATAAGGAAATTTCAAATCATAGATGTGGGGAATGTGGAATCTTCTAGTAAGAACATAGTCCACAATTCTCACACCACCTCCATGGGGAAATTAGGTGAACCTATTAGAGTCGGGAAGCAAGGGAGCGTGTTGAGAACGTGGAGGCTCTAAGATTCCCCCAATCAAAGAAAGTGCCTCCCATAGTCTGTGATTATAGTATTACCATCAATAGATATTCTATAAATCAAACTCTGTAGGATCCATCTCATGTAGGCATAACTCATCGTGTACAATATTATGAAGAGGTGTTTGGTGAATACATGTACGGGCATTAAAGTCGAAAAAAAATGATATTGGCAACAATGGAGTACTTGGAGATCTCTAGATAGAGGTCAAGGTACATGTCCCCATTGATGTGTATGACAAATGAAGAAGAGGTGAGGGGAAGTAACACACAACAATGAAGTCATTCTGAGTAGAGGATGGACCCCTCTAAACCTACAACTACATGTATCTAGAGTGGATATCAAAAGCTACCAACGAAATTTTGGACTTGAGGCTATCATGAATGAGGCAAGCCACTCCACTAGAATCATAGACATCGCTTGATATATGGGTCTCATGTTGATAAGCCGAGATCTAGGAGTAACCCATGATTGTAGGGAGGGCCCATTTGGGGTTCTTGTGGGTCTTTGTGAGGAAGATGAGATCTCAGGATGCACTAACATCTTGGAAAGTACCTAGAGAAGGCTTATATTGTACCATTGTAGTTCCAACAAGCAATGGAGATGCAATTGACACCCATAGAGACCCGAGGTTGTCGTCATGCTAACAACCTTGAGCATGACCACGTAGGAGGGGGAGAGTCACGAATGATGGCACTACCATATCTGATAACAACCAACTCTTTCTTTTTCCTGGTATCTACAACTTGAATACGAGCTTGCCAAAGCTCCTCTACTTGGAGTTAAGTTTAAAGGTACCTTGAAGATCTCATACATGTTCTTGGCAAATAGATCATCGAAGACAAAGTTCATGACCCTTTTCCCTTTGCTCTTCCTCAAGTAAGGAGAGCCCACCCACCTAAAGCACAAAAACATCTACTTAAGAGACGTTAGTGAAGTTGCAAATTTGCAATATGATGAAATTAATGGCAATTCATGTGGCTCTTGATTGCACAAGCTACTTTCCCTTGCTGTGCTCTCTCGTTAGATTAAGCACCCAAGGGTGGTTGTAGATGTATTTTGTAATGTTCCTTACTTCTTCCACCATGGTTTTGACCCATCCAAGTTTGCCTACATCTTCAAGGAGAAGATCAATGCAATAAATGGCACAAGGGCTCCAAAAAATAGTAGGGTGCCTCTCCTTGATCAGCCTCCTGTTGCCACATATGCTGCTGCGTTGTCTGATGTTCTCCACATCCATCTTCCTTACCACCACATCGTACATATTACATAGGGTCCCAGAATTTTTGACTTCATTGGAGGTATAAATTGACTTTAGAAACATCAGCTGTCCACCTGAACCCACTAGGAAGTTAATTAATGTGTGGTTCTTGCCATGCATCTTCCCATCAGATGAAATAGTGCAGCCTTTTGTTGCACCAAAACCTCTTTTGTTCTCTCACTATGACTTAAGGGTATCTCACAATGTCCAACAATGGGTCACTCAAATCATATTCTCATAACATTGAATGGCATGTTACAGTACCAAAAAATCGGCACATGCCAACCTTGCTGTCATGATGGTTTTCTTGGTTACATGTAGTACCTTCAAGAGAAGGTTGTGCCTCAAGAGTATTATGAGGAACAAAGAACCTTTATGATTGTGAAAACACCCAGATATAACTATTTGCAGTGAAAGAGCCCCACATTTGTGTGCCAAGGCAAGAGGCCATTGCATCAGTCTCTGACATTGGAGGAGAATTCATCACAACCTTCATTGCCTTAGCTCTCCTCTTCTTTTCTATTTTCTTTTCCTCATACAAAGCAAGGAGAGCCTTAATCTCGTGTAATTGCAAGCTCCACTAAATTATATTGTTGCACATCTCGAATAGAGATTTGTGCAAGGTGATATTTGAGGTGGTTGATGCCTCCTCTCGTTTGCAACCCACAATAATTACACACCTTCATTCCTGACTCTCTAGCTGGTGTGTAATATCTCCAAGTGGGGTCCCCAGCCTTGCCACTACTTTGGTTACTTGCTTATGCTATATCTCTATCAGAAAATTGAAACCCTAACAAAAAGGGGAATTTTTTTAAAACATTGTAAACCCTAGCTCTTAAATAAAAGAAATATAAGAAAAAAATTAAAAATTAAATGATAAGACCCTAGATATGCTAGAATTTAAGAAGAATGAAAGGAAAATACAAAAACGAAAATCACAAAAAAAAACAGAGGGTTACATACCTTTTAAATGTGGTCAATAAATTCACCAAATCAGTCCATAATCACTTGGAATCAGTTGAAATCATCTGAAAATCAATGGAATCTTGTCAAAGTGTCAAAAGCATGAAAACATGAAGGAGAAAATACAAAAAATGAGGGGTTTTTGCTATTTTCTGCCACAGACTGCCTTTTTTTGCACTGTCAGGCAAGTTTTTTCTACGAACCTACTGAAACTTGTGAGTCTTAGGACGAGTTACTTGGCAAGTACTTACCTGAAACTCGTGAGTTTTATTTCAAGTGACTCGCTAGCCTGTTTCAGCTTGTGAGTTCTCACAATTCTAATCTATGATTCCTCTAACTATTCATTTAGTTTTCTATGAAAATAGATGGCATATTATTATTTTTCAAAGACAATCTCTAATTGTATTTGATTCATGCATCTATTTTTTTGAGTAGTTTTATTTAGGATGGTGATTTGTTTTGTGTATTTAAATTTTGTTTACTTGTTATGTTTTATATTATATAGTTTTCTGAACGGTTTTCTAATATATGTTGTTAACTTTGGAGTTCTGAACCTGGTTACTGTGATAGTGGTTGAGAATTTTGTGAAAAAGTGAGAGTGCTTCTGGATTCAACTGTGTATGTTTTTGCTTTGATGTTTTGGATCATACTCAATGATCCATCATCAGGAAGAGGAGAGTTATGGTTTAGATAGCAGACTTGAGCTTTGTAAAGGAAATAGAGGGGAAGATACGAAAGGAACGGAAAACAAAGGGCAGGAGGGGAGGAGAGAAAAAAAAATATAACAAAAAACCAAGAGAGTATAAGTGAAATAAAAAGAAAAGAGATAGGAAAATTAGTGTTAAAAACAGATCAATCAATCAAGCAACCATCCATACATACATACAAACAAAAACTAAAATATCTAAAATATATTTATACAAACACAAGTACATAGATATATTTATATATGTAAAAAACATTATATTTCAAAAACATATATATATATTTCAAAAACACATATATCCACACACCCAAGTATAATATATTATATTATAAATAGACAAATAAATAGTAATAAGTATACATAGATCTATATAAAACAAACCTAAGAAAAACAAAAATAGTCAAGACCTAACATATACATAATATAATATGTGACAATGAATATATACACATCTATATATATATATACACACACACATGAACAACCATATGTATATGATCTGCGTTCATTCAGAAATGAAGCATACTAGAAAACTATATTATATGAACCCCTATGTATTACACTAGGCAAACCCAAACCTATAAAATGTACCCAAACAATCAAGTATAAAATATTAAAATATGCATAGACAAAAATATTGAATACACACACCCACATATATAAAACCTAGACCTAACAACATATATATGTGGATATGTAATATAATATAATATATATTATATGTACACATATATATTAAATAGAAAACAAAACAAATCAATAAATACATACACTCACACATATACATATATTTATGTATATTATACTTGGGTGTGGATATATATATATATATATGTTTTTGAAATATAATGTTTTTTACATATACATGCACTTGTGTATGTATAATATATCTATGTACTTGTGTTTGTATAAATATTTGTTAGATATTTTAGCTTTTGTTTGTATTTATGTATGTATGGTTGCTTTATTGATCTGTTTTTAACACTAATTTTTTCCCAACTATCTCGTTTCTTTTTATTTCACTTATACTCTCTTGGTTTTTGTTTTATTTTTATTTTCTCTCCTCCCCTCCTGCCCTTCCTTTTTCGTTCCTTTCATATCTTCCCCTCTATTTCCTTGAAAAAGCTCAAGTCTGCTATCTAAACCATAACTCTCTTCTTCCTGATGATGGATCATCGAGTATGATCCGAAACGTCGAAGCAAAAACATACACAGTTGAATCCAAAAGCACTTTCACTTATTGTCATGGACTGTGGAAAACACATGCCTACTAATTTTGTGAATGTCAATTCGTAGTAATGTTGATTAATGAACATCAAGTTTTCACAGACCGTGAAATTAAGTTGAAGAGCTTCTGGAAAAAAACTTTATTCCATGATTTGGATGAGAAACCTAAGTAACCGGTTCTTTGCAGGGGACTACTCGGTACTGGTTCGGTTTGAACCGGGTCCCAGTCTTGGTCCGGTCCTCCAGGGGATTCGGCCAGGGTCCTTCGAATGCTTTGTGGGTTCGTCCGGATGAACCCGGGCAAACCCAAAGTGAACCAGGGGCAGATTTCTTTATTTCTTATTTATTAAAGGTTTTACCTATAACTTATGCTTGGTATCAGATTGTTCTAGTGATCAACTTTCACCTCAAGGAAGGCAATCTCAACACCTTTTTATTGCTCCATGTTTGGATCTCAACACGTTTGTCAGGTTTCTTCCCTTGTTGGCAGATTTTGTGTAAGCTATTTGAGCATTTATTTAGCAGATCTCTTCCTAGGACTCTTTCAAACAAGGTTTCAAGGATTGATCTTCACAGATCTCCCCTTTTCTGATTAGAATGTGATCCATAATAATATTCTACAGCTCTCAAGGGTTCCAGATAAGCTTGAGGTTTTCAGATCAGGTACACAGTTTGTTAGATCAGGCATTGGGAAGCTTTGGACTTGGATCTGCGTTTTTGAAGGTTTTGAGGCTAAAAACCTTATGGCAAATAGCATTATATCTTGATGTTTTAAACAAATCTTGATGACTACATAGTACAACTATAATTAGGCTGCCCTATTCCATAGTAGAAGCTATAGAGCTGATTTTCGTCTAATCATTTTGACAAGTGGTAATTATCATGTCTAGACTGATTATATGTGACCTAGGTGGTTCTCCAAAGGATGCTAGATTGTGGTCATTTCAGCTATATATGCATTGTATATTAACATAGTGGAAAAATATGTTAATATATTTATATTAATATATTTTTTATTTCTTATTTATATTTAAATATCTACATAATATATATAAATGGATATTAGATACGTCTCTTATTTTAGATATATATATATAATTACTGCTATATATATATTTTAGTAAAATAAATAGCAGTAATAATATATACTTAATTACTACTGCAAATATGTATATATTTTCTTTTTTATATGTTTTTGTATGGACGAATCCAAAACAAACCCACACCCAAATTTTTTTTGACCAAACCCTCGAACCGAACCTGTGAACCCGAACCTGAACCAGTAGCAGGATTGGTAACTTAGTGAGAAACAGATGATATGAGGATTGCCAGATTAACTCAATATTGGAACACTTATATCAAAATATTATAGCATGTTTCACCATACTGCTAGTTTCTATTAATTAGTTGACAGCTAAACTGATTTCATTTAATAATTTCCATTTAACTTATAAACATGTTGGACATTTTTATTCTAGCATTTCACTGTTGTTTGCAAATGTTCATCCGGTTGTTAATAGCTATAGCTGCCATTCTGGACTGATAGGATTTACAAAGCAACATCTTCGAAATTTTTATTTTGACCTATAAATGGAAGGTTCTATAGGACACTTCTGCCCATAATAGGGAAACATGCACCATACCCAAAATCAAGAACAGCCTGGTGCTGAAATTTTCAATATGGTTTTTCATAATCAGCAAGACTATTGCAGTTACATTACATACTACTAAATTAACTAACCGACAGCTGGCTAATTAAGCCTTCAACTTTCAAGTAGTGGACAGTAAAACTACCCTTGAAAAGAAATCCACTACCTTCTTTTTCTGGAGTACAACAACTACCTAGCTGATCTTGAAACAATGTAAATGGGCATGCAAGTTCAACAGGGGCCATACCAAATAAATAAATAAATACAAACAATAATAATATAATATAAACTTCATTATGCACTATTTATCTTGTCCTATTATTTTGATTCCTTAATATGTCATTGCCTTCACATTTCTGATTTCCTGTTCCCTTTTTTGGATAAATATGACAGATTTATAAGGAGTTGAATGTTACCGTGGAACAAAGGAAGTTTCTCAGGAAGACATTTCAGTCATTCTATGATGCATCTGTGGAGCTTCTTCAATCAGAGCATTCTGTATGAGTCTGGAGCCCTGTTACTTTAGGATTCTTGGTTTGGAAAAAAGTAAATGGCTATTGTCTTTGATTGTTTTAAGTAGAATTTTCATGTCATAATGGCTAGCCAATTACATGCAATAAAATGCCACTTTTGCCATTGCCCAATCTATTCTATGTTTGAATTTCTAAAAGAAAGGGCTTTAGTGCGAGACAACAATGTTAAGCTCTAGTTAAACTTAAAGGCTTTGCCAAAATTCAAATTTATTTTGCTTGACTTAAGGCTGTTTGCAAGTTTATCACTTCTAATGCTGCATTACAACTAATTCTTAATTAACACGTTATTATCTATTTCAATAAACATAATCCCAAGGGAGCAATTCTAATGCTCTTTTCTATGGCTTTGTGACTATCTAAATTTGTTTTGCATTGTTATGTGGTTGTTCATGCGAGCATGGAATTGTTTTGATTGATGCTGTAGATCCTGTTGTGGAAAGGTATTGATTTATTGACCTTGAGAGTTCCATATTTTTGCAGTCCCTTCGACAGATGGAACAAGAGAATGCAAAAATGTTGAATGCAAAGGGAGAGCTGAGTGAAGAAAATGCAATTGCATATGAAAAACTGAGAAAATCCTATGAACTCTTGTTCCGGAGTGTTTCATCGTAAGTTTTGCTTTGTGCTGGACTTAATTTAGTTTCATATTTTTGTCTTAAAAAAAATGTAATGCTCTATTTTCTTTCCTTGTGTCTAGTTGCCTTTCATCACAATGTTTATTATATACTTTGAAAGATTGGAAGCTTATCAGAATATTATATATAATAAAATGTGAATCAAGTGCTTATATTATAAAAGTACATTGATTCGGGAAATAAATGCGCAGTATGAAAATAAAAGATGTTTCTTCATAAAAGTCAGTAATAAGGGAGGGTGCAACAATTAATCATGTAAATTAAAGGTTAGTTGACAATTGGTCGGTCATCTCTGTCACTTTATATATTCATCAATTTCATTTTGATTTTGATTTTTGTCTACTGTCATTGTTTGCCTATCTCATGGTATTAGAGCTGTGGATGTGTTACGATTTAGGGAAGATAAGGAAAGATGTAGGATTGGATTTGTACTGTCAAATTCTTAAGGTATATACTTGAAATCAATTTCTAAAAACAGAATTCTGAGAAAGGAGAAGCCCGCATGGATTCCAAGCTATGTTACAACAAGTTTCTGGGCTGGGGATGGCAGGGGATTGGGGGATGCATTTCTGAGATGGAATTTTTGGTAGGCCATTTTTTAGGGGATGCTAGGGAACGTCTATATTAAAAAATGGGGAAAATTAAAAATTATAGGAAATTTCAAATATTCATATGATAACATTGATGAGGCATATAGAACCTTATTACAAAACATTGGAGCTTAATTGACATTTCACATGAGAATTGACACACAAATCAATAAAATTTCATTGCTTTTATTGTCAATATGCATATATATTATATAAAATTTACAACAAAATGCCCAAAGGCTACAAGTTACAACTACAAAATTGAAAAGGCCAATAGAGACTGATTTTCTAGTGAATATATGACATATAATTGCCAAAGGCTTTTCAGAAAATCAATGTCTAGTGAGATATTTTTTAATGAAATTATTTTGTCTTGTGTCTACAAATCTATTTTTCCACAATGAGAACGTTCCTACTTCTACATGGAGATGGAAAACATTACCCCTTGAGATTTTCATGGATCACTATTCATTATTCAAAGATTAATTAATCCTTTACTTTGCAAAAACTGGAACACCCATGCTTGTGTTCCTCATATAAGTACAAACTTTGTGTAGTCATACTAGCAGTTGTAAATTTTCCTTATAAGTTGTTTTCTCTGACAAGTTTGTCTTCATCAATAATCAAGTAGCTTCAAGTTCAGAAACATAGACATCCAGGTTCCATCAGCTTAAGTACTAGGAATTATCACTTTGTTTGTAATATAAAAATAATTTAACATTGAGTTAATTCAGTCCATAATGAGGGGTTTAATGAAGTCATGGTAGTGAGTTAAGAGTTATGAGTCAGTTGTGGGAGGGCAGGCGGCTAACGTATGACATGGTCAATATATGTCAATTTCCATATATTATAGCTTTTAAGCTTTGGTCCATATAAGTATACAATATTTATGTGACATCAATACATTTTGCCATTATAATATTTCTGTCTCAATACATTATCATTAAGAATGATTACTAATACCACTATAGTTTATCAGTTGAAATGAACACACAGATCCATTTTCATTGATTTACTGTGAGCTTCTGTTTAATCTTTGTAATGTCCCCTTCCTAATCAGTTTAGTTTGGTGGACAGTTAGCCTATCTGGTGGGTTTCCCTAGGCTAATGAGTTAGGGTTAGGGAATCCTTGGAGTCAGTTGGATCTAGCAGGGTGGTAGTATCAGGTGATTGATTGAGCTCCGAATGTTATGATGTGCGGCACACCACTTTCTGGGGTGATTTTGGGTGATTTTTTCGATACTTACTATTTTTACTAAGTCAATTTTGGGCATTAACAGGGTCAGTTGTCGGTATTTCTATTTTTAGCTATGTCTGTGGAGGCATTTAATGCTGTGTTCCATGACGTTTCAGGGACGGGGACGGGGGGACGTGTTTCGGGGACGACAGACCGATGGCCAATTTTTGGGGACGGCAAGGGGATGACGACATATGAATTTTTAATATATATATGAATTTTTCAAAATATTAATATGTTATATAGAGACAAAAAGAAATAGAGATATCATATATGTCAATAACTGATAACTGATTTACAAACATAATTACAGAATTACAAACATAATTTCTTAGAAGGTCTGTCTATCAAACCAACTGTTGAACCATTACTTAAATCACTATTGAAGAATGACTCACAAGTGAGCTAATATATAAGATCTACAAACGGGAACAATCAGATTCTCATCTAGGAAATTGAATTTACAATGATCTTGAGACTGAAAAAAATGGACATTCCATACCATTATGAATTGCAATTCTTAGAAGAATAATTTGATATTGTAATATCCCTTACCTAATTTGCCCTAGAAAATTCAAATGCCACAAGTTAGGGCTAGGATTTCAAAATTACCGTTTATACTATCTTCAAATTGCATGATTCTTGTGCTCTAATTCTGCAATCATGACATAGGAAAACACATATACAAAATATAGATATACAAATATACCTCTTGAAATATTAGTGTTAGATAAGATTTCCATGCATTCAAATTCATAAACAATATTCATATATAAAGATCATCTATTTATTACTATGCAGTTAACTCAGTTTATTCACTCAGCTCAGTCATAGAAGGGGATGGTGCTGAGCAGCATGGTAGGGCATAGATTGGCAACAATACCTCAATGCAGGCCCCTTAGGGAGGCATGACAGGGTGTTACTCAGTTCTCCCTCCATACAGGCCCTAAGGGGGGCTTGGCAGGATATAGGCTGTCAACAAGGCCTCCATAAAGTCCCCTCAGGGAGGTATGGCAGGGGTGTCGATCAGTCCTTCCTCCAAACAGGCCCTTAGGGGGGCGTGGTAGGGTTCCCTCCACGTAATCCCATCACCATTCTTCTAGGACTGGTGAGTCTTATCACACACACACACATATATATTTGTGAAGAACAGTGGTTTCCTTTGGCTGCGATCTGTCTTGAAGAGATGCAATCGATTGAGGAGTTGTGTCCATTGAAAAGGTCACATACATTCATGGATATGTCTCCCTTGAGGAGCATATAAAAGTGGAGGGAATATATCAGCAGTAGGGGAGATGGACAGCATCTACTATCAAATATAGCATAAGGAATAATATTCATTAATTGAAGAGTAGACGTTGGATCTGTAGAAGGTTATATATAGACACAGTCTATTTTAGAAGAAATCTATAAAATAAAATAATACAATGGGTATCCTTTAAGACGTTGGTTGGAGCAAAAATGATGGGTATCCTTAATGCAATGGAATGAATACATTTGCATGAAATTTCATTCAAGAATCTATTTTAGAAGAAATGAATAAAATAATACTTGAAAATAGTTTTTCTCCTTCACAAATTCGCCTTCCTTAGAATAAATCTGCTCTTCTTTAAATCGAATGGATTTATTTTGAAAAATTGTGACTTGAAAAGCTCCTTTATATACATGACTTTAGCGAATTCCTTTCTATAGGCTGACTTCACAAAGAATTAATAATGTTTTCTTCATGCGAATTTTCAACTTGGCCGACTCAGGGAGGAGTAAAATGAATTTCATTTCTTCTTTCACTTGCAATTTCACATTTTTCTTGTAATCATTCACGATTTTGGGCGCAATTTTCCTGGGATCAATCACAATTCCTGTCGCACTTTTGATGGGCTCTTTCACAAATTAGATCGCACTTTTCACTAGTTCTTTCACAAATTTCTTGTTGCACTTATAAGGTGGTCATTCACAATTGAAGTCAGGAATTTCATGTGGTCAGGAACAAATATGAGCGCACATTTCCGTAACTCATTCACAAGTGCATTCACAAAATTCGTCATCTTGCACAAATCTGAGCGTATATTTTAGGTGCTCTTTCAAAATTCTTGGTGCATTTTGCAAGTGTTCTTTCACAATGTTGAGCAGCGATTTTAGCATGTTCACAATTCTTGGCGGGAATTTCTTAAGTTTGTTCACAATTTTAGGCGCATGTTTCATGACTTCATTCACAATATAAGGCGCGAGCTTTAGGTGTTCAGGATTAAATTTAAGCGCATATTTCTTTAGTTCAAGAACAAGAACAAAAAGGATAGCATTTCCTATGACTTTGTGAACAATTCCCTAGTGCAAGTTTGGATGATGTGAAGAACAAACTCTGGCAGGGATTTCATGGATTCATTCTCAAGAAAAATTGGGGATATTAGAGGGTCTTTCACAGTTTCTTGCGCAGTTTTCGAGAAGTCTTTGACGATTTCTTGCGTAGATTTTATGTGTTCATGAACAAAAAAGTCGCGAGTTTTATGAGTTAGGAATACTATGAAGCGCATATTTCTGTATGTCATTCACACATTTAGGCGCACTTTCAGGTGTGTCAGGAACAAATTTGCTGAACACATTTCTTATTGCCTTGCGAACAAGAACAAAAGGTCGCACTTTCATTTGTTCATGGACAGGAACAAGATCTTCTGGTGCATTTTCCTCCTTCACTTATGAATTTCGTATTTTCTTGCATCGTTGAGGATCAACTTTGGCGCATATCCTATGCCTTCATGGACAAATTCCTATCAGAAAATTCATCGTCCCTTGGATTTTTCATTTGCAATTTCAAAGAATTTTGCATATTTGGTATTGTGAAGAATAGATGCTAAGCGCATGTTCCTTAAGTTCTTGGACAAATTCTATGTCACACTTCCAAAATCTTCACAAATTTCGCATTTTCATTCATTGGACCACGGATAAAATTGAGGTCGCATTCTTCATTCATCCATGGATTTCACATCTTTGGCATTGTCAAGGACAAGTTCCATGTTCCATCATTGAATCTTGGACAAATTCCATGTTCCACTTTTAGTTCTTGACTTAGAATTTTTTGCATTTTGAACATCTCCTATACAAAATTCTACATTGCATGCTTGGGAAGAACAAGGAAAATCCAGGTTGCACTTTTTAGGGGGGGTCTTGGACAAGAATCCAAGTCGCATATTTCATGATGTTGAAGATTCTTTCCATGAATGCATTTTGTATTTCATCTACCCTTGTGAACTTAGGACAAAGACCTCCGGATATTGGCAAAGGATAGCTCATTTGTCGTGGACTTGCATATTCAGAGTGGCAGAGTGATGGATTTTTAACAAGAGTTTTGGCGAGACTTGGGCGAAACCATACTACCAAATCAGCAAACTCAGAGAAAAACAAAAACCTAAAGCAAAACGACGAAAGAAAGCAAAAAAAAGGGGGTCACAATTTGCAAAAGCCAGACACACTCGAACTCGACTTGGCCCCATCCTCCAAAGAATGCAATGCTCTCAACCACATTTGACCATTTGGCCACATTTCACCCAAATACATCAAGACAGAAGGAACATTTGACCACATTTCACCCAACAATCATCTCAGATAAGTCATGGAATTTATTTTGTAAAATATCATCCCTGCACTTTGACTCACACTAATCTTGTACAATTCTCTTTTAAACAGATTCTGAAATTAGAAAAGCCAGCCACCCTTGTTTACCTCTCCCCGCTTCAGAAGCTCGCAAACCACAATAACCTCTTTGGCAGAAAGGAACAGGTGAAAGTCTAAATAATCCAAAAGCATATAAACTAAAACACATTCCATAGATTCATTGTTCAAGGACCAAGGTCTTCCACACCACAAATTTCTCCAAAAATTCAATGAGAAATGAGCCCAAACAGATCATGCAAAGTGAATATTTTTCCTATATCTCTTAACATAAAAGGGGGCTACATGTGGCAATCACTAACTAATAATCTTTTGGTTTTGTCTTTGATGGGTACTTCCAAGGATATTGATTCTCTTGAAAGTAGTGACATCTCCTGAATGGCAGCCAAATCTATCACTATATCACTTTCTCTCATGGTATGAAGATATGGCACCTCCATTTCTTGGTTCTCCAACTGAATTTCTTGAATGATATTATTCAACTTCTGGTTTGAGCTCAAGCCTTTTAAAATATTAGCAGTGGTTGGTTTGGAGTCACCTTCAATCCAAAGTCTCTTCTAATTTTGTGTCTGCTATTTTAAGCCTTCAAATAGGGCCCTAGCCTTCATTCAATTCTTGGTATCAACATGCGTTCCCAAGGCATACATGGGTAATGGTTGAACCTTATTGTCCCTAATATGCCTCCAGCTCATGCAAACTTTGATCACCTTTAGCTCCCTCATTAAACTTAAGTCTCTTCCATCCGAAAGGCAGTTTCTTCCAAATCACTGTAGTCTTTCCTTGCCTATTTAGACTGAATCCATAATTTTATAACATCCTATCATGTAAATATTTATAAGGTTTATTATCCTGAATAATATTCTTTACTCTTTTTTTAATGTTGTAATGAATAAATATAAAAAACTTACTATGGGAAATCTGGAGGCCAGATTTTAAAATTGTAAATATAAAAATAATAAAACTAGTTATCACAACAAATTTTTTGTTTTTTACTTTTCGTCTCTCCTTTAAATGGGTGGAGTGAGACCCAGGTAAAAACCAACTCCAATGCTTCCCTTTTTAACCCGAGCTAGTATTATTTATTACAATTGAAATTCCTTCCAGTTCTGCTGCTTGCTTGCTCTGCTTCTTAGTGCTTGCTCCATTTCTCCCACAATCTGTGCACAAATGTGGCACTCATGGAGGTTGAACCAGGGATCTCACTAGTATTGGGGCAGCATTTTTACCACTGCCTCAGGCCCAATCCCTTTTTTTGTGCCTTATAAAATGGGTTAGGAATTAAAAAAAAATTACCATAAGTAATATTGTAGTTTTTGTTTATATTTTATTTTTTTAAAAGAAGATAGAAAATGATGACCATATATTTTCATTGCTAATTAGCTTTATTATTTTGGTTTGTTTATAATCCAAGATCCTGGAATAATAATTTTGTAGTCAGTACACCTATATGCTCTACTATATAGAGCCTAACCTGGTCTAGAAAATTGATCTTAATCATGAATTTCAGAGAAATTTTTTCATGTGACGATCTTTTTATGAATCACATTGTTGCCAAAATCTCAAATGGCTGATATATTAATTGTATGACTAACTTTCCTTCATTTACTTGTTAGTGTCAGGTTTTCAACAATTATATTCTCAGGTGTTTTGGCTATGTTTTTTGCAGTTTGGCCGAAGCACTGGACATGAAGCCTCCTGTGATGCCAGAGGATGGCCACACTACTAGGGTTACCACTGGTGAAGATGGATCTTCAGTTGCAACGACAAAGGATGCTTCCAATCCTGAACCTGTTTGGGATGATGAAGATACTAAAGCCTTCTATGAAAGCTTACCGGATCTTAGGTATCATAATTGTTTTGACTCTTGAGTTTTATCTTACATTTTTTGTGTGAACGTTAGGTGATCCATGTACAGTTATGCAAAATGGTACACACATCATAATGATGTTGATTTCTTGTCTTAACATCTGTATGGTGGCAAGTGGAACTCATGTGGTGCCTTTTTTAGGGCCTTTGTCCCTGCAGTGTTACTTGGAGAAGCAGAACCTAAGACTAATGAGCAATCACATAAGACTCCTGAACAACAGCAGGTATAATTCCTCCTCTGAATGCTAGTGATATTCTGATAATACGATTGAACTCTTCAATTTACTGTGTTAGTCGTGTATGTCATATTTCAAACTATTCATTTACTCAAGATACATGGTGATTCAAGAACGTATGCAATTTAAGAGGAATGCTAATTCAGTGATTAACTGCAAAAGAGTTTAGTACTTTGGTGTTTGGCCCTCGGGGCGACAGTGTAACAATGTTTCAACTTTCCACCTTTAGAACAAGTGTAGTAGGATATTATGCATTTGGCATTTCCTACAAGTACATAGGTAGTCATATCGAAGAGATGCAATGAATGGCATAGCATTCCTTGCTGTCATTGGGAACCACACAAAATGGCTTCTATATTTTGTCACGTTAACCTTTACTTGCAGCACAATAGCATATTGATGTATCATGTGATAAGGCAATTAACAGAGCACATAATTTACTTCTGAGGTAATGCTTCACTCTCTCCCAACCGCGGGTTCTCCCTTTTGCTCCAACTCTGGTACCACTATTCTCCCCCCTCACGCCCTGAGTATAACCTCTGGCATATGACCTCCCTGAAGCTATGCTAATCTCATTACTGGTATTTTTATGAGTTAACAGTCTGCAAGCAAATGCTACTTTTGTTTTTTTCTTTTTACTCCAGGCCGTGTCGAGAAGAAGGGGAATAGAGTCATTAAAACACCACTATTCTTTTCTTTTAATTCTCCCACTCCTATCGGCTATTTTTAGCCTCACCACTATAGGGAGTGCGCCATAATGGTTCTACTCACCCATTCCCAGCAGCAGTTACAATTACGCAGGGAATAAAATAGGAAATATGATAATATCATAAGCACAATATTGCTAATAAGGGATTTGCAATAATATCAGATTATAAAACAATATTAAACAATTGGATCAACTAATACGATAATAAGATTACGAGCAACTATATAATACTACCATGATAACTATAATAATAATAATTGACTCTTAAATATTAAATTGAATAATAGAATAAACTATTGCAACTGGCTTTTAACAACACCTAACATGCTCCTATGTGACTATCATGCATCAATATACAGTCGTATTACCGACTCATGTAGGTGTGTGAGGTTCTCAGTTAAATTTGGTTCAATTGTCGACTTGTTGCCATCTATCATCCTCTCTCAGATGATACCCTCCCTTGCTGCATGGGTGGGGAAAAGGTTATCTTGCATCCTCCTTGTATCCAACTAGATAGTAGTTAGTCCACGAGGAAAATAAATCACGATCAGAATTTAAATAAATAGCAATTGCATGTAATCAACTTCCATTCATGAATATTCTGTCAAGTTTAAACAATTTATCAATTATGTCATTACAGTGTGGTACAAAATGGAATAATAAATATTGAATTCACACACTAAATATGTTCCAAATAGATAACCAAAAATGGGGTGTGACATTTTAGGGATTTAAAATAATAATTATTAATCCCCGAAAATAATGTTTAAAAGTACAAACACTTGAAATTGTGAAAAAACAGGAAATAAAGAAACTTTAAAACAAAACTAGTCTAAAGTCTAAACAACTAACAAACAAAACTTCCAACTAAAGTGACCTAAAAATAGGCCCTAGCTCTTTGATTGGAAATGGAAACACTAGAAATAACAACTGCTTGTAATAGCTGTTGCTAAAAATAACAATTTGCACATGAGCATCCTCTGTGATTCTAAAACACTTTGTCACTCTTAAACTTGATGGATCCAGTTGAAGAACATTGAAAACCCTAACCTCTCATGAGACTTCACCAACAATCTTGTTGACTCAAATCTAACACCACTTTGTAGAAACAAGGAACATCCAGTGATTCAAACCCTGGATCTTGTTTCCAATCATTAAAAACCTTCAATGAGACAAATATGACATTAGATATTTTGGAAACCCCAAAGTATGATCACGACTCCATTGAACACCATGGTGCATGTATATTGCATGGAAGTTTGATGATGATACATGAGCATCTATACAATACACATGAGGACTTCAACAAGGCCATTTATGAATGCCAAATGATGCTTTGCTACTATTGTCTTTGAATGAAACACCAAGGTATAACCTTCATCTTCAAAACATATCACAAACCATTGTTGCTGTAACCAGTTTGCAAGCCAGTGGAAACCTAGGTGTAGCTTCACTTCATGACTGCCACCTCACTGATTAAATCACGTAATTTTTTGTGAAATGCCAATGAAGAACTTGCATTCATGCGATTTCTTGTTATTAGCTGACATTTTTATGTTTTCCACGCGATTTGTTTCATCTTGTCATTTAAAACTTACCTTGTCATGTGACCTTGATGACCTCGACTGACGTTTTCTTTCTTGTTGCGTGGCTTAGTGGTCTTTGCCACTCAAACGAGTTTGGTTGCACATTTTACCCTTTGTTGTCACTAACTTTTCCTCTGTCACACGATTTGCTACATCTTGCCACTGTTACATTTCCAGATCCCATACTTTAATGAATGTTGCTTGTGACAACTTGTTTATTGCATGATTGTGTATCCTCTACCATTTAATACATGCCCAAGCACACATTACTTGATGTTGCCACCATGGAAGCCTTTGTCATGCGATTACTGGCCTCATGCCATGAACTCAGGTTTGGTCACTCACTTTGATACCCTCTGCTGTTGCTAATGACTTCTGATTGCGCAACCTGATAATGCTCTTACAAATCTTGACTTGAATCAAACTCATATCCACCATTGTATGGTGCCTGTACCATTTATCTTCCCATGCAATTTGCTGTTTATCTTCAGATCCTTCTTTGCACTTTGCTAATTTGTTTGAAAGAAATATCTGCTAATCTTTCAAGCTACAAACACGAAACAAAGATATGGACAAACAAGACCAAGTTTTGAAACATGACTGCTTGACTTTGATGGAAAGACAATAATTTAACTTGAAAACTGACACATTATGAAAAATTTCATATGGATCCAACATAGGTATTGTTGATGTGTTTTTCTTGCATATGCAAACTCAGAATAAAATACTAAGTATTCTATCCTCTCTTGAACAAAGTCTCTCGAATGCTAAACAATGTGATCAATCGAGACAACTCCAAGGTTCCTTATTCGTGTTTTGCTATGGATAGACTTAGTAGTTGATGTGATCATGCTGGTAATCACAAAGGGACTTATGCTAAATACGCTCCTTACTCCACCCAAATGTGTTACTTCTTTCTTATGAAATGGAACTTCTTCCTCATGAAATGGAACTTCTTGCGACTGGCTACGAAAAGAAAATGCAAAAGACAAAGGTTGAGAAAGCTAATCTAAGGACAATGAAGTGATGGATCATGTCAAGATAGACAAATCCTCATATAACCCAACTCCGTTTCGCCATGAGGACCAACAACTACACAAAGTTTGGTGCAATCTTCTAGGGTAAGTCAAAGATTTTCAAATTGCGAAGCATTCATCCAAACACCCATAGCTGGCGCAGCTTGAACAATCTTCACAACCAAACTAAAGCATGCAAAGGTTCAAGCTAACTTTGCAAAGTGAGTTGCCATCGACAATCCACAAAAAGTATGAACCATTAAGGAATTCATCAAATATCTTAACATATTGGCATCACATCAATGAACTTCTAATCTAACTCTACTTGGAAACATTTCTCAATCATCCGCGAGAATTTGAAACCATGCCAACATCCCACAATCACACAAATCACCATGAAAAATCAACAATGAGCTTGTATTGATCCAGGAAGTGTTTTTTACAACAATTTCACAATATCTCTTCAATGACATCAAAGAGTTTCCTCTACTCTACTTGCTATTCTACTCTCCTACAACAACTCTACTCCTAATCTCCTCTTATTCCTTACAAATGAGAAGAATGAGCCTTTTATAGACTCCAGAAATTACATGAAGGGCCAGGATTGATTTGACAATCAACGGCCGAGATAGAGACAACCAGGCAGTTTGTTACAAAATTTACTATTTTTAGAACATGAAAGCGGCAATGAAGGTATGTTTCCCAATGTGATAAGCATCTCTGGAGCATCTTTATGGTGGACCCTCTTACATGGCAAAATGCTATTGGCTTGATGATGTGTACGCGCCACCTCAACATCTTTGAATGAACTAGCGTGATTCACTTCATGTTCACTTTACTTAGAATATTTTCTTCTGGTTGTCTTGATGTAACTCATGGATCACTTTGATGATCATGCTCATCTCTCATCTGGTGATGTTGTGCCTGTGCAGGATCATGCCTCTGGACAGTTGCATGGACTCATGGAGTAGACTAGTGCCTGAAGAGAGTTCTTCTTGTCTGGCACATGATATGTGAGCTTCTGGATGATGACCTCCTTCAAGGTATGCGTGGTGAAGTGACAACCTTCCACTGATCCTTGCCTCGAACGAATGATGCTCTTGATGATGAACTACACTTGTAACCTTGATCATCTAAGACTAGCTCCCTTTCACATGGCGTTATATCTACGAAGTCTTCAAAGTAAATGAACTTGATGCAGGAGCTCTCCTCCATGTGGTGATGATGACAAGTTTGAGCAACGTTCCTCCACCTTCAAAACTTCTCATGTATGAGCTTTCGCCATTCACCTTCTTGGATCCTTCATCACCTACAAGAAGAAACACATCAAATTAAGACTCAACATAAAGGATTTTCAACAACAAATTACATCCACCTTATGTATGTGGGATTAAAACAATTAATTTCAAAACAACATACCTTAGAAAAATCAGATTTTAGGAATAAAATCAGATTTTTAGAAGACTTGACCTTTTGAAGAAACTTGAATTTTTGACTTATCTCCTTGACAAGCTGCTGCTCCTTGCTGCTCTGTTGTAAATCAGAAGCAAATTTGGATTTGTATTTGATTTAAAATGCAGATTTGAACCTTCTTAAATATCAAATTTCGCCCCTCTATAAGGCAGGTCGGCCTAGCAAGAGGAAAACTGAAGTTTTTAAATGTTCTCCATGCCTTCATGTGATGAGTGCCCAACATGAGCGGGTTTAGAGGGTATGTGTGGAGGATTTCATGTGGAAGGTGACATTGTCCATGTGAAGGTCTAAGACCGCCCAACAAGGGCGGGATTGGGAGTAGTGTGTGGACAAATTCATGTGGAAGGTAACATTGTCCATGTGAGGGGTTTAAAGCCGCCTAGAGGATGACCTTTGGATTTTTCAACTTAAACAACTTTGCACTTGTTCATTTCACCTTTGACATGTTCATCTTCATTATTTCCATTGATTTTACTTGCAAATTGTATTGTCTACATCCTGGGCGGTTCTGGAGGTGTTGCCTGGAGAATGCATTGTGTTAGGTGACATAATCCACAAGGACCTCTTGAGGCCGCCTAGGTAGGGCGGCTTTAGAGGTGACCCTTGGATTTTTTCTCAAAATGCCTCAAAAAACATTCAAACCTATGAACTTCCATCAAATCTTCATGATCTCATTGTACTTCAACTCAAAACATTGCAAACTTGATAGGTCTTCTACTTGAGCGGGTTTAAGGTTGATGTTTGGAGAGTGTGTTGTGCAAGAGGTGAAGTTGTCCAAGCATAGAGGTCAAGGCCGCCCAAGAAGGGCGGGCTAGGAGGTGGTGAGTGGATTTTATCACTTAGGCACTTTCTAACTTGGTTTTGACAATTTCAAGACATCTTCACTTGCTTCCTTGATGGTTTAAAATCCTTGCATGAGATTTGCATATTAGATGAGTGGAATTTGAAAGTGATGTTTGGAGTAGTTCATGTGAAGATCAAGAGAATCCAAGCTCTCATGCTTAGGCTGCCCAAGTAGGGCGGATTTGGAAGTGAGGCTTGGATTTTTACTTATTATCCTTCATGTATGTTCCAAACTTGCACGTGTTTGTTCAAAACTCAGTGTTAGCCATTGCCTTCCTTGCAAATTTTTATGTCATTTCTCTTGGGCGGATTTGAGGTTGGTGCATGGAGGATGTCATGTGAAGACATGAAATTGTCCAAATGGAGGGTCTAAAGCCGCCTAGGAAGGGCGGGTTTCAAGGGTAGGCTTGGATTTTTCATGACTTAGTGATTTTTGCTTAGTTTTGATAGTCTAAAACCTTTTACACTTGTTTGATTGATAACTTAACCTCTTTGAATGCAATGGAAAGCCATGAGAGGATGGGCGGATTTCAAGGGTCTATGCGGAGTATTTCATGTGAAGGAGATGACTTTGTCCAAGTAAAGGTCCTAAAGCCGCCTAGGAAGGGCGGGTTTCAAGGGTAGGCTTGGATTCTTCACTTCTAACCTTCATTTGATGCTTGTTTCCTCCTCATGATTTCTCCTTGTTCTTATCTCCTTGTAAGGTTTCATTTCTATACATTCTTAGGCGAGGTTAGAAGGCAGATCTGAAATGTTTGATGGACTTATCCTTATGTCATGGTGGAATCCGCCTAAGCTAAGCAGCCTTGAAGATGTTGTATGGAGTGCATGATGTGAAAGAGGTGAATGAAAGTGAGTTTCTTAACAAGATAGTCTTGAGAGTGTGTATGGATTGCTTCCCTTAGCTCATTCATCTCCTCATGAAGACCTTCTCTCCAACACCCTTAAGACTCAAATGATGCATCATGGATACTAAGTGATGATGTTATCCACCTATCATGATGAAAACCGCCGAGGAAGGGCGGGTTTGGATAGGTAGTAAGGATTTTGCTATGTGCACACATCTTTACCTTAACCTTGACACTCCTCTTCCACCTCCATGACTTAGTGACTTTCAAACTTCCTTCCTCTGAGAATGACCTTAATTATCTCATCTCTTGAGTGTGATCTTGATCATCCATCAAACAAACTTGCAACTTATGTCATTCTTCACCCTGGGCGGTTTTGAGAGTGTTGTGTGGAGAGGTGCATGTGAGGACATGGGAGAATCCAGGACCCCTTCTTGAGGCCGCCCAGGAAGGGCGGGTTTGGGAGCATGGTGTGGATTCTCTCTCTCTCAAACTAGTTTCCTCCTTAACAATCTCATCTTCTTCTTACATATCTCCAAGTGGATGGCGGATTTAGAGGTGATAGGTGGATGAAGCATTGTGGTGGACATGTAGTCCAAGCAAGGAGATGAAGGCCGCCTAGCAAGGGCGGGTTTAAGAGAGGTATGTGGATTTTCATCACTTAATGACCATTCCTCTCCTCATGAAGTCCCTTCTCTTGAACTTGCCTAAGACTTAGCCATTTTGAGATGTTTATGAAGTGAGAAGGCAAACTTGGAGATGTTAGGTGATGATGTCCTTCTGCATTGGTGAAATCCGCCTAAGAAGGGCGGGATTGGAGGCATTGTCTGGAGTATTTGATGTGGAGGTAAAGTTGTCCACAGGAACCTCTTGAGGCCGCCTAGGTAGGGCGGGTTTAAGGGTGACCTATGGATTTTCATTCAAAACTCACTTAATCCTCTCAAACTTTCAAGTTTCCATTGAAATGTCATCACCTTCTAGTGCTTTATGCTTGAAAACACTTCAAAATTTGATCATTTTCACCTAGGGCAGGATTGGAGGTTGTATCTGGATAGTGTCATGAGGTGGTGAAGACACTGTCCAGGTGAACATGCTAAAGCCGCCCAGATAGGATGGGTTGAGTGATGCATGGATTTGCACTTGAAACTACATTCAAACTCTTCCAAATGGACTCTCCTTATAATTTGATCATCATCCAAGCACTTGGAGCTCAAAACACTTGACAATTTATTCCTAGGGTGGATTTGGAGGTACTGTCTGGACAATGTCATCTGGAACAAGGCAAAGTCCATGAATGCAGCTTGAAGCCGCCCAAGTTGGGCGGGTTTACAAGTGAGGCATGGATTCTTCTTTGAAATGCACTTGACTCTATCCAACTTGCAAACTTCCATTGGAATTTCATCATATCCTAGTGTCTTGTGCAAGAAAACCTTGAAAACTTAACCATTTTTTGCTTGGGCGGATTTGAGGGTTCTGTCTGGACAAGTGCATGTGCATGACGTTGAATCCATGACCTTGTGCCAAGGTCGCCCAGTCTGGGCGGGTTTGGAGGTGAGGCATGGAATTTCTTGCCTTAGTCAAATTTTGGATTTCCTGAATGGAAGTATATTGAAAATATGTTTTGGATTTCTTGAATGGAAGTATATTGAAAATATGTTTAAGTATAAGTCAGATATTGAGTTTCTTATACTTTAAATATTTATCAATATACTTCCAGGATGTTTGAGATAGGTCTTGGATCCATAGGATTTAGCATGTAGATTCTAGATTTCTGAGGATCCAACAGATTTTAGACTTAGTCATTTTTTCAGGATTTTCAGGATATTAGACTTAGTCATTTTCAGGGTCTCAGTGACCTGCATCAGGATGAAGGCATATAGACCTCTTGGCAAGAAATTGTCAAGACATGGGCAAATCTACACTTCCAAATCTACAAACTCAAGAAAAACCTAAACCCTAAAGCAAGCAAAAGCCAGAAAGCGAAAAAAAATAGGGGGTCCCCATTTGCAATGGGGCGATGTGTGATTACATCACAACATGTATACTACATACTTAATGTCTATTCAAGCACCATTCCAGATTATTGAAGATACCATTACATAAGTGTTTACAGACACTTTGTTTTTGATAGCTATCACTAACATCAGTTTGTAGGTACACATATTGGCACACAATGAACTGACACTTGTGAGTAACAAGTTAAGCCAGGATGGGTATATTCAATAACTCAAAGGGAACGGAGGATGGGATCCCTAACAATTTACAGATGTTTGCTACATTGGAGATGCCACTGCCTTTTGGAATTTCATTGGCATTTTTAGTTCTTAATTACCAAAGCGCAATAAATTCTCGAAGGGTTGTTTGGAGATGATCCGGCAGCTAATCCAGCTTATCCATATCCAGCAGATATGATTCCAGCAGTTTGAGCAGCCCAGAAACAGGAAGGTGGAAGACGAATTTGGACAAATTTTCTCCGGTATCTTTATTATGCAAATTGCAAAATGGCAAATCAGTTCAGTGGCATTTTGAGGAAACTTTATAAGTTGTATTGATCACGCTTTTAGCAAAAATGTTTTTACAAGGAAAGAAGCAAAGTCATTCTTCCCAATGACAGGGAACAGACATAAGCTTATCATTGATCCTAGGGCATTAATGTGATGTAGCCCTATTGAAACTAGGTGATATATAAACCACGGCATGACAAGACTTGTGTTATAATTATAAGATTAGGGTATACCTTTTTGTAGGGTAGTGTAACGGTCCTTTAGAGCCATATTCAGTCAAACTTCTAAATATTGTCTAAAAAAGTTGTGTAGAGTATTGGGTGTTACTAGCTAAAAGTTAAGACAATTCTTGATTGTAGAATTAGTAGTATGATCCTTGATTTCACATTATCTGGAAGATTACATTAGAGTCAAATAACTAATGAACACCAGACTTGAAATGAGTAATTAACTATGTTCCACCAAGTTTCTGGGATGGGGATGAGGGGACATGTTTTAGAGACGGATATTTTTTGGGGCCATTTTTTGGGACAGCAAGGGATGGCAAAGGGGATGACTATAAAAATTAGGGAAAATTTAAAAATATAGGGAAATTTCCATTATTCATATGATAACATTGATAAGGCATTCATTGTATACATTATAGATCCTTAATACATAACATTAGAGTTGAATTGAGAGTTGACATGAGAGTCGAACAAATTAACAAATGTCAAAATTTAATTGCTTTCATAATTCATTGTCAATATGCGTGTGATATATTAATATAATATAAAATTAAAAAATACAGAAAAATACCCAAAGGCTGCAAGTTTCAACTACAAAATGATAAAAACATAGAAAGTATTCTGCTGCCCCTAATTGGCATCTGCCAACACTGCATCAAAATCAGAGTCCAACTCTGAGTCACTGCCACTATGAGGGGCTGCCTCATCCAGCGGGACCCCAATCAATCCCTCCTATGCCTTCTCATCAATATGGGTTGCATTTTCAGGATTAACAGCCCACCATAAAGCTTGAGTTTGACGATCTTGAAGTCGCAAGGCACTATGCACTGCCACCAACTTCTTCGCTTGTCTAGAGGTGAGCCTATTCCTCTTGATAGAGTGGATAAGGCTGTATGTGGACCAATTCCTCTCTGTAATAGAGGAATTGACAACCTATGAAATGAGGTGAATGGCAAGCATCCTCAAGTCTGGTGTATCTTTGATGTGCCATGTCCACCATCCACTAGGGTCAGTTTGAGCTAATGTAGCTCTATCTATCTTCGCCTCTATTTTGTTGAATGTTGGATCATGAGTATAGTGAAGGCAAGCCATTGTGTGCAAAGTATACTCAACTCCTCATTTGAATACATCTTTCAGAAGGCCTTCATTAACCCTTCTTTCACCTCTTCATCATCACAAGAAGGAAGCCTCCCAACCTTTGGTGCATACCATTTGGGATTCAAAGCAAAGGCTGCCATATGAAGTGGGATGTCTATAATGTTCCACCGCCGCATCACAATGGGTTTAATATGTTGCTCATATAATCCCAAATTAGGATCCTTTCACAAATTGCTTGCTTCATCTGCCCAAGCATGTTGTCAAATGTCTCATAGATCTCTCTAGGAGTAGGAGAGTCTGTATCAGCATATCTAATGACATCTACAACAGCTGAGATGAAGGAGCAAACATATCTACAAAAAAAAAATTCAAAAAAGAATGACTCAAAGTTAAATGACAAGTTAGAAATAATAAAATATTAAAATTAGAAATTTAATAATAAAATCAGTAATTTCTTACCTCACTATGGACCATCAATCATCATCAAGGATCTTTTGTTTGGTAGCTTTTCCTTCAGCAAATCTTGAATTAGGCCATCTACTCCACTCTAAATTCACCATCATCAATTGTAGAGGCACCTCACGTGTCTTCTAACAAAATGAAATAACTGGCATATCTAGTCTCCATAGGTTCGAAGAATCCTTCTTCGAAAATGTCCTGAAGAGAGCAAGTGAGGTGTGGTGGTTACAAATGAACATCTAAATATTTCTAGCTTCTTGCACCACTTGGTTCACCCAATCTATCTTCCCTATGTCTTTCAATACGTTGTTCAACGCATGAACACAACATGGGGTCCAAAGATGTGCTTGTAAGCACCCTCTACCATCATGCCAACTAATTTACACACGTGCTGAATCAATGTAAACCTACAACATTTGAGGCCCCATCCTCCTCTATGGCCTTTCTCAAAATGTGAAATTGGAAGTTCGCATCCTTGCGCTTCCCTAAACAATCAATAGCTCTAAGAAAATAAGAGCTAGTTGTGCATGTGACTATGATCTTGATGAGCAGCTGATGTCTAATATCGGTCCACCCATCCATTGACAATAGAACAACCCGTCCTAATTCAAGTTTGCCTCATGTCCGCCATCACCAAACTCACCTTAGAATATTCTTTCTAAAGGAGAGTAGTGTGTAGTTTATGTTCTCCAGGGGGGCAAATGAGAGATCAATAGAAGCTACATCTCTGACCAATTGTTTGAAGGAGAATGTGCCACATGAAATGGGATGGCATGGGCATAAAAAATTTGGTAATACTCAAGTAAGATCTAGCAATTTAGAACACAAAGACAACACATAATTTTACGCGGAAACCTTTGTGGGAGAAAACTACGGCAAAATATTGCTTATATATTATATTGCTCTTCTTCTTCTTTCTTGTAGGCTTCGACCTACTTTACATTGTACGAATAGTGAGCTCCAACTCACAGGATACACCAATCTCCACTTGACAGAATTATAGGCACCAACGTATTGGAGGGCTCCAATCCCCACACACAAACTGAGCTCCAACCCAGCAAGAAGCTCCAACCTCTATTTGATAGGCTCCAACCTATTAATCCTTCAATGGCTGATCTGATATACTCCTTCACACAAATCTGATCCAAACTATAAATCCTTTCACACAAATCTGATTTCAATCCACTAGTCTCTTCGTTCTCAAATCTGAATTTATCAATTCAATTTACTAGCATATATCCTTTCCTTTTATCACACAAAATATCTTCAATATAAATCAGATTTACTTTTCATATTTCTGCTCTTCCTCTTCCTTATACTCAGAAAATATTCATTGATTGCTTGCTCTAAAATATCTAAATCATTTACCTCTTATATGTCTTCAAGGAGGGTAAGAGACGTACCCTTTCACAATGATTACCACCTCTTACCAAGGATACAACCCTTCAAACATATTGCTGTCCCTTCAAATGGAATCACACCACTTTACTTAACAAATCTTCTTAAATCGCAGCCCTTCAATTAGTAATTTCTGCTCTTCATAAAATGAAGTCGCTGCTTCTATATGATAAATCACATGTATTATATATTCACTAATCAGCACACCACATATAAATATAGAACGTTTTATCCATTAAGTTGGCCAGGATATCGAGTATGAGGTTGGCCATACAGTCTTCATGAAGTCGGCCACTTGGGAGGTCGGCTGCTTGGGAAATTTGACATTTAAATCTTTATTTTAACATCTCCTTAGGTACTTAGATGCATATGGGTCGGCCCATATTACATACACATTATCTTTTTCTCCAATGTTTAAATCTTTAATTTAAAAATGCATATATCTATTTGTCGGTCTCTAATTCTGAAATCTCTTCAACGGTAAAGTGTAACGGATGTATTTTGCTTTGCTCTCCAATGGTTAACTTCTCATTGTGATGGGGCATACTTTACCTTGACATTAATGACCTTACTTGACAGCCTCGTGCCTTTAACATCAATGACAACATATTCCAACATGTAGTGTACCTTGTAGCAGAAGTGGTTGGAGATGTATTAGATTCCCATGGATTGAAATATGATATATACCTTTCACCTTTGCATACTAGCATGATTTCACGGTGTTGCTAATTCAGGATTTCTGCATTCCTTATTGGTCAGCTATTTTGATGTAGCTACTAATGTGCCGAATCTTGTTCTCATTTGACTTTGGCAAAATTGGATAGTCAGAGGGTTCTTCCTTCCTTTGTAGTGCCTTTTGGTTTGATTACCACATTGCTGACTGATGATAACTGATTGGACAGTTGCTTAGAAAGAGTGCTACCTGTTCCTTCCTTTTTGAATGCAGTCTGATTTACCTTGATGGTTATTTCAGCATCCTCCTAAATCTTTTCTCTTCTCATGTTTAGATAATTTGCTCGACAAAGAGCTTTTTGTTCTCTCTTGGCATTTAGAAATCAGCTTGTTGCTATTTGGGCCTTTTTGTACATTTCAAAGTGTTTTTCGTTCGGTTAAAAAAAAATTCTTTTAATGCTACAACATAAAGTACCTGAAGTCCATGTGTATGTAAAAGTTGAATGTGCATGAGGAACCTTGATAATTGCAACCAATGCTGCAATTTTGTTTTTGCACTTGTTTTACAATCTACTATGACATGCAGGAAATACTATTTGAATCAGAGCAAGGTCATTTGTCTGTTCCAGAAACTGCAGATGTGATTCAAGACAGTGAAACCTCAAGAGGAGAGGGGACATCTGATGATAAGTCCAGAGAAAAAGAAGATAAGGAAAAGGGCAAAGAAATGGAAAAGGACAAGTGGAAGGAGAGAGACACTGATAAGAAAGGAGAGAAAGAAAATGAAAAGGATAAAGTCAAGAGTCTTGATGGTCCAAATTTAGATACCCTGTTGCAACGACTTCCAGGTTGTGTCAGTCGTGATCTTATTGACCAATTGACGGTAAGGGATATGCTTTTCATTAGATAATGCTGAGAGAGTTTCGTGAAGCATTATACAAATTAGCCTACATGAAAGTGGAAGAATTATTTATTTATTTTTTGATTTTTATGCAGGTAGACTTTTGTTATCTCAATTCAAAAAGTAATCGGAAAAAACTTGTCCGAGCATTGTTCAATGTCCCTCGGACATCATTAGAATTGTTGCCATACTATTCAAGAATGGTGGCAACATTGTCAACATGCATGAAAGATGTAGCTTCAATGCTTTTGCAGCTGCTGGAAGAAGAGTTTAACTTCTTAATAAATAAGAAGGTATTTCCATTTTCATTACAGTTCTTGGTATGCTTGGCTGGTACCATATTGTATAATTAATTAAATATATGCATTATAGCACTTTGCATAAAATATCACCTTTTTTGTATAAATTCTATCAGTAGTCTTTTTTTGTTTGTTTTCCACTGAGGTGCTTTATGGTCTTTGACTATATCTTGCATTTAATTAAAGGGACTAAGAGAAGCTATGCTATTGTAGACTAATACTTTGCTATCATTAATGGGTTCTTAAAGATATCAGGTTGCAGCATATTTCAGTCTCTTATGTTGCTCAGAAAATCTCTTCTTTATTAGCATATTTCTGAGTTTATTCTACTTGAATGCTTGTGCAGGATCAAATGAATATTGAAACAAAGATTAGAAATATAAGGTTCATTGGGGAGTTGGCAAAGTTCAAAGTTGCTGCAGCAACTCTTGTATTTAGCTGTTTGAAGGTGAGTGGTCACAATTTTCTGTATAGAAGTACACTTTGCTAACATACAGTTTCCATAAAGACTATTGGTTTTTTCACCAAGACTCTATTTAGAAAATACAGTCAGATATTTAGCTGTGAAGGTGAGTATTCATGGCCTCCTTTATGTAAGTACTCTTTGTTAAAGTACAGTTTTCTTAAAGGCTGTTGGTCATTTCACCAAGACAGTAAGCATGGCCACAACTATGATTTACTGCTTAGTAGTAAACAATCAAAGTATGTGGTTGTCTGAACTATAGAAGGAATTGAATTGTCATGGTAAAGGTAGGGTGGATGCTAGAGTTAAAACATTTTTGCTGACTTGTGGATAAATTAGGTTTCTTCTGTGTTTGATGGATATGCCTACTATCCCTCATTCCTATGATTTTGGGGAATCTTTTAAGCATCCCCTTTTTGGTTTTCCTAATACTCAACCTCTGCCCCACACCAAAAAAACGGGATTTGGTAGAACATAGGAATTTATTTATGTTAGTAAGAGTACCTTGTGTTGGCCTGAATTGTTTTTCTCTTTGATAGGATGATTTGAGAGTTTTTATTTTTAAAATTTTTTGGTCATCTAACACACGATCATGCAGTATATTCAATAAGCCTTAAGTTCTTAACCATTACAACAGCAGTTGGAGATTGTAAGGTTGCAAGCTAGATATGTTATTCAAAGGAGACTGATGGGACAGTCATTTTGCAGCCAAACTAATATGTTAAATAATGAAAATGATCACATCTTATTTTTATACGAAGTCTTAATATAGATTATAAATTCTAATAAAACATGTGTCATGGAGAACTTCCTCAACGATTTCATGCGCACTAAAATAAACGCACATCAGGCTGTGGCAAAGAGACATGTGGTCCAGTCAGAAAGTTGTGGAAGAAACACACAGAGATGCTGAATGGACTTTCCTCATTTAGTGCATGGTTTTATCTGCCAGTACTTTTTTCTCTGTAATTTGGCTGGTTGAATATCATACTTAGACTCTGGGAGTGTCTTGAAACTGAGAGAGCTGATCAATTGCAGCTTTTGGGCCACTAACCACTTCGACTTGGAGTTTTATGGCTTTCCCAAACGGTCAAACAACCATGCACCAGTGGTACATAATCTAGCTACAGAAATTGTAAACTCAATTATTGAGAGTAGAATAAAGCATCAAGGTCTTTGATATCAAGTATGTATGATAGATAAGATTTTAAATTTGAAGGCATGATGGTATCTTTGGAGTCGTTCACTCTAATTAAAATCATATAGTGAACCCTGGGGACACATTCCCCTTGTTTTCTAGGCGTTTCCCTAAGTGGGGACAGGGATGGGACGGGGATGGGGACAGGATGTGCCCCTGCCGTGCCATATTCTTTTAAAAAATAGGGACATCCAAGGAATTCTCCCTTTGCAACGGAAGTCTCTTGGAAATGACCCCCATTTGTGGAGCACCAAGCCATCTTGGGGACATCCTGACGTCCCTTGTGGCCAAATAGTAAATCATCTCTTTTGCATGTAAGATCTTGGTTATGCTTGCATATTGAGTTCATAAAGCTCTGCAAATATTCACATATTGAATTCATTTTTTCATGATAGTTGACCACATGCAATACTCAAAAGTCTTTTGAAAAAAAGATTATTTGAAATTTCAATATGATATTGCAGACAAATTGTTGATTACACTCAAAACTTTAATCATGAACATGTAACACTTGAAACAAAATGCCAATTTCAATCGAAATATCCAACGGTAGGAGATTGTCAAGACCTAGTTCAATCTTGAGCATTGTTACCAGGCTAAAATCTGAAGCCAAACCAACTTGAAACAATATTCAAGTAAAATTTGAAAGGTATCCTTTCCTCTAGCATTGAAAACACAATCACCAGAACGAACAACAAGCAACTCTATAGGGAGGATCTACGAGCAAGACTGCATGGACACATATACAATATTCGATACGAATCCAACTATTTCTCAAGACCCCCTAATATATATATATATATATATATATATATATATATATATATATATATAGGCACGAGGCTTGCAAGCTCAATGGCCCAACTGGGGTTTGAACCTTGGTGGTGTGATAGTAAGACCAAGTTTTTAACCAATGAACCATGCCATATAATAAAAACTTGGTCTTACTATCACACAACCAAGGTTCAAACCCCAGTTGGGCCATTGAGCTTGCAAGCCTCGTGCCTCCACTAGGTTGCTGAGGTCACAGGTTTGGACTACCTATGTTAAAGTAAGAAAGGCAATAATGCCTTGGGAAGAGGCCCCCTGGTTGTGGCCTCTTTGGCTCAGGCCAAGGTAAAATTTTTTGAGTTTACCATAAAAATATATATGTACGTATAATTGTGTTATACATATAGAATTAACTCTTAACAATTTATGTTTATTGTTTTAATTTAAAAATTAAAAACAAATAGTTAAATACTTTCACATTTAAATCTAACCAAAAAATTAAAATGAAATAAACTAAATAGAATTTAAAAATATATTAAAATTGAAATATTAATAATAAATAATAGTAAACTTAAAAGTTAATAATTAAATAAAATGAAAAACATCAATAATAAAAAAAGTTTTATAAAATGAAAAAACAAAAATAACACAAAATATCCTAAATTTCATGTGAAATATTTAATGCGACAATGTATGTGCACTATGAGCTCTATGGAATGCATGCCAAGCTCTCTGCATTGAATTTGCACCTTTCATGTTTGGAAGTAACTTTGGCATCGCAAATAGAAAAAGTGGCCCCCAAGATAGAGAAGTGTTTCTATAATGTTTGCAGGGATGATGTATAGTAATAAGGACATCATTAATGGGAGTCAGAAAGCGATTTGTTTTTGACCTGTTAGGGAGTTGACCTATTTTAATTTGGCCGTTATTTTCTTTTCCTTTATTGCTTGCTTGATTAATGAGACTAGAGTAGGTATGTGGATGGTAGACACCTACGTAGACTCATTGAAGAACAAAAACACTCTTCGCTCCTTCCTTCACCCATAATTTTCAAATGTGAAAGGTGCATATTGAATGCAAAGACCTTGGTGTGCATAACATAGAGTTTGGAGTGCATGTACACTATCGTGTTAAATAACCAAACATTTTAAAGATGTAGAATGAAAAACATTGATTAAAAAAACTCAGGTGGGCAGCACAGTGGGAAAGCGTTGAATGAAAAAGACATGGGAGAGATCAAGGAAAACACATTGCAAAGTTTTTTTTTCTTTTTTGGTTACAATTTTCTTGCACAAGCCACAATTTTTTCAAAACATTGAATCTAGAGGTATCTGACATAGCTCAAATTTTCTCTAATTTTGGATATAAGTGAACATGGTATTTGCAGTGTTCCACGGGGACCCGTCCCTCCCCCTAAAACTAGCCGTCCCCGAGTACGGGATTTTTCAGAGACTTGGAGACGCTTGCGAGACGTCCCCCCACCGCCGCTGAGATGCCTGGTTCTTTGCCAAAAAGTTGGGGACGCCGAGACGTCTCGGGGATGCCTAGCCGTCCCTCGAGCGTCTCGGGGACGCCTGGGAGTCTCCCACGCTAAAACGTTAGAAAAGGTGTTTTTTTTAAAAATACTTGTTTTTCCTTGGAAAAAGAGCCTAGGTCCGAACCCTAAGGAGTTGTTTGACCATTCTAAAAGCAAAAGACTCATAAAACTCTCATTCTTCATTTTATTTGCTCAATATGCCATTTTATGTTTTGTAACAACTAGGTGAAGAAGAGGAAAACCAGTGAGAAGAGTGAGTGAAAGAGTGAGTTTGAGGTGTTGCAAGTGCAAGAGGGGTGAGAAGGAGAAAGAAGAGGAGGAGAAGCATTCTACACCAACTTTGAAGGATTTTTCAAGCACAAGGTAGGTTTTTATGACTGTTTTTTGAAGTTTTTTCAATTTTGTTTTTGTTTTTTTTTTCTAAGTTTTTCATGTTGAATCTTACAATGGGCATTGAAATGAAAACATGAATATGCATTTGCAGCCATGGCTGCAAATGCATATTCATGTTTTCATTTCAATGCCCATTTTTTTTTTCGTCTTTCCATCAAGATTTAAGTTTTAACATCAAATTTTAAAATTTTATTTTCAAATTTGTTAAACTAGGCTGAAACTAGGCACTTATAGAATTTATTTGTTTATTCATTATTATAGTGTCACAATGAGCTCTCATGACATGAGTGAGCATGAGGTTCATTCTCATAGTGATCCTGATAGTGGAAGTGAATATTTTCCTGAGGTTGAGGGGAGTGACCATGGGGTTGAGCTTGAAGCCCATACTAGTTCCATGGCAAGTGAAGCAAGTAGTTTAGAGTGCCCTTCTGCACTACTGGCAGCGTATGCTAAGGGTCCTTTTGATCGCAAATCCCCTCTCAAACAATTTGTAACAAAATTACTAAACAAGGATGGGGCACCATCTGGTGGCACAAGGAAGTGGAAGTGCAACTTTTGTGCTCTAGAGTGGTTTGGGAGCATCACTAGAGTTAATGTACACCTTTTCATTAGAGGAAAAGGTGTGGACATATGTTCTTTTTTGGTAGAACCGAAAAACATCAAATACAAAGTTGAAATAAATAAGTTATGGGGTGTTCCTGATGATACTACAGCTGCACCTGTGCCTACTACTTTGCACCATAGGGCACGTCTTTAGCATAGCCAGCCATAGAGTTCCAGCCATACTTTGCAGATGAGAGTAGGAGGGACACCAGGTTCTTCCAGTGCCTATGCAGGAGAGGGGAGGGGGAAACGGAAATTGCAAAGTAACCCCATAGTAGATTTGTTTAAAGTGCAGCTAAAGGATGACATAGATGATGCCATTGGCAAGTTCTTCTTTGCCAATGGCATCCCATTTCATGTTGCCCAATCTCCTTATTATAAGGAGATGATATTGATGGTGGCAAGGGCAGTGCCATCATATGTGCCACCAGGTAAGACGAAATTGAGGACCACGATCTTGGATAAGAACTATTCCAAGATCAATTTGTTGATGGAGAAGATGGAGTGTTGGGATAAGACAGGATGCAACATAGTCATGGATGGGTGGACGGACATTAGCCATCGTCCACTCATTAATATCATGGTTACATGTATTGAGGGCCCATATTTTCTTAAGGCAGTTGATTGTTCAGGGCATCACAAAGATGCTCATTTTCAGTTTGAGGTCCTCAAGGAGGCTATTGAGGAGGTTGGGCCACAAAATGTGGTCCAAATAGTGACAGATGCAACATGTGTGCAAAGCTGCGGGGAGACTTGTTGAGGCAGCTTGTAGGCATATTTGGTGGACTCCATGTTGTCTGCATGCCATGAACAATGCACTCAAGGACATGGGGAAGACTGGTTGGATTAGAGCAGTGGTAAATGATGTGAGAGATGTGCAGATGTTTATCTGCAACCACCACACATCACATGCACTCTTCAGGACCTTCGCTAAGGAGTTCCTGAAACCTACTGATACGAGATATGCTTCCTATTTCATTCTCTTGGAGAGAATAATTGAGTTGCAAGAGGCACTGCAACTAATGATTATGACAGCAAAATGGAATAGGTGGGCCAAGTCTAAGACAGAGCAGGGGATGAGGGTGAAGGATACGGTGAAGAATGATGTGTTCTGGGTTGATGCAAAATATAGTGTCTCCATCATTAAACCAGTTTTCCAAATAATCAGGTATGGGGATGTGGATGGATCTAACCTTGGAGAGGTGTATGAGTGCATCGATTCTATGCTTGATCAGATGAGGGCTGTTGTGCGACAGAGGGACCCCACATTAGCATTCTACCACGAGCACATTC
Source organism: Cunninghamia lanceolata (assembly GCA_027924645.1). NCBI lineage: Eukaryota > Viridiplantae > Streptophyta > Pinopsida > Cupressales > Cupressaceae > Cunninghamia > Cunninghamia lanceolata. The sequence continues at coordinate 1,686,082 of BSBN01000618.1, forward strand.
AGCCAATCATTCACAGGAGATGGGAGAAGCTCAACACTCCCTTGCATATGGCAGCCTATGCATTGAATCCGAAGTGGTACTTGACTAGGCCTGGTAGAGTGACACCGATAGAGGATCTGGAGGTGAAGGCGGGGTTCTTCAGGTGCATTGAGAGGATGTATGATGAGGTAGATGCCAACATGATTCGCACTGAGTGGACCAAATTTGCCACTCTTAGGGGTTATTCAAATGCGACCAAGATGGATATGGTAACTATGGTGCAGGATGACCCAATTTTGTGGACTTGCCATGGATCGGGATCTTTGACTACCACTCTAGCCATCCGATTGTTATCTTAGGTTTCTAGTTCTTCAGCTGCTCAGAGGAACTAGTCTACATATAGGTTCATCCACTCTCTTAAGAGGAACAGACTTACCTCTAGGAGAGTAGAGAAGCTTGTGGCTGTATATAGTGCTTTGCGTCTCATTGATTGCAAAACACTTGTGTACAAAGAGAGTCCAGTAGCACGATGGGATGTAGAGCCAGAGGTGCCAGCATAGATTGATGAGGATGCTTCAGTTTTAGCTTCAGATGCAAGGTTGGTTGGTATTAGTTTCGCAGACCTTGATCGCGAGGATTCCAGTAGTTCGAGTGATGAGGAGTTTGGGGACGATTAGAGGCCTCCCTTCACTACATTTTGATTTTTGCATTTTGTACTTATTTTGATATCATCATATGCTACTCATTATAGCCATCTTTAAGACTTTATGATATGATATTATGATGTGACATGTCATATTTCCGTTTTCGATATAATAGAAATCTCAAATTTGACAATTTCATATGTCAAATTTGACAATTTCATTAGTCTTTTAGTAATAGTATTCAAGTATTTAAAATGGTAGTATTTGCAATTTTGCTATTTTACTAATTTGCCAAAGTTTAATTTGAAATGTTATTCTTAAACATCTTTTTATAACTAGTTATTCAAGTACCATATGTATATCAGCACCGCCCCCCCGCCGTCCCCAAACTTAGACCTTTTGTCCCCCCGTCCCCGACAGGGGACGCGTCTTTGTCAGGAACTTCGTGGAACACTGGGTATTTGAGCTATATCGTACCTGTATCCGTACTCGGTATGTTGGTACATGTAATAGGGGAGTGGGGGGTGGCACAATGCAACCTTATCTGCAAGACTTTGCCAAATGAAAGATCAAAACTTTTAACATGATAATTTACACATTTATCACAAGTATCATAAATTAGTGATAAAACATTTATATACAATAATTTTAAATGTATATATGCTAACACATTTATATATAATAATTTTAAATATATATATATATATATATATAATTTTAAATGTATATATGTTAAAACACACACACACATATATAGCCATCTCCCCATTGTCTCCAAAATTTTGAATTTTTCTTGCTGCCCTGAGAATCTTGTCCCTGCATTTCCCTCCATCTCGGAAATTTAGAGAAACACTGAAATTATACTAGTGTCAAAGAAATCATATTCCTTGTATGTGGAAAATTGTCTTCCTAGCTCAGTGTTTGGTCATAATGTTGATATGCCTCACAACTTTGCTTCTTTTGAAGCATAGATATGCAAATAATTGTGAGAAGAGTTTTTTGCTCGCTTAAGCTATTCCAGTAGAATTTGTAGTTTAGACATAAGTGAGTACTTCTATTGTGCTTATTGATTTTGATTAATGTTGCCTATCTGCAATAGATGTATGCAGTTTGCAATAGTTAATCTATAAGGTATTTGAAGATTCTACTTTGCCAATTGAGAGTATGCTTCCACTAGCTACGAGTTGAAATTGACTATCGTACTGTACAAAGTGAAAGGGTTTGCCACTTTTGTTCTCTCTTGGAGGTGGAGACCAAGGAGCATTTTATTTTCCAGTGTCCTACTAGCTATGAAACCTATGGGAGGTACCATTATTTGTATCATAGTTACAAGACTCGGACTTGCCGAAAACTCGGCAAGCTGATTTTTGACCTAGATTCGGACTCAGTGCCCAGGCTTAGCGCAGGCTCGACAAATTGAAAAACCCATGAAATTTAGAGATTTTGAAGGATTTAAAACTTGTTTCATGCACCCTTTAATATATAAACCTTAAAGACACAATAAACTCAGCAAATAGAAGCTACTTTGATCACACACAATTATACATCGATCACATAAGTTTAAATCCAAATTTTAGCTAAAGGAAATAACACATTTCGAATCTTATATATATAAACATTGTCAAATGTATACAAAACTAATGGAATATGAAATCCATGGCATCAAAAGTTCAAAATAAATTTTAAAACAAAAACTAGAAGTCTATGGCTCGGAGGAGCCTGCATCACTTGGACCAATATTACGACAAGTCTTGCGTGGGCGTCTAGGATATGCCCTAGATGGTGATGCAGCCATGATATCTGCCTGTGTCTCAGTGACACTCACACCAACATCCAAGGTGTCTTCTCGTGCTCTATCCTCCTCTGCGATGGCTAGCCTCTGCCTATCCACATGGTCAACCCATGCAAGGTCCTCATCACTGAAGACATAATCCTCAACCTCGGTGATCCAATCTGATTGTGGATCAACCTCCTCTAGTGTGATGGGTGATAAGTCCACCCAAAATATTTTTGTGGTGAAGGCGAAGGTTGTAATGAACATAAACTAGTTCATTCAACCTCTGCACTGACTCTATTGTGCTTCTTGGAGTGTGTGCTCAAACATACTCCAATTGCACTCACAAACTAAAGCATTGCATGGTTGGCTCAAGACTCGAACTGCAATCCTTTGAAGATTTGGTACTTTAGTACCAAATCTTTCTCACCATGCATTTGAGATGAGAAAAATAAAAAGTCAATCTCATTGTCCAACTTTAAGTTTCAATATTTAATAATAACGTAAAAAAAAAAGAAAAAAGTTTTAATTTTTAAACTTAAATTATGCTCGTAATAGATTTTTACCAAGCTACAATGTCAACTGAGTTGCCTTGCGTATATCTCGTGCAAAGAGATCTCCTTGTGCTAATCTAAAGATCTCAATTTCGGTGATTATTTGTGCTCCAAGAAGAGAATCAGGCACCATCTGCTCTATGACTGTGTAGAGCCCACTCAGAACCTCCTCATCTGCCTTGAAATTAGGACAGATTTGGAATGCCAAATTGAGGAAATAAGCAGCTGCATGTAGGGGCTTGTGAAGATGGAGGTGCCATCTTCTATCAATGATTTCTGATATGGGGTGATACTTATCCTCAATTCCCGCATAAATGGATATAATGGTCTCCTTGGCCCTATACATGCCCTCATATATGTAGCCCATTGCAGGCTTCTCGCCATCAACAACTCGTAGGAGAACCACTAAAGGCTTTGTGAACTGCAATTTTTGTGAAAAATTAACATAAGTGTGAACAAAAATAAGCAAATAAAATAGAAATATGAATAAAAATATAATGTAGATTTACCTCTACGATCTCCTTGGCCAGCACCAAAAAGCTTTGCTCATAAAAATCCAATCAACCACATCAATCACTGCATTGGTCTTAGCTTATGATGAGGAAGTCCACTCCTCACTAACAAACATGCGTCTCAAACTTGCCTTTGCTTGAAGCAAGGATTGTAATGTGATAAAATTTGTTGCAAAACGGATTATTCCAGGGCGAGCCAACTCCTTCCCTGTGAAATTCCTCATTAGGTTGAGAACCCAACTATGATTATAAATGTATTTGCAAATATTTCTAGCTTGCTCCACACATGTTTGATACATGGAGTCTTGTCAAGATACTCTAATATGAGGTCAAGGCAATGAGCAGCACAAGGGGTCCAGAATAAGGATGGGTTCCTATCCATGAGTAGTCTACCTACAACAACATAATTTACTGCATTATCTGTCATTATTTGCACCACGTTCTCCTCACCCACCTTAGCCAAAATTCCCTCCAAAGCTTCACAAAGGATTTCAATTTTTTTGTGTTTCTCGAAGCATCAATAGATTTCATGAACATTGTGGCACTTGAGAAAGAAACAAAATCAATGATTCAATAAAGTAGAAATTAAAAATCTTAATCACTAAATCAATGCATTTCAGGAAGTACAATCACCCGAGGAAGAAACAAGAAAATTTAGCAATGTTCTATTTCTTATATCCGTCCAACCATCAGTCATGATGGTGCAACCCTTCTTTTTCCATATCGCTCGCTGCTCATCAATTGGGGCTTTCACATCAGCCACCTCTTGAGACAAAATGGAGTCCTTTATCTCCTCATCATTAGGTGCTTTGAACCTCGCCCCACAAACAGTAATGGCGTCCACCATGTTGCAAAATACCCTACTTACTCTAACAGAAATTTTTCCCAATATCTTTCAAAATAATAGCCAAATGATCAATTGAAAACACATAATAATATCAATGAACAATGAGAAAGTGAATGCCGAAACCTTCAATGCTTATTATTGATTTTCAATGGGCAAATTACAAATGCAAAGTGCTGGTCTGTTGTAACAGCAGTGACTGATTTTTTAATCAGTCCATATACACATGAAATATATGATCAAATATGCTACCAAACCCTAGCCTAGTGATAGGCAATGATGTCCCAATGATGTAATTGCTCAATGATGCATGTAGAAGGGCTGTAGATGACCTTATAACATTGTTGTACCTTCTGATATTATGCTGATCAGACTGTTGTACCTGAATAACACTGCCCAGAAATATGTAAGAAGCCAAAATTATGCCAAAAAGTGCCTCCAATGACTAGCGATGGATCCCAAAAGGCTGCGATTGGGTTCTATGATGCTCCAAATGCTTCCAATCTTCAAAATCTTCAAATGTATGATGCCTATAAACCCTGTTATGAATTTTCCAGCTCGCTGTTACAAAAATCAGAGTTTCATATAATAGCAAAATCACACTAAAATGCCTCTTGTAAGCAAATCGACTACCTTGGTAGTCTTCAATCATGAACAAGAGTTCCAATGAATACCGATAGTTTCAAATGCAATTCAATTATCCTTCAAAACCCTCAATGAAAACCTACAATTCAATATCAATGATGAAATCCTTATGATATCATCTCATAATAAGATATGGGGTCATCTCCATATCAAAATCAAGGGGTCATCTCCTTGAAAAATACTGAAAAATGCAATTTCCAGCCAAACACAAAGAATATGAAAACTTACCAAGGGATCAATGGTTGCAAAATGATGGCAAATGGCTCTATTTATCCTCCTCTTGGCCTAGGCATCCCAATTAGCTCCAATTTGCCAAAATTTGAAGTCCAATGAAATGCAATTCTCCTTGAACAATTTTAAATGCTTTTGATCAATGAAGTACAACATTTAAAATCATTCCTTGATTTTATTAAATGATTTCATCTCTCAATTCCAACGCCTTGAGCAATAACAAATTCTTGCAATTTAAAATGATTTTCTCCTTGAGCGACGATCTGTGAGGAAAAGCATTTAATAAATAAAAAACAATATTTAAAATCGTTCAAACCCCCCCATGTATGGCGAACCATGAAGAAATGATATTTTATCATTTAAAAACCTTCTTCTTGTCTTGGGCGGCGTTCCACATTGGCAAATGAAACAATATTATATTTTAAATATTACCTCCTTGTGGCGTCGATCCTCTCCTTGGGTGAATAACATCTATACCTTGTAAAATTTCTCCTTGGCGTTGGCACATCATTCCATGAAAATCGCCTTCTCCTTAGGCGTTGAGCACTTGATCCAATGAAACAATTTGAAACCACCTTTTCCCTTGAGTGTTGGCACAAAACCCAATCAACAAACAAAACTTTTATTATTATTTTATCTCCTCCAAGGGTGATGTCAACCTCCGAGTGGCGTTGGAGAGCTCTAGATGAAATATATTTGAAAATGCAATTAAAGATTGGCATTTTCCCTTTTGTCCACTTGGCATCAATTTGAATCAACCAATGACATAATGAAAATACAATTTGAATATTGCATTTCCCATTTTCCCGTTCTCTATCCTCTAGAAGAATGCAATGTCCCCATTTTCGAGAGCATCGGAGTTTGGAAGGTTAGCCTATCATTTGACCCTCGTAGGCTAATGGACTTGGATAGAGGGTCCACTGAGGCAGTTGCTTGGTCAGTTGGTGACCTTACTTCTCTCCAGTGCTTTGGTTGGTTCAGGATTCGGCGTTTGCAGAGGTTTTTGGGCTCAGTTTGACACACTTACTATTTATAGTAAGACTGTGGTTGTAGAGAGGGACCCCTGCTATTTTTGGTAAGGCGGTTGGATGCACAGAGGGTACAATGGTGAACCCCCAGGTTCAAACAGAATTGAGAAATGATGTTTAATTATGAAGATAAATGATTTTAATTATTATTAAAGGTAATCTTTAATAATAATTAATTATTATTTAAAAGGACATCATATGGTTAATAGACCTTATATTATAAGGGGGTTATAATGTTTTTTTTAAAGCCAATAATAAAGCACATTATTTATACCCAAATGAAGATATAATATAAAGTCAACAAAAGCATTATGATTATTTTATTATTAATGATTGAAAAAGCTCCTTGGGAGTCGTGCCATCTTGGAGAGGAGTATAAAAGCATTGGAAAAAGCACAATTCATTATCAATTGATCATTCTACACTTGTCGAATATGAGCATTTGCTTGAGGAATGTGAGAAACTAGGGTTTCTGCCATTGTTTGCGTTGGAGAGTGTGTCTGCTTCGAAGATTGTGCATTCTGAGGTTGTGAGATATCAGCTGAAGATTGCCTGTATTGATTGGCTTCATTCTGGAGTCAACATTGTGCAAATTGATGAAGTTTTCTTGAAGGGTTTGAAAGGTTAACACTAAAAATCAAAGACACAGGTTGCTGATTGCATTTTTTGTTTAATAAATCATTGCTGGGCTGTACCGCACCATTTTCTAGGCCGTACCAGTCAACCCTAGCCAGGCCGTACAAACTCTAATGCTGGGTGTTTGGAGTTAAGGCTGAAACGCCTAAGGCTTTTGTTTTCTTTCATTCACATTGTGGGCGGTTGGCATAAGGAGGTATATTGGATGCATTTTGGAGGTAGAGAAATTATTCTATCATGCTTGGCATCCATCTGATGAGGATTACAGCTGCTGATAATCAGTTTTAGAAATGCATTTCAGTTTGCATGGCTGCTCCGGGTTTCTAGCATCACAAGAGGCCATTTTTGAGGAGATTTGATTGAAGATTTTTTCATCACTGTTATGCTCATCGCTTGGCGTCTAAATCAGGTTCCAATCTCAGTTGTTTTGAGTTTGCATTTGCATTGTTTAGAGGTCGCTGTCAACCAGCATTCTGTAGTTTATTGTCATATGATAAGATATATATGTAATTACATTGAGACATCATTTTCAGTTGCAGTCATAACAGCAATAAGGGGTGTTGTAATTGGTATCAAGTTTGTAATCATTCATAAGAAGTATTTGGCAAACTTGTAATCAGATTGGAAGTTTATTTGCAATAATATTCATCAAAGAGGTTGCACTTGAAATGTTTGTAAAAATGTCTCCTTGCTGTAGGTGATCATTGCATGGATAGGTTGCATGCTAAGTGTTTGTCAAAATTCTCAAAGTGCTGTAGCGTCATACTTGCAATTAGTTTCAGTCATAACATTGCATAGAAAAGTCTAAAAATACTTGCGTTTCATCTTTAATACATTAGAAGTTATATGGCATTGTTGGAGAAGTAGTTCATGCATCATACCTTCATTCAAAAACAAGAAACACAAACATAAAACTCATTTACCAGAAAGAATATAGTTTGCAAGACACGTGTTTGACGGAATTCCTCAAGCATCGAAAGGTTCAAATTTGGGTCAGATTCGGCATATGTCCGTTGGGATATTACAAAGAACATGACATTTTGGCTAGATAAACAATATCACTTAGCAACACTTAACCAAAAATCCAATAAAAACACTAGTTGAGCCAACATTATAGATTTCCATCCCCTAATAATCAAGCTCAAACCAAAATCATTCCCTTACCAAATGTATTAGCTTACGGGAATGGTGAATAGGCTAATCATCAACACCACATGTAATCACTCCGGAAATAGGGACATGGCAGTCCTCCCTTCTTGGGATTGCTTATCCTCAAGCAATCGAAGATTAGGATGCTCCAAAATTTGCTGTCCTTCCCATGTAGCATCCTCCAATGGCAAACCTCTCCATCGTACCAAATACTCTCTAATGACTCGGCTACGCAACTTGCGCTCCCTCATATCAACAATGCTGTTAGGCTCTAATATCAACATGCCCTCTTCATCAAGAGGTGGAAGATTTGGAGAAGAAACCACATGTCCCAATGCCTTTTTTTGGCATGACACATGAAACACATTATGTATTCGGCTCCCTGCTGGCAAATCAAGCTCATAGGCAACCTCGCCAACTCTCCTTACTAGCCTGTAGGGACCATAAAACCTTTGGCTTGAGTTTTTCTGCACCACTCTTCTTCAAAGTACTCTGTCTATATGGCTGTAGGAGAAAAAATACCAAGTCATCCACATCAAATGTCCTCTCAATGCGATGCCTATTTGCATATACCTTTTGCTGATTTTGTGTCTGCTGAATATTATGCTGAAGTATCCTAAGGATGTCTTGTGTATCCTACATCAACTCCTTAGCTCGAGGAGCTCTACTATCATCAAATGCCAAGTCCACAAAAGAAAGTGCATCATATCCATACAAAGCCTTGAATAGAGACATGCCAATCGACATGTGATAGGTGGTATTATAGCAATACTCACCAAGATACAAGCACCTGATCCAAGCACGCTGATGCCCCGCAACATAACTGCGAAGATACCCCTCAATCCACTTATTCAGTATCTCCGTCTGTCCATTCGTCTGAGGGTGATAGCTAGTGCTCGGTGTCAACTATGTTCCTGCAAGTTGGAATAGCTCACGCCAAAATATGCTGATGAACCTACTATCCCGATCACTGACAATGGTCTTTGGAAGGCCATGCAAGCGAAACACCTCTCGAAAGAACAACTCTGCAACCTACAATGCTGAATAGTCTACTGCAATAGCATAGAAGTGTGCATATTTGGTTAGCCTATCAACAACCACATATATGCAATCCTTACCATGTACCTTTGGAAGACCTTTGATGAAATTCATCGAGATCCTCTCCCACTTCTGCTCAGGAATAGGCAATGGCTGAAGTAGACCGGCGGGAAATGTATGCTTAGACTTGTTCTGCTGACAAGTCAAACACACTCTAACATGCTGCAACACATCATCCTTGAGACCCTTCCATGAGAATCTCTCCCGAACCTGCCTATAGGTTTGGAAGAAACTTGGACGCCTTGCTAGTGATGTGTTATGAATGGCTCTCAATATCTGCTTCTTAAGCTTTGACTCAGGTACCAAGAAAATCCCGTCCTTATAATATATCACATCATCAACAACCTTATACCTATCATCCTAAATCAATCGATCCATGATCTCACATGCAAAAGTACTCTTGGACTACTCAACTAAAAGTTGAGGTTTCCAATCAGCTGAAATTTCACTCAAAGAGGAAATGGTAGGCCTCCTGGAAAGTGCATCCGCTACAATATTCTTCTTTCCTTTCACAAACTGGATATCAAAATCATATGCTTGTATCTTAGAGACCCATTTTTGTTGTCTCTCATTCAAATTCTTTTGCTCCAAGAAGTATTTCAAGCTATTGTGGTCGGTCCTAACCACAAACTTCGTACCTACCAAGTACTGACGAAACTTTGCCAAAGCATGCATGATCAAGCATGTCTTTGTCATAGGTGGAATATAGGCGCTCCACATTCCTCAATTTCTTGCTCTCAAATGCAATGGGATGCCTATTCTGCATCAAAACAGCCTCAATACCTTCACTTGATGCATCACACTCAAGTACAAAGGACTGTGTAAAATCTGGTAGTGCTAACACTGAAGTAGTACTCATCACCTCCTTAAGCCGATCAAAAGCTGCCTGTGCCTCAATAGACCAAAGGAATGCCCCCTTCTTAGTGAGATTTGTTGATGGCGCTGCCAACTGTGAAAAGCCTCTAACAAATCTCTTGTAATAGCTGCAAAGACTCAAGAAACCTCTCAACTCTGAAATGTTCCTTGGAGTAGGCCAATCCTGTATTGCCTTGATCTTCTCCTCATATACTCTAACTCCATTGGCACTAATCACATGCCCCAAATAGAGAGTCTCCTCCAATCCAAACTCACACTTAGAAGCCTTGGCATACAATGATTGTGCCTCCATAACACCAAGAACGTCATCAAGATGTCGAAGATGCTCCTCCCATATCTTACTGTATATCAAAATATCATCAAAGAATACCAACAAAAACTTACAGAGCTGCTTATTGAACACATGGTTCATGCAAGACTGAAATGTAGTAGGTGCGTTCGTAAGACCAAAGGGCATGACAAGAAACTCATAGTGTCCATAGTGGCATATAAATGCTGTCTTCGGAATATCCTTCTCACGGACACGAATCTGATGATAGCCTGAATGAAGATCAATCTTAGAAAAATACATGGCCCCGTGTAGCTCATCAAGTAGCTCATCGATCCTGGGTATAGGGTACCTGTTTTTGATTGTCTGCTTGTTCAATGCTATATAATCAATACACATTTGCATAGTACCATCCTTCTTCACCAACACCACCAAAGAAGCAAATGGACTAGATGAAGGCCGAATGTGTCCCATATCAATCAACTCTTTGATTGTATTCTCAATCTCAATCTTGAAGTGCCGAGGATGACGATATGGTGGAATGTTGATGGGCTTGGTCCCATCCTCTAACTCAATCACATGCTCAAAACCACGATCTGGTGGTCTACCTGGAGGAATGTCACCAAACACCTTACCATGCTTGTCCAATATAGATTGGATGTCTACATGATACTCACCACTGGAAGAAGATTTGGAAGAAATAGAAACTTGGGCTGCCCATGCAATGTCATCATGACGAAACAAAGTCTCCATACGCCTAGCTGAAACAACTCTCGGCCCTCCATCTAAAAGTGTCCTCAATACAACCTTCCTACCATCATGTATGAACTCAAGCTCCATCTTTTGAAAGTCCTGGATGTAGCGGCCAAGAGACTGAAGCCACTAGACTCCCAAAACAATGTCAATCTGTCCAAGTCCAACCATGTAGAAATCATCTGTCAATGTGTAGTCGCCCATCTGAATACTAAGCTGAGATACCTTCTTTTGACAACTCATGGTAAAACCATCTGCAACTGCAACTGTGAAACCTGCAAAGTCCTCAGCCTGTAAACCACTTCTCATGACTAGACCCTCATCAATGAAATTATGCGTGGCTCCACTATCCACCAAACAAGTAACTCGTTGTCCCTTAATGACTCCCTTCACATGAAAGGCATGATACCTAGGAACACTGGAAAGGGAAGCAATAGTCATTGAACCTGTACCACCTGTATCAAGGTCCAATGTAGGCTGCTCCGTATGATCATCATCATGTTTTAAACCTGTCTCATCATGTGTATCACTCTCATCATCTGAAATCACCTCTATAAGATGTGCCTTGCCTTTCCCAAGGCATTGATGTCCTGGTTCCCATGGTTGCTTGCAAGAAAAGCATAGCTTCTTCCTCAATTCATCTCTCTCCATGGAAGAAGGATTAGACTTAGGCTGCTGAAATGGTTTCTTCTGATTTGAACTTGAGCCCTTAAAGAAGCTTTTCTTTTGAGATGTGAATGTAGAGTAGTATCCAAGTCAGGTGCTAGCTCAATAGCCTCCTCAAGTGTAGTTGGTTTGTGAACTTTGACCAAACCCGTGATCCTATCATTCAATCTCTCAACAAACAACATAGTAATCCTCCTGTTAGTCATATCAGGAACCATTACCGCAATCTTCTGGAATTCATTGACGTATGCATCCACCCTACCACTCTGTTTCAACTGTGCAAGCTCACGGTAGTAGGCTTCAACATCTTTGCGGTCAAACCTAGTAATGAGTTTATTGACAAACTCATCATATGAAGTGATCCTGTTATGATGCTGTGAAACAAGTCCATGGTGCCACCAATCATAAGCTAGTCCCTCCAAATGCATAGTAGCAAAATGTATAGCCTTTTCCTCACTCATGGGCTTGAGTGTAAGAAAAGTATCCAACTTATTCACCCATGCTCTAGCACTTAATTTACCACTGCCATCAAAACTAGGGAGCGAAATCTTATTCAATGCATCCTTGTACTCCTTTGGCTGAGTAGGTTGTGCTCTTCTTTGCCGTGGATGTTCAACTCTACCTTTTTGCCATTCCCGTTTCTGACTCATGTAGTTGTTGAAGCTGATCCGATTCTTTACATGATCAGGAAGTGAATCATACTCATCAACCAAAGATATCAAATCTTCACCAAACGGAATCTCCTCTTCCTCAACTTGTGGCTCCTCAACTACCTCATCTTCTCTAGGAAGAAAGATAGGCTGCATAGGTCTATCAACTGTAGGTGTGTGTGTCCTTGCATGAGGTGATCCTACTACACTACCAACACCTGTACTATCTTGATTATTCTGATTAGCCTGATTGTTGTTGTTGTTCCTGTTATTATTCATCATAGCTTGAAACATCCGTTGAATATTCTTGTTTGTCTCACATTGTTGCACCGTCAACTGTCTTTGATTATCAATCATTTCCCTCAACATATGATCAATATCATCCAGCTGCAGATTACCTTGCCTCCTGTCTCCCATTGTACTTGTTCTTCTATGATAATGATCCGGCAAAGGATCAATGTAGTAGCTCATAACCCATAGGTTGGCAGGATCCAAGCTCTGATACCACTGTAAAATACCCTACTTACTCTAATTGAAATTTTTTCCAATATCTTTCAAAATAATAGCCAAATGATCAATTGAAAACACATAATAATATCAATGAACAATGAGAAAGTGAATGCTGAAACCTTCAATGCTTATTATTGATTTTCAATGGACAAATTACAAATGCAAAGTGCTGGTTTGTTGTAACAGCTGTGACTGATTTTTGTATCAGTCCATATACACATGAAATATATGATCAAATATGCTACCAAACCCTAGCCTAGTGATAGGCGATGATGTCCCAATGATGTAATTGCTCAATGATGCATGTAGAAGGGCTGTAGATGACCTTATAACCCTGCTGTACCTTCTGATATGATGCTGATCAGACTGCTGTACCTGAAGAACACTGCCCAGAAATATGTAAGAAGCCAAAATTATGCCAAAAAGTGCCTCCAATGATTAGCGATGGATCCCAAAAGGCTGCGATTGGGTTCTATGATGCTCCAAATGCTTCCAATCTTCAAAATCTTTAAATGTATAATGCCTATAAACCCTGTTATGAATTTTCCAGCTCGCTGTTACAAAAATCAGAGTTTCATATAATAGCAAAATCACACTAAAATGCCTCTTGTAAGCAAATCGACTACCTTGGTAGTCTTCAATCATGAACAAAAGCTCCAATGAATATCAATAGTTTCAAATGCAATTCAATTATCCTTCAAAACCCTCTATGAAAACTTGCAATTCAATATCAATGATGAAATCCTTATGATATCATCTCGTAATAAGATATGGGATCATCTCCATATCAAAATCAAGGGATCATCTCCATATCAAAATCAAGGGATCATCTCCTTGGAAAATACTGAAAAATGTAATTTTCAGCCAAACACAAAGAATATGAAAACTTACCAAGGGATCAATAGTTGCAAAATGATAGCAATTGGCTCTATTTATCCTCCTTTTGGCCTAGGCATCCCAATTAGCTCCAATTTGCCAAAATTTGAAGTCCACCAATGAAATGCAATTCTCCTTGAACAATTTTAAATGCTTTTGATCAATGAAGTACAACATTTAAAATCATTCCTTGATTTTATTAAATGATTTCACCTCTCAATTCCAACGCCTTGAGCAATAACATATTTTTGCAATTTTAAATGATTTTCTCGTTGAGCGACGATCCGTGAGGAAAAACATTTGATAAATAAAAAACAATATTTAAAATCGTTCAAACTCCCTCCTTGTATGGTGAACCATGAAGAAATGATATTTTATCATTTAAAAACCTTCTTCTTGTCTTGGGCGGTGATCCACATTGGCAAATGAAACAATATTATATTTTAAATATTACCTCCTTGTGGCGTCGATCCTCTCCTTGGGCGAATAACATCTATACCTTGTAAAATTTCTCCTTGGCGTTGGCACATAATTCCATGAAAATCGCCTTCTCCTTAGGCGTTGAGCACTTGATTCAATGAAACAATTTGAAACCACCTTTTCCCTTGAGCGTTGGCACAAAACCCAAAACCCAATCAACAAACGAACTTTTATTATTATTTTATCTCCTCCAAGGGTGACGTCAATCTCCAAGTGGCGTTGGAGAGCTCTAGATGAAATATATTTGAAAATGCAATTAAAGATTGGCATTTTCCCTTTTGTCCACTTGGCATCAATTTGAATCAACCAATGACATAATGAAAATACAATTTGACTATTGCATTTCCCATTTTCCCATTCTCTATCCTCTAGAAGAACATGATAATTTGGCTAGATAAACAATATCATTTAGCAACACTTAGCCAAAATCCAATAAAAACACTAGTTGAGCCAACATTATAGATTTCCATCCTCTAATAATCAAGCTCAAACCAAAATCATTCCCTTACCAAATGTATTAGCCTACAAGAATGGTGAATAGGTTAACCATCAACTCCACATGTGATCACTCCAAAAATGGGGACATGACACATGTTTTGCCACTAAGGAGACCTAACGCAAATAAATTAAATAAAATAAGTATTGTAAAATTGAGAGTTTAACTTTGAATTCTACATACCTCTAAAAGTAAAATTTCAAGAGACAAAGAATCAAACCTTATATTTTAAAACAAAAAAAAAATGAATTACCTGATTGCGTGGAATGGAATGGTGCAATAGAACCAAAAGTCTTCAATTGCACTTCTAGCTGCATCATGTTTATCTTTGTTCCAACCCATGCTCTCAAATGACGGTTGGGAACCTGGAGTAGTGATTGGCAAAATATATGAATCTAACCTAGATCCACTAACTCTAGGCCCAATGCTAACACTGCCACTGCCAGTAGATGCATGAAATGGAGGAATGGAAGAAGAAGACTCTCTAGTTCCACCAATGGCTTCCATCTCCTCTCTTTGCCTCTTTTTTACTTTTTTTTGCTGCTCAAAGGTTTCTAATTGAACTTGCACTTCACGCATAACTTCAGCAGACACTTTTGGGTATGGTTTAGCATCTCAGTAGGGTATATATGCAAGATGGTAGTTCAATCTGTTAATGCCTCCCCCTTGCATTGTTTGTTTGCAATGAAAACACATTATCTCTCCTCTCTTTTCCCCAGGGATGGCATGTTTCCAACAAGGGTCGGTTTTACATTGTGATTAAGACAATTTATAAATCTAAAAATGCTGCAATAACATATAAATAGAAAAAAAATTAACATTTATGGTTTCTAATTAAACTAATATAAAAAAATCTAAGGTTTGCAACTATAAAATTTAAGAAAAATTACAAAAACACCTAGCTTTTGTTCAACAAAAAAATTGAACACACCTAGGGTTTGTTCTTTGGTCCACTAAAACAACATAGAACAAAGAAAAAGAAATGTAAAAGAGAATGAGATTTTTATTAAAAAAACAAAAAAACAACTTCAAAATACAAATTTACCTCTTAAATCTTGCTTGAAATCAATGGTGAGCTCTTCCCAATCCTTTGTAGACTCCTCTAGATGCACCAAAAGTAGCTACAAACCTGCCCAAATGTGATTCAACCATCGATTTTTGCTCAATCTCCTTGGTGGTTTCCCTTCATTGCAATCCAATTTTGGCTCAAAGCTCTCTTTTTTCCTTCTCATTTGGCTTGAAAATGAAACGAAATTGCTTTTAGGGTGTAGGAGACAAATATAAGACACTTTGTTTTGAGTGACTTGTTTTTTTTTCCTTTTTTTTTTTTAACTATTTTTCACTTACCCAGCCATGACTGAGTCTACCTTACGGGACTCGCCGAGTCTGGCGTGTCCGGCGAATCTCGCTCAGACTTGGGTGCCGAGTCTCCTAGACTCATTTAGGGTCACTCGCCTTGCGACTCGTTGAGTCTGGGCGAGTCTTGTAACACTGATTTGTATAGACTCTGGTGGTTCTCTAGTCACTTCTTTTTGCTTTCCTGATCAGAGATGCTTAGCCATTTTTTTCTTTTCCTTTTTCTGTGTGGTCACCAATTTCAAGCAAAGGACCCTACATGGGGGCCCAAGAGCTACTAGATTTATTACTTACTTCTTTTAGCTTGTCACAAATATTGGTGGCATTAAGCATGCTTTTGGTATTGTTGATTAACATGCCAAGGGGGGCAGAACATTCAGACATTGCTCATCCTTGCGATCTACTACTACTACTAGGTCTCCTTGACACATCAAATCTCATTCTAAGGCTCATGGTTCTACCTCCCATTGACATCGAGGCCCCTTTAGCACCCACTCACAATGTAAAACTCCGAGGCAAGTTCACATTACTGAGTTCTTCTTTGCCACCAACGATTCTTTGGCCTTGAGTGTTAGGAGAGGTTCTAGGGGGAATCAATTAACTTGTAGGACTATCCAACCAATCCTTTTGATGGTATTTGCTTCCATCCATGTTTGCCATCTTTGGTCTTCATCGGCTCCCACCTCATTGAGTGTTCCTCCCCTAAATCAACTCTTTGTACTTGTACTTGTTTTGTATTAGCTGTGTTAGGTTTACGTCCACTTGTCCATTTCATTGTTTTCTTGTTTTTCTTTGCTTTATTTTGTTAACTTTGGGTCTAGGGTCTTTTTTGCCTTGGTACTTCACTATTGTAATAGTTGTTTGTTCCAATCCCATTGACATTTCCTTGGTCATTTATGGACATTAATATAATTTCTTTCTTTCTTATTTGGTATGTGGAAATATATATGGGCATCTTGAACTATTTACACCTTAAGGTTTTCATTGTTACTAAGAAGACTTATCACTATGGGTCCAAAATGTGCCCACATATTGGATGTCCTCAAAATGTTGGATACATGATGGTGTCTTTGCAAGGGATGTATGTCTCAAGGTGGGGGCTTTTGTGGGGGAAGGTTGTGGATGCTTTTGTGGTGTCCCAAGGGATGGCGAGATGCCCCTTGAAATGTTGGTGAATGTCTTTAAATTTACCACTCCATGAAATTAAGGGAAATTTTTTACCACTCCAAAAAATGAAAAAGTCAAATTTTTTCTCTTGAAGCCCTTAAACATTGTAGAAGATATTGCTATTAGATTTGGTTGGATAGATGCTTGTGGATGTCAAGATTTGCAGGTGAAAGAGATGTTCGCTGAAGCTTGAATTTATTCATTACCTCTATTCATAGTTACCAAGGGATGGGGAATATGTAAGAACCCTGTCTTATCTAACTTAAATTTTTTTACTTGCTGGTCTGAAATTTTCTGATTTGTGTTCCTTCCAAATGCCTTAGGGTTTTCACAATTTGTCTTTGCCAATATGTTTGCAATGTTGTGTAGATGAAAAGGCTGTAATATAACAATAAAGTAACACCAAAAATGATTGAAAAATGCAATAACCAGCTTACTAACACAACATAATATCAACACAAAACATGAATGAACATACCCGGATGGAGAATTTGACTTCTTTATTCAATAGTAGTTGGCTGATTACAAAAACAGAAGGTCTGATATAAAAATCAGACAAGTATATGACTGAAAATATAGTCCAATGATGACCCAAATCATGTACAAATGATCTCCAATGAAGTCACAACAATATGCCAACTAGCTGATGATGAATACCAATGATTATCGAAGCCAAATGAAGTCTGATTTATGAACTGTAGGTGCTCATATGAACCTGTAACCTGCTGATATGAAACCCTGACTTCAATTATCATCAAAATGTGCCAAAATAAGGCTCCAAATGCAAGCGGCCAAGCCTAGGATGAAAGCGACTAAGGTTTGGAAGCTTGTATGATGTTCAAACTCTTCAAAAGATGTCAAATAACACTCAGATCTGAAGATGAAAACCTGCTGTAGCTGCTGTTCCAGAAAATAAGAAAGTAGATGAATGCTGGAAATGATTAAAAAAACCCTCTATCTGCCAGCGATCCAACCATAAACCCTCTAATATCAATTGTTGATGAAAATAGCTCCATATACAAGCCAAATCTGCATAATAAACTCCGTGAAAACACTCAATTCAAGCTCCATGATAAACTCTATGTGAATTCATCCCATCATGGTGGAATGGGAGCATCACCAAACCACAAAAGCCAAGGGAACACCACCTTGAGCAAACTGAAATTCACTTTCAGCCAAGAGAAAACTCTCAAACATGAAATTTGCAAAATGATCAATACTTGCAAAATGAAGCCAAAACCCTCTATTTTTCCTCCTCTCTCCATAGGCGTCCCAATTTGCCAAATTATGAAAATTTTTGAGTCCAATGAAATGCAATTTTTCAACTTGACAATTTTAAATGAATTTCACCTCAAAACCGCCTTCATTTAAAAACAATAAAATATCAATATTTTATTATTTTTGCTTTTCTCCTCAAGTCGACCACATTTAAAAAAAATTGTTTTATTTATTTATTTTCTCCTTTTTTCCCAAGCGCCAATTTTCACTAAATAGAAATAATATTTTTTTATTTATTTTTTTACCTTTCCTCTTGGGCGGTGATTTTGGCTTTATTAAAATAATAAAATATAATATTTATTATTTTAATTTCTTTTTTTATCCTTTGGCATTGGGAAAAATAATAAAATAATAGATTGATAAAATACAAGTAAAGATTGCATTTTATTTTCCTTTTTTCCACCTTTTCATCTTTTTCAATCTTCAAGTTGTCCAACGTTTATTTTTCCCATCCTTCACTTTTTTCATGTCATATCCCTCAATTCCAGCCCATAATAGCTCAAAGTTTTCCAATTAAAGATTGGAAAGAAGACTAGTTTATAATAGCTTAGTGTGATCTTGAAGGTTACATATGTTTATGATAATAAACTCTCTTTATGTTCAATTTCATAACTTAGCCAAATTTCATGGCAAGAGGAAAAGACAAAATAAAATAAGACAAAATTTGACTTGGCACTAAAAGACAAATCATGTTTTAAAGGGCAATAAAAGACAATTATCAAGGGATTGAGACCACTAAGGACCCCAATCCTTATGAAGAGATAAATATAATTATAAATAAATTAATGAAAAGGCACAAAGGCCTAAAGGTCTCCACCCGATGACTCCTCAATACCATAAAAGGAGACGAAACCAAGTAAGATATCATGGATCACAAAAAGAAAGATACATCTGAATATTGAGGTATGGGTGGAAGTAGTAGCAAGTAATTCTTAACTCTTCCAAGCATCGATCCAAGCATTGGATATTATCATTAATTCATACAAGAATATCTTCCAAGGCTGCAGTCCAGTTTACAACAGCAAGTAAGCATCTTCATATTATTATTATTCTCTTTTGTCTGATCGACTGTCATACGAACAACAGGTAAGTACTTTAACTTAATTTTCTTTCAATAATTCTGATCGAATTAACATGACAGGTATGCAGATTTACTTACAGTTTTTTGTCATTCATTCAAGAATTTATATATTTATGACAGTCATATGCTTGTTCTCATAAATGTATCTATCATGGTAATTTTGATTTATGCACAGCCATTCTTAGTAATACGATGGTACATTCAATTCTTCATGATGATATAATCATCATGAATAATGAAATGTAGACAGTCATATAGAATGATCCTTTATAATATATCTAGTATGCAATATCTTGTAAACCATTATGCATAATGCTATGTGATTTGCTAACCTCATATGAGAGATGAAAGGAAAAGTACCAAGAGGCCACTCATGGGTATTATAGAGGCCTTTGTCACATGAGGTATAAGGTAATCATAGTGCAAAGGATGTGTATCACATAGAGACCTTGTCACATGAAGTATAAGGTACCCATAGTGCAAGGATAGTGATGTATAAGGCGTTGGTTACTTGATGCAAGGCATCATAAGAGTACCGAGGAGTCTCATAGAGGCCTTGACTCTAAGGTATTAAGGATACCGCATTGAGTCTAAGGATAGAGACATTAGAGCCCCATGGTGGATAACGATAACTCTCCTCTAATCTCCCATAGGTTGTTAACGAATGACAGATAAATAGATTGCAATTTGTATTGATGAAGATTATAGATCATGTGAAATGTCATGACAAGAATATGCAAGGCATATTGATGATGATCATGAGAGTAACATGTGAGATGTTAATGATATGCAAGGCATAGTGATCATAAGAATAGCATGTGAAATATGAATGATAGTTAATGTGCTTGAAAGCAATCACAAGATTGATAATAGTGATATGCATAGAAAATGATCATAGATTAATAATAGTGATTTGCATTTGAAAGTAATCATGGCATTGATCATAGTAATGTGTATTGATAGCAATCAATGATGAACTAAGTTATGAATTGGCAATTAATCATAGAAATGATAGGAACAATGTTCTTATGTGAATGGGTTTAAATGAAAAATGTACTAATGTTCTCTTTTTGCAAGTTGAGATTTGTGAACTAGGTAAAGAGATTTTGACTTGTGAAAAGGGGACATTACATTTCACCCTTGGCTTGAAAATGACAACATTTTGGCTTTATGAAAAATATTATAAAATAATACTAGCGAAAATCCCAAATAAAACAAGTATTGAGCCAACATTCTAGTTTTTCATCCTTCAAAGTCCAAGCTCAACCCAAACACAAGTCTAGCTCAAAAAGGGGACATTACAGAATAGTATTGTTACAAGAGATGAGGATGGGGTACCAGTATGCCATTTTCATAGAAAATTGGAAACATATATATATATATATATATATATATATATATATATATATATTGGATGCTTTTGTGGTGTCCCAAGGTATGGCTAGATGGCCCTTGACATTTTGGGGATTGTGTTCAAGTTTACCACTCCATGAAATTAAAAAAAGGCAAATTTTTACCACTCCAAAAAATGAAAAAGTGAAAATTTATCAGTTATACCCTTAAACTTTTTAGGAGATATTGCAATTAGATTTGGTTGGATAGATGCTTGTGTATGTGAAGATTTGCAGTTCAAAGAGATGTTGGCTGAAGCTTGAATATATTTGTTACTTCTATTCATAGTAACCAAGAGAAGGGGAATTGTACTGGTACGAGAGATGACGATGGGTACTAATATGCCATTTTCATAGAAAATTGGAGACGGATACTTGGATACATATCTTATATATTATTTTTTTCTTTAAGGCAAGTTGTGAGTTTAGGGCCCACTCCCAATAAATACACAATGAAAAATTGGAAAAATCAGCTTTAGACCCATGAAAGGGGAGAACAAAAAATAAGGAGCTAACTAAGAGGAAGCATAAACCAGTTGTAGACTAGAAAAAAGTAAGAGAGGGTTTTTGGGGAAGAGATCTGTAGATAGCACAAAGAGTCAAATGTTAAAGATAACCAATTATCCGAACAAGACAAAATACTTCCATCAGGGTTTTTTGGATAAGCCCTTCCTCCTGCTCCTTGTGAGAAGAACGTGCATTGTCCATTGAGTGCCCTCCTCCAGGGCATCTCGACCTTTTGACTGAAGTTTTTCTGCTTTAGACTTTCGTCCTTTCTTCTTATCGGGTATGCCAATATTGGGTTTTGAAATGCGACTCACAGATTGAGCAATGGAACACATCTTAATAGGAACAACCACATCATTGTGGTCTGTGAAATCTGGGAACTTGTCATCTAAATCATCCATAAAAGGAAAGGTGCCTTCATCTTTAAAGCTTTCTCCCACCTTATCTAAATATTGATGAACACCACAGGAAACATTCTTGGCAGCGTTGTAGATGAGAGGGGAACCACACCATTTGGGGCATCTTCCTTGGTCAAAGAATTAGACCTTGTCTCCTTCTAGGGTTTCGGGAACTTACCATGATTACGCCAAAAAAAATCCGCATCCAGAGAACCAATCTTCTTGATCCACCTTTTAAAGTTGATCGCCTTTAGGTCAGACATCTTATTAGCAATGCACCCAACAATTTTGTGGCCTAACATGTTGCAATGGAAACACCTGAAAGGTATGCCCTCATAATTTAAAATTGAGTCCAAACTTCGAAAGATGAGTGGATGCTGATGGCATGATGAGCAGGTTTTGAGATATCTATCATGGCACAAACCCTTGTAAATCTGTTTATTGAAGGCACTGAACCAGGATCTAGTTTCACATAAGAGCCCACCTAGTTGATCATATTCCTAATGAGATCCTCATCACGCATGATTAGGGAAAGGTTGTACAGTCGAATCCAAATAGGAACAGAGGTGATTTTGGTTGCAATTGGATCAAAAAGGGGAGACCATGGGGAAATGGATCACAAAGTTGTAATCCTCTGTGGAATTGAAGCGGAGAAGAAAGAAACCAAAATCCAAGATTTCGATTTTGGGAGTGGCCAAGTTGCTCTAGGTTGATTTTGTCCACTCCACAAAGAGCTCAAAAGGTGGCCGCTTCCTCAAGAATCTGAGGATGAGGGAACGGCTCCCAACCTCAGCTGAAGTTGCATTGACAAGGTCATCAAAGATAAAGAAAACGATTGGTTCTTCCGCTAGCACCACCTTTGTGTCGCCTAGAGAGAGAGTGTGCTTGCCAGGCATGTGAGGAGGGGGGTTAGAGCCTGAGGGGGATTCAAAAGCCTGAGCAGCATCGTCGCCCGCATTCCGTGTTGCCTTCTTGGGTGATGAATTAGGGTTTGCCAAGAGGATTTGCTCCCTATAGAAAGCACCGCATTCATAGAACATGTTGACATTATTTTTGGAAGCCATATAGATTTGGGTAATTGGGGTTTGTGCACCTTCGGAGCAAGAGCCACGGATTTGGGATCCTTTCGCAAGCCATTTGCCACAGAAACAAGAGGATCAAAGCCCATACCTTTGGCCACACTCCTTGCCTCTTCATAATGTTTGCCATTCCACTTTCCTCCACCTCTTTTCCTTTCCTCAGCACTGCGAACCTGCTTCTGCTCCTCGCGCCTTGCCTCTGCTGCGATCCCTTCACACATGCCGAACTCGCAATATGTTTCTCTTTGTGTATATATTGAAATTAAGTGTTTTCGATACATATTTTTCTTATATATATGAAAAAAAAATTATACAATGGATATTGAACTTTAAAGAATGTAAATTGCTTAAAATTAAGCAACTTAACATTTTAAAGTAATGAAATAAATGTCAATAGAAGCAAAGGTTAATTACATTGACATTTAGTAATCATTATGACAAATAAATAAATATTAAACCTTAATCACTTGGAGAATAGGGATTGGGAGGTGAATGCACTTATAAAAGCATGGTACAAGTGTACTTGCAGATGACTATATTTTCAATCAATATATATTTCTTTTTTTCTCTCTCCTACCACTTGTCTAAAAATTCTTCATCCTGATAACATCGTCCCATGTCATCTCCAATGATGAAACCATAGTTTACAAACTCATAAAGTACTTACCATAGTTTACAAACTCGCAAAGTACTCTCAACATTATTGAGTGAGGAGTATTTAATTAATTACTTTCCATGTAGATGAAATAAACATTATTTTGAGATTTTGCTATGGGTGGATAGCATTGAATCTTTTGTTGATGGCAGATCCTCCTAAAGCTTTTTTTGATGATGATTGTCGAGTAGCTACCTTATCTCAATTAAATATAGGATCTCCAGTGATGATCACTAGCTGTATGAGTTAGAGACCATGAGAGATCAGCTTCGTAATTTCTGTTGGCTGTCTTATATCACGTCGAACAGATAACATAAGATAATGGAAGATGATGTTTGATTCAGAATTTTGTTTGTCTTTCCTGTGATATGATTAATGTTTGGATATTCTCTCATGCAATTTGATTTGTTATATATTCCTTTATTGTATATCACTAAAAATGAAAACCTGGGTAGACAGATGTTCTTTACATATTTATTTCATGATCTCTTGGAACTGTATTTTAACTTCATGTAATTCTGGAAGCTGTTCTTGAGTTTTATTTCTTGGATGCCTGCTATCGTATAATCAAATGAAAATTGAAAATTTTAACTTTGTGTCATTTTCAGGCCTGTTTGGATGACTTCACACATCATAATATAGATGTTTCTTGCAACTTGCTTGAAACATGTGGCCGTTTCTTGTACCGTTCACCAGAAACAACTATACGAATGGCAAACATGCTGGAAATAATGATGCGTCTCAAAAATGTGAAAAATCTTGATGCCCGCCACAGTACATTGGTTGAGAATGCTTACTATCTTTGTAAACCACCTGAAAGATCTGCAAGAGTCTCTAAAGTTAGACCTCCTTTGCATCAGGTATGGGCTGATATTTGTGGGATTTGATCTTTAAAAATAAAAACATGTGATTATATCATGACAGTTTATCTTCTTTGTTTTCTGGTTGTGTTCTAGTGGTAAAATAACATAAAAATGCCTTTTATTCGGTGCAGTATGTTCGGAAACTGCTTTTTTCAGACTTGGATAAACAATCCATAGAGCATGTCTGTCGTCAACTTCGTAAACTACCTTGGAGTGAATGTGAACCATATGTTTTAAAGTGTTTTATGAAGGTTTACAAGGGAAAATATAGCCAAGTACACCTTATTGCATCTCTTACTGCGGGCTTAAGTCGTTATCAAGAAGCGTTTGCTGTTGCTGTTGTAGATGAGGTGTGTACTTCTCCAACTCACAAAAAAATTTGTCATTTGAAATCCTTATGCATATTGCTATTTTATATTTAATTAACAGTTGGTTCTTTGTTTTCTCATCTTAGAGATCGTAAACATCAGTATATCAAGCATTATTGGGAGTTGTTAAGCAATTTATGTCCATTTTTGTATGTGCAATTTGAAGCTGTAATGAATTTTAGGAGTTGATTTTTCACTGAAAGACATTGTTAATCCCTAAATTATGGTGTTTGGGTTGTGATTATGGACTTTTGAAGCCAACTTGTTCTGCTGTTTATCATGGTGTGCACCAGTGATCATTAACATTAAAAGCACTTTGAACTATTACGAAAATTGAGCACATAAAAATTACCAAGATATTCATTAATGAAATAAGAAAGAGCTTTCTTATATAGGTTTACAATGAAGGGCGACAAGCCACTTTATGAATGTGGGATAAAAAGAACATACTAAAGAAAGAAAACTTAAAATATATGCTAAAGTCGGAATGACATTATTAAAGGTTGCGACTAAAAGCTAATTAACCTTTATAATATAATAATTATTTTAACACCCTCCCTTAATGGTCAATCTACTAACTACACCAAGCTTATCCTGAAATTTTACAAATCTGTCAGGGCCCAAAGACTTGGTAAGAATGCTGTAGTTTGGTCATTTGCTGGGCAACACTACAGCATAATAGATCCATCTTATACAAGTTGTTTGATGAAGTGACAATGGAGTTCCACATGTTTGGTATGCTTGTTTGATTGTCACAAAATAGGGGTGAAGGCTCAGTTTGAGGCATCATGTCTAGAAGCATTCTTTTGAGCCAAACTACCTCATATGCTACTCTTACTGTTCCTTGGTATTCTGCTTCAGTTGATGAAGGAGCTATTATATGTTGCTTCTTGCTGGTCCATGTGACTACACCAGTGCCAAGGCTGAAAACATACCCAAAAGTGGATTTTCTATCATCCACATAATATGCTAAATTTGAATCTATAAACCCACACAACTTAGGATCTTTGCTTTTACTGTATAGATGCCAAAGTCAAGTGTCCCTTTCACATATCTCAACACTCTCTTTGCCACATTCCAATGTTCTATGTTTGGTGTTGACATGAACCTAGAAATGAAACTCATGGCATGGCTCAAATCAAGTCTAGTGATTGTATGATATATTAGGCTCCCCACTAGTTGCCTATAGGCTGACTCATTAATTGTCTTAGAGTTAGTTTTGATTGAAAGCTTCAGCCCTTCTCCATAGGTATTGACAAGATTTTGCAATATGTCATTTTGAATTTGTCGAGCAAAGTCCTGGCATATTTGGATTGTGAAACAAAAATACTACGTCCTGTTTGCCAAACTTCTACACCTAGGTAGTAATGTAAGAGGCTTAGATCAGTCATGTCAAAGGTTTTACTTATATTAGATTTGATCTGTTCAATGGCATGTGCCTCACTACCTGTAATAATGATATCATTTGTGTATATAACCAGTAGAATGAGATCATTACCTATGCTTTTGATGTATAGATTAGAATTTGAAGGACTCTGTTGGAATTCTTGTTCAAGTGTAGAAGTGGTTGGCTCTGTCGCCTAGTGTGCATCATTTTGTTTGCATAACACACTCCACTGAATAAGCTTAGAGAAAGGTTGGCTCAACGACCTTGTGTGTTCATACTGTGATTGCATTGACATACTCCACTGAATAAGCGTAGAGATGGATGGCTTGTCGCTTGGCGTGTCACAGTGAGCATTTGTATTACATACTCTCTAGTTGTTGCATTTGATAGAGTTGGTTGGGATCTGACGCACTGTATGCTCTCACCTTGCCCATTTCGGGATTTGAGTGATCAGAAGGTGTTGAGGGTTTGCATTTGTAGACATTTAATTCAGTTAAAAAAATATTTAGGGGTGGTTATTACATTTGCATGAGACTTCAGACAAAGGGCAGAGCCTTCTTTTTGAAGAATATGTTATTTTTGATCATGATGGATGAGAAAGGGTTCTTGTAGAGGCATTTACTCAAGATCAAAGGCATCCAAGATCAATTGTCACCCATTGGTGCAAAAATGGAAGAAGAGGACATGGTGGTAATCACGTTGAAAAGCTTACCACATGCTTACAAACACTTTATTGAGACCCTAAATGTCACCTCTACAAATGTTGACCTGAAGCTTGAAGAGTTGTGCAATAAGCTCTTACAGTAGGGCAAATGAAAGAAATGGTTCGATAGTAACAGTGAGACAGAGGGTGTACAACAAGCATTTGCAACCAAAGACAAGGGCAAAGACAAATGGTCATAGAAGAAAGGACAATGCAACAATGAGGATACAACTAAGAATTTGAAGAACATCACATGTTATTATCATGCTAAGATGGATCATATGAAGAAGCACTGCAGAAAAAGGTTGAATGATCAAAAATCCAACCAGCGAGGGCCAGAAGGCTCATATCACAGAGCATTTAGAGGAGTCGGCCTTCTATGCATTCATGGCCAAACAACTAGTAGATCAGTCCAAGTCATCTACTTGGTACATAGATTCATGAGCATCACATCACTTCATCAACAAGCAAGACTAGTTCACGGCGTACATTGCTTGCTCTGATTCAGTGATCTTTAGTGGTGGGGAGGTGTATACAGTGGTCGGCAGAGGGAATGTGCAGATATCTTCTGTAGGGAAAAACATCATTTTTCTCAATGTGTACTATGTGGCGAGAATGGAGCTTAATCTACTTGTTGATGATGTTTTTGTGACAACACAACAATAGAATAAAATACCGAGTATCCTATCCTCTCTTTGAACAAAGCATCTCATACGTTGAACTTCGTGATTGAGATTGCTCCAAGGTTCCTTGAATGTCAGGTCTTGAAGTGCACAGGGATAGACTAAGTGGAATGATGTGATTTTGCTGGTAATCACAAAGGGACTTACGTGAAATTCCTCCCTCTTCATGGACATGGATAAGTTCATTACTCTTGGGACTCGGATTTGTGGGTGAATGGAACTCCTTCACAAAAGGGGAAAACTTGGAACCTATTGCTTCCTCCAACAGAGAGACTGGGATTTCACTGTTTCTTCCAAGGGAAGACCTGGATTTCACTATCTCTTCCAAGGAAAACAAGGCGTAGGCTCTTAGTTCTACTTCTGAATAGGGAATGATTTCGCAGTGAGGCTACTTACGGACTATTCCTAACGAAGATCTAAAAGAAAATGTAAAAGAGGGGTGAGGGTTCAGAGGTCTAACTGACGGATAGGACTATTGTTGAGAATGGAAACTGGAATCACGCTTCTGCTGTGTCATGAGGCAACAACTATGCAGAGATGGTGCGATCTTTTGGGGTGTAAGCAAGGATTTGCATACTGCTCTGGCATGGAACATGGAACTGGAACATGTAGAAACAATTGAAGTTAAGCTTAGAATAAGTTCAGACTAACCATACACTGTGATTTGTAAGCCACACAAATGGTATGAACTAATAGTTTCAATCATGCATCAACAATAATATTTTCCATCACTCTAACTAATGAAAGCTGAAAGATAAAAGAAATGAAACAATCTATAACTTGGAGCTTATGATTTGCTTCAAAGAAATCAGAAGACCATGCCACAATCCAAAGAATATCTAGAACACCAATCTTCAATGTTCATATATTGATTCGGAAATGTGTTTCACAACAATCTTACTGATATCTCAAAGTTCCTTGCTCTAAAAAATGGAGCATTACAGTAATGAACAGCAATTGCTGTTCTATTTCCTATCCTACTCCTTCTCTACCCTCTAATGTCTCCTCTTGAAAATGAGGCATATGGGCCTTTATATAGGCATCCAAGAGTACAAAAAGGGGCAAGATTTGATTTCCTTGAAATTCGCGCCGAGAATTAGGTCAGACAGAAACCCTAAAAGATGGGGTAGGTGAGACTGCCACCCTTCTGACAAGGAGGAAAGTGCCACCTGTCCTAGGCGCCACCTGATTGGGACCTCTTGTAAGGCAAGGTCTAGTCATCTGCCACCTTGTCCTGTTCCTTGGAATTCTGTCTCTGGGCTGTGTACTTTGGAATTGGAATTCCGTCCTTGTACTGCCTTTCCCTTTGGATTCCTGCACTGGCACGGATTCTTGTTCTTGGATTTCCAAGGATTGATCCTCTTGTTCGGAACTGAAGTCCCTGATGTGGAACTTGAAGTATATCATGTTGTCCTTGAAGTCTTGAAAGGACTTCTGGTCTTCCTTTATCCTTTATGCGAAGTCTCCCTATCACTGAACTGGAATCCTTGATGTTGCCTTCCTTGTATCATTGAGATGTTTGAATCTTTCTTTTCTTCTTGTGGAATTCACATGTCTCCTCGTCTGGCGTTGGAACCCTTTGTGTCCTCCTTGAAGGGTATGGATCAGCGTCAAGCATCCTCCTCATGGACAATGATCCTCGTCTTGGATTCCTGCAAAACAAAGGAAACCTCGAATAGTCATGATGCACAAAATCCTTAAATGCAATGCAATACTAAAATAAACCATAGAATAAACCTGCATGATTGATCAATTTCATTCCAAATTCTTGAATAAACAAAAGATTTTCTTCATTTTCCCTGCATTTTTCACATTTGGACTAACTTTTCCTTCATTCCAGGATTATCAGGCAGGAATTGGGCAGATTCAGGAGCTGGAGGTCTAGGATTTTCCTCATGCTACAGCGCATATTCTATGTCCATCTGAATTTTCTGTTGAAATTCCTTGTCGCAATTTTCTTAGTATCTTGGAATGATAAATTCTGCCTTTGGCATGCAGAAATCTGCCCTTTTTACTCACTTCTACTTTGGATTTGATTAAATGTGCTTTGAAAAGGCTTGGGCACCTCTCTTATATAGGCGCTCAAACCCTAGGGACACTTGGCCGACTGGGAATGGCCGACCTAGTGTCCTGACTTTGTCTTTTTCCTCTAACCGCCAAAGCCTGGCCGACTTGGAATTTTGTCCTTTTCTTCCTCAGGGGGTGGCGCATTTTCAAGGTTGTCGGGGATTTCTTGTCGTCAGGGAATCCTTATCCTTGAGCACAAATTCCAGACTGTCAAGGAATCCCGTTCCTTGGCACAAATTCCACCCTGTCAAGGAATCCTGTTCCTTGGCGCAAATTTGGCTGGGTCTTGGAATCTTCTCCTTTGGAATTCCTTCCCTGGACTTGGGCACAAATTCCAGCTCCTCAGGGAATTTTCCTCCAGAGCGCAAATTCATGGTCTCAGGTAATTTTCTTGCTGATGGAATTTTTATTCCTTTGACAAGGATTCTTGAAATTTGACAAAGGATTGCCTATTTGCTTTGGACTTTCATGTTTCAGAGTCAGGAACTTAGGGAATTTCTCATGGAAGGATGAGTTCTTGACAAGGTTTTGCCAAGGATTTTGCAAGGATGGAACCCAAGAATCTAGCCCGAATCTGTACTGGGCTAAGCTTTTGCTATCTTTGGAAGCTTTTGAATAAGACACTCCCTGTGGACTACTACTCTTGTCATCTTTTCCATGCCCCCAAGGAATCCATCATCTGAGTGCATATGCCATTCTTGACTAGAATCTTCCTGCTGAGTGCAAATACCAAACCATCAAGGAACCTCTGTCTGGGGTGCACTTTCTAGCCAGTCAAGGAATGACTTATCCGGAGCGCAAATTTCAGGGTGCTCAGGAATATTCCTGCAGGTCGCAAATTTTTGATGGTCAAGGAATTTGGACCTCTAGCGCATATTTCATCCTGTCAAGGATTTTTGACCTTAGGTCACAAATTTCACCCTGAACTAGAATCATCTCCTGGTCGCATTTTCTTGATGGTTAGGGAATCTGGTTCCTGGTCGCACTTTCCTATTGGAACTGGAATCCACCCATCTGGCGCGAATTTCAGGGTGAACTGGAATTTTTTACTTCCTAAGTCGCATTTTCCTGTTGGTTCAGGATTTCTCTGTTCCAGGTTGAAAATTCCAGGAGATCAGGGAATGATCATCCAGATCGCAAATTCTAGGAGGTCAGGGAATTTGGAACCCAGTTCGCAAATTCCAGTTTGAACTGGATTCCACCATGCAGGTCGCATTTTCCAGTTGGTCAGGGAATTTTCATCCAGGTTGCATTTTCCAGCTGGTCAGGGAATTTTTCCTTTCAGGAATTCTTCCAAGGCAAAAGTCGCATTTTTCAAGGTGTTTAGGAATTTTCACTGTGGAGGAATTCCTTCTAGAAGTTGGTCGCATTTTCCTAGTGTCATGGAATCCTGTTCCTTGGAATGATTCCTGAATTCCCTGTTTGCAAATTTCACTAAGGCCTGAAACTTTTACTTGTGGAATTCCCTCCTGACTATGGTCGCATTTTCCTAGGGGTCATGGATTCTTCATCGTAGAATTCCTGATTTCCTGACTCATTGGGATTTCCCACTTCTCAGTCAGGACTTCAAGGTCTTTGGTAAGAAATACCAAGTCCTGGTGCATTCCGGTCTTTGGATTTAGGAGTTTGGAACCGGAATTGGGATGGACCCTGGAGTGAGACCTAAGACGGAGACTTTGAATAGAGACCTTCTGGATTGGAGTTTTGGATTGGGACTGTGGACAGGGACTCCTGGACTGGAAATATGGACAAAAACTCTTGGATTGGAACTATGGACAGAGTGAAGGATTAGGACCTCTCACATGAAATGGTGGACTTCTGTCATGGATTGGTCAGTTTTGATCAAGGGGTGATAATTAGGGTTTCATTCATCCTCAGGAAAATCACTCTTTTCTTCACCACTTCAAGCACTCTTAATATTCCTTGCGAGCTAAGTGCTTGGAAATTCTTCTTAGCTTCATGAATTCGAGCAAGAAATTGCAAGATCAAAGCAAAACTGGAAACGGGCCAAAAAAAGAGAGGGTCCCCATTTGCAATGGGGCGATGTGTGAAAACGTCACGACACTACTCTCAATAAGTCAAATTATGCGACATTGTCCCAATCTTGATGTCATCTTTAGCAAACACAAATGCTACATAGTTGACAAAGAGACCAAGAAGACTATTGCTCTTAGTGTAGAAGATCTTGGAACATATAGACTAATTGACACTAGACAGGTCAAGGAGCATGCATTGACAACCAAAAGTGCATCAAACATCAATACACTTGGCATTGGCAGTATGGGCATCTCAATTTATCCTCTCTCAATTGGCTTGAAAGAATCTGGTAGATGGAGTTCCTAACATGCACAAATAGATACAGGGTGCTTGTGGAGCTTGTTAGGGAAGGAAGCAACACAGAGCTCCTTTTGATGATGGACAAGCTTGGAGAGCCAAGAAAGTCTTGCAACTGGTTCATGTAGATATTTGTAAACCAATGAACACAACATCCATCACTAGTGCTAGGTACATTCTTTTGTTTGTTGATGATTTTAGTAGGAAAATGTGGGTGTATTTACTGAAATTAAAATCAAATGTGTTTAATGAATTTCAAAAGTTCAAAACATTAGTAGAAAAAGAGTTAGATTGTTACATAACTACTATTAGATCTGAAAATGGAGGAGAATTATGTTCAAAATAATTCAACTTTTGTGCTAAACATGGTATCAAAAGATAGTTCACTACACCCTACACTCCATAGAAGAATGGAGTGGTTGAGAGGCAGAACTGCACTATAATGAAGATGACCTGATGTATGATGGAGAAGAGTGTTCCCAATAGATTTTGGGTTGAGGCAATATTTACAACAGTATATTTACTAAACAAGTCTCCAACTCAAGCAGTGAAGCAGAAGACCCCACAGGAAGCACGGTCTAGAAGGAAGCCCAAAGTTAGTCATCTTAAGGTCTTTGGTTGCATTGTATATGCTTGAATTCCAGATGATAAGAGAACGAAGTGAGATCCCAAGAGTAAGAAATTGATGTTTACAGGGTGCAATGACAATCATAAGGCTTACGGGTTGGTTGATGTTGACACCAACTGCTTGACCTTCAGCTGAGATGTCATGATTGATGAAGTTGGGCCTTTCCATACTTCTCTAGAGTTCAAATTTACCAAAGAACAGCCTATTTATAATGTCCCCAAATATATTTTTTTGAATTTTTCTGATTTTTTTTGTATTTTCTGAACAAGTAAATAACTAAAAATAGCAAAATAAAATATGAACTACAGCTGGAAATCAATAACAAACAACACCAAGCCCTCATACATTCATCATATCACTCAGATCTGAAAATATAATTAATAGAACAGCCAATTGAAGCCCTCAAATAAATTTTGATTTATTTATTTCAACTGCTGAAAATGAATTACAATGGTGTAACTCAGAAAATGCACTCACAAACCCCAACTTGCAGCTATACGGCCTCCTCAAGGACTGGAAATCATCAAATGACCCTCAAAATTGAAGTTGCCTTATGCAGAAGATTACTTCAGAATTTTTCGGAACTTGGATGACCTAGCAAACCCTCACAAAAACGCATCAAATGATCTTCAAACCCTAATCACCTTGTAGGAAATTTTTTTCTGATTTTTTTCTAAAAATGTTACAGCCTTGCAAACCCCTAAAATCAGCAATGAATGATCCTCAAACACTAGTCGCCCTGCTGGAAATATTATTTCTGATTTTTCAATAAATGGTATGTGTTGATGTGTTTTTTATGACTGCAACAACATTAGAATAAAATACTAGTATTCTATCCTCTCTTGAACAAAGTATCTCAAATGCTAAACTATTTGATCAAATGAGATTACTCTAAGGTTCCTTGAATGTCAGGTCTGGACGTGCACATGGATAGACTCAGTGGAATGATGTGATTTTGCTAGTAATCACAAAGGGACTTATGCTAAATTACTCCTTACTCTTGGATGAAATTCACTCATTACTCCTTGGATTTGTGAATAAATGGAACCTTCTTCAATCAAACTTAAAAGAAAAGGCAAAAGGGAAAGGGTTAAAGAAATCTAATCTAAGGACAATGAGATGATAGATGATGCTTAGATAGACAAATTCCTTTGAACCAAGTTTCGTTTCGCCATGAGAACAACAACTACATGAAAGTAGTACAATCTTCAAGGATAATGAAGGATTTTCATATTGCAAATATGCATTCAAATACCCACAGTTGGCACAACTTGAACAAATATCCACAATTGAACTATTGCAAAATGGGGTTCAGGCTAACTTTGCATTGTAGCTTACCATCAGCAAACCACAAAAAGTATGAAGCAAGGAATTCATCAAATATCTTCACATTAATCCACCATATCAATGAACTTCAACTAAAACTTATCTAACTTGCTTTGAATCATGTTTGAGAAATCGGAAACCATGCTAACATCCCAAAATAACACAAATTCACCAAGCTTCAATGAGTATGTATTGATTTCGGTAGTATCTTTACAACAATTTCACAATAGTCTCTCTAAGTCTTCAAAAGCTCCTACTCTTTAATGAAGAACTAACTTTCTAATCTCTAAGAGAATCTCTAACCTTCTAAAAGAATCCCCTTACAAATGAAGTGAATGAGGCTTGTATAGAGCTCAAAATTACAACTAAGGTCCCAGATTGATTCTAGAATCAACGGCCAAGATTAAGACAACAAAACCCTAATAGAAGGTAGTTACAACTACCACCACTTTCAACCAATGAAATATCAACAACATGATCTTCTAGAAGGGCTCCATCCTTATCTCTATCTTGGGCGACCAAGTTCAATGTATCTAGACATGTCGATGTGGCATACTTGGATTGGTTGACGATGACTGGATGCCGCCTCAGCATGATTATCCCTTGAGTGTTGTTTGAACTTGGAATTTCGTCCTTGTGTTGTGTTTCATCTGGATTTCTTGGTATTGGTGTTGATTCTGGGTGTAATCTTGAACTTCATGATGTTGAACTTGATCCTCTTCTCATCCTTGAATTTCCATGGACTGATCTTCTTTTGATGTTGGATTCCTCGACGCTGGATTGGAAATGCATCTCCTCCCATGGATGATCTTGATGCTAGCCTTCCTTGTATCATTGAAATATCTTGAAAGGTGAAGTCCTTCATCTTCCCTTGGTATGCATGTGTAGTCCTCTTGTTATTGGAAGTAGTCTCCTCTGGCATTGGAACTCCTTGATGCTTGAGATAGTCTCTTTGATGCTTCTCGAACGACTTTGATCATCCTTGAGCATCATCTTCATGGAAGTTATCCTTGTCCTCAATTCCTGCAAGACAAAGAAAACCTCGAGTAGTCATGGTGAATAAAATCCTTCAATGTAATGCAATACTAAGATGAAAAATGAATAAACTTGCATGATTGAAGGAAAATATGCAATCTTGATCAATTTCATTCACAAATTCTTGAATAAATAAAGGATTTTCTTCATTTCCTGCAATTAATCCAGACTGGGCCGACCTAGGCAAGGAATTTCACAATTTTGCATAGATTTTTATTGAATTCTAACGGTTTTGTGTTCAAGTCGGCCAAGATTCCATGTCGCACATTTTAGGAGGTTAAGGAAAAAATCCTTGTTGCACTTTTTATCTTCCCTTGGACAAATTCCTTGTCGCAAGTTTCAAATCCCTTTGGATTTTTCTTGTCGCAAGTTTTGGAGGAATAAGGAATTTTGCACCTTTTAGTAGATGGTGGATTTTCTCCATATCACAATTTTAGCTATGTTGTGGATTTTCTCCAAGTTGCTCATTTCTCTTGATCACATTTCTCTTCAAGTCATGGAATTCTTTCCTTGTGCGCATATTCCTTGGGCTTAAGGATTTTTGCATTTTGGAGGGTGTTAGGGAATTTCTCCTTGATCGCACCTTGGAGTCTTGGATTTTTCCTTGTTTCACATTCCAAGTCGTGGATTTTTCTTTGTTTCACATTCCAAGTCGTGGATTTTTCCTTACTTCACATTCCAAGTTGTGGATTTTTCCTTACTTCACATTCCAAGTCGTGGATTTTTCCTTATTTCACATTCCAAGTCGTGGATTTTTCCTTAATCGCACCTTTTGGCATGTCTTGGATTCCATCCTTGAAGAAAATCGCATTTTCCAGGGTGTTAAGGAATTATTTATCCATATCGCACATTTCACATCACCTTGGATTGTTTCCTTGTCGCCCATTTCATGTTGCATGTTCCTTGGTGTCTTGGATAATCCTTGTTGCACTTTTGGGCAAGTTGTGGATAAATTCCTTGATCGCAATTTTTCTTATCCTTGGATTTTTTAATCCTTGTTGCACTTTTCACTATGCCTTGGATTGTTTTATCTTGGAGCGCAAATTCC
Source organism: Cunninghamia lanceolata (assembly GCA_027924645.1). Classification (NCBI taxonomy): domain Eukaryota; kingdom Viridiplantae; phylum Streptophyta; class Pinopsida; order Cupressales; family Cupressaceae; genus Cunninghamia; species Cunninghamia lanceolata. The sequence continues at coordinate 1,722,105 of BSBN01000618.1, forward strand.
TTGGAGGCATGGATTTTGCGACTTGGAAGGGTACATTTTCCTTGGACAATCGGATTTCCGCCAAATTTTGAAGGTGAAGGTCCCTGCCTGACAGTATATTTAAAAATATATTTCCTATACTTTATATACTGTTGTTGAACATTTGTCATTGATGTCAAAGTGTTTGGATGATGATCTTGGTATCATTGGAGTTGTTATGATGTCAATGATGTCATTGGTGTTGTTTTGAGTTGAGATGTGCCTCATAGCAGGTTGATGTGCTTCAGTCATAGCAGGTATCCATGATAGGAGTTCCATGATAAGAGTTCAGGAGTTAGGGCTTCATAATGCTTGATTATATCAGAAGTTGAAGACTGAGTTTTTGATCCTCATTTTAGTGTTCATGTTTTGCAGAGCCTAGGTCATGTTGATATTAACAAATGTTAATAATCTTGGTGGTCATGAGGTCAGGATAATGTAATGAAGAATCAGAGTTAAGGAGTGTTGAGATCAGAGTTAAGGAGGAGTGTTGACATGGTTAGTGATGTTCAGGTTCTTCATAGGTTGTTCAGAGGTTTTTCATGTTTGAGTTAATGATTGTTGATTCACATCAGGACCTTGGTGACAGAGTTGACATTGTTGTGCATATGTTTCACAGAGTTGATGTATGTTGATGTTGCCCATTACCTTGTTGTTTGGAGTTGATCATTTTGGTGGTTCAGGACTTCAGTGTGTTCATATAAATGTCTTTGCCTTCCTTGAATACTCTAAGTTCATAATGCAGAAGTCAGATGTTGTTATTGCAGGTGATCTATTCATGTTAGTGAGAAGGTACAAGAATTCCAAAATGGCTAGTGCAGTGTTATGTTGTTCTCTATTCAAGCAGATGCTTCATGGATACTTTAGGCAAATGATCAGGTTATTGTGATGTCACTGACAACTGAGTTTCATCAGGAGGAAATTAAGATCAAAATCCTCATGTTGAAAGGTGAATTATATCTGTTGAAACCCTACATCCTTGTTTAAATTCATAGACCCTAGGAGCTACAAAGTATACCGTAGCCGTCACAAAAGAAACTTTACTTTATTTCTAATTTTTGGTTGACTGGCCTTAAAAGGTGAAAAGAACTTAAGTTATAACATTAAGGGTAAGCAAATGTTGTCATTACCGGCCCCTTGACCTAGGGTGACCGGATGACAAAGTAGCCTGTTGAGGCTTGTGGCGGTAATTCACCATCAACAGTGATAAACAAAAATAAGGAGCGCGCGAAGACATCATCCGAGGGTTAAGATTTAAATGCAGTTTAAATTCAAATAATTTCCTAATTTCTGCTTTGACGGGTATACAGACATCGTAGCAGTTACAGAATGATAGTTAGGGTTTACAGTAACCATCACGAATACCAATTTCTTCACCTTTATATACTAAAAAGTTCGTGGAAGCAATGTTACACTTTTTGGTGAAAATTATGAGGATAATACCTTGATCTTGGATAGAAGCCAGATGTTTTGCATTGAAATGCCACTGTCTATGAGAATGTACAAACAGAAAAAGTGAGTACAGGGACTGTTTGTAGTCTTCAGTCAGAGTGTATTGGTTATGTTTGATTTAGAGATGATCTAGCAAAGGTTGCAGGGTTGTGTATGCCTAGAAGTTGGTGTAGGATTGAATGTTTGTTTGATCAAAGATTGCATATGCTTATGAATTACACATGAATATCTTGATGATCTTGGAGAAGGTTAAATTGCAAAATAGTTGCATGGGTGAGAATGCAATATAGATTCCTTACATGCAATCTCTGCATTAAGGATCTTAAAAATTGCTGTCAGAGTCTGATATAGGTTTGGAGTATATAATCTTCTGCTATTCTGTGAAGGAGACTTATTGACAAGTGCAAAAAGTGTATCTAGTGTTGTCCAGAATTTTCAATGCTCTTTGTTTTAGTCATAATGTTCAATGCTTGCCATGGATCAAGATTGAAGGATCTACATTCATTTCTGGTAATCTGTTTCAGAGGTTGAATCAGATCAGAATGTTCATTGTTTGTTGAGTGTAAAGATAGAGCAATGGTTTGTATGGAAATAGAGTGATCCTCTGGATTTGTTATTTCATGCTAAGGAGACATAAGGTAATGTCAGTGAGACACAGGTTGACCTTTTTGCCAGTGAGGCTCTATGTATTGCCAGTGAGGCATGATTGGTCATTGAGACTTGTTTGTAGCTAGTGAGGCTTTGTATGCTAGTGAGGCAGATATTTGTAGCCAGTGAGGCTTTATAATTGGGAGATTCAGTTAAGCCAGTGAGGCAAAATTTCCCGAGTGGTTTTTCATCCCTATGAGGGTTTTCCACTCATAGATCATTGTGTTATGGTGCCTCTTGTCTGTGGTTTAATTGGTTTGCTTGATTAAGTTATTAATCCTGTTTCTTTGTGGTTCAAGTGACAAATTGATTGATGTATCCTGATTCTTTCTATCCTGATTCTTTCTCTTTTGTCAATCAAACAATTTAAAGTTGTAAAAAGGTTAAAGAATTATAGACCACTGATTCACCCCCCCTCTCAGTGGTCCTGGTACTCCAATAACTGTTAGGATGTTTGAGATGGGTCCCGGATCCATGGGATTTAACATGCAGGTTCTAGATTTTTTGAGGATCCACCAAATTTCGGACTTAGTCAATTTTTCAGGGTTTCAAGACATTAGACTTAGCCAATTTCAGGGTTTCAGGGACATGCGTCAGGGTGAAGGCATATGGACCCCTTAGTTAAATATCCATCCCTTAGGCCAATTTTCCTCTCCTTAGCCAATTTCTTCAATCATCTCATGGACTTTGAGCCAAAACTTGGGGAGAGTTGGGCAAATCTATACTACCAAACTTACAAACTCAGAGATAAAACCAAACCCAAAAGCAAAACGACGACAAAAAACGAGAAAAAAGGGGGATCCCCATTTGCAATGGGGCGATGTGTGAAAACGTCACAACAATATGGCTCCAAATTCCTCCACAAATAACAATAAAATGGCCAAGTAGTCGCCCTCATTGAAAAATATTTCTGAATTTGTTGCAGTGGTATGATCTCCCAAATGAGTATAAAATCCTCAAATGATGTTAAATTTGCAATAAACCATTTAAGGAAAAATCTGAAAATGAAGTGAATCCACAATTGAAGCATAAATGCAACCCCCACGTGGAATTGTCTCAATGGAGATGAGGGTTTGTGTCCCCAAATCCAAAATGAAACCCTAGAGGGCTTTTGTCCTCGAGGATCTCCAACAACCGAGAGTTTTCGTCCTTGGTGTAAGATCCCTAACCAGATCTGCCCTAAATTTCTGATTTTTATGAAGTCTGATTTTTTTTGTTTCTGCATGTAATTGGTTTTGGACAGCAAATATATGTATACCAATTGCTCAAATATAAATGTCATTCAGGTGCCTTTGTGAAGAAATCATCTACTATATATTCTACCACATAATATGACCTTTTTGAAAACAAGGAGTTGGCTTGAGAGTTTCAGTCCTTCATGAGAGTCTATTGCAGAAATAGCCTAGATATTGAGGGAGATTAATCATCAATGGAATGCGACCAAACCAGAATATGGTAGAAGGGAGCAATTCAACCAATGATAGGGTTTCAATCAACCCTCCTACAAAGACTCTCCGGGCTACATTTTTGTGAAGAGAAGAGGAGGACCCATTTGAGGAGCAACATTTACCACTTCACCTGGAAGATGAAATGGCAAGGTATCATGCAGAGTACTGTTGTGACGTTTTCACACATCGCCCCATTGCAAATGGGTACCCCCTCTTTTGCTCACTTTCGCCGTCGTTTTTGCTTTGATCTTGCAGTTTCTTGCCCGAATCCATGAAGCTAGGGAAGAATGTCCAAGCAGTTAGCTCACAGGGAACATTAGGAATGCTTGAAATAGTGAATTTCTCCTGAGGATGAATAATGCTCTACTTATCATTCTTCGATTAAATCTGGATAGTCCATGGACGAAATCCATGGTCCCCATAGAAGAAGTCCAAATCCTTCGCTCTCAGCATAAGACTCCGTGATGAATAAGGAATCCTGTTCCAAGACTCCAGTCCAGAAGTTCCTGTTCCAAGACTCCAGTCCAAAAGTCCCTGTCCAAGTCCCAGTTCTAGGGTCTCTGTCCAAAAGTTCTTGTCTAGATTCTTGTCTCGAAGTTCCAATCCAGGGTCCTGAATTCAACAAGGCTTGTCATTTCTATGTCAAAATCCATCTTTCCACCTTAGAACCCTCTCCATTCCCGGCATGGAACTCAATTCTAATCTTGTTCCAAGACTCCATGGCCCACTTAAAAAAAATCATTCCCGGACTCCAGTCCAAGAATCCAGCCTGGAGGTCCAATTCGGAGTCTTGTCCAGAAGTGCCTATCTCGGAGTCTTGTTCAAGGAATTCCTGCTCGGAATCTTGTTCCAGGGTTTATCCATGTTCTCATCCCGACCAGGCCCCAAACTCAACAAAGATTGCCACTCCTTGGCATGTTCATCCTCGGCATGGAATTCAGTTCTAGTCCGACAGCTCCAGTCTGGAAGTTCAATCCAGGGGATATCCTTCTAATCCCAGCCCGGCAATCAACCTCATTTCGTAGCTCGGAAGATTCTCAAATCAACAAGCTTTTTCAAGGACTTAGGGCAATTTCCAAAAATAATTAGTGTTTAGGGTACCTTTCCAGAGGGCTGGAAGGCGATAGGAACATTCCTGGTCGCATATTCCAGTACCTGCTGGAATATGCGCTCAGGGAGGAAATTTATCCCTTGTCACATAATCCAGCAGGTACTGGATTATGCGCCCAGGACAATTTTTTGTCCTGGTCGCAAAATCCAGTACCTACTGGATTTTGCGCCCTAGGACAGGAACTGTCCAGTTCAGCCTCCTGACCTGTCCAGTCAATCCTGGCTTGAAAATTCTTTCTCTGACTCCTCTGTGGATGCCTGAATCCTGGAATTCACAGTCAGGATGGAAGAAACGAACTCCGTATCCCACCATAGAAATGAGAGATTCCTCGAGGATGGAAGAAACGAACATCCATCCTTCAGTCGTGGAGATAAGAGATTCCTTGAGGATGGAAGGAACGAAGGATGGAAGAAATGAAAGATGGAAGAAACGAAGGATGGAACAAACGAACTTCGTATCTCGCTATGGAAACGAGAGATTCCCGGGGGATGGAACAAACGAACTTCGTGTCTCGCCATGGAAATCAGATTCCCGGAGGATGGAAGAAACGAAGGATGGAACAAACGAACTTCATGTCTCGCCATGGAAATCAGATTCCCGGAGGATGGAAGAAACGAGGATTGAAGAAACGAAGGATGGAACAAACGAACTTCATGTCTCGCCATGGTAATCAGATTCTCGGAGGATGGAAGAAACGAGGATGGAACAAACGAACTTCGTGTCTCGCCATGGAAATCAAATTCCCAGAGGATGGAAGAAGAGAGGATAGGATACTCTGTGTTTTATTCTAATGTTGTTGTAGTCTCAAAAACCTCATCAAGTACAATGCCCTAAATCCAACAATCTGTCGTGATATGTCTTTCATTGAGTACTATGAGATAAAAACAAGGAATGATCATAGAAGAGCAAGGAGATATCATCATGAGCAGGCCCGAAAAGACATACAACAATGATTTGGTAAGATCACCATACCTACATATGATGGATCAAACAATTGTTGAGCTAAGGCATGGTTGTAGAAGTTGGATACATATTTTTTATTGAACCCTATGTATGAGAAGGAAGCAATTAAGTTTGCTACCTTGCATTTGGAGGGTGTGGCCCATGAGTGGTGGTATAATGGCATGGTTACACAAGGGCATAGCTCCATTACTACCTTAGAAGAATTTAGTCAAAGGTTGATAGAGAGGTTTGATAGAAAGAATCTAGAGGTTCATTTCAGGGAGTTAGCACAATTGAGGCAAGAGGGCACATTAGAGCAATATGTGGTGGAATTTCAGAGGTTATCAGTGATGGTACCATATGTGATAGAGAAAAGGCTCATTGAGCTATTTGTGGAGGGCCTAACCGAACCTCTCAAGGGTTTAGTTTAAGGCCTTCGATCCACCATTAAGGCCTTCGATCCACTATCATTATCAGATGTGATTAGGAGAGCCCTAACTTTGGAGAGTTTGATTCCTAAGAAGGCACCACCTCTAGCACCGCAAAAGAAGCATTACAGAAGGAAGTCCCTCCTCCACAAAACATGCCAAAGATTATGATAAAAGAAGAAGCCACAAAGAACGAGCTTAGGAGGAAGAAATTGTGCTTTATTTGCAGGGAGACAGATGCATTACATAAAGGTACTCTCAGATGAAGAGATGAAAAAAGAGGAGCCAAAATTAGAGGTTGAAGAGGGAGAGATTCAGGAGGGTGCCCTTGCTTCACTTTGAGGTGCACCTAAGTATCATCCATTTAGAGTTTGTGGGGTTTTGCATGGGCAAAGGATCATAGTATTGATTGATAGTGGAGCCACCATAACTTCATAGATGAGGACTTGGTATCCAAGAGAGGATTAGACACAAAAGATTTTGAAGGCTTCAACGTCATAGTTGTAGACGACTTCACTATTCCTTGCACTAAAAAGATACATCAGCTTGACATCACATTGGGAGAACATAAGATGAGTGATGATTGCTATGTTGTTGGATTGGGTGAGACTAACATGGTTCTGGGTGTACAGTGGTTTTATTCCCTTGGGGAATTCACCCTAAACTATCAGACTATGGAGCTGAAATTCAAATCGGAAGGGGAGGAAGTAGTGCTTCATGGCATCAAGGATGGAGTTCCAAGAGTCGTCATGGCCACAAGAATGAAACATCAATTCATGACAACCACATTTTCATCCATAGGTGAGATACCTTTTTGTGATGATATTCGATTTGTTTTGGATCAGCATAGTATGGTGTTCGATGTTTGGCCATTGAATAGAGAATTTCATTAAGAGATAGGAAAAATATATATTGGAGACATCTTGCCCAGTGAGGGAGTAATTGGCACCATTGAGGAGTATCAAAAGGATGTTCATAAGCTTGGTGGAGAGGTTTCACACTTAGATATGTTTGCAAAAGAAGGAAAAAAGGGCATGATGGAGAGGATTAGTGATGGCATATTGCAAGTATGTTGCAAAGAAAACATGATAAGGACCGTTGATGTCACACATCTCAGCTTGGAGGCTGCTGCCCTCATCATTTCTAGTCTTCATACTCCACCATTTGCAGCCATACATGTGTATTCTGTCATAAGATTGGGTGATTTTCAGTTTGATGTTGCTGTTGGAATATTTTCAGTCATTGTATGGTTGTTTCTAGCTTTTGTGTTGCTGATTTTTGCAAGGGATTTTCAGTATTGCAGCTGTTGTACCATTTTTATACTGCTGACTTTTAGGGTTTTTGATTTTGGATTGCTTGCTATTATCAGTCATATTTACTTACCAGTTTGCAGATTATAGAAATTTTTCATATATCACATTGTTTGTAAAGGGTTTCAGCCATTGGAGCTGCAGAAAACAATTGTTCCAGCTACTGCACTGCTATTTTGGGTGAGGTTTGGAATGAATTTTGTCTGTTGCAACTTCGTTCCAGCTTGTTTACAAGCTGATTGGTCCAAACTCGTGAGGGTTTTAGCCTACAATATAGTGGTAAGATCCAGTAGAACTCAAGAGAATCATCATCATGCTCATTTTGAGATCAAAGTGGTGTAGCAAAAACGTGTTAGCAAATTCATAGGGCAGCCTTTGGTCTTGTGGGAGCTTGAAGATATCCTCTGACAAGGAGAAGAAAGCATCATTCATCATCACGTCAAAGAGAAGCATGTTGTGAGTTGGTTGCTAACATTACTTGATTCAAGTCAAAGGTGGGGAAGTATAATCCTAGAGGTTTGTATTTATGTTGTTGGGAGTCACGCACTTCTCGTTGAGGTCAAATTGTTTGAGGTGATCACAGTTTATGAATTGCATAACATGGTTCATAGTGTTGGCACGGTGGTGTTTGAGCATCCAAGTATGCTAGGTGTTTATTGACAAAAGTTGTTTCATTTGATAGGTGTAGGATCCAAACTCTATGGACATTGCATCATGATTCATCATCTAGGTTTGCAATTGCTTGTGGGCAAGCAATTCTGGGAAGGGCGGACAGTTATGTCCCCTTTTTTGGATTAAAATAATTAATAATATTATTTTTAATTTGAAGGGCAACTTAATAATAATATTATAATTAAAATAAATGTTGTTTTTTAAACACTAGTATTAAAATAAAGTATTCTTAAATACTTAAAATAAAATAAAATTAAATTAAAAAAATATTTTGTGATGTCCCCATTTTTGTGATGGTCATATTTGATATGGCTATCATATTCCAAGGGAATAATTGGCTGGGACAAGAAGTTAAGTGACTTAAGTGGTTCTATTTTTAAGTTAACTTTATAAAGTGTTCTAATTTTGAATTACTTTATCAAAGTATTTTATAAAAGTCACTTAAGTGGGTCCTAAAGCACTTTGTCATAAAGTAACATTGTGTACATAAAAACCGTCATTTAATAAATTTAAGTGATTGTGTACACAAAAACTTTCATTTAATAAAGTTAGGCTAGACCTATTCGGAGTGAGGGCTTTATATGGAGCATTTGTAAATCATTTTTCATATCATTGAGTTATGTGGTTTTTGGCTTGAAGATAAGTTCTTGGTTTCAGCTTGAGTTCAAGGAGATGATCCCTTGTAATTCATGGAGATGTGATAAATTGGACGAAAACCCAATTTCATCAATGAGGTGAATTTGCTTCTAAATTCACATTTGTGCTTCAACGATTTGTGCCATTGGGATTTTTGGTGTTTTGGTATTGTTGTTGTCTGTGAGGGTTTGCAGATTTACAGGTGCACTGGTTTGAAGGGTTTGATATTGGTTGAGATGACTTTCAAGTATGTGGGTTTGATAAATGGAATACATACTATTTTATATAGAGGGTTCTATTTGCAAATTTATTGATTTGTAAACAAATATAAATTTGCAAGGGTGGATCGATATGTATTTTGATGGAGATAAGTGCAGGTTTATATCTGGTATTAGTTTTTATTGCCTTTGAAGATTTTGCTTTTGAAGAAGATTGATTATTTGCCAGCCGCCCTTAGGTGAAGTCGCATTTGTTATAAAGAAGATTGATTCCTTGCTAGCGGCATTTCTAAAAAGGAGAAATAATATGTTATGGATCGTAGTTTGTATTGAGTTTCCAAACGCAGCTTTTCAAAAAAGCCATTTCATATTGTTAAGCTGCGCTCACAAGGATAATAGAGATTAATGGAACATTAATATAAGTTCATGCTGCCTATTAAGAGACAGTTTCTGACAACATAAACTCTGTCAGCCATATGAAGGGAAATCGAATTAAAGGAGGTCTGCGTGAGGTTTGAAGACAAACATGAAGATTATATTATATTTTCTTGTCGCATAAGGAGAGATCACGGGAATATAAGATAGGTGCCAACAAAGCATCGTATGAAGAGAATCTTTGATATCTAGTGGAACGTGGGCCCAGGAAGGAGGCTTCTTCACCATAATTCTGCTGCTCTCTAAGAAGGATTCACATTTTATGAAGGTTTCATATAGAGTTTCTGAATAATAAGTGGGGGCCGATCATTATAAAAGGAAGCGAAGGTGTTTGAAATGTTTTAATTCATCCATATTCAAGTCGCTGCTCACTATTGATAAATCACAGCTTTGATATATAGTAGAATTGTGGGAATTGATTTCCAAAGTAGCTGCCGCTTATATTGTTCAAAGGAGAATTGATCGCCATCCATAAAATGGTCGATCACCTTAAGATAGTTGGCCGCCGTCCATATTAAAAGGTTCTATTTAAAATAACAATTGCAAGTCTTCAAAAGGTGATAGGTCATCTAAAGGCATCATGGGTACCATATATGTGAGACACGGGTTCAAATGCTGTCGCAGCCTTAATGGAAATCAGTGCATGAAATACAAGATAGTGTGAGGAGTATTTAAGGTGACTCAGCTCATTAAAAGACACGGATGACAGGGCGGTATTTTCCAATGGTGCCAGTTAGTGTTTGAAAGATATTTGAACGCCTCCAACTATCAATAATCAATTGAAGCTTATAAAGGAAGTTGAAGATCTGATATGGAGTTTGGGAACGAATACAGATGGTGATTGTTGTTTTAAGAAATCAGATATGGTGTTTGTAATATCAGAGATATCCTGAGAGGATCACTTTGTTATCTAGATTGTTGCTACAATACTCCTGAATTCAGAAATTGCATTTTCTGTAAGTCTGATGTGAAACAGCAACTTATTGTTCAAATCTTTAATTTGAACTTATCTATTTTTCTCTATAATCTGTTTGTGATCTATATCAGTTCTGGCTATGCTTCTCAGTAGCAAATGCATGAAATATGTCTGTGGAAATGTCTATTTATTATGAGACTGAAATGACATGACTGAACATCATAGGCAAACATTTGACAGCATTCCAATCTAAACACTAAACTCAGAAATTCAGAGCAATATCCATTCGGGATATTACAGTGGTATCAGAGCTCTATTCTGCATAGTTAATTAGAGAATATCCTATTCGGGATATTACATATTTTTCAATACTTGGAGGGAAATTTAGGACCCAAGGGCCCAATTCGAGAAGGTATATCAAGGAGGCGCCTTTCTTCATTTCATCATCATTCAAATTATCCTTTTTGCATCCAATTTTCAGATTTGAGGGCATCCAAGGATGAAAACCCTTTGGCAGCAATTGATGATCTAGGAGGACGAAAACCCTCTTGGGTCTCCTTTCCGGAGGTGAGGATGAAAACCCTCAACTTTCCAGCATTGGCAAATCCACCTAGGGTTTGCATGGTGTACTAATTCAGCATTTTGTGTGAATTTATAGAGTTAAGGTGATAAAGATTTGCAAGGAAATAGTTGGATATCGTCAGGAGGATTCATCATTGCAATTTTCAGACATCCCACATTTATTGTTACTGATTTCTCATCTAATTTTGGAGCACTGGTATACTTCAGATATTTTGGGGGTTGGTGTTGTGGTCCCATTGCTGTTTCCAGAGGTTATTGGCCTCAATTTATCACCATTAATTGCTGCGATTTTAGATCAGCACTCAAAGAAGACCTTCGTACTTATTTAAGGGTGGATTTACATTGTTTAGGGGAGCCGTGATCTGCATATTTCATCACTATTCAGGGCTGCCAACAGTTAGGAGATCATTTCACATGATTTGAGGGTTTGTGCTGTACAACAATTTGCATCACCTTAATGCTGCATCTGGCATTCATTATCATACTTTGAGGTGTGATCTGCTGCTTTCAGGCTTCTATGGAGTGACACCAAATGTGAAGGATATGCAACACTTTGGACTGCTGTTGGGGTACTTCCTTGATCGCCAAACTTCATAATTACTCTTGCGGCAATTGTACAGACCTTTGCCAGGCTCATTTCGGCATTTGCTGATCACTGAAGTTACCTACAGGTCTGCTGCACCCTACACCTAACTCCAGGCCTGTCATATTGTCTAGGTGGTGGAAGAATTTCAGAGTTGTTGTAGCTGGCGACAAGGGTTCTATATCATCTTCAAGGGTCTATACTGAACAATCAAGCCAATCAGTCATACTGGGGATCTACTGTTACACTTTTGTAAGTTGGATTTTGTAGTTGACAGTCCATAATTATATGAGAAAGAAGTGCTGTCCACATATCCCATTGTCCAGTATTATCAGTATACAGCAGGGGACTGAAAATCTAAATAATATATGAGATTATGCCATCGTTGCTCAAATCCATCCATTTCCATTGTAACCAGTTGATATTTTCAGTTTATCATTGTTAGCTGTAGCTTTGTGTGTACGTGCTTATATTTATTTTCAGTTGAAATACTCAGAAAATATAATAAGAAAAAAAATCACAAAAACCAAATAATTGGTAACATTCCAGTCTTGGGTGAAGGAGGAACCAGAGCACAATTTTTTTGATGATTTATTAAGTTTGATCAAAGGAAATATTGGAAGCAGATCGCCTGTATGTAGATGTGTGGGGACGAGAATTTATGTTGAGGAGTTTTCAAAGTGGGTCTAGTCAGCTTGGAATAATTTGGTCGAACCCTCTGTCTTTGTTGGAGAGGGTTTTTTTGATTTTCCTTGTTCAATTTGAAAATGTGGAGGAACATGAATTTGTATGGAACCAAGGACATTTGTTTTTTCAGCAGACAAGACATTTTCATGTACCCTTGGATACCTTTTTTTGATCTAGCAGCTACAATCATTACAAAGGTTCCTATGCGGATTCACTTATTTGATCTTCCATTGGTAATGAGAAGTCCTGCATTGATTTAAAATTTGGTGGAAAAGCGGGGCAGGGGGTGTTTCATCAATACTAATAATGATTAGGCCCCTTTCAAGAACATGGTTGTGAGAGTGTGTGTTATGGTTGATTTTTCCAAGCCCATTCTTTACTTTGTCAAGATTTTATCATCCTATAGTTTCTGGACCCAATTCATCAATTTCAGGGGTTTGCGTTTCAGATGTTTTCTGTGTAATAAGTTGTGCCACAAGATTGCAGAATGTCTCTCTTTGAATCCTCCGGCCTCTTGTTCCTTGTGATTAGAGAAATGGATTCTGAAATCTGGTAGCTTGGATGGAAAATTTGTTATGCAGTATAATGGGTGTTTTTTTGAGCATTTTGCTTCATGTCCAACTGTTAGGAAAGAGATGGGATGCCAAAGTGATAAGGATTTCTTTATTAATTGTTGTTCCATTTGAAACAAAGCTTTGCCTCTTATGCTTGAAGAAGTAAAGATTTTGGACGATGATGATACTAATAATGCACTCTCTCAAGAGGATTTGCTGGATTTAAAGAGGTGAGGGAAATAAAGAGCTTCTTGCCTCCACTGAAACTCTGTGAATTTCCGAATCTGGAAGGAAGATGTCCAAAGCACAGAGGGAGAAAATTGGAAGCTAGAGGTTCTGTTTGGAGGTCATGGATTCAATTGGTGTGGGTTCTTAGTGGACCATGGAGACTCTTCTCTTCCACAAGCGGAGAAGATTGCTTGCTGTTTCCACATAATTCTCATTGTTTATTTGGGACTGATCACTTTAGGTGGTCGTTCCCTTGGTTTTGATGGGTGGTTCTATTAGCATTTAGTTTTGTTATGATTGCTTCAGTCTCTTTGAGGTGGTAGAGCTTGTTGTTTTGAGGATATACTACAGCTTTTTGTTGTATGTTTGTATGGCTGAGGACCTTAATAGATTCGCTCACTTACTGATTAAAAAAAAAAAAATTAGTTATTCAAAGGGTATTAGGATATAATTTCTAAAATATTTATTTTTATATATATTTATTGTTTACTTAAAGCCAAATTGGGCAATGGTCTGGTCGAGATCTATTCAAAATGGAGGATTCTAAAAGCCATTGATTTCTCATCCAACCTTTAGAAACCAAAAATCTATCCAAACGCTCAGCAATATTGCAATTACCTTTTCTTCTATTGTTCCAAGTAAAACATATTTCTCTATGTTGCCGGTCCTGGTTCAGGTTTGGTACGCGGATACAGCAATTTTTTTTTTGGCCTGAGTACTGTACGACAACATATATATATATCTCTGTGTGTGTGTGTGTGTATTAAATACCTCATAACTTGTAATAATGAAAATTCAAAATACTCATGAATTGAAATTCATAATTCAGTGATTTCAAAGTCATAATTGAATCCAAGTAGCACCATCAAAGCAATAGAAATCAAGTTCCAATTATGTAATATATGTATTGTTGATTAAAAAAAAGCTCCATCTAATTGAGGACTATCTAATATTGTAAAAACTATGACGATATAATCAAACATTAAAGCTATATCTAATTTATTCAAACCAAAAACCAATGTTACACTATACAAACCATATGTCCTAACAATAAAACAGTTGATAAAGAGAATATAGTCATTAATAGCAATTAATGGCACAAACCAATTTTGTGTATATCCTATAAGCATTGCAGTCGATGAAATCATGTTCTTCTGATGTATTTTGTCGAATAGTTCACTTGCCTTATGTATATTTCCATTGTTCCATATTTTGCATACATATGTACCAAGGCATTTGCAGCTACTATGTCAGACAAAAATCCTCTTTCAATTCTGATTTGATAGATTTCCACACCCTATTCTAAAGCTCCCATTTTTTCACAAGCTTGGAGGATACTAGAAAATGCTATGGAGATTGGATTTATACTTCCCAATTGCTTTATTAAACTATAAGAACAAGATTATCCAAAAAAATTAGATATCTCTTTTACATTCCAACTTCATACTTCTTATAAAAAAATCTTATTTTCATTATTTTGGAGTGCTAAAGCATTAGAATGTTCATTTAAAAACTTTATTTCACTCTTAGTCATACTTGGATAAATTTCTCTTTTAGGGTGAAATACTCATTTAGATTTTTTTAAATTAAAAAAAAGGTTAAAAAATGTTTAAAAAAGTTGATTTTGACACCATTTTGGGCATCCCTCCCCTGGGTTCTGCCCGGGTTCTTCCAAGGTTTTCCCTGGGTTCCTGGGCAGAACCCCCTGGCGAACTGTACCTGTACCCGTACCTGAGCTGGACCCATACGGGCATGGTGGGCATTTGAGAAGAACCCGGTAACTTAGATATTTCTTTTGGCTCCAAATCTATCAAGGCAGTTTTTGAGATAAGAGTTAAAGTCCAGTTCAAATTTTGAGATGACTGTTCTTGTTTTGAGATCTTTTTCACTCTAAATACTAGGTTTCTCCTTCATTTTTGTTAGGGCATCATTTCTGTGATCTTTTCCATTGTTTGATATCAAAACACAATGTCTAGCAGTATGTCATAACTTATGGCAGGAGTAACATCCAAAGGGATTACCTTCATAATCTAAATTTTGAAATAGAATGCTAGTGGGTGAAGAGATGCTTACTGCTTTAGAAATCAGATTTCCTAGGTCCATGATAACCTTGATGCTTGCATAGAGAGTATGTGCTTTGCTCAAAGATCTTGCAGCAATCCCCATCATAGTTCCCAAGCTATTTCCTATTTTTGTAGGCACTTGCACATTCCAATATTCCAAAGGGAGCCTGTATATGCAGACTTAAAGATCCTTTCTTTTGTCCTCTTGGTTAAGACAATTAAATTTTAGGCTCCATGGAGAGAGGGCTAAAACCTTATTTTTTATGTCTAGGATATATTTTCCAAAATTTCCTTTCTTCTATTTTGGTTCTTGAAGTGAATCACGGAAAACCCTTTGAGGAGGAAAAAAAAATCTCAGCTCCCTCAGGCAAGTTCTCCAAAATCCAATTTTAATGGTGTTCACTGCTAGCCTAAAATTAGGAACAAACCCAATCAGGGCATCAGATTCCAGCTTGCTGATCTCTTCTTCGATCATTCCATCCTCTATAAGATTCCTAGGGACTTTATCCACAGTCTTGAGGGTTTGTTGCTGAAAAGATGGGAGGAGGGAGGGGCGTAGACCTCCCCCTTTCAAATCAGTAGAGGTTTCTTTTGCTGACTTTTGTTGTAGGGACAGAGAACTGTGAGGCTGCAGCTCTTTTCCTTCTTTCCATGCCTTCCATTCTGAACAGGGAGTGTGTTTGCTCTTGTTGCTGGGGAAGGAGACTTCTACCTACAGTCTGATTTGTTTGTTCCTGATTCAAACTGTGACACTCTACTTCATCTATATGCCGCCTTGCTTTGGATTTTTGACAACTTCCTGCTTTGTCCTCCCTAGAATCGCTCCTTCATTGGCTGGACACCTGCCAAATGTTGCTTCACTCTGTTTTTATGGGACAGAATAGAAGCCATATCAAAAAGGCTAACTAGTTATGATGGGTTCTTCAACCTTTGTTTGTGTAAGGTGCATCCAGATTGCCTACTCCAGAAGCATATATTATTGATATTTTCATACATGAATGCTAAAGTTGACATAGCTAAAATAACCATTGTTCCACAGGGATGTCTTCCCCAAAACCCTGCATTTCAGGAACGGGGACATCTTGGGGACAATAGGATGAAGAAGTGAAGTTTCTGCCTTTCCACGGGCGCTATCTGTTGGGGTGGCCATTCTTGGGATGGCTCTGCAGTGCAGGTCCCCGTCCCTAGAGATGGTCCCCCCAATGGGGGATGCCCAAGACTCGCTACCCTCCCCAAGACAGCTGGGGGACCCTGCCCTTAAAAATTAAAAAAACTTATTTTTCAAATAGTGAAAAAAGCCTATTTTTTTAACCCCCCCAAAAATCCCAATTTTTAAAATTGCATCAAAGCTCTATAAAGTTTCATTTAAAAAATGTAGTTACATCTTTATAAATTTTATCTTCGTAAGTTTGCAATCTTTTTAATCTATTACTATTTCTTGGGAAGAGGCGAAATGCAGACAAAGAAGAAAAGGAATTAAAAAAAATGACAATTCTTGCGATGAATGAAATGGTTGAAGTTCTTGTGATATGGTTTTTAACTTGTTTCCATATACCTCTTTGACAAAATTTCTGATTTTTATTAATGTATGATGAAATATCAAATATGTAACACACACACACACACACATAGAGAGAGAGAGTTTGTAGTTTGGCCCAAGCCAGTAAAGGCCATAACCAAGGGATCTCCTCGCCATAACCAAGGGACCTCCTCCCCAAGATTACCCCTACTTGTCCAAATCCACAAGCACAATGGCCCAGTGGGGATTTGAACCTTGGAGAGAGAGAGAGAGAGAGAGAGAGAGAGGAATTTTTAGTTTGGCCCAAGCCAGTAAAGGCCATAACCAAGGGACCTCCTCTCCAACATTACCCCTACCTGTCCAAATCCACAAGCACAATGGCCTAGTGGGGATTTGTGTTAGGGTTAGCCGGTAGATGATATCAATAAAATGCTAATAAAGATTAAATAGAGGAATGAAAATACACAGAAATAATAACAGCGAGAGACAATTTTAACGTGGTTCACCCAAACTCGGGCTACATCCACCAACAGAGAGTCCAATACTATTATCTAGTAAATCAAACCGATTACAACCAGCAATCCCTGCAACTCAATACTGTTGCACAATGCTACAATACAATCTCAACGGAAACCCTAACCCTTAGCCATTTTTATCACGACTTTTTGTCGGTTACAAAATAATTTTTTTTTATGTTGGCCAATAGAAAAATAACTCCCGACGCCTTAATAAAATAATAAAAATCGTGTGAGGTTTCGGGGGGCGTTGCCCCCGAGCCCCCACGGGGGTGCTGCCCCTCAACTCTGCCCTGTATTGCCCCTGGACCCCGTAGGAATTTGGGGGGAAATTGCACCGATAAAAGTGGGGTAAATTTAACCTCCGAGTTTGATTAGGCTTCATATAACAACAATTTGAACCTTGGTGGCTACAACACCACCACATTTTAACCATCGCACCATGCCTTTAATGACTATATTAAATATCATATTAATAATATTAAATGTTATATTGTAATTATATAATATTAGATATCTTTCTCTTTTTGTAAAAGGGTTTGGGCCCTTTCAAAAACCCACCTTTCCCTATAATAAAAAAATATTAGATATTAAATTTATTGTTAACATATTTATATTTATTTATTTATTGTTAATGCTGAAATATTAAATTGTAGTTTCTTTTACTATTTTTTATAATTAATTTTTTAAATATTATTATTATATATTATTTGCACCACTGTCTGTGAATTTTGGGAAGAAATTTTCTGTCCAAAAAACTTGTCCTTGCATCCCCCCATTGTGAAACTCCATGGAACACTCAAAATAACAGTCTTTTAGACTTCATTAAGATTAAAAAAAGATTGTTTAGTGGTTTTCAAAACCCCTTTGAATATCTCCAAAGTAATTGCCATTGTTTAGAATCCTTTCTGATGGCTTAGACCATACGGTCCTTATTAAAATTGTTGCCAACATGGATGTGCATAATTTTGGATTCATCAAACAGTTTATGCATAGACAGATTCATGATGGCCTTTTTACACATTTAGGACTTGGATGCAAGTCCATTCATTGAACAGTTTGATCAATCAAAATGCATATCAGTGTTGACGGATGTGTATAGATATTGGGAAATTGGGCCTATACCATGTGAGGGTTAGACTTAGAAATATGCATTAACGTCAGCATTACCAGGAGACAGGGATGAGTAGCTGTATGCCATTTTCCAAACAAAACGGGAAATGGGTTCTTTGGAGACATTACAAACAAAACAAAATATTTAAATATATAAGTTTATGTTTAGAAAAGGATAATTATTAATTATATAATGTCAATGCAACTTAAAAAAATGTAAAATGCTCAAAAGTAAAAACCTAACATTTTAAAGTACAAAAATAGATGTCAACAAAGTCAAATTGGTTTTGTTAATCATCATCATAACATACATAGTTAAATTTTAAACTAGTCAACTAGAGATGGTAGACAAGGACTATTATGGGAATGCTATTAGTTTGGAAAACATGGTATAGGGGTACTTGGAGATGGCGATCTTTTCAGTCAATTGATAAAACTTGAGTGCACATACTCTTTTGAAGCCTTTTTATTGTTTATCTTCTTGCTAGTACCTTGTTGGGCTTTGATAAGAAAATATTCTGCTACAAGTTTTGTTCAAATAATAGAAGAGTACAAGTATATTAGCGCATTTTTTAAGTTCTTTTAACTGTTGTCAATCAGATATCAGTACTTGAGGAAAAAACCAATGTAATATATATGTTATATCTAAGGAAACTTCTTTGGGAAGTTTACCAATTTTCAAGAGATGCTTCCAGGAAATGCATAGAGATATGAAGAAAGTTCATCTGAAATCTTTTTACATTTAGAGATGTCTCCATATGGGAGATGAGTGCCAGGGGTTAGGGTATGAGGCTCCTGGTAACTATGATTAACATCCTCTCTAACTATATACATGCATGGTATGCTAGTTGTTGTGACCAAAGTCTTGATTCGTAGAATGGTAATTATGATATGAAGTATGAAGATTTGCCTCCAATAGAATTTGAAGAATGATGGTTTTTTGCCATCTATTTTAGTCAGTGGTCCCAAGGGACATGTCCCCACTGGTTTTCTACCGCTCCCGAAAGCTGGAACGTCTCGGCAATGCAGGGATGGGGACAGAATGCCCCCTACTATCCTCTCCTTTTTTTCGAAAGGGGGATGTCCCAGGATGCCCCGTCTGCATGGGGAATGTTTCTCTATTTGGGAACACCTAGATGTCCTGGGGACACCTAACTGTTCCCTGTGATCTCCCAAAAAAGCATTAAAATCAACAATCAAAAAGCGATTTCATCAGATTTACAATCATTAGGGCATGCAACGGGAGGAATGTTGTTCAAGGGCATTTTGAATTTAACATTTTCTCAAAATATGGTATGGGATAGTTTACATGCACTGCAAGCTCTAAGGATTGGTCCAATAATGATGCTGTGCCATGCCAACTGAGGATTTCCCTCAACGACGAAATTGGTTGAGTAATGATGCTTTATGTGCTTCACTGATTGATGGGGCACTTCACCAATGCCTTCATCATTAAACTGAACTGCACTAGTGCAGTCAATGCTCTTTGGATTGAATCTGCACCATAAACTTTCGGAAATTTGTGCAACTTTAGTGAATGCCATTCCTTCCTTGGCATTCCCTAAAGTTGCATAAATTTAAATTTATAATATTATAATATTATTTTTTTTTTCTACGTAAAAAGTATATTTTGTATATATATTGAAATTTGAAAATTACATTGGGGCTGCTATAGCCTGAGCTTCAGTATATACTTTCTGCCTACTATCTGACCACATAGGGTCTCAAAAATGGATTAGGGCCACACAAGACCAGAGTGCACCAAAATTGGCCCTAATGGCTTCTATATCTCCTAAGAAAAGCAGAGAAAACTATCTTCCTACCAGCCAACCGAGAACATAATCTTAAAAAGCTTTTTACACAAGACTAACATTTTACCAGGAGCGGTGACCGCTGAGTCACATAGGATTCATTTCCTGCGCTAGGACCTGGAAAGATTGCACCCATTCGAACTGCCCGTTCATAGCCTCCATTTGCAGCATTTTTTTGAGGAAAGAAGCTGCTTTTTCCACCCTTTCTCTGTGCTCCAGCAAAATCATACCTTTCATGTCGAGGATGAAGGGAAAGACTTTTATCACTTCACCCTGGTCCTGAGGCAGAGGGATATCTCTTGGACGGGGAACCCCAATCCGTGCGAACACAGCACTGAGAGTCTTCTCCAAACGACCAAGGAGATCGGCTTTGAAGAGCTTGGAGATTAAAGCCCTAGCTTCGGCCTTGGAAACCCCTACATCCAATAGAGAGGCGAGAAATCTCGAAGAAATATTGGTGTCTACTCTATATGCTTCCCTTGACTCCATGAAACTGCTGCCCAAGATGATTTTTACCACTGCTAGGATGAGATCATCATGGATTTGCAAGACTCTCTTCAGTCTTTGATCCATAATTCCGCCTTTGAATGCCATTTGCCTCATTGAACTTTCTAATTGAATTGGAGTATCGACTCCCAAATTCACCATGCCATCAATCGCAATGCGGGCAATGAATCTTGAATTGCCATCCATTGAAGTCATAGACTATTCTCCAATTGAGCTCTTCGTGAGAAAAAGAAATGAGGATTAGCGGGAGACAGAGAAAGTAAATAGGCGATGGAAAGATCTAGAAACCACTGTCTAATCGAAGAGCCTAGAAACTAATTATGATTGCTTAGCTTTCTCCGCAGGAATTATATTGATGATGGTTTTCTTTCCTGTATTTAGCTTTCTCCGTGTGAAGCCTCTGCCAACCTTTATAATAAATCTCTTACGTGCTTTAAATATCCAATCACTTGGAATGGTGATTAGGAAGTCAGTTCGATTGACATCGAAATCGACCCTTTCACTTTATATAAGTGAATAGGGTGCCCACCCTTCCGCCCACTAATATTATAATATTATTAATTTATTTGTAAATATTAATATATTTATTATTATTTATATTAATATATTCTAACACCAAATTATATATATATATATATAGCCGTCCCCCCCGTTCCCGAAACCTGGAGAAACACTGATTTTAGTCCCCATTGAATAGGAAGCAACTGATTTGACACAAAATTTAAGCACAACTACCTGTGGAAGAATTTGATTAATATCAATTCAAGATGTACTTCGCTTATTAAACTTAAACCAAAAGTGGACATTTTCCTATATACTAACTGTATGATGTTATTTTCCGTTCCTTAGGTAAAATATCTTGCCATTTGGCAGTTTTGCATGCTTATCAATACCTGTTTTCAAGCTGTCCCTAAATTACTTATATAATTTGGGTTGGCTTCCCTCCCATAGTTTATATGGTATTTCTTACTTCAATGAATCTATTATGAAATGTGAGATGCCTGCAAAAGTTTTTTATTTATCTTGTCCTCATTTGGCTGCTGACTTCTATTTTGAGATACCTGCAAAAGCTTTTTTTTTAATCTAGTCTTCCTTTTACTGCTGTTAGCCTGTTCATTGTGTCTTGATGCCATTCTATTTTTCTTATTGCTTTGTGATCCTAATAAATTTCTAATTTACGTGGCACTCTAGTAATAAGATGTTTTGGACAAAATAGTTTGGCCTCTATGCTATGGATCACCAGTCTAATGCTATATAATTCTATTCTAGATAGTGTGATCCACCATTGATATTGGGAAGGATAATCTTAAATGAACATAGCTTGTAATTCCAGTTAAAATGTGCAAAAGGCAATTACTGGTTTGCACTGTGCTTAAAGATTGTAGAAACATGTTTCATGTTGAGGTCAAGATGTTAACTGGTTTACTATTGCAGGTTCTAGAGGAGATCAGGCTTGGACTGGAGTTGAATGATTATGGAATGCAGCAGCGGCGCATAGCACATATGCGCTTTTTGGGAGAGCTATACAATTATCGTCTTGTTGATTCATCTGTGATCTTTGATACACTTTATTTGGTCCTTTTCTTTGGACATAGTACTGCAGAGGTAGGGGCACAAGCATTCGTCTTGTTCAGTTTGAATCTTAGCTTTCCAGATGTCTGGATAGATATTTCATTGGAATGCTTTAATCTCTGAAAGTGTTTCCCCATAAAACAGTTTCACAAATGAAGTTACTAGAATGGTACTGCTTGCAGCACAGTTAATTTTTCCCCCTAAAATGTTGCATAAATCATCTAAATATAAGATTGTGTCACTATTTGCTTCCTATCCGCTCTTGCTGATAATTAATTTGTTGGTATTTATGAATGATGATACCATCTTGAAACCTTTGTTCATCATGGGAATGACAATTTAGATGTATGACATGAACCAGGCAAGAAAGCAGGAAAAAGGGTGATCAGTCTAGTCATATATCACAAGTCTTTTGTTTATCATCATCTCTGAGCTACTCTGGACTGCAAGTAATTTATCTTTTCAGTATTTTACTGATTTTTTGTGTAGTTTTCTGGATGGTATGTGCATATGCAATTATTGCTATTAGAGGATAGCGAGTATCAGAGTTCCATTAAAATTGTGAAGTTGCAAGTGCGTTCTTTGGGTTTTCCCCTAGATAATAGGTGAAATGCTTCTTGACAACTCCCTCCTATTACAATATCAACCTTAAAGTTCAGTGTGTGTCATGATGTGGATTCTTTCTTATCTGGCAGAAAACGATTATGACCATCTGAATTACTTCTGGGAATCAATTCCAACATGTTGTGGTCATAATTTTCATCTATATTAAATCTAACAAATTGGTAATGTATCTATGTGTCGCATTTTTGATTGAACATGATGACCATTGCATGTATTGGAATTAAATGAACAGAAGAGGCTAGATGATGGTTACAAGTGTTTCTTTGCAATCAAGTTGAAGTTCATTTTCTTGAAATCTTTGCACACTAAAGATGTTAATGTTTGGTTTAGAAACATAACAAATATCTGTTCCTATGGCATACATCCTGTGCCAAGATATTTATAATATATAGAAAAATGCTTAAAGTCACAAGTGGAAGATAATACCTTAAAGGAATTTCTCTCGTGTGCTTACTTTGATGATATATTCTCTTACTCTGCCATTAGTGCTTTTGGTTTCCAATTCTATCCTTGCATGGTCTCATCTATTTTTTCTGATAGAAGGTTATATATATATATAGGACGGTAGAGAAGCTTGGGACTCAGAAAGAGATAATTAAGAAGCAGGACAGTTGTTTATAGACAGTGCTGGAATAGTTTCCTGTGCCTGTGCCCCTGTTATAGAAGAGTAGGGCAGCAACTTTGCCATTATTCAGAAGGATTCAAAACGGACTTGCTCTTTTGTTTACATTGATTTTGAGATCACAGATTGATATATCAGGAATTACTTGCCCAGCTAAGACTCTATTTGTAGATCAACGATCTTTTCTTCCACATTGGGATTTAACTGCTTTCCGTGGGTAGCAACTGCTATGAGAGGCGGAGGTGATTGCAATAGGCAGCTGTGAGAGACGGAAGTAGGCTGTGCATTTCTTTGCATTCTTCATACTTCTTTGTTTTCTTCTCTGTTGTTCTCTTTTGAGTCTTCTACCCTCTTCTCTGATTGTTTAGGTTTTATTTTTTAGATTCAGGTTTTGTTTTTTATTTATTTATTTTGTCTTTTTGTAAAATTTAATATATTTATTTTAATAATAAACATTTTTAAATATTATTATATTAACATTTAATATATTAAAATTTATTGTTTTTAAATATATAAAAATTAATCTAGACTTCCAGTTTTAATTATTAATCTATTTAATAATTAATATATAAAATTTAACATATTTCAAATATTTAAATTAAAAATTTTAAACTTATTTATATTTTAATATTTTAAAATTTATTATAATATATTTAAATTTAATATAATATTATTTTATTTTATTGTTTTACTTTTTTTTTAAAAAATTTTATATTAGGTGAATATAATCATGTGTTTTTTTTTCAAAACTTTATTGTTGCCGAACTTAATCTGAATTATATCCTTGTCAAAGTCAAACACGAACATGAAACTTGCGACATAGTTTTTTAAGTAATTAATAATGAGATATACAAAATGCTGTTGCAACTAGAACCAGCCCACTATTGAGGGGGCAACTAAAGAAGAGACTAGAAAGCTTTACATCAGAGGCCATGCTTACCATATCAGCTGAAACTCTATGGCTTTGTGAAGATAATGAAGTAGTTGGAAACCAAAGATAATAGATATATTAGAGCAAAAACTATCAAACTTTTCACTGTTCAATTATGCATGATTTTGATCTCCTGAAGTGGCACGAGCTCCAAAGAGGCTGTGATCATTGGGCCTTCAAGTGGCAGCAGCAGGAGCATTGCAATAGTGGTAGATGAAGCTCCAGATCTGAAATCCAGTTAGTAAATTGTGCATCAGTACTGCTGCAACTAGCCAAATAGGATTTTCATTTGGTCCCCTTATGAGAAAGCACACTCTTGTGGATGGCTCCATAATTAAGCTTTATAGGATCATAAAGCAAGATTTTCTACAGGGTGAACAACAAGTGTTGTTGGTATTCGTTGTTCTGAGCGAGTTTTTCAATCCATTCCTTGTACTGAGTAGCCAAATTGGTGAGTTTGAATATGCAGCCTACTGGAATGAAGGTACCGAGATCACTAAATTTGTTGGCAAGTAATCCAACTCTGCTATCTAAACCTTTAATAGCCTTGACCAGTGCAACATTAATCTTGATCATTTGAGTAGCGGGTACGTTAAAGATGGGGTTTTGAGTGGTTTTGGATTCTTATTGAGTAGTGGAGTAATGGCTTGGGTTGTTCTTGGGAGGTTTAGGATGTATGTGACCAGTAATTAGTAAAGAAGTACTAGAGTATGTTATATACCAGATTAAGCCACTACCAAGAGATGCAACCTATCACCTTGATGTGACATGTACTATCAAATGTGCCCCTTGATCCACACATATAAGTAACTTATCACATATTCATTCATTTGAACCTATTGGATTATACATTTTATTTTATATTTCAATATGTAAATATATTCTATATTTACTAGGTGAAACTAGTAGGTATACTACAAGTGGTATTAGAGCCAATTAGCACTCTTTTTGCCCTTGGTGATTGGGCTTGTGGTTCTATTTAATTTGTGGGTGGTAACCAGAAAAAATATTCTTGGTGTGTGGCCAAATTAGAGCCCATTAGAAAAATAATTTTTTGCCCAAGTTTTTGAAAAGGAAAGAAAAGGAAAACTAGAAAATGAAAAGGAAGGTGAGTGTTTATATATTATTCATTAATAACTTATAAGGGGTTTAATTCAAGATATATAACCATTTATTAGGAAGGTAACTCTTCTTAAATAATAGATTAGTTATTTTAATTAATTACATATTAAAATAGAAAAAGTTAGAGAACTTCAAAAAACTAAATATAAATTAAAAAATGTTTTATTAAAAAATATTTTTAAGCAACCAAATAATAAGGGCGGTTAAAAGTTGAAAACAACGAAATTGATGCAAATCTTCTAATAAATACCCTGTCAACCATTTTGCTAAGAAGTTGACTCTATTGAAACCATCTTCTCCGATATGATCGACCCCTTAATGTGTTTTTAAGGGAAAAGATGGTGAAGCTTGATGGAAATTATTGAAACAAAAAGTACCTTTTCCAACTTGAATATTTTTTATTTAAAAGATGAGGCCCAAGTTTGATGGGGTAGCATTGATTTTAAAATTGAATCTAAAATATCATGGAATCAACTAGAGAAATTCTTGTTAGAATGATGGTAAAAGGAAGGGAAACTTGAACATGAAATTCTAATATTAAAAAATAAATTAAAAGATCAAGGTAATGGAATCCTGGAATTAAATGTGCAACATAAGCACTCTTTGAAACTTATATCTGACAAAGACAGGAGTGAATACATAGAGGTTTTTCAGTTCCTATTAGGACAAGATTGGACCTGTATCTATTAGGGTAAAATCTCTCCCCCCAATTTAGTCCTGCATTTCCTGAAATCTTCCATATCCTTGAGTCCACAACATCATCACCTAGCTCATGCAGTTTCATCTTTGTAGTCTTTGTTCGAAGTTTAAGCACAGTAAGTGCTCAAGAGCTTAACTTATAAATTGTTGAATTAGCTGTGGAACATAAACTTCAGAACTACAGTTATCACCTTGTATGGTCTGTCCATATAGAAATAACTAGGACTTGCTATCTTCTGTTTTAGAAATAAACTATGATATGACTTTCTGTCTTCCTTTCTATATTTAGGAGTCCAGTTTGTCTCAGGGGTGTTTTATATATTTTGTACGTGCTAGATATTTACTTGTGATAGAGCTTAAGAGCCCTTTTAAAATTTGTCAATAATTTGACTATAAAACTGTACACTTTTAATTATTGCAAATGAATTCTGCATGCCTTGTGACAAGATCTTTGGTTTTGGATGATATTATGTTTCTATTTGCTGTTCCTGTTTGATTTTATGTTGCCACATACATGTGACGTTTAATCATTTGATGAAACACTTGGTGTTGGTGTACTTTTATGGGATCAGCAAGATGTACTAGATCCATCAGAGGATTGTTTTCGCATTCGGATGGTCATAACTGCACTGCAGACATGTGGCCACTTTTTTGACAAAGGTTCTTCTAAAAGAAGGCTCGACAAATTTCTGGTATATTTTCAAAGATATATTCTCAGCAAAGGGGGCATACCTTTGGATGTTGAGTTTGATCTCCAGGTCAGTAATTTGTATACCATTCTATTACTAATACTGGCTAGGCAAATATCTGTTCTTTTTGTAATTTGTTATTTTCATGTTCAACTACATCTTGGAATGTTACATTAACAGTTGTTTACATTCTTCAACTAGTTTTGCTCATTTTGGTTTCCTTTCCTTGTGATACTTACTGTGTTTTTTTTGGCCAAAATTGCAAGCCTGTTATCCCACACGACTTCAGTGATAAGACTAACAATTGAAGCTGCTTTGGGCAGATCAAATTCTAAGACATTCAAAATGTTCACACACCTTTTTGTAGGCAAATAGAAATATCAAGCTACTAAGCTTTTCTCTTGGCATTGCTTTTAGTCTAGATACTTTCTTAATTTAAGTGATACTTTTTAAAATTGTGATTCCTTGTGAATTTTTTTGGGCAGAGGTAACTTTTTTACAGGACCTTTGAACTTTTGAAATTTGTCAGTTTTTTTCTGAATTTTAAGCCTCCATGGACTTGGACATGCAGTTCTAGTTGAAACCAATATACACTCTTCTTTTCAGGATCTTTTTGCCGAGTTACGACCAAAAATGATTAGATATTCATCCTTGGAGGAAGCAGATGCCGTTATAACTGAGTTAGAAGAGCAGGAATGGAATGTAGCTCCTGAAAAGATAGGGGGTGAAAGACATTCTGATACTGAAGGAGGAAAGACAACTTCAAATTCTACACTTATTGCTGTCAATGGTCAAATGGTGATGAATGGAACAGAGGAGAATGGCATGGGGATTGATGATGGAGAGAGTGGAATTGAAACAGAAAGTAGTAGCTTGGAACCTGATGGTCATGAAGATGAGGAGGAATCAGATGAAGACAAGTCTGCTGATCATGATGATGAACTTGACGATGACAATGAGGAAGATGATGGTGGGGAACATGTTGGTTCTGAAGAAGAAGAAAATGTGCAAGTAAGACAGAAAAAACTGATGGAGGTTGATCCGGAAGAGGAAGCAGATTTTGAGCGTGAGCTGAGGGCAGTTATGCAGGAGAGTTTAGATTCTCGCAAACTAGAAATACGGGCACGTACTACATTGAACATGGCAATTCCTATGAATCTCGGCGAAGGATCTAGAGAACACAACCGGGCAAGTGAGGTAGAAAGTGGAGATGAGGTTTTAGATGAAGAAAGTGGTGGGAGTAATGTTTCATTTAGAGTTCTTGTGAAAAAGGGCAATAAACAGCAAATCAAGCAATTGTATATACCACGTGATTGCTCTCTTGTGCAAAGTACAAAGCAGAAGGAAGCAGCTGAACTTGAAGAGAAACAGGACATCAAAAGACTGGTTCTAGAATACAATGAACGGGAGGAAGAGGATTCATCTGGTGCTGCAGCACAGCCCGTTAATTGGCCTCCAGTAGGTTTAGGTGCAACAAATAAAGGATATGGTGGCCAGGTAGGATGGGATGGTTCTGGGAGGTCAGGAAGTGCACGTCAGAGGCACCATCTACAAAGTTCAGGCTATATTCGACGCAGATAGAATGCTGCTGCATATTATTTTCTTCATCAATTTTATTACAGGGATTATTTTAGTTCTCTCAATGTAGCTGGGTGCAAATGGTGTCTTGTAGAGCCAGAGCCAATGATTGGTATCGATGATTCCATGGATGGTGTTACTATGCCAGATTCAATATTTGAATGATATCCATCATGATGGATGCCTCCTTACGATCCAATGAAAATTTCATTATCTTTTAACAGCTGTATTTCCCTTTGGCTTATGCAAATCCGAAAGGAGCACAGTTGCTGAAGTCCTTAAATGTATATAGGGTGAGTTGGATGGGGCCAGAATCCCATAATATGTGAGGAGTAAGCTTTTTGACCTGAAGTGCATGCAGTGACTGATTGACAGCAAACACACTGCCGAAAAATGGAATTTTACAATTTACATGCATGATTTTTGAGAAAATGCAGAACAAGACTAAAATTGTATTATATGATATATTTGTGATACACCTGCTTTTGCTTGTATCTCGACTGAAGAATCATCTTTTTGTGACATTTTAGTGGTGAAACATGCACATATTTAAGAAATTTGTCTGTTGGCTAATGAAAATGTTGGAAGGTGTTTATTGTAACTGTTGATTAGAAAGAATTTTTGCATTTATTCCTTTTTTTCCCTCTTTTTTGGTTTTCAAATTATGGGCTATGTGATCTGAATACTGTGTGTTTGTATTATGATCATATCATTTGTCTATGCAATGAACATCTCTATTGATATTGGAGGGCCAACAAACTTTGTTTCTTCTTTCGCATCATATGTAATTTTATTCTATTTTTTCATATACGATGTTACAAATAGCCATTTTGTAAAATCTTCACTTTTCCATTCTGAGAGGGAGCAAGGGAGAACAAGATTTTGATTCTGGTTCTCCAAAATTGTGCTTCAAAGATCTGATGTGTAACAAAATTCAACCTGACATTTTTAAAGCTCTTAGTTGGATAAAATTGTTGGTAATGTATATTTGTAAGGATATTTTTCTTGTCACATATTTACCTGTCTAATTTTTTGTCAAACAATAGCTACTAATTCCATATATACTAGAGCATTTCTGTGAGAGGATATCAATGATTTGTTATCTGTGATAATTTAATTCTCTGAAATAAGATTTTTACTTGGTAGACGAAGTCCGAGTCTCCTTTTGAGCTTTGGTTCAGTAAATGGTAATATTCAATTGAATTTGACAATACCCTAATATGACAATGGTTATAGGGAGCTTCCCAAAATCCCATGTCTTCAATTCATGAAAGCTATACATGAAATGGATGTATGACTAAGGATGTTGTTTAGTAGTATTAGACTTTATGACAGTATCTTAGACCGTAGATGATGGATCTCTTGTTATCTTGTTACTTTATTATGGACCTAATCATTATGATAACAGTTGTTGATGTTGGTTTCTGTGGTTTTATGCTTTACAATTTGATAAATAAACTAGATGTTACAGATGTTTTGATGTCAATTGCGATATTGGATTGTAAGAGGATTAAATGTTTTATGTTGTTGACTAGTAATCAGAAATCTTGCTCAATCTAGTACATGTTTATACATAAACGTGAATGGAACAGTGTTGTATTACTCGCTCTCAAGTACCCTACACCACTGCGATTTCCATTCACTACAGGACTGCATGTGGATATATATATTTTGTTATGCTTAACCGTGCGTTGTTGCAGGAATGCAGGTACTAGGCATCGACTCCACCTGATTACAGGTCTGAGTGTGCCTTCGCCAATGGATTAGTTGTTTGGAGTTAACGTGAGGTCCCATGTCAGTTGTCAGTTTACCCTTGTGGTCGTTGTCTGTCGTTTGATCATGACAGCTGACAGGTAATGTTGTACTTTGAAATCTAATTAGGTCCGAAGATGTCTGTATGTGTTAGGTATCGTTGTGTATTAGATAGAATCATATTATAGAAATTATAATGTTGATAATTAAATATATTTATAAAAGACGATATTTGAGCACAATGTCGATAGTTGTTAATTATTGACGTAAATAAATTATTATTTTATTAGAAGTATAGTTGTTAAATAAAGATTGTAAGAGATTTTGTATTATTTAATATAATATTATTTGCAATAAATATTTAAATAAATAAAATAGTTGTAAGTTATGTTGTAATTAGTGATTTACAACTAAATTAATAAAATAAATTAATATATAGTTGTACAATTATAGATTGTTGTAATGTTATAACTTTATTAAATACAATATGGTTGGTCGGCTATAAAGTAATTAAATGTTGTCGGAATTGTGTGTTAATATTTAAAAAAAGTAACCTTTTTGGGATCATTAAATTAAATAAAAGTATATCTTGAGGAGGGAGATGCACGGGATCGCGTGTCGAGTTCCTTGGACGATGGAAGGGACTGTTCTATAAAAGAGAAGCTTGTAGAGGCAAAGAGGGGGGAATTGCAGGTAGAAGAACAGGAAAGAAGACAAGGAAAAGCTTGGACTGCGGCAGTTGGAACGGTATTGTCGAATCGACATCGCAACCAGGTTCCATCGAATGCCTAATCTCTGAATCTTATTCTGAATCTGTAAATGTTGTTGTTTATTTCACTCCAAATGGTTTGTTGGTTGAATATCCACTTTAAGATATACTACGATCTGAAATCAAATTGTATTTTGAGTTTTCCCCACCAAATCTTGAACCGGGTGCTCATTTCTGTAGTCCTCCTCTGCGTTTAGGCAGCTTAATTCGTAGGTCTCTAAATCAATTTCTGCTTAGAGGATTCATTGTTTAATTGCTTTCCCCCAGTCCACGGCTGGATCCTTCTGTTTATTTTCAGTGGACGGATTGATTTGTGGGTCGTTGGGTCTTTAGCAGATTCCAGTATGGCATCAGTTGTGTCTATTTACAATTTCCTTGATGACATATTCGCAAGACTGGCACAGATCATAGTGGGTAGTTAACGGTATAGTAGGGTCACCATAGATCGCTATTCTGATATCTTTTGTCGCATATACAATAGCGTAATCTTCTGCAATTATCATTCTTCTCAGCCACTAATTGAACTCGCAGGTAGCAGCCTCCAACTCCGCAATGCATTTGTGCCACCCCAGAAAACAGATGATTGATAATGGTTCTGTTAGCAATCAATTACGGCATTTCTGCACAATTGTTATAGTGCGAAACAATAATGCTTCATATACTTCGGAGTCAATAATTCTATGTGATCCATAAACCCTTGAGGACGCATCTCTACAACCACCGCAGATTTAACTGGTATTTCAATGTGATGTATAACACAGTTTGTGCAATAGATCCATTACTGCATTGTACTGCAACCGTTTCATTCCTATCAACAATAGTTTATAGCTGGGCGCACGTGTTAACGGTTATATCAGGTAGGACACACTTCTAATCAGCTTGACGGTGTTTAAAAAAAAAAAATCAACAGGACGCAAAACCCAAGTGTTTAGACCCAAGAACTTGTCACCTAATTGGAGGCACAGCATACGCAGGTTCTCCATTCGATACTATTATATCTGCCAAGGAAATCTTCCGGA
Organism: Cunninghamia lanceolata; assembly: GCA_027924645.1. Taxonomy (NCBI): domain Eukaryota; kingdom Viridiplantae; phylum Streptophyta; class Pinopsida; order Cupressales; family Cupressaceae; genus Cunninghamia; species Cunninghamia lanceolata. The sequence continues at coordinate 1,753,878 of BSBN01000618.1, forward strand.
GGTGTTGCGAGTTTTTTTTTTCAAAATTGAAGGAAGGGATCTTCAACTGTGTTTCCCTTATAATTGATCATTTGTCTGAGTACAGGAGGTAGCAAAAGACATCGCATAAGGAAGAGAGGTGGAGTATGGACTGAAATTGAAGGTTTCCGCGCAAGTGACAATCACGATATTGTGTCCCCGACACTTATATAGACAACGCCAGTAGGGAGAATTAACGATGGAAGAGGTATCAAATCCGAGGTCATCGCTATACCAATAAGAACTAAAATTGAGATAGTTCAGCTCCATCAGAAGTAATCGCTGAGGGTCGCCGAACTTCCAAAGGTATCCAGGCTAGGCCTATTACAGAATTCGAATTCAGAGTTGGGCAAGTAGAAATGAAGAGGCCAAGACATGTTGCCAAATACTTTATTCCAAGCGCTTATTGAGGATTGTCAAGAACCGAGAAGTTGCATCTCATTCACGCAAAAGAAAGGAACAAAGGGAGTATACGCAACCGTAGAAGGATTAAATAATATTACAAATTGAAATTATAATTAAGTTTATGGGTTTTGACTTTAGAAGCAATAAGATATAAAGGAGAGAAAACTATTTTTAAAACCAATTTCCATCAATTCAATCGACTTGCAGTTAGAGGGAGGTATATGAACGCTGTTAGAAGTTGCTATCGTCCATTTCAATGGTAAGACAGTCAATAACAATTTTACACCTCCTTTACAACTCATAAAAAAAGCTGATCGTGAATCCATAGGTTCCTACAAGATAGAAGACTATCACAGCTATAGTGGAAGTATTCACCAGAAAATTGTAATGCATTGGAAACAAACATAGCTGATACATTTAACAAGTATTGGCGACATGAGAATTACCAGTTCCAATCGTCTTAGACAAATCTTTGTTTATAACGTTTCCGAGACATCATTACGACGAAGACATGCAAGTATTTTAAACTATCTTATCTGGTTAATCAATGACTGTATGAAGGCAGAGTCTTGAGGAAAATAAAACAATAATGTTCGCCGTTGACGATTGTCCCTCGTTATAATTGTCGTTTAGTTATACTTGACTTAGCATTCTTATTCATTTTATTACTTGAAAGAGTTAAAGTTAATTGGGTAAGTTTGAAAGATAAATGATAAAGATCATATGGATAATGAGAGTGTGTAATGATAAGTAGAAATTAAATAGTATAAGGGTACTAAGTGATTCTTTTACAAATGAAATGTTGTAAACTATTTAGTAATTTATCTTTTGAAACAAAATGTAGTATATTTGGATAAATTAGTTGTAATGTATTAATATGTTTGTTGCAATCAATTTAAATCAATCAGTTTGATTAAAGAGATGATGAAATCTAATGTTGAATTTACAAGTCGTTCACATTGTACTAAGAAGGAGTTTTAGTGATTTAACTCTGGAAATTAAATTTAAATTGTATGAAATTAAGAGTTCTTGTTGTCGTAATATGATAAATTGCTAGTGGTCAAAATTCCAGAGGCATAGTATGTCGTGTCTGAGTACAACCAACGTGTGGATAGGTGTTCCAGTGTTGTGTTGTCTTAAACATGTGATTCTAAATGAGTATGAAGTACAATCTATCACGAATGAAAAATTGTCGAAAGTTGATAATGTATTTTGTGGATATAATATTCTCTGGATCAGATATTTAACCAGTTGTGACTACCTTGTATCCGTTTTGTCGTAATTGTTGTTTGGAGAGACCTGGTATCTGTAAAAGTGTAAAATGTTGTAATGCTATAGGCGATGGATAACAATTGGTGTTATGATTCTGTTTGTAATGCAAGAGGGTTTATGCCTTGCAATGAACATGTATGTGTATTGCTATAATGCCTTGTATGGTGGTTAGGGTTTACTAGGTGTTAGGAAGGAGAGTGGCTTTCAACGTGGGGCCGGCGCCCAAAGTGGCAGTCAGGATAACCCGTTGAAAGTAGATTAATCAAGTGATAACCTAAAATGAACTAGGGGGTTAAGGGTAGTTTTCATATTAAACAAGATTAATGGATTCCTCTCCCATGCCCTGTAGTGCTTGTATAGACTAAGGATGGGTAGAGAAGGCCTGGTTGGCATGATTGACTTCCTTGTCCTCACGAAAGGAAGGTCGATTCCGCATGTGTCACCCTATGGGGCCGGTGCCTAATGAGAGGCTGTCAGGATAACCATAGATGGGGGCCGGCGCCTAGTGAGAGGCTGTCAGGATAACCCATGCTAGGACTGTGCGATGACACTCTCCCTACTACAACCTAGCATTCCTTGTTTGGTCTCTCCACTTACGTTATGTTTCGCCTATGGAAGTTAAGTTGTGTTATGTTGTTTATGTTATTGCCATGTGTTGTATTGGTGTTTGGTCGTCCTTTGTCTTTTGTCTGCCTGACTGTCATTGTCTGGGACCTCATGTTAACTCCTAGCTCGGGGGTGGACCTTAGGGTTCCACATGGTCGGGTGGAAGAGCTTTATTATCCATTGGTTATTCCTTGTCAAGTTCATATGCAGAAAAAAATTATTCCAGTTTTCAGACAATTGTACTTGTCCCAGTTGATGAAGATGTATGTGTATAATCTTGTACCGGAGTTGTGCAACAGAACATTCATTGTGTATGTAAATTCTGATGTAGTCTGAAAATGGCAATGTAATGATGTCATGATGTACTTATGTGTAATAAAAGCATTTCAGTTATGTTTTTGATCATGTAGATTGTATTATTTGACGATATGAAATGAATATGAATCAGTTATTCAATTGTGCATTGGATTTAGATCAGTTACTGATGAATGTTAAATTATGTTAGTTGGTTTGTAAAGTAATGCAGCCTTGAATCCTTAGAGAATATGTCGTAATTAGTTATGTTACCATTACTGTGTTATCTTAATCTTTTAAAAAAAAAAATTTCCGGTTTCATATGGCCTAGATGTGAATTTCTCTAAAATGTTCAGGGCGGGGCGTTACAAAGGACACATTGCTGTGCCACTAATCAAAATAATCAGTGTCTTTAAAATCAACTAAACACAACTTTTATCTAGAAGAAATAAACGAGGTTGAAAACTTTAACAGGTTGTCCAAACTATTTTGGGATGTTCCATATGGCCTACATAAAAATAACATAAGAATCAAATCAAAAAATAAATTGAAAATGGATGGAGCTAAAAATGTGATTGCTTGAGAAGGATCTTATCATTTCAAACCTCACAATTATGTATATTGTTTTTTCTCCCAATTTTTCCAAGAGGGAAACCAAGTATATATGATTTTAATGGCAGAAGATGGGTATCATGGTAGCTTCGCTTATATGAAGAATATCATAAGGTAGAGCAAGAAGTCACAAATGTTAAGTGTAAAAACCTCTACAAAATCTGCAGCTGGAAAAGATAGCACAAAACTTTCATATGATTGGAATATCACCTAGAAATAGGGCATGAGTTTGAGCTCTGGTGCAGGCCTTAAAGAAGATGACATTCACTTAAGCAAAAAAAAAACCCCACGATGAAGGCAGTTAAGGGTTGCCGTTTCTCAGCAAGTATCTTCCTCGAATATCTTTGAGATTATTCGTCATTTTGTTTTAAATTAAATTTATTCCTTGCATTCAAAAAATCTTCGTGGAATATCTTTGAGATTGTTCGTCGTTTTGTTTTAAATGAAATTTATTCCTTGCATTCATTTTTCGTTTTGTTTAGCCTAATTTTTTTTAATTTTCTGGTTTATAGTTAACTAATATAATAATATATTAGTATTTTTTTATTTTTTAACTTTTATTTTTATGTTTTCCAATTTATTTAATAATATATTATTTTTAATTTTAAACTTTTTAAAAATATATATTTATGATCATTATACTGTTGATAGTTCTTCGGGAGAACACGAGACTTTGGTTGAGCCTTCTCAAGATGTTCCTACAGGCAATATTTCTGCACAACAGGAAGCATCTCAGGTCAAGAATAAAGCAGAAATTAAGGCATCAACAGTGCCAGAAGAAAGCTCACAGCTATCTAAGATTAGATGTGGCAATGCTGCTTCTTTTTCTGAATCTGCTGTGCCTTCCCCACATTCAACAGAGAAAGAGGGAGGAATCAATGAGGCATGGGAAGTCCAAAGGAAAATGCTAGAGAGTTGTTGATAGTGGAAGAACATACAACTTGGTATCCAAGGAGATGGAAAAGAAATCAAGCTAAAGAGGATCAAACACACCGACCCATACAAGGATTGTTAACTAAATTTTTAATTCTTGGATCTATCTTACCAGAAAAGGCAACATATAGGATGACACTAATGGAGATTGAGGAAGTGAATAAATAGGTCCAAGAGATATTGGATGAAGGTTTGATAAGGGAAAGTTTGAGCCCATGTGTAGTACTAATAGTATTAGCACCCAAGAATAATGGTGAATGACACATGTGCACAGATTCATGAGTTGTTAAGAAGATAATAGTGAAATACCATTTTTCATCAAATATTTCACAAAAAATTAACTTGAAGAGTGAGTATCATCAGATTCAGATTAGAGAGGGGGATGAATGGAAGACCTCATTGAAGATAAAGGATGGGTTGTATGAGTGGTTGGTTTTTCCATTTGGATTGGCCAATTCACCAAGCACTTTTACGAGGTTAGTTTTGATTTTTAGTAAAATAAAGGAGGAACAATTGAAGCATTTAAAGTTGGTCTTGTAACGATTAAAAGAATAAAAAAAGTTAGTCAATTTGAAGAAATTTAGTTTTATGAAGGAAGAACTAGTGTATTTGGGATTTGTCATTTTCTAGGAGGGTTTGAGAATGGATTCATAAAAGGTAAGAACCATGGTAGAATGACCATCTCCAAAAAGTACATTTGAGTCAAGAAGTTTCCATGGCTTGGCAAGATTCTATACAAAGTTTATCTATAATTTTAGTGGAATTTGTGCACCTATCAAAAAAACCATGAAACATGGTAGGAGTGAGTTTTAGTGGACAATAGCAATATAAAAGAGTTTTCAACTCTTAAAAGAGAAGGTAACAAAACAAATTTATAGATTTTGACTAAGTGTTTCAAGTAGATTGTGATGTAAGTGGGATATAAACTAGAGGAATCTGGAGCCAAGAAGGTAAATACATTACTTATTTTAGTGAAAAGTTGAATGTGTTAAGAGTAAATAAGGACATTATATAGCTAGTTAGATTTTAGCCTATCTAGGAGAGTCCTATTCACACTTGTTAAGTCCATATTGAAGGATTTTTACCATTCTGTCTCACCTCATATGGATGACACACATGTTCACCTTTTTGGTGACTCCTAACTCATGTAAATATGACACCTTTATCACACATGTCCTATGCACATGCATGGTAGTTAGAGTCCACAACTACCTTATCTCACCCCTTCTCTATATAATTAGGGGTTCATATGTAAAATGTAAGCTCTTTTGGGCACACACATTGTATGAATATTATTGCATTTCAACTCTATCAAAATCTCCTTTAGAAGGCATATCATTATTTTGCAAGATCTAATGTGTTGTGAGGGTCAAATACCAGATTCTAACATGGTATCAGAGCTCTAAATCTACAAGCACTTTCTCAATTTTGGGGGGTTCAATCAAACATTTTCATATGGTGCATCTCGGAGCCAAACCGATGTCACCATTGTGCTCAGAAGTCTTGAGTGATGAACTTTGACATAAAACATTTGGTATTTCTGAGCAAACAAATTTCAAGTGATTTTTTTAGGAGCTTGAATTTTTTTCTATAAAAAATTCATACATCGTACAGATGCGTACTGTTAGGATTAAGTTGCCATCAACCTTGTAAATCCTATGTAATTAATTACTCCTAATATTGTTTGTAAATCACCCATAAGGGATGAAAGGTTTCACCAGCAGCGGTCTTGTTTCAGCTACATGTTTATATCTGATCTTTGACACTCATTCATCCGTGATGGGGAGTCGCAGGGGGGTTTCCCCCTGCGAGGGATCTGGGGGAATCATCCCCTGGCGGGGGGGCTGCGGGCCGCACGCCTCAGCGGGGGTTCAAGGGCAGCGCCTCTAAAACGACATTTTATTTATATTTTATCATTGTAAATTTGGACCGTTCATCATTAGGTCACAGATCTGACGGTTGATATTATGTCGGTTTTCTTGCCCTAGAAGGCAACCCCCTTTTATAAGGATATTGTAGTACGTTTTTATCAAAGTTGAAAGTAACATGTGCCGCTGGATTGAAGACTGGAGAAGAGAGGAAGTGCATGTATTGTAATCTCATATTTGAAGATAATACAACTTGGAGCCTCTTTTCTTGGTGGAGTTTCTTACCCGAAAGGGTTTTCTCCATGTTACATACTGTGTTATGTGTTCAGTATGTTATTTTTGTTTAATGGGTTTTAATTTCTATTGCAATCTCCATTGATTCTACATTGTTTAAAGCACATAAATAAGTTTGAATCAGATTTCTATTGTGTGGTTTGCACCTTCATTTCTAACACGTACAAAATCCAATGTCCATATATTCTGTACGGTACAAATTTTGGCTCTCAACTTTGTATAGGTTCATCTCTATTCATTTTATCTACTGGTTCATCACTTTATCCATAGGTCTACACCATATCCAACGATCACAGGCTTTGCACATAGGTTGAAATTTTTTTGGCAACATCTTAAATATTTCAGCCATTGAAATCATGATGACATCATGGTGACATCACCCTCTTTTCCCCTCAATTTATTTCCCCTCTCCATTAGCCTATTTGTATTTTAGGCTCAACTTCAAGAGCCTCATTCTCGACCATGTATGAAAACATTTTTTCGTGCAATATTTTTTATTTAGGGTATTATTTTGTGCTCTAGATTGTGGTGTGATCAATTTGTAAATTTGATATATGGATTTTTTTAAATCACGGATTCTCAAGGGTAACTTTGCATAGTTCTATAGGAGTCAACAATGGACTCAAGCACTCCTAGGATCACCTGCAATCATAACAACCTTCCACAACAAGAGAGAAAAGCCATAATAACATTTTATCGCCAATAATAATGATGCATAACATTTACAATATGCAAAGATTGACTTGATACAATTGAATTAAGATGTACAATGAGAGACATTCCTTATATAGACAAGGTTGAGAGGTAGGACATAATGTGATGATGACAAGTGTCTTAATCCTATGACATGAGACAACTAGTGGATAAGAACTCCCAACTAGATGACACAATTATTAAATCATGAGACACAAATATTAAATGCCCTAACTACCTAGGTAAGCTTAATATGTCAACATGTGTGAATAAGTTCTAACTAGGAACTAGTTAGATAATGTACCTTGTTCATGTTTGGAATTAAGGTGTCTCAACTTTTGTAATTCCTTGCATTATTTATGATTGTATTTATTAATTTATTGCCTATGTTGTAAATTAATTGTAAATTTCATATTGTCATTTTGTGCTATGTGGCACGGTGATGTGTCATCCTACATGGAAGATGACAACTTGTAATTTTGTCCTCACATGAGGAGATAGGCGTCCCACTTTGTGGTAGGAGAATTTTGCCATGTGTCGGCATCTTGAATGTTGTGTAAGGGAATGTTAACTGAAACGATTATGATGGATTTCTATGATGAAGTTATGACATGTAAGAGTCGGAAATAGAAGCTTGTAAGACAGGTGTAGACATGTGTCATAAAGCATATTTGAAAAAGGCATATTTGGGCGCCCCAAGGTGGACTATGACATGTAAGATAATATGCTATTTATAGCTGTAAGTTGTAACCACTATGACAAATTCTATGATGGTTGTAAGAGTCGTAAGAGCATCTGTCATAGCCCATTTTGGAAATAGGTGACCTCTTTGGAATGGGAGCTGTGGACAAGTGTCAGGAACATTCTACAATGTTGACCAAGTGTCCTTAGGCATGGGTTTTGGGCCATGAGGCCAAGTTGGACACCCATTCCAAGATAGAGGCAATTTTGCCTTGTATATTCTATATAAACAGGTGCTTGAAGGAGGATATGTATAATAGGTTTGACAAGTATTTGACAAGTATTGTTATGCTACCGGTTTGTCTCTAGATACGAGTGTCGAAGACTTCTGAGAGCTTGTATTGCAAGTGTGTTGTAAACATTCTTTGTTTTGATAATACATTGTGCAGGTTTTGGAGTGTGGGGTTTTTCACCCGATAAGGGTTTTCCCCACGTATATCTTGTGTCTCTCTTCTTGTGTCTCACCTTCTCTGTTATATGTTTGCTGCAATATCTCATGTTAATGGTTTAATGTTGCTGTAATAGTTAGGATAAATTTGAATTTGCACTCTCCTCCCCTCATTAGATTAGTGTAGGAAGTGATTTCCGCACACCTAACTTCCTTTCAGTTCACACTAGAAAGGGAAAACCGGATAGGTAATATCCCTATTCACACCAACAAGTTCCCTTTTTTGGAACTTCAAAGGGCTCATTCAGGCACATTCAGACTTCTTTTTGAGTCCTATATTTTTTTAATTGTCTAATTTTTTGAGCACTACACATTGGTGCTTTAGTTTTTCTTGATAGTGTTTTAGAACTGTACTTTCAACATATGCCCATATTTTGAGACTTTATAATCATATGTTATCAAATCCACTTGGTGGAAATTGTTAATGCACTAATATAAAGTGCCACATCATTTCAACTTGGGAGGGTTCATTGATTAAATCAAGGGGGGTAATCTGGTGTTTCTGATCTTCCATTTCCTGGTTTTGAGATCATGTCTCACACTAAATCCTTTGTTTGAGTATTCTTCATAATCCTCCTAATAAATGGAAAATCAAATGTGGTTATTTTGGGAAGAAAAAGTATACTGAAGATGATTGTATTCTAAGAGAAATTGATGAAATGAAGCAACTTCTTTGAGATCATAATATTTCTTTACCTGATCATTCTAATGCAACACTAGTAGAATCGTCATAGATTCATATGGTCTCACTCAGACATCATGTGAGACAACACCATCATTTGAGGATGATCAGTGTAGTTTGATGACTTGCATTGACATATCATCTCTTCCGTCATCACCTTTTGCTACATTTGAATCCAATGATTCAACTATGGCTTCCAATGGTTCCTTGTAGCAAGATATTGATACCAGTTTTCTAGATCTATCTCATTCGGACACATTTATACTAGACATAGCATCCTTGTTCATAGAGTTTTGCATTGTAGATCTAGAAAACATAATTGAGGACATTTGTCTTCTATTTGACGACATCTTCGATGCAGTTGAATCACTGTAATCTTCTTTGGATGTTATGAGGGCATATTCAGATCCTCTTGTTCTTTCTTCACCTACATTTTCTATTATAGTGATAGATTATGCTGATATACATAAGTCCACATATTTGACTTAGTCATATTCCATTTTGACATCCTCTACAAATGTACCAAATTCTCATTGGTCCAATTGTCTTACCTATGGTGAGCACCGTACATCCATAGTCACTGTACTTGAATCTTTTATGGTACCTGATTCATCATACTAGCATTTGTCATAGTTTAGCATTGTCTTGGAGATCTTTGAGTAGCATTTGAAGACATCATCTTGGGATGCATCATTATCTTTGTATCATGGGAAGAATTTAGAGGCATTCGCCCTTCTTCCTACATATTCCTATCCAAAATGGGAAGCTATCTTGTACATCTCTATGGTTTTGTTTCTTCCTAAGGGGAGAAATGTTGCTCAACAATTGTGAATCATCTTTAGCATCTAGTGTCGAGCATCTACTAGAACTATAAGAGGCAAATTGAGGGGAGCCTACATGGTTTCTCTTCTCATCTCAGTTTTGGGAGGGAGCATTTCCTCACATGGGGTTCTTTCCTTCTCACTTTTGGGGAGGAGTGTCACATAGACCTCTCTTTCTCTCTCCTATGGGGGGAACATTTGTTATACATTTGTGCTAGAAGTAGTCCTTGGGGGGTCATATTAAGTCCTTTTTTCTTCACTTGTACATCTTTCATGCATCTTTTCTCTTTTGGAGAGGAGTTTTATTTCCCATTGGGTTTTCTCCTTTACTTCGTTTATGAGAAAAATTATTTGTACATGGGTACCTAACATTGCCTCATAGCTAGGAACCATAATCATTTATCTATTCTTCCTAAGTTGCACTTAAGGGGGTTTTAGTGTAAATAAAGGCATTATACAACTAGTTATATTTTAGTCTATCTAGAAGAGTCATATTCACACATCTTAAGTCCACACTTAGAGACTTTTACCTTTTTGTCTCACCTCATAAGGATGAGACACATGTTCACCTTTTTGGTGACACCTAACTCATGTACATATGACACCTTTATCGCACATGTCCAATACACATGCGAGGTGGTTAGAGTCCACAACTACCTACTCATCTCAGCCCTTTTCTATATAATTAGGGGTTCATATGTAAATTGTAAGCTCTTTTGGGCACATACATATTGTATGAATATTATTGCATTTTGGATCTATTAAAATCTTTTGTACAAGGCATATCATTATTTTGTAGGATCTAATGGGCCGTGAGGGTCAAATATCAGATTCCAATAGAATGAAGTTAAAAAAAGTACTTAGTCTATGATTAGGTATTTTACACCATTATATAAGCACTTAAGAAGTGGAGACACTATTTGTTGCCAAAGGAGTTGTCCTATTCACAAATCATAAAGCATTGCAATACATTAATAATTAAGATAAACTAATGAAAGACACATGAAATGATTTGAATCCCTTCAAAGTTATTCATTTGTTTTCAAGCATAGAAGTGGTAGATCAAATCATGCAGTTGATGCATTAAATAGAAGATGCTTATTGTTAAATGAAATGAGAATAGATGTTGGTTTTGAATCTATGAAGAAGTTATATGAGAATGATTTAGATTTGAAAGAGGCATGGACTACATGCAAGAGTCTAATAGACAAAAAATGACACCATGGTAAGATTACTTCATTCAAGAAGGATTGTTGTTCAAGGAAAAGTGTTTGTGTATACCTTGAAGATTTATGATGGAAAGTCTAATAAAGGGGAACATGGTGGAGGTCTAGATAGATGCTTTGGAATGGGCAAAACATTGGCACAAGTAAGTGAAAGTTATTATTGGCCAAGGATGAGTATAGATGTAAAGAACCTGGTAAAAAACTACATAATTTGTCAATATATAAAAGGGACGAGCCAAAATTCTAGGTTATATAAGTTTTTACCTATTCTAGAGAGGCCATGGGAGGATGTGAGTATGGACTTCATTCTTGCGTTGCTAAGGACCCAAAGATGTAATGATTCCATTTATGTGGCAGTAGATAGATTTTTCAAAATGGCACATTTTATTCCATGTAAAAAGTCAAGTGATGCCACATATGTTGCCACATTATCCTTTAGGGAGGTAATTAGACTCCATGGATTACAAAAAAGTATATACCCAAATAGATACTACATTTTTGGGTCACTTTTGGCATGCTTTGTGGAAGAAATTAAACACAAACTGAATTTCAACTCAGTCTATCATCCCCATATTGATGGGAAAATAGACATTGTCAATAGAACTCTAGGTAACTTGTTGAGATGTTTGGTTTGGAAGAAGCTCACTCAATGGATTCAATCTTGGTACAAGTATAATTTACTCATAATAACTTAGTTAATATGAGCACAACCAAAATCCCTTTCCAAATTGTGTATGGGTACAACCTAGGGGGAGTAAATGAATTGATAAATATGTTGATTTGGGTAGGAAAAGAGTTGTAGCAAATAATTTTGCTAATTATATACATGATTTGCACCAAGAAGTTAAGAAGAACTTAGAGAAGAATACCATGAAGTATAAGTAGTATACAAATCTCAAGAGAAGGGAGCAAGAATTTCAAGTTCGAGAATTGGTTTTGGCTCATTTATAAATAGAGAGATTTCCCCAAGGAAGCTATAATATGCTGAAATAGAAGAAGATTGGGCCATGTAAAGTCTTAAAGAAGCTTGCATCAAATGCTTATGAGATAGAGATTCTTGAAGGTATAGACATTTCACCCATTTTTAATGTTGTTGATGTTGAACACAATGGGGTGCTGAGAGGGGGGGGGTGAATTAGCACACTTAAAAACTTTAACCAAACATTTACTGATAAAACTGAATAGCTTTGAAAACATGAAGAAAAACATGCAAATAAAGAGTCAACACATAACACCAGTGTTTTTACTAGAAAACCCTAAAACAAGGAAAAACCATGGTGAGGATTAGCTCACAATTTAATATGCTCACTGCAAAAAGATATTACAACATTGTTTTAGGGCTTCAACCCAAGGAAGCTACTACTCTCTGATTTACAACTTTGATTTAGGGTTATAACCCAAGGAAGCTACTACTCCCTGAATGCTTAGCTCACTACTATTACAATGATAAAATAGATACGAGAACTACTATGGAGAACACATCTGTTGTATGCTGATGGTGTAGTTTGCTATTCTTGCTCAATACATATCTTCAAACTAATTATGTGCATTTCATATCTTGTTCTACTCTGTTATATTCACCTTTTTCTTAATTCCATTTCAAATGAGTTATATCTTCTATATATATCCTCTGCAACACCTTGAAACATTAATTAGGTCAGCATCAAAATCAATATTGAGTGTAATGTGTAGCTTGTCAATGGTCAGCCTTAACACATGCAAAATGATGGAAAAAGTTGTTGTAGACCTCAGGGCATTATGAAAAATATCAGAACACATCCTTCCATACCTTCCAGACTTGGAGAAACTAGTTAGGAGCCTCTGCATGCAATAGGTACTTAACCAATTGGCTCATACTACTTAGCGCTATTGAGTGTTCATCCTTCAACTCCGGAGAGAAGCCAAAAACTCAATGCAGACCAAGGATTCAGTCATGCAAGAGCTCAATAACAATCATACACCTTACAAAAGAAGTATCATACCAAACTATGCATCTGCAAGACAAGAAATGTATCAGTTTGTAGAGAACAAAATCTTCTGGACCTTATGTAATGCTTCACAACCCAAAATATGATATTGCGGTGAAGTTCAGGGCCTGAAACATTTTGGGAATGATCATAGATATCAGTGTATGCTACTCACCAGATCTGCACACCTCTGTCTGAAGTTTTCGAAGGAATTCAAGAATGGCTTAGTTACTTAGAGTTCTGGAAGACAGTTATAGTTACAACTATGACATTTAGATGCGGTACCAAAAAATGAGAATTATCTATATGTGGATCATATCTGATGTGTCTTGGACCATATACTACCTTTGCACAAGATTTGATAATAGATTTATACATGTTTCATCTTTTGAAGAACTTAGCTTGTATATTCAGGCTCTGGTATACAATGTGATACCTCTGTCTCTTGAGTAATGTCATTGCAAATCACTAGAACACTTGAAACTTCATCATAGCATATAACATACTGATCTTAGTCATTCCTTAGAGCTGCATGACAAACAGATCTCTTCCGGAGGAATGTGGAGCATTCTATTGTCTCCCCATTATTGCTCTGCTCTATCTAGGTGATGGCCAATGAACTATCCCTTGTAACTTTTCATGCTGAAAGAATGAGAGACTGAAACCTTGAATATAACATTTCAATACATGTCAGAAGCTATCATTAGAACCACATGGCCAACTCTCTCTTTATGGAGAAGTGCGGACCAATTCAAGTTGACTTTGCCTTAGGTTTTGGACTGGGAATTCCTTAGACACTTTTCTACTTCTTACCCTTGAGTGCGGTACTCCCAACTAATGAGATATGTATGCATATATGCAGGAATCATGCAAGGATAGGAGTGTTTACCTCCGCATCATGTTCAAGCCCAAAATTGATCCATACTTAGACTATTTTTCCCTTCTCCCAAATTGATCTGTCTTAACCATCCTGACTCTAGGTTTGTTTGTACATTTCCATCTGTTATGTTGACATCAATGACAACACATGTGGCCAACATCTGATTTGTATCATTATCATGAAGATTGACTAGTGAAGAAGAAGTTGCAACTTCTAATTTTCAAAAGGAAGAATGTGTGCAATATTTTCCACAAAAGCGATAGGTGTGAGGCCAATTTATTTCACTTCCCTATTTTGATCGTTTTACATTATAGTTGGTGACATTTCAAGACATTTAGAGACTATTGATTTCCATTATGCAGATTTAGACTATATCTCTTGATTTGGATTAGTTTTGATTAGTTATGTGGTGATTTGATTAGATTCTATTTTGATGCTCTTATGATGCTAGACATGTGAGATACATTGATTATTATTGATGATGATTATGAGCTCAGTTTATGGATTTGTTATTAGATTCTGATTCTGAGATATTAGATAGAAAATGCAATTGTAAATCTTAATTATGATGTGAGTTGTTAATGTTGTGTATGAATTATGCGATGACATGTTTTTTAATTTTTGTTGTTTTGGCTATGATATATCTATGTTGAATTGACCGTTTGACTGAGTGTGTAGGTGATTTTCCAGGCCACGAAAAATCGGAGGCAGATCTCACACTTATGTATTTCCTTGTTAAGCTAATCCATTCCCAAGAGGGATGAGGATCATGTTTGATCGAATGATGTTTTTGTAAATGCTTGATTTTAATTAATTGGCCTAGTTCACCCTTTTTAATTGATTTAAATTATGTATTGTAAAACTTGTGTTTTCATTTACACCATTTGGTGTTATTTTTATTTTTGGGCCATTTAAAATGATTTTACACCTCCCTATATGTTTACTAGAGTTCCAAACTTACCCTAGGTGGTACCCCTAGGGTCTAGGGTCCATTTGGACTTACTAAACTCTGGGGTAACTCCCATCTAGTCACTCTAAACTTGAGTTTAGTAAATATGACGAAAATTCAAAATGGCCAAGGGTGGGAGATGAGTCATGCCTTGGAAAAGGCCCATCTCTCTTCCCAAGGCTTGGGGATTCCTCCACCATGAAGACTTGGTGGGGATTCCTCCACCATGAAGACTTGGGGGGTCTTTAAGACCCTCAAGTGTGTGGGAACCTCCCCCAAGACTCTCACACACGTGTGAGAGCATCTTGGAGGGAGAGGGCTCTCTTGGAGGATAAAAGGATGACATGTGTCATCCGTTATCCTCATGGAGCCATGAGGAGAGTTGCCACCTCTCCACTTGGGCTCTCACACATGTGTGAGAGCACAAGTGGATAAGGTGAGGGTTTCAATGGATTAGAGGGTGACACTTGTCACCCTCACATTCCTTCTCCCTTGCAAGTGGCATAGGATGAGGAAGTCTCATTTCTTAGGGCCAAATTTGAAGGCCTATTTTATTTCCTCTTGGGGAGGAGTTGGGGTTTCTTGCTTTTTGAAAAATTTTCTATCTTTGGAGGTTTTGGGAAGGAGTTGGAGAAATATTGGAGGTTTGGAGACTTAGAGAAAGCTTATGGGCTCTTCTTCAAAGTGCATCCATTGTTGGGCTCTTAAGGTAAGCCCTATGGCAATAGCCATTCCTTATGCATGTTTTCATTTTTGTTTATGTGATTAGAATTTTATGATTGGGTGTTATTTTTCTTTTGTGTGGGTTTTGGGTGTTGGTAAGAGCCTCTCCACTTGGAGAAAAAATGCTCAACTTGTAAAGGGTGGGGGAGAGTGAACCTCCTAGAGGTCACCTCTTGGTGTTGATCTATTTATAGTCTTGAGGGCATTCTATGGTGTTTGGGAGTATTTTGGTTGGCAAGAGTGCCATGGTGATTTTGAGTTTAATGGAGATATTATTTTGGCTTGAGGCATTGTGGTATTGTGATTATTGAGTTCTTGGAGTGACCTCTTGAGTTGAGGGGTCCACTCCCCTAGCCCTCCAAACTCATTTTAATGAGTTTTGTATTGTGCAAAATCCTTGGGTGAATTTGTGTTGTTTGTGATTTCTTTGTTGTGGTGTGAAAACAATCCCGTGTGAGAGCTACCTCCCCATCTTGGGGGTGACCCACTAGTGGGTCTATGGTAGGGAGGAGGGCGATTTGCATGGCTTGGCTTTCCCCCTCTTGTCTTTATGTTATTGCAAGTCATTTTGGATTCTTGGATCTTTGGAGAAAAGTATATTTTAGCTTTATTTGCTTTATCTTGTTGGCTATTTAAGAGCCATGGCCTTGAAGGCCTTATTGTTTTGATTGTAAACTTATTGTACTCTCCATTGTATTTGTTGTGGAAAAGAATTTTAATGTGTAATACCTTTTATTGTGATTTCAAAAATATGTTCATTATGTTGTTGTTTGTGCTTATGTGGTTATGAAAAATTTGACAAAAGAAAATATAGCTTGCTGCCTTTTTATTCAAATATATATATATATATATATATATATATATATATATATATATATATGTTGCAGTTTGATTTCTATTGTATGCTAAAATAGAAAAGCAAATAAATCAATTCCATTTGAAATGAGTTCTAGAAACAAAAAAAAAAGTGTAGTATTCTCATGTTATGTTTATGTTTTCAAAAGAAAAAGAAATAAATTATATGACTGGTTATTCTTAATTTAGTTGCTAAAAAAAAATATAGTATAATGTTCCATGTTAATTACTGTAAAAAAAAGAGCATTATGTTTTATTTGTTATTTCTAGAAAACTGTGTATACAAGTAGTATCATAAGTCTACAAATTTGATTTTATTATTCCATTAAATGTTTGTGTTTATATATATATATATATTTCTGATTTTAAATACATCTTACTTCACTGTTGAAACTGAGTAAATAGAGTATACACACACACACACACACATATATTTAATATATTAACAAACTGTCTTAAATAAAATACAAACTAAATGATATTTATGTTTTTACTGATCAACAAAAAAGACAGAATAAAATATACATGTATACACCTAAAATTGACATGACTCTACTTAAATAAATATTTTAAATATTTATTTCACCTTCGCATTCCTCTATCAATAAATAAATACATTTATTTATTTATTTAATTCACTTCCTCTCATTTAATTAAATAAATTACATTTTATTTAATTAATTAAATTCGCATACATCACCTTCATTTTGCTAAATAATTAAATAATTCTAATTATTTAATTAAAACCTTTTATTCTTCCAAATTTAAATAAAATACAAATTTTATTTAAATAAAACCTAGAATATCCACTAAATAAAATATACTTTTATATTTTATTTTATTCTTAAAAAATCTCCACAAAATAAAATATATTTCTATATTTTATTTATTCCTCTCAATTATCTACAAAATAATTAAATAAAATCTTTTTATTTAATTATGCCTTCTTATCTTCACAAAAATCATTCTTATCTTCCAAAAATACTTTCCTCTTGTCACATAAAAGCAAAAACTGAGTTACAAAAGTAAAATCAGTTTTAAAGCATCTTTAAAGCAAATCTTCTCTTAAATTAGAAAAATAAATTCTAAATTAAGAAAATCAAATCTCATCCTCATCAAGAGAGGAGTTAACTCAACAAGGCTGCTTTTCGAATGACATGTGTCCTTCTTCCATTTGTTGCACGTTCCTCAACAATCCTCCTCCGTTGATCTTTCCTTTTCTTCTAAACCATTGATCTTCCCTCACCTTTTTCTATAAATACAACTTTCTTCTGTTCATTTCACATCATCTCTCATTGTGCAAACTTATGATGCAGGAATACAAGCACGCCTTTGGCACCCTTATCCTCACTAGCACTTCATAGCCTCCATTGTTAGTGTTTTTGAAGTTCATCTTCAAATACACAAGTATCTCAGCCATTTTGTCTATCATTTTCAACAAGCAAGGGAGAAATAGCTTCTGAGGGCTTCATCACCAAGATCAAAGAGAGATAGGTGAACTACGAAAGACGCAAGGTAAAGGTGTAAGTATTGTTGTTTACTTGTTTTAATCTACTTTTATCTTCAGATTTTGTAGATGTTTGGGTTTTTATAATCTTTTTGATTAACATATTTTCCCCCACATTTTGGTGCCCACTGTGGGGCCCTTGCCCCTCTTACTAATCAATAAACTAAGTGTTTTCAAGTGACCAGTTCGTACAGGTGACGAACAGGTTATGACAGAGGCATCTAGCGCATCTAACCCCCGAAGTGATGCATTTACCTTCCAAGTTGGCGCATCTAGTTTTTCGGCGCATTTGACCTCCCAAGTGACGCATTTACCTTTTGCTTTGGCACATGCGATAGTCTAGCGCATCTGGCCTTTGCAGTTGCACATCCAACCTCCGTAGTTGCGCATCTAACCCTGGCTCTAGCACCTGAGTTCTACTTGCGCATATACTCTGTCTAACTGCGCATCTTTCATAGTTGTGCTTTTACCTCGTCTTTCGGTGCATCTGTTCTGTTAAACGGTGCATCTGTTGTTATCGCGCATATACCTCATGTTTTTGCGCATTTGCTTTATGTTTTTGCACTTTTGTATAATGTCGCATGCACTCCCTATTTCTGCGCATTCAGGCTGTAGTGCAGCGCATTTGATTCTACTTTTTTGCTCCTAGGGTTTCTGATTTTGCATGTTTGAGCTAACATCTGTTTTTGCAGAGGTAGTTGCTAGATTAGGTCATTTAGATGCCTTGCATAGTTCACTTAGACTAATTAGGGGTAAAGTAACAAGTGCATTTCATACAAACTTCACATAGCTCATAACTAGGAAAGAAGTAACTGAACCCAATTGTTATCTTTGCGTTGTTGATCTATTTTCCTAAATTAGGCCACTGCTATCTTTACAAATGAAAAATGAACAATGCTATGTCTTAATCACTTTCAAGTTAACAAATGGGAAAATGAACAATGCTATGATCTAAACACTTCCAAGTTAACAATCGTGTGAGTGCACAAGTAGATTAACTCATTTAGTTTTTCTATTTTTAACTAGGTTAGATAAACAAGTGTTTTCTGTGCTTGCAAATGACAATAGGCTTATGCTCTCCCCTTAACTGGGTGATCAAAGTGCCAGACTTGTCATTCTTTTTGTCAAACCTTTAGGGGGGCCTGCCCTTGGATGCACGCTTGTCCAAGTGGGAACGACCCTAAGTGGTAACAGGCTAAAGCCAAGCCCTACCAAGCCACTTAAAATAAATTGTGCTTGAGGTGAAAACCTCAAGCAACGAGTGCTGCTGTGTTACATCGACGGCCAACCTCCCCCAAAACTCTCATAGGCATAACCCTTTGAGGCTGGGAGACTCCATAACAGAGAGTAGTGCCGCTACACGTGTAACCACTCGAATGGTTGCCCTAACTAAGAACCAAGTGTGTAGCAAGCCAAAAACCCCTATTTGTTGATGCAAAGGGCGGAGCCCTTGAAGCGGCCTCGATTCAAGTGACTCTTAGTAGAGGTAGTAGGGACAATCCTAAGGTTCAGTGGGGGTACGAGCCTAAGGAAACCTGAATCTGGTATGCGTGAGAAGTGAGTGCCATGGAGGGGAGCCGGTGCTACCAGATTCTGGAGCTACATGCTTTGAGTGGCACAGCTAGAGGATTCAATGAATATTGTCACATCCAGCCTAGGTTGTACTTATTTTGAGTCAAAATAGTCCAAAAAAATATAAAAAAAATATAAAAAGATAAAAATCATGAAAATTTTTTGTGTTTGTTGCGTTTTTGCAATAATTGAACATCAGACTATTCAAAAACACCAAGTTTTTCAAACCAGAAGCAGAAAAATCCTGAAAACATTCCAAAATCTTCCAAAGTTCTGAGAAAGCAAGACAAAAAAGCTAGAGTTGCGCATTTGCCACGACCTGTGGCGCATCTAATTTGACTTTTTGCGCATCTGAACTCTGTTGTGGCGCATTTGCCAGTATTGTGCATCTGATTCAACTTTTTGCGCATCTGAACTCTGTTGTGGTGCATTTGCCAGTATTGCACATTGGACCTGACTTTTGGCGCATTTAACATCTGTTGTGGTGCATTTGAAACTTTACCAGTGTTGCGCATTTGAACCGACTTATTGCACATTTACTCCAACTGTTGGTGCATCTGACTTATGTTGTTACACATTTAAACTGCTGCGCATTTAAACCTGAGAGAAAAATTTAGTACCTTTCACGAGCAGAACTGTCAAAAGCTTTTCAAAAACCATCTTCAAAACCTGTTTCAGTTTTTCAAAAATTTGATTGAGACCTTGCAAATCAACCATTTCTCCTTCTTTTTTGCACCATAGCTACTTGCTTATCCACAATCTCGCCAAAATCTTCCCAAATTCCTACAAGGTTAGAACCAAGATTATTCTAGATCACAATCAATACTCAAACAAACCTAGTAAGTGTTCAATATCAAAGGGTTACTTATCCTTTCTCTCGGCACTCTACTAGTGGCTTATATAAGACTAGTCAACATCAAGTATTTGGATTTCTAACATCCCTACTTTGACTATAGCTTGTGTATACCCTACTTGTTTGACATCACATAGATCTTAGAAGAACCTTGCTAAAACTTTGTATCATCCTAGCATCTTGCTAAAAGAATCTTGTTCGCTCCATCCCATCTCTTTACCACCTTGCATGGTCTTAACAAGATTACAAAAACAAAAACAGATCGAAATGGCAGAGAAAATCAATCCAAACACTCACAAAAGTGAAGAAGAAATTTCCATGGATGAGATCCTTCACACGCAGCACGACCCAAAATTCCAACGCCTATTAGAAGGAGTACTCGCTCAAGACCACACAAAATTCTTTTTACATCTGGCAAGTCTAGGAGTCTAGCTCCCTAAGGATTATGACATAGAAACTCTCAAAGAAACTGAGGGATGTAGACATGAGGAAGAAACACCTTTGAACAAAAGCAAAACCAACACTATGCTACTAATGCCCTAAGTCTAATGAACTAAAAATATGAAGACCTCCAACAACAAATTTTAGACATGAAAATGGGAGCATCGACTAAACATTACACCCTAGAGGATATTTCACCATATCCTTTTAGTAGGGCCTTGGTCATGATACCTTTCCCCTCAAAATTTGAGGTGCCTAAGTTTGACAAATATCGAGGAAAGGGTAACCCAAGGGATCACATCAGAGAATTCAACGCTGCTTGTCTCAAGGTCGCACATAACGACACCTACCTTATGCGACTCTTCCCACGAAGCCTAGGTGGGCAAGCCATGGAATGGTTCTCTAGACTGCCACCTGGTATTAAAACCTTCAATGAGCTTGTAGAAAAATTTATCACCCACTTCTCTTACAATATTGAGCACAACACCTCAATATTGGATCTTTGTAACACCAAACAGAAAGGAGGAGAATCTTTCGCCGCCTTCTTACAGAGATGGAGACAACTGGCAAGCAAGTGCCCACACCAAATGCTGGAAAAATAGATGCTAGAAATGTTCGTCCACAATTTGCAAACGGACCTAAGCTACCAAATCCAAATCCAATGTCCTACTTCTTTCAGCAAGGTCATTGAGATGGGCCTCATCATAGAAAAATCCCTAATCGCGAAAGGTCAAATCAAGCTCTATAAAGACACTCGTAATACCAACACCAACAATGACAAACCTAGATTCTGGATGAAAAATAAGAACTTTGTGAATGATGGGGTGGTGGATGCCAAAAATACGGCACCTAAGCAACTAATTTTCAACCTTTCAACACCTCAAAATAACCCCCCGCAAGACAAACCAAGAAGTACCGAATCTAGGTTTACCAACTTTCAGCCTAGGAGAAAGTTCACACCTTTGGATGAGTCACTAGAAACTACCCTATGGAAGCTAATCGCCAACAATCTCATAATGCTTCCCTCAACATGAGAGTACGAACGAAAGGTCAAACCCCACTGGTGGAACGACAATGATTTCTGTGAATACCATCAAAACAGGGGGCACAAGACAAATGATTGTATTGCACTCAAGCATATAATCCAAGACTTAATAGAGCAAAACAAAATATTTGTTAACGGACAATCTCGCAGACATACCTCCAACAACGATCATCAGGCATTCAAGGATCCTCTTCCTAACTATGAGCAGGGAGGACCTTCCAACAGATATAAGAGTGGCTCTAACAACGCAAACTACACAAATGTCAGCTTCGACTATGTTGTTAACCATATCTCAGAAGGTGAGTCACACATCAATGTGATCACTATCAACAAGGATCTGGATTGCAATGTTACTACCTGTAGTAACAGGGTCACCCTTAGAGGAGCTTTTGCTCCTCCGTCTAGTCAATACAATATCGTGGATCAACTCCACAAAACACCTGCACATATCTCCATGTTGGAACTTCTGCGTCTGTCTCCCTCTCATAGGTCTATACTTGACAAAGCCTTAGCAGAAGTCTCCGTTCCCACGAACCTAGCTGAAGAGCAATTCCAAACTATGGTCAGTCACATCACCTCACCGCATTCCCTATCATTCACTAAGAAGGATGATATGTCAATCACTCAACCCCATAATGCTTCCCTGCATATCGAAGCTTTCATACATAAACACAAGATCAAAAGAGTCCTAATAGATGGAGGGGTTGGCTTGAGTATCTGCACATTAAAGCTAATCCTTACATTGGGGTTTTCAGAGAAGGCTATCGATCCGAAAAAAAAAATCACCATAAAAGCCTATGATGAGGAAGAAAGAATGTCTAAAGGAATTGTTACCCTACCAATCAGAGTGGGCCCCGTAGTGAAAGATGTGGCTTGTCAAGTCCTTGACATGGAGCTAGCATACAACATTCTTCTTGGGCGACCATGGATCCACGCTTTGAAAGCAGTACCTTCCACATACCATCAATGTATCAAGTTCCCACATGAAGGTCAAGAGATCACCATCCAAGGTGACCTTAACCCCTTTCAATACTGCAACTCTATTCAACCAAAACCAGAAGTTGTAATCCCCACCAACTGTGCTTCAGCCACCTCTTCGTCTCGTGTAGATCCAACTACACTTGCTACCTCTTCAGGAGCGTCTCAACCTAAACTCCAACTCAAAGAAAAAGGCCTGGGTGAGTACACGTTCTCCCAATCCCTCTGTTTGGCACAACTACCTCTATCTCCTAGATCCTATGGGAGACCCACCTTAAAGACACCCAAAGCAGAAAGAACCACCAAAGGACCATTTGTGAAATGGGGAAGCCTAGAAGATGAAAGTGATGAAAAAGATATCCTACAGTGGCTATATAAAGATGAAGGTAGTTCCTCAACACAACATAACCATCCCATTATACAAACGGCACAATATGGTCAAGGCTTTCAAATGCTACAGAGAATGGGGTATGAGGGACACAGTCCACTTGGTTCAAGAAAGGATGGCATCACTGAACCCATCCAACCTCATACCTTAATAGCTCGAGACACTACAGGGCTAGGGTACACTGGAGCATCAAGAAACAACAAAACCAACAAGAACAAAGGCAAAGAACCAGAAGCATCCACTAGCAATTTGGTTGAACAAATTCAGAGAATGCAAATGGGGAGCGAAACTGATTCTAACGAGTATGAATGGGATAGCCTCTCTAAGATGTCTTGTGATGAAAATGATATTGACGTTGTCCACGAGTACGACCCAACCCATGACAAGGAGGGACAAGGTCCAAGGGCTAGGCCATTAGAGTCCAACCTGCATATCAACAATAGTGAAAATCGTGAGGAAGGAATGTTTCCCCCCTTGACGGACCCACTAATAGAGAGTACTATCGCGAACTTTGTCCACTCCTTCAATAATTCTATCCTAACCATCAATGCCATTGAACTAGACCAACCTAATGATCCCTTACCTTTAGTGCACCCTGAACTTATCGACTGGGACCTAGAAGGCACCACCCCTGAGCTAGACACCTTTGAAAATGATGAAGCCATCATTGATTATCTTGAGCTTAGAAATCACATACCTGCAGGAGACCACAGAGCTAGCTATGCTATTGAACTCAATGAGAAGGCCTATTTTGGAGAGAGTGCCAATCCTTTCAGTCATAAAAATATCAAGATAAAAGAATGATCTAACGGTGAAAACTGCTCTACGGCAGTGTTAGATCATCAAAATAGTAAACATAAAGACGTATCCAATGGTGAAAACCTCTCTGAGGCGCCGAAGGATGGAAGGCTTGACCCTCTCCCCAATCTTACACATCAGGAGAGATCATCGATCTTAATAGAACCGGTAGAACCAATCAATGTCAGCATAGGTGATGAGCCTAGAATGATCCACATGGCAAAAGCTCTCACAAAACATGAAAAACTAGCATTTACAGACTTCTTCAAAAGAAAACAAATCAACTTTGCATGGACATATGTTGACATGCCAAGGCTAGATTCGAATCTTATCATGCATCATTTATCTCTAGCTCCAGGAGCTAAACCGGTCAAACAAAAACTCAGAAAGATGCATCCACATGTGGCCCTCATGGTAAAGGAAGAGCTAAAGAAACTGCTAGACGTCAGATTTATCAGGCCTATAGACTATCCTAAATGGGTTTCGAATATAGTACCAGTGGCTAAACCAGATGGCAGGGTCAGAATATACAATGATTTCAGGGACCTGAACAAAGCTTGTCCCAAGGATGACTTCCCCCTCCCCAACATAGACATGATTGTAGATCTTACGGCAGGGCACACTATGTTGTCACTCATGGATGGTTTCTCAGGATATAACCAGATAAAGATCGCACCCAAAGACCAACACAAGATTGCATTTACATGTCCTTGGGGCACATACTGTTGGTGTGTCATGCCATTTGGTCTAAAAAATGCTAGGGCGACATATTAGAGAGCCATGACAACAATCTTCCACGACATGATGGACACCATAATGGAAGACTACGTCGACGACATTTTGGCAAAATCACTTACATGAGAAGGACATCCAGTAGTATTAGACAAGATCTTCAATAGGTTGGAACAGTTTACTATGCGACTTAACCCAAAGAAGTGTGTGTTCGGGGTTACATCAGGCAAATTACTGGGCTACATAGTGTCTGCAAATGGTATTGAAGTTGATCCAGCTAAGGTGAAGGCCATAATGGAAATGCCACCTCCTAAGAACTTGACTCAGTTAAGATCCCTCCAAGGCAAACTACAGTCTATTAGAAGGTTCATTTCCCAACTGGCAGACAAGTGCCACCCATTCTCTCATCTGCTACACAAAAATGTCCCCTTCAAATGGAATGAGTCATGTGAATAGGCATTCTAGCAACTAAAGGAATATCTCATGAAACCACTAGTATTAATGCCACCAATTCAGGACAAGCCTCTATTACTGTACATCTCAGCTACGCCAACAGCTCTGGGAGCTCTCCTTGCACAACATAACTACGATAGGAAAGAATAGGCTATCTACTACATTAGTCAAACACTTTCTGGATATGAACTGCAATACATGCCCATCGAAAGAGTATGTCTAGCTATAGTCTTTGCCTCGCAAAAATGGAGACATTACATGCTGTCACACTCTATCAAATTGATAGCAAAGATAGACCCGCTCAAATATTTACTCAACAAGGCAACCCTAACAGGTAGATTGTCTAAATGGGTCATGCTGCTCAGTGAGTTTGATATTGAATATGTCGACAGGAAAGCAATAAAGGGACAAGTACTAGCAGATCAACTGGCAGAAGCACCTTTAATAGATGACAACCCTCTAAGCTTTGAATTTCCAGATGACTCTATCTTCCACATAAATGCAGCAACCTAGAAAATGTATTTTGACAGCTCATACACTCAGCATGGATCGGGGGCAAGTATCTTATTAATCACACCTAATGGCGACACTATTCCAAAGTCATACAGGTTAATGTTCCCCTACACTACCAACGTAGTGGAATATGAAGTCCTGGTCATCGGTATCAAGCTGGCAGTTGAGTGGAACATCAAGGAACTTCAAGTCTATGGGGACTCACAGCTAGTCATCAATCAAGTGAATGACGACTACCAAACGAAGGATGAGAAACTGATTCCTTACAAATGAATGGTAGATGACTTCAAAGAATATTTTGTCAGGATATCTTTTGAATAGATACCAAGGATCGAGAACAAAGCTGCAGATGCAATGGCTACAATTGCATCTCTCCTCGACATTCCAGGTCATCAAACACGATATGAATTCTTAGTAGAGCCAGTGTCCTATCTTGCTTATGACACCCCAAAATCCCATATCATATGCCATATCGTAGGAGCCGATTCCCCTCTCTATGGTAAAATATTTGCCTATCTAAAAGAGAATACCCTCCCACCTGACCTCTTTAGTAACCAAAAAAGAACATTCATCCGGTAGGCATCCCGGTATGCCATTGTTGCCAACACCCTATATCGCCAAGGTCTCGATGGTACTCTCCTTAGGTGTCTCGATAGTGAGGAACATCAAACCACCCTGAGAGAAATACACGACGGTATATGCGGGGCTTAATCTAGTGGCCCTACCCTAGCCAATAAACTCATCCGCATGGGGTACTACTGGCCAACTTTGGAACAAGACTCCTATTAGTTTGTAAAGAAATGCAAAAAGTGCCAAATCCATGGGAACCTAATACATGCACTGGCGCAGGAGCTACAACCATTAACAACTCCTTGGCCTTTCTGTCAGTGGGGACTCGACTTAGTGGGCAAGATCCACCCTCCTTCCTCAAGCGGCCATAAATTCATTATCACTGCCATAGAGTATTTCATGAAGTGGATTGAAGCTGTGCCCTTAGCCAACATCACAGGCAAATAGATTGCCTCATTTATCCTAAACTATATCATTTGTCGTTATGGTGTCCCTTCGTCCATTATCACGGATAACGAACGACCCTTCAAAAACCAAGATGTTAGGGAACTATGCGACAAATTTCATATCCAGCACCGCTTCTCAACCCCATATTACCCACAAGGTGACGGCCAAGCTGAGGCATCAAATAAAACCATCCTGAAAATCCTAAAAAAGATTGTCAATGATGCTGGCTGTGATTGGCATGTCCAACTGAATCCCGCACTGTGGGCCTACCGAACAAGCATCCGCACACCCACAGGTGCAACACCATATTCCCTAGTCTATGGATCTGAAGCTATCTTTCCCATTGAAGTTGAGATCCCATCCTTGCGAGTCTCATTAAAAGGCCTCATATCAGATGAAGAATACAGAGTAACTAGACTCCAAGAATTAGAGCTGCTCGAAGAGAGAAGGCAACAGGCCTTTAACCACTTGAAAGCATATCAGCAATGCATGTTCAGAAGCTACAATCACAAAGTAAAACCTTGGATATTCCAAGTTGGTGACCTAGTCCTAAGAGAAAATCCCAGAAATCAGCAAGATAGAGAAAAGAAAGGAAAGTTTGAACCTAATTGGCTGGGTCCCTATATTGTCATCACAACTTATGGATTGGGGGCATATCAATTGGCTACATCTGAAGGTGAACTGTTCGATGATCCTATCAACAGCATGCACCTTCGCAAGTTCTATGCCTAAAAACCCCAATGTAAGAGAGTCCTGAAAAAATCAAAAAAATCAAAAAAATGCTGAAAAACAAGAACAAAAAATCAAAAAAGTGAGAAAATAACAAAAAAATCGTCCTATGGTGAAAACCTGGCAAACAGGTGCCTAGGATAGGTACCATGGTGAAAACTTGGCAAATAGGCATCATGTGTACTTTTAGCTTCTCGTGCAAATAAAAGCAAGTGGTGAAAACCTGGTAAACAAGCGCTATCTACGACAAACCACTTCCTCCATCTGTTCTGACTTCATGTCTCTTGTGTCCATCGTATCGTCCATCTGTACCCAGTCTGTTGAACCGTTGTCGAACTATGTCGCCTCTGAGTTATCATGTAGGCAAGGCCATTTTTAATGCGCCCCCGAGGCTTCGCTCCGCTCTTCTCCACTCCACGGTCTCGTCCGTTCCATGTCTAGTCCTTCTGTCAACCTGAGTCTGTGCTATTTCTGTACCACTTTGCCATCGCCTAGGTCTTAGGTCCGCTAGGGTTTACCCCGAACTACGTTGCCTTTGTGTCATCACGTAGGTAAGGCCATTTAGCAATGAGCCCCCGAGGCACTAGGTCAGTCCATTAGGGTTCATCTCTCCATGTCTATCTGTTGTCTCACCCATAATAAATCGATCCTTGTCTAAACTGGGGGCAACTCCTCGACCTAGTTACAGATTTGGATTCTTGAATGCCACACTTTCTAAGAGGATTCCAATAAAGGGTAGCGATACCTTTCACTAGACAAGCAAGCACAACAGAAACAAGCTACCCCAACCAAAAGTCTTGACGCAAAACATCAACCTATCCAAACAAATAGAACACCATACCAAAAACACTAAAACTGATTCTATATCAATTATGGCAAAAGACACGTCTAATGCAAGAATGTTTTCTCAACAGGTTAATTTACAAGGTGTTGAATTTTTGTCATTATGTCTTCCTATGCTACTCAAGGATGCCAAAAGCTAGAGATGCTATGATGGGGGACATAATCATTTTCTTTGTCTGCTGCTTGTGGATTAAACTTTAGTAATGTGATGACTTCTGTCTAATGACATGATCAACAAAGATCATCAAGGACTTCGAAGTCTAAACATGGAAAGGGGCAATCCTTGTCTGTTGAAACGCAAGAAGTACTTAGGTCATCTAGATTCAAGTTTGACTAGATGCTTGTATCAACTTGCTACATCAACATCCATGTAAGTAATACTCAGGTCATCTCGGTTTAATTATACCTAGATGCTTGTATTTTCTTACAACATTTTAAAAGCCCAATGATGAAATAAGCACTTCAAAATACTTGCTATATCAAGATGACAAATATCCATATCCATATCCATATCGTATCCAATTGCAGTTCATATCCATATCCATATCCATAACGTATCCAATTATGTCTCATAACTGTATCCATATCCAATTGCATTTCTCCATATCCCATCAAATAAAGATCCAAAATGCAGAGTATCAATGTTTGCAAAAGCTTGTGATTCCTTCTATTGAGTCATTCTTCTATCAATCAAATTTCTATCATTGTATCTCTCATCAATAGTTCTAGCTGTCAATCTGAGTAGTGATCAAAATGCAAGTCTATCCTTAATCCATACCAACGAGTCAAGCCAATCTTGTCAAATTTTCCAATCGCAATCAGCGGTCTTGATCCTAATCTTGTCGTAAACCATATCAATCAGCCATAACTATCCTTCGTGTTGCTCTAGGGATATATCGTTCCCTGCCATGACAACACTATCATATATTGTTATCATATCAAATGTCTTAGACCGGATGTTGCATTGTCGAAACCAGACCTGGAGTCTTATACGACATGTTTCATTCCTAACACTAGACATCATCGATCTATATCATTGGTTTACCGCTTGATCGGGGCAATACCTTGTCTGTTCTTGTATCATTTGTGCATCTTGGCTTACTTGCTTGCGTGGGTCATCATTTTATCTTGCATCACATATCATTCACCTCTTTCTTCTGCATCCAACCATTTCTTCTCCTATTTCTCCTCTTCTTCATCATGAGATTGTCCGTCTCACGCCTTTCTGTCGTCTCCCCATCCAATCTCACGAGGGGGCATCCTGTCGTTAAGCTTGTACCAGGGGCAAACTGGGGCATGTATCATTGTCAAAAAAAAAATTTCTTTGAAACAACGTGATCAAACACATTGCATCAAAGAGGGGAAAAATGTATACACCTAAAATTGACATGACTCTACTTAAATAAATATTTTAAATATTTATTTCACCTTCGCATTCCTCTATCAATAAATAAATACATTTATTTATTTATTAATTCACTTCCTCTCATTTAATTAAATAAATTACATTTTATTTAATTAATTAAATTAGCATACATCACCTTCATTCTGCTAAATAATTAAATAATTCTAATTATTTAATTAAAACCTTTTATTCTTCCAAATTTAAATAAAATACAAATTTTATTTAAATAAAACCTAGAATATTCACTAAATAAAATATACTTTTATATTTTATTTTATTCTTCAAAAATCTCCACAAAATAAAATATATTTCTATATTTCATTTATTCCTCTCAATTATCTACAAAATAATTAAATAAAATCTTTTTATTTAATTATGCCTTCTTATCTTCACAAAAAGCATTTTTATCTTCCAAAAATACTTTCCTCTTGTCACATAAAAGCAAAAGCTGAGTTACAAAAGCAAAATCAGTTTTAAAGCATCTTTAAAGAAAATCTTCTCTTAAATTAGAAAAATAAATTCTAAATTAAGAAAATCAAATCTCATCCTCATCAAGAGAGGAGTTAACTCAAGAAGGCTGCTTTTCGAATGACATGTGTCCTTCTTCCATTTGTTGCATGTTCCTCAACAATCCTCCTCCGTTGATCTTTCCTTTTCTTCTAAACCATTGATCTTCCCTCACCTTTTTCTATAAATACAAATTTCTTCTGTTCATTTCACATCATCTCTCATTGTGCAAACTTGTGTTGTAGGAATACAAGTGCGCCTTTGGCACCCTTATCCTCACTAGCACTTCATAGCCTCCATTGTTAGTGTTTTTGAAGTTCATCTTCAAATACACAAGTATCTTAGCCATTCTGTCTTTGTCATCTTCAACAAGCAAGGGAGCAATAGCTTCTGAGGGCTTCATCACCAAGATCAAAGAGAGATAGGTGAACTACGGAAGACGCAAGGTAAAGGTGTAAGTATTGTTGTTTACTTGTTTTAATCTACTTTTATCTTCAGATTTCGTAGATGTTTGGGTTTTTATAATCTTTTTGATTAACCTATTTTCCCCCTCACAATACATTGGCCGAAATCCCCATGCGTAGGGTTGTTTGAATCTATGTGAAGTTTTTTTTTTAAAAAGATGTGTTTGGGGGAACGACGGCAGAGTCGCCGCTTCCCCCAAACCCTCCCCCTTTTGCTTCGAATGTGGGGTGGGGGACGATCCCCCACCCACTATGTAGTGGGTGGGAGGACCGCCCCCCACCCAGTTCTCCTTCGATCCTTATCATGGGCATTCGGCATTGCCCTTTGTCTGCAGCCGCCAAACCCAATGAAATCTGCAATGTATTCTCTTTCGAGACTGCTACTTGGTCAATGCAATCTACCATTTTATAACATATTTATTATCATATATATATATATGTCATCTCTGTAATTTCTTAAAATTAAAAAAAAAGTTCTTAGATCTAAAACAGATTATATGTGTATATCATGTATAAATATATATACACACACACACACACATATATATATATTCATTACCAAAAAAAAATGAAACCCTGTAGATATTAGATTAAAATATGCCTCTGTGAGAGGTATTCTCATGGCCGCCAAACCCTTTGGAGAGAAGAGAGCCAACCCACAAACATAGAGAAACAAAATGGAGGCAAGAAAATAATAGAGAAGAATGAGAGGAAAAAAATTAATAGGGTTAGAGCTTTTCCAAATAGAAAGTAATAGAGTAATGATAGGGCAAAGTTTTAGGTTTGTGAGATGTGAGGGAAATTAGGATATGTTATTATTTAATTTTATTTCATTTTCATTTTTTTTTTTTTTTTTTTAGAATGCGCCTGGTAAACTTTTTAACGTGACCGGCGACGCTGGTGCGACACGCCCTCCGGCTCCACGCGAATGCTTTTGCACGGAGCAATGAACCGGTGAGGCCACAACTGGGGGACCTCATCCCCTAGGAAGAACACTTCAAACCCGCGAGCTCCTTGGCCCAGCGAAGGCGTAAAGCCTTGCGAGCTCGTTGGCCCAGCAGGGGTTTGAACTTTGGTGGCCGCCACTACATCCTGAGCGACTTAACCACCGAACCATGCCATCATCGGCATTTCATTTTCATTTTGAATGTGACTTTCCCTCTCCTTTTTTTAAAACTTTTGTTATTTTCCCTTTGAGTGATTTTAAGTGGGTCATTTCCATGGGAATGGGAATTTAATTTTATTAATGATTATTATGCAACTTTTTGTTTGGGTAGTGTATTAGGAATTTTAATGGGTTTAATTTTCTCCCCTTGGGATATTTTTGTGGGTGGGAAATTGTTTATTTTTAAATGCTAGACTTTAAAGTTTCCTAGAGGGGATTATTTTAATTAGGATTGGGGAATCATGTTTATAATATTATTATGGTTGATTAAATTTTGTCGAGTTGGGGTATAGCGGATTTAATTAATTCTTAGAGAATTTTACCTTATCGTTTATTATTTTAATTGTTGGAATTATTTGATTAGTGGACCTTTTTATTTTGGGGCTTTATTATTTAATGATTTTTATTCTATTTATTTGATTTCGTTTAATTAAGGGGTAATTTTTATAATGTTACTTTGGTGAAATTTTATTTTAATCTTTTCTTTAAATTTTTCTCATAATAATGTTAGGGAGAGACCTTTTTACAATAAATAATTCAAACGTTAAAAATGTGTTATGTTGCCAAAATTTTTTCGAGGCTTAGGGCAGTTAATTTAACCAAGTTTTCTTAACACTAGTTAATATCTATTTTACCTTACGATTATTAGTTTTTAAATGATGGCATATTTATTTAATGTATTTTTGTGCTCTAGAATTAGGGTTGGATTTTGACTCCTATTGGAATCATGCCATTCACTTAGGAAACGCAGGGTTCGGGTCCATTCGATCTTAACCCTAGTAGTGACACTCCTCACGTCACATAACCCCCTAGTCGGCTATCATCACGTAGGGGATTGCGTATGTAAACGCTCTTCCCCGAGTTTGATTGACATGTTACACCTTATGCGTGTTGCCACCGAGCACGTTGACGCGTGCGAGGGGGTTTCTAGGGACATGTGGAAAAGTTTTTGATATTTCGTGTCATGACCACATGACAAATGTGGACATGACACGTATGATGCGTGTCGTGATCGCATGGGAAATGTGGGCATGACAATAGGATGAAGTAGAGGCCATTATTAATTTTTGAGTGATCAAGAAGACTAGGGGAAAAGAATACAAAGAATACTTGGTTAAGTGAAAGAATAGAAAAATAAAGGAAGCCGCATGGATGAGTGAATCCAAGGTTGATGAACATAGAGTTCAAATTACTAAAGTTTTGAAATGTTCATGAGCCTTAATTCCATGGAACATTTCACTTGGTGTGTCTAATGCAAGAGAATCCAGGCCTACAAACAATCATGTATCATCCAAAAAAATATGTAATAGTAGAATTTTAATTCTTGAAGTTTTTGTGTATGTTTGCAATAAAATTGAAACACTCCCCATACAATTTGGAAATTTAAAGTTGACCACAATTGTTTAGAACTGATGAAATCAATAAGGGTAGTAGCTTACGCATTGACTTGGGCATATTCCAAGTGGTGAGGTTGAATAAATTGTTGAAGGTTGAATAAACAAGAAATGGGTGGTTACAGTCTTTATTCACTTTAGTGCCAACTATTACAACAATTACAACTTCGGTTTAGCATGCATTAAGGCTAGCCACTGCTAGTTACAAAGTGAGTGCAATACTCATATTGATTTTTGAATTTCACATTCATGTGGATGGTGGCACAATAGTTAGTGGGAATATTTCTAAATAAAGAAAGCCAAAACTAGTAATTTTATCTTCCTTTGATTGTTATAGCTTCTTTAAAAACCTCACTATAGTTACCACTCACTGACTATAGTTGTTACAATCCATAAAATAAGCGTCACACCTAAATGACTCACTATCACATGGCTACAACAGTTACCTACATGTTCACACTTGAGACTTACACATAAAGAACCTACATAGGGATACCTTGGTAGATAGAAAAGGGAAGGAAGGATGAAGTGAAAGATAAAGATAAGTATAGTTCTATGGAGTGTAGATTTGAACAAGGACAACAATAAAGTTTATTCACTATTTTTTTGATTTACATATAAACTATGGCAAGCCGCTAGACTGAGAAAGTTGGAGCTAAGAGGGAAGTCTTTGTACAAGTTAAGAGCTCTAAGTTAGTGGCTAAATATAGTCCATTATAATTTGTAAGTTTCTTATTTTCAAGGGATTTTAATATACTTTTTTGAACAACTAAAATACATATATTTCTAGTGTGTTGTTTTGTTTCCAATTTTATAATTTGTTACTTTTATGGTTGGCTCCAAGACCTTTGTTGCCTTTCACTAGGCACCAAGGTCTTGACTACAACAAATATTTAAGTTCCAAAATTATTGGCCAAGTTTAGCCAAGGTGCACCAATGGATGTCACTCAATTGGAAGCCCCCTATAAACAATGATGGTACAATTTGCCTTTGCATTGCACGAAAGGTATTTTTTGGTGACTTACGAATCCCAATCTAATAGGGATGCTTTTCTTCATGGGGACCCATGGTTTTGGGATAAGGCTTTTCTAGGAATGAAATCATGGTATCCTAAATTTAATTCCACTACAAAGACCTCTATTTCTTCTCTTTAGGTTTGACTTTCAAACCTTCCTCTTTAGATTTGGAATAAGGAATGACTTTCTTCAACTGGAGATTGGATTGGTAATCTTATTACAATCCCAAATTTGAACTAGATAATGAGTCAATATGCATATGCAAGAATTTTTGTGGGGATGGTTTTTAAAGAAAGTTTCTCGAGGAAATTGTTTAACTTGGTTGAAAACATAATTTGGAGGCAACAACTAGATTTTGGAGTTGCCTTTAGATGTAGGGTTTTTTTTCTATGGGACATTTAGTTATAGATTACCCCAAATCTTCCTCCATTGGGAAAAGGTCCACTTCCACTGTATAGGCAACTAGGTAGATTGGGGTTGAGATGCAACATCTAATTTTTTGGTCTCACCTTCCTTGAGATGATTCTTCTAAAACCTCCTTGGATTACATTTCTTTAGATTCTTAAGATACTTAAACAAATCTCCCTCCCTAGGATTTTTCTTTCTCACATGTTTCTCCTTTGGTTCATGTTGGTTATATTTGATGTCCTTTGAACTCCCTAAGGTGGAAGGGTTTCCTCCTCAAGGGGATCTAGTGCAAGCTTCTGAGCACTTTATGGATTTCCCTCAACTATATACTTTGAAGACTGGATCATGGTAGAATAGAAGAAAAAGAATCTATGTACCATTTAATGTAATATGCTTCTTCATTCTCAAACAAAAAAGGGTTGAGGTTGTTTATTATATCTTTGCACACTTCCCCCTACATTGTAATGGAATCTGTTCTAGATTTTGGTCCATCTTTTTGGGTATGTTGTCACATAAGCGCAAGTCTCTAAGTAATATATGTAAAATGTTTTTCAAAAGGTCATAAAATGGGCAAGGGTCCTTATTCCTTCATACAAATGTATATGTGTGTTATATATTCTAGTCCATCTTTTGTCTATTATGCACTTACTTTTTGGGGGTGTGTTGTCACATAAGTGCAAGTGTCTGAATAATATATTATAATTTTTTTAGAAGTTAATAAAATAGGCAAGGGTTTTTATCACTTCTTGCTTATATATATTCATTAATTGGTAAGACAAGATTTACCCCAAATTGGTGGATGCCATGAAGGGGGACGTCCACTCTATTTCAATATAGATCTCAAGAGGTGCCACTATAATCTAGTGAGAGTCTAGCTTGGGTAGGTGGTGACTACATCAAGGTGGCTAATCACACACATAGAGGGAAAAAACACATATAGGTGGCCCACCATACACTAAGTATTAGAAACCACACCTAGGGTGGCCAACCACACACTTAGAGATAGTAGCCACACCACTCGAGCTAGTTTAGTTATCAACATTCGATTGCAACTTAGATGTGTACATTAGAAGCCATGATGGAAGCCTAGGAGTTACCACTTGGGAATTCACCTCTAGATATCTCTTTAGGGATTTGAACTTGGATCTCCACAACGAGAACCCAATGCTTTCAACACTTGAGCTAAACTCCTTTGACACACACACAATTAATGAAAACAAAATAAATATATAATATAGAAAGAAATATATTATAAACAAAATATTGTACTTGTAATTATTGGTTTATACACATAATCCCTTGTTCCTTTATATATAATCTATGGGGTTTAGTACAGTAGGCCATTAGAGAAGTGCCAACATAGAATAGGGAGAGAGAGAGGGAGAGGGAATTGAGGGGGATCAGGATGAATCTTGGTCTTTAGTGAGTGTAGTTCCTATTCATGTGTTTAATCTTGTCATGTCCTAATGTTTCTTATGATTGGATCATATTATTATGTTAAGTATTATATATGTAATTGTAGGATGGTATGTGCCTTTCTAGATTACACATCCTCATTGGTCATTATATGTTACTTCGACTATGATCCCCATTATTAGATTTGATTCTTTTCCTTAAGTGTACATGATATATTTATATAGGTGCTTGACCAATAGAAGGATGTGGTGGAGAAGCCATGGATTCACTTGGCCATCCCACTTTGCATAGTCATTGTGGTCAAGTTAGTGACCTTGTGACTTTTATGGTATGTTCGTTGCTTAACCCATCCTGGTTGGTTGGGCTAATATGTTGTGTATATCGGTCCCTTCTCACTCGATTTTAGGTTGCAAGATGTATTTTGTTGATACATATGAAACCATGATCCGAATTGGTATCGATTTCAAATCTATGTGTTGTGTGTGTGGTTGTTTTATCTTCTCACATTTAATTTTAATTTATTTCAAAATGCATGTTTTTTGTGTTTGTGAGATTTTCCTTATGCTTTGAGTCAAAAAGGTAATATTTATGCCCTAGTGAAAAAATATATTTATGCCATTATTTTTAGTTCTAGTTAAAGAAAATTAAAGTATATTTAATTGTTCTTGAGAAATAAAATATTAGCGTTCGGGAAATAGAACTACTATAGTTGAAAATTTAATTTAAATTTATTTAAGTTTAATTCATTTCAATCCCCTTTAGCCATTGAAAAAATATCATATTTAATGGATTTGTGGTATTGACTTATTTGCATGGAAAAATATTAATTATAAGCTAATTTCAATGTATTAGCTTTATTATAATTGGTGCAATGCTAATTTATTAAATGTTTGAAAGAAAAGAAATAATGAAAATTTTAAGTGGAAATTATTTTATTGTTAAAAAAGCTCTTATATGAAATGTGCTTTAAGTGGGAAATGGGAAGAAAAACAAAAGAGGTTTTTAGAAAATCTTGGGTAAAAAGAAAGAAAGAGGCTTATTTTCATCCGCTTATGCTTTTTTTGTTTGAAAATGTAAGAGTTGATATAGATTCCTCTTATACCATGGAAGATTTGTCTATAGAGACAGCCACTCAAGATCTAGGAACTTCAATTAAAGTACAAGAGAGACCCAACATAAAAGAATAATTCTATTCTATAAAAGGATCTAAATATACAATATGATTATATGACTTTATTAATATGAGATTACAATGAGAAACCCTTGGTTATATAGGCCAACGTGAAACATAGTATAGCATAATATTATGGCATGTGTCTTAATCTTATGGCTTGAGGCATAAAATAAAATACCCTAAAAATTCCCTAAGTAAATTTAACTAAACTAGTGTGAATAGGACTTAAGAGGTAAACCGGTTAGGTAATATACCTTGTCCACAGACAAAAAAACCATCTCCTTCCTCTTTTGAAAGAAAATTTATACAAATGGATATGCTTGGATTTGTATTGTGATTGGGAGTGGAATGGTTTGAGATTTGGATTGCTTGTGAGTGGCAATGCTTGTTGAAGGTGTATGCTAAAAAAACCTCTTTTCTCCATTGTTGAAAGCTTTGATCGAGAGGTATTTTTCTTATTTTTTTTATGCATTGAAATGGATTTTTTCATTGCTATGCCCACATTAGGTGAAGGCACAAAGCTTCTCCTCATATGAATGAATTATTAGTTTTGTTTATATCTTTTATAAAATGTTTTTAATTTTTAAAAATGCCAAAAAGAGCCAAAGTTATGGAAATTTTTTGCTATGTTTCCCCCCCTTTTTTTAAAAGGCATCCTAAGTTCATTCTTTGTTTTTCCTTTGCATTCGTTGTCGGCCTTTTCACTTAATTCCTCCTTCGGGCGTAATTTACTTAGTCATTTTCACGAGTCCGTGATCCTTTGTATTTTTGAAGTCAAGTCGGCAGGTTCACAAGTTCTTGAACCGCCTGACTTGCTAACTTGCCTTGTGATTCCCCTTACCTTGAGTCTTTGTCGTGTTCTTGTATGAAGTCCTTCCTTTGTAGTCGAGAGGTTGGGGATTCTTTGAAGTTTTGAATCTCTGACTCCTAGTTCAAAAGTTCATGTTTTTCCTGACTCACCGACTTCATGTAGTACACTTTCCCAAGTGGTGTCAGCTACACTGGCATATTGTACTGAAGATTGACACTTGTCCTTATGCATTCAATTTAAGGTATGTGCAGATATGGTGGTGCCGTTCTTGGAGGGAAAGTCGAGGCATGTATTTATGGGTTATAATGACAAATTCTCCACCAATATTTAATATCTTTCTTAGGGGAATTTATGAGAAGTGACTTGAATTAATTTTAAAACCCGCATTAGGTGATATTATGTGCAAAGAGAATGTGTTGCAGAGGAACAAACGACTAGCTCGCTACCTGCAGAATTTCAGCTTAGTTTTACCCTCGCAGGTCAGCATAGCTAGCAACTCTTCTCTCTCTATAAAGGTTTCATATCTTCTTTGAGGAGTTAGAGATTTTTATTTCCCATGTATCTGCACAAAGAATTTTTTGTTGGTGTCTTGCCCCATTCTCCGCTCTCTGCGTATATCTCTGAGTCTCTTGTTTTCTAGTTTCTAGAGCACATAAAAATGAATTTTAAGTTCCAAGGGACCCCTATGGCCTCCATTATAGAGAATGGTCTTTTTGGAGTGAGGGATACGAATTTGGACCATGTTGATTTAGATGATTTTTGGGGAAGAATGCAGTTTGAGAAAAGAACTCCTTTGGCGAAGAAAATTATCAGCAACAACTTGCATAAAGCTGGTGGCTTTCCGCTTGCTGTGCATTGTCCCAAGTTAATGGTTGCATGCGCCAATGGTTATTTCCTAGACTCTTAGGAGATAAAAACTCCCAGTGGTACTATGGTGGCCAAAATTGATTCTGAATCTATTGCTTTAGCTTTGGACCTGGAAGAATATGAAGATAATGCTGATGTTTCTATTTCCTCAGCTTGGAATTACTATAATGAGAAGAAGGACTGGTGTCATACATGTGTCACCAAGCATTGGTTGGAAGAAGAAAAGACTGAAAAGTCCCGTCTGCCTGCTAATCTAAAAAGGAGCCATTTCAAAGAAAAAATCTCAGACATGATAACCCTGCTGAACAGAGTAGTTGGGAGTCCTAAGTCGGATGTCTTTGAATTTTGGATGTGCAGGTTTATTTTGTTAATTTGTGGAGACCACAAAATTGATTGGCTGAAAATCATCAGCGGTTGTCTACATGAGCAGCTGGTGAATTTTACACGAAGAGCTTTCACATGTGCTCCTAGCTAGTCTACATCTTGGCTCGAAAAGAGGTTGCTTGGCCTGGTCTAAGGACTCAGAGGAGATCTTCAGCAAGCACGCCTGTGTATCAAATTTTTCCTCAATTCCAAAGAAATGAAGGTATGAAGGATTTCTAACGTGTGAATGATGCTTTTTCTATGTTGCTAGCTAAAACAATTGATGGCTCAGTATAGAAGATATTTTTTGTAGAAGCATTTACATTGGTCACAAAATTTGGGAGTGTTTATATTCAGTTTGATCACTTCTCGTATTTAAGGATTGGGGGTTATGAAAATGCCCCATTAAATTGCCTCGATACCCCTTTGAGTATTTGGTATTGTTGGAAGTTTGCTGCCAAATGGAAGTGGTGAATGTCAAATATCAAGCAATGAAAAAGAAAGGATATTCTTTTCATCTGTCTTTGTCTTTCTATTCATGCAAAAGCAATGATGGTGCTCAGAATGTGGACAAATTGTTGTCTAAATTTAGCCTTCATAGTTTGTCTCCTCGCGTATCATTTGATAGAAAAAATTTTATAAAGGAAAATATGCATGGAGGTGGTTCTTACTCACACTTTCCTCAGCTTGAAGATTTTTGGGAGGACTGTATTGATGAAAGAGAAGTTTAGAAAAGGAAGTGGATGAGATTGACCATTGATCAAGTCCATGCCTTCAAGTTGAATATTTAGGTCCCAGATATAATCGATGATTTTTCAGATCTTCTAGGTGAAGAATATGATACCATGTCAAGGGAACCTTTACCCCTAATAAAATGGTCTGAGAAGGAGGTTACAGATGTTATGTTGTTGTCATTTCATGTTTTAAGAAGAACTAAAAAGTGGTTGCAAACAAAGACCAAGGAGTGTGCTTGTTCATCAACACCAAGGGACTCAGCCTCTCAGAATCAAGCCAGGTCCCAGACTACCACCTCACATAGAAGAGCATCCAGTTTGGACCTGGCTCTGCAAAGAGTCAGATCACAACTGAATGGTGACGGTGAAGGTCCTTTTGAGGCACTTGGCAAGTTGAAGACCGCCTATGAGCAAGATGTTCAAGTGACAAAAAGAAATACCAGATTGGCTACCTTATCATCTAAGGCTGACCATATGCCCCCACCAAACAATCATGTAAGTGATTCTGATTCTTTCATCTTCTCACAATTGGGAGAAGATAATATATTGCATTCATTACTTAGTCCACCTAATTCCCCTCAACAAAAAGAGATGCCTGGGCAAAACTCTCATCCTACACCAATAGTGGCGACTACCAATGTTGCCAATGCACCAGTCTCATCTCTGAACTGGTTAAAGAAGGTAGTCCAAAGGAAGAAGAGGTACACTGTTCTAGCTGATGAAGACATCGATTTTGTTGCCAGTTTGTTGCAGATGGTACCAAAACCAAAACGTGCAAAGAGGATGTCTAGGATAGTGACTAATACCACCTCGGGAAACTAATTTTTAGAGATTGCAGACTCACTGGTCAAGAAGAATGAAGATGAAATAACTAAAGATGACTTTAGAGTAAGCCGAGTGGATCTAGGGTCATCGACTACTGAGGGTGATTTGTACCACATGCACTATTCAGTGGACAACATCTCTAAAAGGGTGAAAGATTTGCAGGATGAAAATTTGAAGTTGCTAGCACATGTAATCTCTCTATCCTCCTTTTCCAATTCAGTTGCCAAGGTAATAACTTCCTCTACTGGAACCTCCTCCACTGTCAAAATTCACACTCTTGACCCAAGTCTACTTCAACAAGTTAGAACTTCTTTGTCTCTGAGGAAAGCTATGGACCAATGGGTTGAGAAGATCATCTTCGATGGTCTCTTATTTATTGAGGCAGTTAAGTTGTTTGATTCCATTCATGCTAAAAGAGAAGTTTTGATAGTAGAATTTGAGAAAGCCCGAAGGGATCACCATAGTTTAAATTTAGCCTCTAAAGAAGTGCAAGAAATTGCCATCATGGACCTCGATATTCTAATGACTGAAGAAGTCATCTATAGCTAATCCTAAAGAACTAGATACCACTGTGTGGGCTAAAGCATTAGAATGGAAGATTTGTATTATCTCTGCAGCTAAAGAAGAAATGGAAAAGGCAGTGGCAATTTATTACAAAGAGAAAATGAGGATTAAAATAGACTTTGCTGCTTTGGATGTAGAGGCCAACAAATTTGATGATGAAAAATGGTTGGATGTCAAGGTGATCAAATAGAATTTCAAGAGGGTGGTGATAGAGGAGATAGTAAACTATAGTGCAATTACAGGGGAGTCATTGGGTAGACTTTCTAAGATGGCATCTTACATTAGCACTTGCAAAAATAACATCGAGGAAGTGTATTGAAAAGTGACTAACTCCGATCAGGCTATCATGAAAAGGAAGAGTCGCATTAGCATGACCAGAACTCCACCTGGCATGGCATTAACACCTGTTATTAACAAACACAGAGCATACAAAGCTAGATTGTGAGCACAGGTACCCCAAATAGCACAAAGTGTCATTGGAGAAGGCGGACAGTCGAGGGAAGATGAAGAAATGGATGAGGTGGATGATGGCGACATGGACTTGCAAATCTTGAATTGATTTTAATTTCATGCTTTTAAGTTATCTCTTGCTTGCTCTAAAACTATTGGATTTGGAGGGCTTTTTATTATTATTATTGTTTAAACAATCTTTTAATCAGTTGTTTCAAGAAGCTGTTATGGTTTTCTAAACAATTATGGTTTGGCCTAGCTATATATTCTAAAGGGCTGATTGAATTATGGATCTTTTGGCAAAACTTTGTTTTTGGGAAGGGTGATAGTTAAATTTTGTTTTCCAGCTTCTATGTTATATGCAATACAGTTAATATAGTGGAGATTTGGATGATCATGGACTTTGTGTTATGATTATTTGAATTCATGTTCTTCTTAAGTTGAATGTATTTCTACTTATGTTAATGGTATTCATGTGTTCAGGTGGTTGGATGTTATTAAATATTATTCACTGCTTCTAATAATCTATCTGTTGATATTTCATTTAAGGTGGTGAAGCCCTATGTATGTATAATATCTTCAATATATGTTGTGTTGTCTGAAGTCTATGAACTTCTAGAGTTAGATTTAGAGTTGTAGATTCACCTTTATAGCTTTCTGGTTAAAAGCTCTACCTTTATCTTGCTTTTTGGTTAAAAACAACCTCAAGTTTAAATTCCTCAGAATATCTGTAGAAGGTAGCTACACCTTGTTAAATAAGCAGAGAGCCTGTGTAAAATACCAATATATTGGGCACAACTGTTGATTACATTTGTCACTTGTCTGGGCATGAGTATATAGAGTTAGGTGACAAATCTATTAACCAACATGCTAGAATTATATGTGAGTAGGAAAGAATGATTTGAGTTGAAAAGAATGATGTTGTGCATATTAGGATAAAATGGGTAATATTTAGATTTTAAAAATTTTGTTTAATTTGTGAGATAAATTTTGAAGGTTTATGATGATGTCATCAATGGCGGATTTGGGGTTTTTAATGGTTTTTTTTCTATTTGAAAAATAAAAATTTAGATTAAAACCTTATTTATTCTTATTATTTTGTGTGATGAAAAGTCTCATGCAGGAAATTTGATTCTCTACCTCCTAGATACAACTATCATATTTTTTAGCCTTATTTTTTGAGCCTTGACTTTTGAGACTTACATTTGAATAAATGTGAAAACAAAAATTGAGATTAAAATCATATTTCATATTATTATTTTGTGGGACAAAAAGTCTCATGTGGAAAATATGATTCCCTAGCTCGTGGATATGAGTGTTTTGTGTTTTGACCTCATTTTTTGTGCTTTGAGTAGTCAAAGTTGACCTTTTGATAGACCTTGTACTAGAAATATATTTTTTGCCCTCATGGATATGAGTATTACGTGTATTAATCTCATTTTTCAATGCCTTGATCTTTTTTGGCCAAAGTTGACATTTTGATATGCCTCATGCTAGATATGTATTTTTTCCCTCATGGATATGAGTGTTATGTGTATTGATCTCATTTTTCCATGCCTTGACCTTTTGATAGGCCTCATGCTAGATATGCATTTTATACCCTCATTGATATAAGTGTTACTTGTATTATCTCATTGTTGGTAGCAACTAGTGCAGAGACTAGAATCTACTACAACTGACCGCAAAAGGAGTGCAGAGCACAAGGCTGACTAAGCCTAGTAGGAATAGACTTGTTTTGTAGGCGAAACATCCCTAATGTAATACTATGTATAAATAACAGTAGAAGTAGTAGTAGAAAGAAAGACAGAGCAATATATACAAAGCAGAGACTATAGACTTGCCATTGTAATACAAAATGAATATATATATATATATATATATATATATATATATATATATATATATATATATATATATATATATATATATATATATATATATATATATATATATATATATATATAGAGAGAGAGAGAGAGAGAGAGAGAGAGAGAGAGAGAGAGAGAGAGAGAGAGAGAGACTTGCCATTGTAATACAAAATGAATATATATATATATTCATTTTGTATTACAATGGCAAGTATATATATATATATATATATATATATATATTCATTTTGTATTACAATGGCAAGTCTATAGTCTCTGCTTTGTATATATTGCTCTGTCTTTCTTTCTTTCTACTACTACTTCTATATATATATATGAAGAAGATATAAGGGTTTAGAAGGACTATTTGGTTGTTTAAAATCTATATGGTGCATTATATGTTATTGTAAGTTATGACATTATGATATATATTACCGCAACTAATCTAAATCTTCTCTCACTATCATAACCAAGGTATAAAGGCTACATATAGGACACTAGGGATCAAAACTTTGGTCTATGATCCCTCTTTCCCTACCAACATTTTGGTTCTGTTTCTGGGATCCTAGCAAAATAGTGAAGAATAAGGAAGATCACTAAAAAGGAACAAGTGCATAATAAAAAGAAGTGTTAAGGGGAACATTATGAATAAGGAAAAAAAAATTATGACTTACAAAAGATTCTCTTAGGTCCTAACCTTGTGAGAGGGGGTCAGGCACCTAGGAGATGAAAAATGGAAAGGGGGGATCTGAAAAGATCCCTAAAAAGATGTGTACACTCAAATTAGGCCTACCATGGGATACATAAAAGGACTAATGTATTACCACATCGTAAATACCCATGGCAAAAGTAGATAACAAAAGATTAAGATAATTTAAGGAAAACATTCAATTAGAAATGGAAATAAACATGGAGGAAAAGAAGCAAAGACAAACACAAGAACATCAAGACAGATATTGCAGACGGATGGAGAAAGCAGAGAAGATGCAAATGGAGCGCGCCAAAAGGGTTGTAGCTGAAAAAGATAGAGAAAGAGATAGAGCATGCCAGAGGGGTTGCAACAGATCAAAATAATACTACTTTACCTAATTCTAAAAAAATGAGAGAGCATGCCACAAGGGCAATAACTGATAACATAGAAACAAAATTATATAACACTCCAAAACAAATGAACTCTCATATAGAGAAAGCAACAACAATCTTAAACAATTTAGAA
Organism: Cunninghamia lanceolata; assembly: GCA_027924645.1. NCBI lineage: Eukaryota > Viridiplantae > Streptophyta > Pinopsida > Cupressales > Cupressaceae > Cunninghamia > Cunninghamia lanceolata. Next base: position 1,798,681 of record BSBN01000618.1, read on the forward strand.
GAAAGCATCATAGCATATGGGATATATAGGAAAATATGGGAAGAAGGGTGTAGTGGTATGGAGATCCCACCACTACTGTAATTAAACAAAACACCACATATTAAACCAAATTTATCTAATTCAAATCACAATTAGTGAGAATTTCAAACAATTACTAAATCCTATTAAAATTTTACAACCTTTAAAGTTTGATGTAGAGTATTTGGAGCAATTGGTCAATAAGAGTGTAAGGAAAATAAGAGATGAGGGTTTACAAAGCGGTACTACATGAAAATAATACCATGTTCAATAACGCAATTGAAATAAGAGAAGGAAATTGGATTACACCATTAACTAATAGAATGTCTTTAACTAATGAAAAAGTATCTCCTAAAACAAAATGCCACTTTGAAGAGGTGCAAACCTTAGACTAGGAGACATCTCCCATGCCCTACAAAACAAGAAGAGTTTTTATAACATATACAAATAACAATTTAAGTGAACTAAAAAATATGAAGAGTAGTAGTTTGTGGAAATCTGCAATAATATATTGGGACATGAATATTTCAATGTAGAAATATCAAGAGATAAGGGAAGAAGAAACATACCCATACAACAAGTTAATATAAAGAAGAAAAGTCAAAAACCAAACAAAGAACATTGCAAAGAGGATAAAAAACCTAAATTTACCATGGACACATTGATGAAATTTCCAGTCTTTGGCAAGGACACCACAAAAGCCACAAAGCATATATTTGCGTTAGAATCAATATGGAAAAGAAAGGGAACTGCACAAGACCAAGCTAAACTAGTTGAATTTGTATGAACCCTGAGAAACGAAGCATTAGAATAGTATAGAAAAACATGTCCAAAACATGACAAAGAATGGGATGAAATTAGGGAAGATTTTTTATCCAACTATGAATCACTGGATATAGCCACAAAAGTGTCAAAAAATGTGGGAAATGGTATAGATGAATGAGAGTCTATAAAGGAATATGACCAAATATTTAAGGAAGTATCTAGGAAATTAGAGGAGCCTTTGATAGAAAAGAAACGTATTGAGTGGTTTGTGTCTGGAGTAACTCCTGAAATAAGGATATCCTTGGTTGGAAAAGTATTTAGCACATATTCAAAGGCAGTAACATTGGCATGCCGCATTGAATCCAAAACATGGAGAAGGAAGGAAAAATATAATGAAAATAAAGAAATAGAGAAACTGAAACTAGAATTAGTACAATTAAAAATCAAACAAGAAATATTAGCCAAATAGAAAACCAGTCCACATAACAAAGAGAAAATATCTGGTGCACATGTTTCTCTACACAAGGTCATATAAGGAATGAGTGTCTGACGCTAAAAGGGGATAAGAGATATATCACACTAAGAGTAGACAGTAAAAAAGGTCTGAAGGACACATACTGTCTATTGTGAGATGTGCAAAGAATGGGACAACCATGATACCGATGACTTCCCATCTCTACTATTTAGACTTAGAGCTGAAGAGGAAGAACATGAACCATGGTGCAATAGTCACTACAAAAATAAAATAATAGTAGACCAATAGATGACCTATGCCAAAGGATTTGCAGAGAGACCTCTATATACCTAGGAATAATGGGTACAAAGTGCATAACTGGAGAAACTAGAGAAAAATCTATACAATCTAGAACACAACCCCACATAATCATATAAGGTATCCAAATAATTACCCAACTGAGGATAGAGGATACTAAAAAAACTATAGAGGTGGAAGAGGAAGAGGTAGAGGCCGAAGAAGAAGGGATGATGCTACCTACTATAATTGAGGTAAGTAGGGGCACTATGCTAGCAAAGGTTAGTCAGATAAAAAGAAAGAATGCAGATTTTGTGGAGATACAAAACATGACCTATTTACTTGCAAGAGAGAAAAATAGTACTTCAAAAAACTCCACCACAATCAAAGAGTGATGAGTTAAATAGAGGGGCAAAGATAATGATCAAAGTCCCCGAAAATACACCGCAAGGAGAAAGAAGATAAGATTGATATTGATGAAGAATAAGAAGCACTAGAAAAAGAATATCAGGATAAAATGTAGAAATTAAAAGAAAAATCCTTAGGAGAGTATAAAAGGAAAAATAAGGCTGCGGTAATAACAAGGAAATCAAGATACAAAATAAATGAGTCAGAAAGTGAAAATGATGAAGAAATAGAATAGGAAGAATTCTTCCCAACAAAACACAAACATGACAAGATTGTGGAAGAAGTTAGGAAGAACATTAGCAAGGAACAAAAAATGAATTATATTACAAAGCTTGCTTCTTAGAGAAAGAAGTCGTAACATTAAAATAATTAGTAGCACTTGCAGGACAAAATAATCTTATCGAAAAGTTAAAATAGTTTTCCAAATACTAGAGCAAACAAGAACTTCTAAAACATCAAATACACAAAATGACAAAAACATCCAAATCTTGGAAAACCAAACCCCTGATGATTGACATGCACATAAACCATAAGAGAATTAAACAAGTAATGGCTGACTTAGGGGCAGATGTCAATATGTTACCCAAAAGAATATGGGAACAACTAGGATACCCAAAACTGTATGAAACACCCTACAACATCAGTTTAGTAGATGGGTCATCTATAAGAACCATGGGGTCCTTGAAATATGTAGAAGTCAATATACTGTGGGTAAAACAAATAGTAGACTTCAAGGTAATAGAAATGAAAGAGTTGTTAAGGGAAAATTGGTGTAAACATGAATAATCAATATATCAATATCAATAATACCCAAAACACAACAAAAAGGGAAATAATCAAGATCAAACAAACAAAGATGAAACCTTTGCAAACCTCAATACTTCATAGCTTCCGTTGGTTGTCTATCTCAATTGATCTTGCATGTATGAATAAGACCCTCAGAGAGTGTACTTCCTTGCTATTCCAAGATTGTCAATGGAGAATGGCCATGATAGTGCTTTGTAATGAAGATGAGCTTCACAACAATGGTAGTGATATGATAACAAGTTGATCATAAGCAAATGGAATGACGTGGGTGCCAAAGGCGCACTGTAATTCCTACAGAATAACAATACTAAAAGCTTGGATGAATGAAATGGAAGAACATGGTTCAATTTATAGACTTGTGAGAGAGAAGATCAACGGTATAGAAAGAATGAGAAGGTCAACGGTATAGAACGGTTGAGGAACATGCATGAATAAGAAGAAGACAAGTGTCTTGCTATATTTTGCATGAGAGGAATTAATAAAATAGAAGAATGAGTTAACTGAAGAGATTAAATCAATTAAAAGAATAGATCAATCAGTTAAGAGAATAGAATTAGAGAATAGAAATTGCATGAGGATGAGAAGATATTTTAGCTCAATTAAATATTTAGAATATTCAATTGCATGTGCACAAGGATTGAATTATATTTAGAGATAACTCAATTTAGAAGAAATGGACAACTTAAATAAATATTTGATTTATTTAAATTTAGGGAAGATATTACTAGAAGAAATAATTAAATAATTGGTATTATTTAATTTATAATGAATTTGGAAGAACTAATTAAATAATTGGTATTATTTAATTTATAATGAATTTGGAAGAACTAATTAAATAATTGGTATTATTTAATTTGTTGGAGGAATTAGAAGAATTTAATTAAATAAATTGATTTTATTTAATTGTTGGGAGAATAGGAATCAAATAAATAAATTTGTTTATTTATTTATTGATAGAGGAATTAGATTTAAATAAATATTAAAAATATTTATTTAGATAGAGTCGTGTCATTTTTAGGCGTATACATTTTGCCCCTCTTTGATGCAATGCAGTTTACGACATTGCTTCAAAGAATAAGAATTTTCTGATATGATACATGCCCCAGTTTGCCCCCGGTACATGTTATGATGATAGGATGCCCCCTCGGGAGATTGGACGGGAAGAAGGTAGAAGGACGTGAGATGGACAATCTCACGATGAAGAAGGTGAAAAACATGAGAATAAATGGTTGGATGCAGAAGAAAATGATATGAAGAAAGAACCGAATGATACATGATGCAAGAGAAAATGATAACACACACAAGCAAGCAAGCAAGCAAGTATGTAAAAATGATACAAGAACAAACAAGGTATTGCCCCTGTCAAGAAGTAAACCAATAATTAATCTATGAGGCTTAATTTTTCATTCTATTCATGTGACTATTTACCTTACTATTGCTGATACTTTTATATTTGTGGGACTGTTGATCCCGGATTCTCGAATTTTTAGACCTTATTATTTTAAAGGAAAACTAATTGGTTGATGTTAGATAGATGTTTATTTTATAGGAAAACTAATTGGGTGATGCTAGATAGATGCTTGTATTAAGAGAAAACAAATTTGGGTGATGTTAGATAGATGTTTATTTTATAGGAAAACTAATTGGGTGATGTTTGATTAATGCTTATTTTATAGGAAAACTAATTAGGTGATGTTAGAAAATTGTAATGTGATTTTCTTTATGCTTATGAGAACTTGTGATATCTTATGTGAATGCAAGTTTTAAATTTCTTCGGCTATGATATTTATATGTGGAATTAACTTTGCAATTGAGTGCGCAGGTTTTGCTAACAAACCACAGATACTGGAGATCATTCCACATCCTTATGTTGTAATCCCTTGTGAAGCTGATCTGGTTCCACGAGGAACCAAGATCAATTCTGTGTATGATGTAATGTTGTAATGTTAATTTGCATAAGGTTGAATGGGTTAGGTTTACCCTCTTTTAAATTGAAATAAGATTTGTGTTGTAAGAATTGTTTTTGAATTTTATTTTTAAATTTTAAATTTTTGAGACTCATTTCTTATGTTTTAACTTGACCCTAGGTGTCCTACCTAGGTCAAAGTTGACCCTGGGTTATACCCCATGGGTCTAGGGTCCCTTTTGACTTAGGTAACCCTTTGTTAACTTCCGTATGGTCACCTTAACTTCACACTGAAGCTAAGTGACGAATTTGGAGGCATGAGAGGGATAGGATGAGTGGTACCAACACTCAAGCCCATCCCTTTTCAATTCCCAAGGCTAGAGATGACTCCAAGATCCACCAGTTGTGGAGGACTTGACTTCAAGTCTCCCTCACAATTGGTGAGAGTCCCCATGGAGTTGTGTGGTCCTTCATAAGAAGGAAGGAAGGGGAGACATGTGTCACCCTTCCCCTCTTTAAATCCCCTTTTCTCTCCCATGTGTTGGAGATAAGACATGTGGTAAGGGGTGAGGAAGACTTTGGGGATGGGTAAGTGATATGTGTCAACACCCATCCCTTGGGACACAATAGTAGATGAGAGGAAGAGTGAGGAGGTGACAAGTGTCACCTCCCCATTCCTCTAAGCTCATGGATTGAGTTATTTTAATCCCACTTGGGATAGGGAGAAAGGTTGTTGAATTTTTGAGAATTTTGGTTGATTGAAAATTGTTTTTGGATAAAAAGGATAGAGGGAGTTTGGTGACTTAGGTTGGAGGAGACTTTAGAGGAGATCTACATCAACTACTTCCATTATTAGGGCTTTAAAGGTTGGTTTTCAAGGCCTTACCCTTGTATTTTCTATTTGTTGCATGATGGATGTGTGAAATGCATTTTGCTTGTGTTGTAATTTTGTTATTTTGGAGAATTTTTTTTATTGGGGTGTTAAAAGAGCTTCTCCCACTTGGGAGAAATGCTCATCAAGTGTGGGGTAGGGGAGGAGTGATCCTCCTCGAGTTCATTCCTTGTTTTGGAATGTTTAAAGCCTTAAGGGCATTTGTGTAATTTTGAGTAAATTTGTCACATGGCTTGAGAGCCAAAATATGAACTCCTTTGGAATTTTGGTTAACTTGTTTGGCTTGAGGCCAAGAGAAAAATTGTGTTGAATATTTTTGAAGGGTGGTACTCTAGAGTTGAGTGTGTCCACTCTCCTACCCCTTTTTGGACTCACTTTGGTTGAGTTTGTGTTGTGTAGATATCCATGGGTGTATTTTGCATTTTGGGGTGTTGTTTTGCTTTGTTGTGAAGTGGAATTTGAAATACCCTAAGTGTGTGGATGATCTCCCTAACTCGAGGGTGACCCTCTTGCGGGTCTACGGTAGGGAGGAGAGCAGAATGTGTGGTGTTTTCTTCCCTTGTGTGATATGCAGGTTTTCATAGAGCTTAATGTGAAGATTGGAGAAGTTTTCTTGATTTGCGAAAATATTTTATTTTCCTTTACTCTTAAGGCTCTATAAGAGAGTTTGGTCTTAGTAGTGACTACATTCTTGTTGATTTGCCAAGAAGAGAAATTCTCTCTCTATTGTTGTAAAATTTGGTATTTTTGAGTTGTGAGAGAATCCTCCCTTATTGTGTTGATAGTTTAAATTTTAGTGTTTATTAAATTTTTACCATCTAGGAAATGATAAAGGAAGAAATTTGTTTTTAAAAGGATATTAATTTTGTTATTTCCTATTAATCTATTTAGTGAAGTTGAGAGTTAGTTATTGTGGAAAAAAAAAAAAGTTTGTTAAAATTTATTTTATTGTAAACTTAGTGAAAACATTAATTTTAATGAGTTATATGAAGTTGTAATATTGTTATTTGGGAAGGAAATGAAATTTTGGATATAGTCATGCATATGAATTTTGTTGTGAATAAATGCAAATACAATTAATTCTTTTCTCTTTAAATTAAATGCTTACTATATTTAGATTGAATCATTTGACTTGTAATTGAAATTTAATTAAGAGAAAATTAGATTTAATTATCCTTGTATAATACTCTATCTTTATAATTTTTATTTTTGAGTTGCATTTGAAAATATATTTGTATGAAAACTCATTATAAATTAATTCAATATTCTGTCCTACAAATTAATTGACAGAAATTATTTAATAATTATATATATATATATTCTGTATTTCTACAGTTAAGTGATTTATTAATGAAACTGTGAATAATATTGATTGAGTAATTTTGTTATATATATATATATGTTTTAAAATTGTTATAAACGAAATTTTAAATGGGAAATAAAAAGTATGAATCGCAGTTTTCATGTATGGAAAACACAGTTTAAAAAAAAAATTTTACAATATTGGTGGGGGTTTGAACCCCCAACGCAGGGTTTGCAAAGGGTGTGGGGAGGGGGCGGAGCCCCCACCCACACCCTAAGTGGGATGTGGGTGGGGGATCCGCCCCCTCCCCACACCCCCGTATTCACATAAACTCCCTCGTGGCCTCCACGAACCCTTCGCAGCACCACCACACTGTCCCGTTCTCCTCGCAAACTCCACCCCCGCCGCCGCCTGTGATCACCGCATGGCTTCCCAACCACCGCTCCCTGTGGCCACCACCAGACCTCCTCTCCCTCTATCGTTTCCCTCCGTCGTGCCCTTGGCAGCCTCCCTTCCGCCGCCCGATCTCCACCTTTGCGGCCAACTCCAAACTGCGGCCTTCTCCCCATTGCCGCCGCCGCCTCCTTGGTCCCTGCCACAAGCCAATAAAAATTTAGGTTAGGGTTTCTCCAATGAAATCCAAAAGGGAAATAATACATGGCAATATAACAATACTCTTTGTTATATAAAGTAAAATATACTATAATATAATAAAATAAATCATTAATATATATATATATATTAATTAGCTAATAATTTTGTAATTTCATTTAAATAATAATATATATAGGTATATATATATGTATATATATATTATTTATTGATAAATTGTAAAAAAAAAGAAGTTTTGTAAAAAAAAATATAGTAAATAAAATAGGGTTTATATTTTGACAATAATACATATATATATATTAATTCTAACTGTAGGAAAATTGTGTTTCAGAATTTAAACAATTTTCACAATTAAAATATCAAGAAAACGAAAAGAAAAAATATACTTTTTTTTTTTTCATAAATGAGAACTTAGAAATATAAATGCAAATAAGCATATATATATTATATATGCTTATTTGCATTTATATAGATATGCGTATCTTTATAAATGCAATTAAGCCATCATATGCATTTTATATGTGGTCATTGTAAACTCAACTGTAGATTGAGAAAACGTTCAATTGAGAAAAAAAAGAGAGACAAAGAGAAAGAAAAATAAAAGTGAAAACAAAGAGGAGAAAATGCGTGGCATTTCCCAAATGGGCTAAGAGAACTAAGTAAGATTGACTCTCTGTTAATCCTGATTAGGGGCCAATTAATTATCAAAATTAATTCAAACGTTGAATTAAACTTAGAGCAGAAATCTAGGGGACTGCATCAAAGGAAGTTAGTAAACCCTGTTTAAGTGATTTGGTCTACCAAGAAATTAGGAATAATGTAAAGGATGCAGTGATAACTCTGATTGATAGAAAACGTGAAGAAAAGTAGGATAAACATAAAGAAATACAATCAAAATTAAATTTCAGAGAAACGTAAAGGAGAACAAAATAAACAGGCTTTGTTGAAAATGCTAAAATCATGAGGAGAAATTAATATTAAATTTCAAAAAACATGAAAGAGAATAGATGATCAGGCTTTGTTGAAAAATGTTCTATTAAAGAGATCAACTGTAAATTCATTGTAACTAGGGAGTTGTAAGAAATTGGTTGACCCTATCAGGAAACTCCGTTTCAAGATTAGTTTTAGTGTAATAAATCCCACTCACGCCCGTGAGGCGTTATGCTATCAGATTTTCCCAAAATCTAGGGTTTAGTAGTTTGGTAAGTTCAACCCTTGAAGTGACGTTAATCGCGTCGTGATGACCCCCTTGTTGGCTTTCTTGCATTTGGGTATGCGCACGTGTGCGTATTACCCTGCTGACAACTGTTTTGTTTATGCCTCAAGCGTACGCCACTGAGCATGCTTACGCATGCGAGGGCGTTTCTAGGGAAGCGTGGGAAATTTTTTGATATTTCGTGTCATGACCACTGACACATGTGGACATGACACGTGTGATGTGTGTTGTGATTGCATGGGAAATGTGGGCATGACATTTGGTATTAGAGCCAGGTTTAAACACTGGGCATATTTGGGCATGTTATTATTTCACAACTTCAATTAATTAGTGCCTACCTTGTTTTGTAGGATGCCTCCCTGACATGTTCGACGAGCGCGATCGCGTAACATAGCATCTGTTGAGGTGCACACTGATTTGTCAACAGAGGGACAGGGACCCGCAGTCATAGCAGATCCACCAGTACCATAGGCACCACCAGTACCACAAGCACCAGCAGTATTTGACATAGGTCCACAGATTCTACAGACTTTACAGGCCATGTTAGATAGGTTACTACTAGCTATTCCAGAGCCGCGTGATGAGCCTCGCGTTGATCCGTGAGAGGAGCCACGTGTTGAGTTGCGTGCTGAGCCACATGTGGAGCCCCGCGCCGATCTGCGAGAGGTGCCACGTATGGAGCCTTTAGTAGAGATCTCTGATACTACTATAGAGGAGGTAGGGTCAGCCTACCATGCATGGATTAGGAGTCCTCCGAGACTCTCGAGACGAGATGAGACCATGAGAGTAGAGCAGATATATCATGGACTGTATGAGTATGGGTTGGATGAGTCAGTTATAGGGCTTAGAGACAGAGGAGATCCCATCAGAGACCTGCTTAGGCTCAACCCACCTACCTTCGCAGGAGCTATAGAGGGAGCTGTGGCCGAGGCTTGGCTTATCAGCTTAGATAAGTACTTCGCGTTGCGACTTTATGGGAGCAACACGAAAGCACGAGTGGCAGTACACCTTCTGAGAGATGCAGTAGCCACCTGGTGGTGCACTGAGGAGTGCAAGCACCAGTTATCCTTAGATACCCTCACATGGGACATATTCATAGAGCGCTTTAATGCGCGATATTTGTCAGATCATTACAGACAATGCCGGATAGATGAGTTCTATGATTTACAGCAGAGAGGACTTATGGTTGCTCAGTATGAGAGCTAGTTCATTAAGCTTTCTCATTATGTAGAGTACCTCCATGACGAGAAACTCCTAGTACACAAATTCATCAAAGGACTGAATCACGGGATAGCAAGACTAGTGCATATGGTAGACCCCCAGACTATGAGTGAGGCTGTCGAAAAGGCTCTTATTGCAGAGGAAATTCAGGGACGAAGGCAGAATTCACGCCCGCAGTATCAGGACGGTAATCTCCAATAGTAGCAAAACTTTCATAGGCCACAATCCACACCATAGAGAGGAAGATTTAATTCCTTATCATTACCTCTTAGGCCTCCACAGCAGCAGCAACAGCATCAATAGAGGTCTAGACCCCAGCAGAGGGTTCAGGGAGGACAGAACCATGGTTGGCAGTAGCAGGGCCCACGTAGAGATCAGAGATAGCAGGGATCATCTGCAGGACCCGCGAGGTCTCAGCAGTCTTATAGAGGTTCACAAGGGTCCACTGGATGGACTGGACAACAGTAGTCAGGCAGGACATAGTTAGGACAATTACAGGCTAGGGGCCCGTGTTATGTATGTGGTGGGGCAGGGCATATGGCTAGGGAGTGTCCACAGGGATTTACAGCAGGGGGATAGCCCCATTCAGGAGGATCTGAGCAGACTATAGGTGATGTGGGTAGGTCCCACCACATGTTTGCAGTGGTTGACAACCGCTAGGCTGATTTCCAGGCTTCAGTCATTGAGACAGCAGGTATGATTGGGGATTTCCCCATCTCTATTCTTTTCGACTCTGGAGATACCGACTTTTTTTGTCTACATCGTTAGTGGAATGTTGCAGGCTTGTGGCTTCTAGGCAGGACATTAGGTGGGAGGTTGAGTTGGCCTTTGGGGCCAGGATGTTAGCAGATATCGTGGTTAGAGATTGCCAGATATCCTTAGGTTCCTTCACTACATCATGTGACCTTAGGGTTATGCCATTAGGATCCTACAGTGTAGTTTTGGGTATGGACTGACTTATAGCTCATAGAGCCAAGCTAGATTGTCGCCAGAGGATGATTAGTTGCTTAGATGATCATGGCTCACCGGTCGAGATAGTGGGCATTTAGAAGCCCACGGCTGTTCGTATGATATCCGCTCAACAACTTAAGTGCTGCATGCAGAAGGGTTGTCAGATGTTTGCTATCATGGTCAGTGACAGATCAGAGGATGAGCCTAAGGCTACCCTAGATGATCAACCTATCCTGAGGGACTTTGCCAATGTATTTTTGCCAGAATTACCAAGTATGCCTCCACGCAGAGAGGTTGATTTCCACATCAACTTAGTGCCGGGTGCAGACCCTGTGTCTCGTGCACCCTACAAGATGACTACACATGAGCTTACAGAACTTAAACTGTAGTTACAGGAGTTACTTGAGAAGGGGCACATCTGACCTAGCATTTCACCTTGGGGCGCACTGGTTATCTTCGTGAAGAAGAATGATGGGTCTCTTTGATTATGCATGGATTATAGGCAGTTGAACAAGGTGACGGTGAAGAACCGTTATCCTCTGCCTAGGATTGATGACCTCTTTGATCAGATGCAGGGAGCCAGAGTGTTCTCAAAAATTGATTTAAAATCTGGGTATCACCAATTGCGCATCATAGAGGTAGACATTCATAAGACTGCTTTTCGTACCAGATATGGCCATTATGAGTTTACAATGGTACCCTTTGGTTTGACAAATGCCCCTGCAGTGTTCATGAGTCTCATGAATGGGGTGTTCCACACTTACTTGGATCGGTTCGTGATCATATTTCTTGATGATATTTTGATCTATTCGCGAACCGAGGAGGAACATGTGGATCATCTACGTTAGGTGTTGCAGTGCTTACGAGAGCAGCAACTGTTTGGTAACCTGGCGAAGTGTGCCTTCTTCAGGACAGAGGTGTAGTATTTGGGGCACATCTTATCAGGCGATGGCATCTCCGTAGATCCATCAAAGATCAGAGTGATTTAGGACTGGCCAGCACCCACTAGTGTGACTGAGGTCAGAAGCTTTATGGGATTAGCCTGTTATTACTATAGATTTGTTGAAGGCTTTTCCAGATTAGTACATCCCATCACTTCCCTTTAGCGGAAAGGGAAAGGTTTCACTTGGACCGAGTAGTGTGAGAGGGCCTTTGGGGTCCTCAAGGAGCGTCTTACAAGCACTCCCATTTTAGCAGTTCCAGATCCTGTAGAGGATTTTGTTGTTTGCACAGATGCATCATTCGAGGGTTTGGGAGTCATCCTTATGCAGGGTGGTAGAACGATTGCATACGAATCGCGTAAGCTTAAGACACATGAGCTAAACTACCCTACTCATGATTTAGAGCTCGCAGCAGTTATTCATGCTCTTGTTCATTGGAGACACTTCCTTTTAGGTCGACGCTTTGAGCTCCATTCGGATCACCATAGCTTATAGTACATTTTCACACAACCAAATTTGAATGCCTGCCAGCGGCGTTGGATGGAGTTCTTATGCGAGTACGACTTTGATGTCCACTACATCAAAAGGAAGGTGAACATGGTCGCTGATGCTTTGAGTCGAAGGCGCCACGAGATTCTGACCTTGACATTGAGGGTGGACTTGAGAGAGCGTATCCTACATCATCTGCCTGAGGACGAGTGGTTTCTTGAGGTGCAGCAGGAAATTTAGAATCAGAGGGCCCTTAAGGGCAAATTCGTAGGATATTCCCTTGAGTCTGATGGTTTACTTAGACATCGGCAGCGCATCTATGTACCCCATGCAGGTGATATACGTACAGTGATTCTTTCAGAGGCTCATAGAGCACCCTATGCAGCACAGCCAGAAGTGAAGAAGATGCATGCTGATTTGCGACAGTTATATCATTGGGCTGGGATGAGACGTGACATTGCAGAATATGTTTCTCATTGCCTGGAATGTCAGAGGGTCAAGGCCGAGCATCAGCATCCAGCAGGACTGTTGTACCTTCACGAGATACCTGAGTGGAAATGAGACACCATTTCCATGGACTTTATCATTGGTCTACCTATGTCATCACGTCGCCATGATGCCATCATGGTGACAGTTGACAAGTTGACCAAGGTGGCACATTTCTCACCTATACGCACGACGTACAATGCACCATCAGTGGTAAGAGTGTTTTTAGATCAGATTGTTAGACTTCATGGAGTACCTCACCGCATCATTTCTGATAGAGACTCAGTATTCACTTCGTCGTTTTGGAGAGGCTTACATCAGGCATTAGGCACACAGCTCAACTTATATTCAGCATACCATCTGGAGACCGACGGACAGACAGAGAGAGTTAATCAGGTGTTGGAAGACATGCTTCGTATGTATGTTATGGACCATCAGTCTAGATGGGAGAAGTATCTGTATCTTGTTGAGTTTGCCTACAATAATGGGCATCACAGCTTGTTGGGTATGCCTCCTTTTCAGGCTTTATACGACAGACCATGCAGGACACCATTGAGTTGGGATCAGATAGAGGACAGGGTTGCCATTGGTCCAGAGACAGTTCAGGATATGGAGCAGTAGGTCACACTGATTAGACAGAGACTTTAGGAGGCATAGGATAGACAGAAGAAGTATGCCGATGCTAAGAGAACTGATTGGAGCTTCTCACTGGGTGACAGGGTATTTTTGAGAGTACGACCGCACAAGAGTCCAATCCGTTACGGAAAGGGCTCTAAGCTCGCACCTAGGTTTGTAGGACCTTTTTGAGATCATGGAACAGATAGGACCTGTAGCCTATTGTCTAGCCTTGCCACCGAGCCTGTCGCGTATCCACGATATTTTTCATGTTTTAGTTTTACGTCATTATATCTCTGACTTATCTCACGTTTTGGATTGGAGTGCTCTTCAAGTAGAGGTAGACGAACAGCTGGTTTTGGAGCCAATTCGAATATTGGCTCGTCGGACGCTGGGCCTTCGAGGTCAAGAGCTGGACTAGATTAGGGTCCAGTGGGACATGTATGACGAGGTCACTGCGACATGGGAGGATGCAGCGAGACTGAGGACTCTTTATCCTCACCTCTTTGATGACTTCTAGGAGGAAGTACAGTCTTAGGGGGGGAGGATGTGAGGCCTACATTTTTCATTCTGTTCATGTGACTATTTACCTTACTATTGCTGATACTTTTATATTTGTGGGATTGTTGATCCTGTATTCCTGAACTTTTAGACCTTATTATGTTAAAGGAAAACTAATTGGGTGATGTTAGATAGATGTTTATTTTATAGGAAAACTAATTGGGTGATGCTAGATAGATGCTTGTATTAAGAGAAAACAAATTTGGGTGATGTTAGATAGATGTTTATTTTATAGGAAAACTAATTGGGTGATGTTTGATTAATGTTTATTTTACAGAAAAACTAATTGGGTGATGTTAGATAGAAAATTGTAATGTGATTTCCTTTATGCTTATGTGAATGCAAGTTTTAAATTGCTTCGGCTATGATATTTATATGTGGAATTAACTTTGCAATTGAGTGCGTAGGTTTTGCTAACAAACCACCGATATTGGAGATCATTCCACATTCTTATGTTGTAATCCCTTGTGAAGTTGATTTGGTTCCACGAGGAACCAAGATCAATTCTGTGTATGATGTAATGTTGTAATGTTAATTTGCATAAGGTTGAATGGGTTAGGTTTACCCTCTTTTAAATTGAAATAAGATTTCTGTTGTAAGAATTATTTTTGAATTTTATTTTTAAATTTTAAATTTTTGAGACCCATTTCTTATGTTTTAACTTGACCCTGGGTGTCCTAACTAGGTCAAAGTTGACCCTGGGTTATACCCCATGGGTCTAGGGTCCCTTTTGACTTGGGTAACCCTTGGTTAACCTCCGTATGGTCACCTTAACTTCACACTGAAGCTAAGTGACGAATTTAGAGGCATGGGAGGGATAGGATGAGTGGTACCAACACTCAAGCCCATCCCTTTTCAATTCCCAAGGCTAGAGATGACTCCAAGATCCACCAATTGTGGAGGACTTGACTTCAAGTCTCTCTCACAATTGGTGAGAGTCCCCATTGAGTTGTGTGGTCCTTCATGAGAAGGAAGGAAGGGGAGACATGTGTCACCCTTCCCCTCTTTAAATCCCCTTTTCTCTCCCATGTGTTGGAGATAGGACATGTGGTAAGGGGTGAGGAAGACTTTGGGGATGGGTAAGTGACATGTGTCAACACCCATCCCTTGGGAGACAATACTAGTGGGGAGGAAGAGTGAGGAGGTGACAAGTGTCACCTCCCCATTCCTCTAAGCTCATGGATTAGGTTATTTTAATCCCACTTGGGATAGGGAGAAAGGTTGTTGAATTTTTGAGAATTTTGGTTGATTGGAAATTATTTTTGGAGAAAAAGGATAGAGGGAGTTTGGTGACTTAGGTTGGAGGAGACTTTAGAGGAGCTCTACATCAACTACTTCCATTATTAGGGCTTTAAAGGTTGGTTTTCAAGGCCTTTCCCTTGTATTTTCTATTTGTTGCATGATGGATGTGTGAAATGTATTTTGCTTGTGTTGTAATTTTGTTATTTTGGGGAATTTTTTTATTGGGGTGTTGAAAGAGTTTCTCCCACTTGGGAGAAATGCTCATCAAGTGTGGGGTAGGGGAGGAGTGATTCTCCTCGAGTTCATTCCTTGTTTTGGGATGTTGAAAGCCTTGAGGGCATTTGTGTAATTTTGAGTAAATTTGTCACATGGCTTGAGAGCCAAAATATGAACTCCTTTGGAATTTTGGTTAACTTGTTTGGCTTGAGGCCAAGAGAAAAATTGTGTTGAATATTTTTGAAGGGTGGTACTCTAGAGTTGAGTGTGTCCACTCTCCTACCCCTTTTTGGACTCACTTTGGTTGAGTTTGTGTTGTGTAGATATCCATGGGTGTATTTTGTGTTTTGGGATGTTGTTTTACTTTGTTGTGAAGTGGAATTTGAAATACCCTAAGTGTGTGGATGATCTCCCTAGCTCGGGGGTGACCCTCTTGCGGGTCTACGATAGGGAGGAGAGCAAAATGTGTGGCATTTTCTTCCCTTGTGTGATATGCAGGTTTTCATAGAGCTTAATGTGAAGATTGGAGAAGTTTTCTTGATTTGGGAAAATATTTTATTTTCATTTATTCTTAAGGCTCTATAAGAGAGTTTGGTCTTAGTAGTGACTACATCCTTGTTGATTTTCCAAGAGGAGAAATTCTCTCTCTATTGTTGTAAAATTTGGTATTTTTGAGTTGTGAGAGAATCCTCCCTTATTGTGTTGATAGTTTAAATTTTAGTGTTTATTAAATTTTTACCATCTAGGAAATGATAAAGGAAGAAATTTGTTTTTAAAAGGATATTAATTTTGTTATTTCCTATTAATCTATTTAGTGAAGTTGAGAGTTAGTTATTGTGGAAAAAAAAAACAAAGTTTCTTAAAATTTATTTCATTGTAAACTTAGTGAAAATATTAATTTTAATAAGTTATATGAAATTGTAATATTGTTATTTGGGAAGGAAATGAAATTTTGGATATAGTCATGCATATGAATTTTGTTGTGAATAAATACAAATACAATTAATTCTTTTCTCTTTAAATTAAATGCTTACTATATTTAGATTGAATCATTTGACTTGTAATTGAAATTTAATTAAGAGAAAATTAGATTTAATTATCCTTATATAATACTCTATCTATATAATTTTTATTTTTGAGTTGCATTTGAAAATATATTTGTATGAAAACTCATTATAAATTAATTCAATATTCTGTCCTACAAATTAATTGACATAAATTATTTAAGAATTATATATATATATTCTGTATTTCTACAGTTAAGAGATTTATTAATGAAACTGTGAATAATATTGATTGAGTAATTGTGTTATATATATATATATATATATGTTTTAAAATTGTTATAAATGAAATTTTAAATGGGAAATAAAAAGTATGAATCACAATTTTCATGTATGGAAAACACAGTTTAAAAAAAAAATTTACAATATTGGTGGGGGTTTGAACCCCCACTGCAGGCTTTGCAAAGGGTGTGGGGAGGGGACGGAGCCCCCACCCACACCCCTGTATTCACATAAACTCCGTCATGGCCTCTACAAACCCTCCGTAGCACCACCACACTGCTCCCTGCTCCTTGTGAACTCTACCCCCGCTGCCGCCTGTGATCACCGCACGGCTTCCCAATCGCCTCTCCCTGTGGCCACCACCAGACCTCCTCTCCCTCTGTCATTTCCCTCTGCCATGCCCTCTGCGGCCTCCCTTCTATTGCCCAATCTCCACCTCTGCGGCCAACTCCAAATTGCGGCCTTCTCCCCATTGCTGCCGCCGCCTCCTTGGTCCCTACCACAAGCCAATGAAAATTTAGGTTAGGGTTTCTCCAATGAAATGCAAAAGGGAAATAATACATGGCAATATAACAATACTCTTTGTTATATAAAGTAAAATATATTATAATATAATAAAATAAATCATTAATATAGATATATAAATTTTAATTACTTAATAATTTTGTAATTTCATTTAAATAATAATATATATATAGGTATATATATATATTTATATATATATATTATTTATTGATAAATTGTAAAAAAAAAGAGTTTTGTAAAAAAAAATATATAGTAAATAAAATAGGGTTTATATTTTGACAATAATACATATATATATTAATTCAAATTGTAGGAAAATTGTGTTTCAGAATTTAAACAATTTTCACAATTAAACTATCAAGAAAACGAAAAGAAAAAATATATATATTTTTTTCATAAATGAGAACTTAGAAATATAAATTCAAATAAGCATATATATATATATATTATATATGCTTATTTGCATTTATATAGATATGCGTATCTTTATAAATGCAATTAAGCCATCATATGCATTTCATATGTGGTCATTGTAAACTCAACTGTAGATTGAGAAAACGTTCAATTGAGAAAAAAAAAGAGAGACAAAGAGAAAGAAAAATAAAAGTGAAAACAAAGAGGAGAAAATGCGTGGCATTTCCTAAATGGGCTAAGAGAACTAAGTAAGATTGACTCTTCATTAATCCTGATTAGGGGCCAATTAATTATCAAAATTAATTCAAACGTTGAATTAAACTTAGAGCGGAAACCTAGGGGACTGCATCAAGAGAAGTTAGTAAACCCTGTTTAAGTGATCTGGTCTACCAAGAAATTAGGAATAATATAAAGGATGCAATGATAACTCTGATTGATAGAAAACGTGAAGAAAAGTAGGATAAACATAAAGAAATACAATCAAAATTAAATTTCAGAGAAACGGAAAGGAGAACAAAATAAACAGGCTTTGTTGAAATTGCTAAAATTAGAAGGAGAAATTAATATTAAATTTCAGAAAATGTGAAAGAGATCAGATGATCGGGCTTTGTTGAAAAATGTTCCATTAAAGAGATCAACTGTAAATTCATTGTAACTAGGGAGTTGTAAGAAATTGGTTAACCCTATCAGGAAACTCTGTTTCAAGATCAGTGTTAGTGTAATAAATCCCACTCACGCCCGTGAGGTGTTATGCTGTCATATTTTCCCAGAATCTAGGGTTTAGTAGTTTAGTAAGTTTAACCCTTGAAGCGACGTTAACTGTGTCACAATGACCCCCTTGTTGGCTTTCTTGCGTTTGGGTATGTGCACGTGTGCATATTACTCTGCTGACAACTGTTTTGTTTACGACTCAAGCGTACGCCACCGAGCACGCTTACGCGTGCGAGGGGGTTTCTAGGGAAGAGTGGGAAATTTTTTGATATTTTGTGTCATGACCATAGGACACATGTGGACATGACACGTGTGATGCATGTTGTGACCACATGGGAAATGTGGGCATGACATAATCGATATGAAACGATATATGATAGTGTTGTCATGGCAGGGAACGATATATCCCTATACCAACATGGCAGGCGTGTTGTCATGGCGGGGAACGATGGATCCCTAGAGAAACACGAAGGATAGTGTCTGGTTTCAGGAAATGAAACATGTCATGTAAAACACGTGTATTGGTCTGATTTCAACAATGTGACATCCTGTATAAGACAATTGATTGATTATAATTGATTGAGTTGGTTTACGACCAGACAAGGATCAAGACCATTGATTGTGATTGGACCATTTGACAAGATTGACTTGACTTGATTGGTATGGATTTAGGATGGACCTACATTTGGATCACGGCTCAGATTGATCACACAAGGATGAAAGACACAATGATAGATAGAAATTTGATTGATAGAAGAATTGTGATAGAAGAAATCAGAAGCTTTTATTTGATACTCTGCATTACAGATCTTTATTGTATGGATATGGATGTGAAATGCAATTAGATATGGATATGGATACGGATATGAAATGTAATTGGATATGGATATGGATATTTGTCATCTTGATGCTACAAGTATTTTGAAGTGTTTATTTCATCATCGGGCTTTTAAAATGTTGTAAGAAAATACAAGCATCGAGGTATAATTAAACTGAGATGATCTGAGTATTTCTTACATGGATTTTGATTTAGAAAGTTAATACAAGCATCTAGGTATAATTAAACTGAGATGATTTGAGTATTTCTTGTATGTCAACAAACAAGGATTGCACCCTTTCACATTAGACCTTTGATGTCCCCGATGATCTTTTGCCGATCATGTCATTAGACAAGGCTTCACATTACTAAAGTTTAATCCACAAACAACAAACAAAAAAATAATCATGCCCCCATCATAGCATCTCTAGCTTTTGGCATCCTTGAGTAGCATAGAAAGACATGATAACAAAAATCAAGACGCTATAACCTAACCTGATCACAACCACAAAACATTCTTGCATTTAGATGTGTTTTTCTTGCCATAATTTAGATAGAATCATTTAGAGTGCTTTAGGTACTTGCTTTCTTTGATTTGGATAGGTTGAGGTCTTGTGTCAAAATTTCTACTTGAAAGTGGGTTTTTTGCTTGTGCTTGCTTGCCTTGTGAAAGGTTCCACAATCCTTATTGGTGAGACGGACCCTAAGGGACTAATCTAGTGCCTCCGGGGCTCATTACTAAATGGCCTTACCTACGTGACGATGCAGAGGAAACGTAGTTTGGGGTGAACCCTAATGGACCTAAGACCTAGGCGATGGAAAGTGGTGTGGACTCAGATAGATAGAAGGACCAGATATGGGATGGATGGGCAAGTGGAGCCTCAAGGGCCCATTGAAAAAATGGCCTTGCCTATGTGACGATGCAAAGGCAATGTAGTTCATGGACTTGGACCATGTGGGCACTGTTGACAGATGCTACGGAAGACTGACACTGTGGATAGGATACTGGATAAGACCTTGATTGACAAGGTGACAAAAGAGATAGAGTATCAAGCCATGATAGGTTATCTCTAGGTGGTGTCGATACTGTTGGAATGATTTTGGATAACAAATTTGGATAGCCTTAATGCTAGATACTAATGACAAGGAAACACCACGGATAGGAAGATGGATGGGTGATAGTAGATACAGATGGTTAGGTAGAAGGAAATAAGGATGTGATCTCTAAGGACTATGTCGCATAAGAATAATGTGCCCCATTGTAGGTAGAATACTTAGGATTTTTCATGACAATGCTTATGACGACAGGAGGATGAGAGGATAATGAAGGATTGGTGTGGCTTGGAGGGATAAGGTATGTCAAGAGACATCTAAAACTTTTGTCAACATTGTGCCCCCAATCTTTATCAAGATCAAAAATAGAGGAATGGAAGATTAGGATGGATAGATTCGACAGTATATGTATGTAATTGATAGAAGGATAGGATAGGAAATGGAATACAAAAGGAAATTGAATAGGAGAAGAGTGATATGTCGATGAGACAAGGTGACCCCAAGTGTAGGTGACATAGAAGATCAACTTACACACAATGCTTGTTTGCTAGGTTTTCATCATGGTACTTATCCAAGGCGCCTGTTTGCCAGATTTTCACTGTCGGACGAAGGGATTTTTCTCAATACTTTTTTTTTGAACATTTGGATAGGATAGGTAGAATGGATGAGAGGGCCTCAATTGCCAAGTTCCATGAAAGGTGATAGTCCCACTAGAAACATGTCGCATGGACCATGTCGAGTGTTCTCATAGAAGTTGGTAATAGATTGCATGACAGTGAGATGGAGAAGGTAGATAGTGGATTGCGGAAGGTACAATAGTGGATGATGATGTAGAATACAGATGGAAAGCTTATGCAAAAGCATGGACCATGTGAGTAGGATGGGGAAGATATGTAGGATAATAGTGGAAACGTTTGTGAGATAGAAGGGAATCATGACCAACGGTTGCACATACCATGATAAACATTGAAGCTGGTGATGGGAAAGTAGTGTAGGAAGAAACAGAGACTTTTTCTTGTGGATGAATGACTTATGCATGTAGGGATCCACATAGACTGAGTATTTTTCTGATTTTTGTTTGCCATGTGGGATGGAAGAATTTGAGACTTTTAGATGGAATGGGATAAAGTGGATGGTTGGGATTCTTGAGAGGTGGATGCCTTATGTAACTTGAGGGCTTTTTGCTTAGGCACCCAAACCATTTTGCTTTTAGATAGTACTTGTGAAGGTATGGGCTGGGGTGTATGCAACTTTGGTGTAGCTTCAGAGGTAATCATTTGTTGGATCCGGATCCACACCTTTTTCAGTTTGGCATATAGGTGTGTGGGTGTATGTAGCTCTTGAGAAGGATGTTTCTTTAATTCTTGGATTTTGTATCCTAGGTCATGAGGACTCTTAGGATTTTTGACTTTATAGGTAGAGGTATCCGGATTTTTATTGTTGAATTCCCATGAGATGGTGGAAGTGGGGTTGGAGGAAGCCCTTTGTTTAGACAACATGTGCATTTGTTGGACATGATTGGGATTGTTAGAAGATTCATAGATGGATGAATAAAGTGTTGGAAGAAGTGGTGGTAAAATGTATGGAGGGCTATTAGGAGTTGGAAGTAGAGGAGGTAGATTGGATGGTGGAAGGGTATGGTCACATGATTTTGACAGTTGTAGGATGATGGAGGTGGAATGGCGACATATGTTTTGGGGATATGATAGGGTTTGTGATGGAAAGTGGAGGATTTAGGAGGAGTGGAAGAAGTACCAACATCTTGAGATTGTTCACATTGGGGTGTGTATCCAAGGCCATATGAAGGAGGAGGAACATTGACATGGATGGGCTCCAAAATACCTTGTTCGTGAAGGCCTAAGCCTTTACCTTGATAGTTCATATGTTGGAGTATGCGGTCGATAGCGGGATTGTGTGTAGGTGGAACACTAGACACACATTTATTGGATGGAGAAGATGAGATAGAGGATAATGGTTGCTGGTGTTCTAAGGAGGAACACTCATGAATGAAGGTGGTAAGACCAAGGATATACGGTGGGGGATTTGTAGCATGGTCGATAATGGATGGCAGAGGATTATTTTTGGTTTGATCTCCTATGCTTGCTTAGGGGGCAAGTGTCTCATCAAGGGAAGTGGAAGTTGTTGGATCTTGGATGGGACTAGATGGGGTTATAAGCTCAGGACCATGGAATGCATAAAGTGGGCTAAGAGGATCATCATGGTCTGCTTGATCATAGATAGGCTCTTGATCATAGATGCGATCTTGATCATAGATAGGATTAAGTGTGATGGGATCAAAGTGCTTGTGCATAGGTTATTCATCAACCATAATATCTTGATCATAGAGAAGATATAGGCTATGGAGAGGTTGGAATTGGATCCTTTGCTCATGTATCATATCAAGTTGCTCATGGATAGCTTCTTCATCAAAGGTAGTATCTTGATCATAAAAGAGATATAGGTTATGAATGGTTTGAAATTGGATTTCTTACTCATGTATAGGTATAGGATCATCAAAAAGATAAAGGTTATGTATGGGCTGGATGGGGGTGCATTGATCTTGATTTAGACAAAGGTCTAATGTTTCCACCTATTCTAAAGTGTGCTCTTGACATAATGCTTGGTGTTCTTGAATTGAAGTGGAGGTAGAGGTCTCTTGGATAGGATCTTGGTCAACAATATGAATGTAAGATGGAGCTTGACTTTGGTTCATGGTAGGAGTCTCTTTGATAAGGTCAAGGGGTTGTGGATTACGTGATGGGTTTGTAGGATTTGACATAGCATTGGAAGAATCTTTGGTAAGGTCAAGGACTGGAATTTGGGGACATGGTTGACTCTCTACTAGTAGCCCTCGGATCACATCTTCCATAGGTGTATGGGTAGAGGAGTGAGGTAATGGATTAGTGGATTTGGAGTTCTCCATAGCCTTTCTTTTGCTATGTAAATTTGGAAAACATCTTTCCCAAAAATCATTCGAGGATTTTTTTGTTGTCCATTTAGAGCTAGGGGAGCTTGATGTCAGTGCTGGTGTAGGACTAGTATGCTTTGGGCTATGCCTTCTAGGAGATGGTGGCAGAGGACTAGTAGATGGATTGGTATATGATTTCGCACTTGAGGTGGTGCTTTCCTTGTCAAGAGTATCATTAAGACAGGACAAGAATGTATGATTTTGGGGCGAGGCGTAGCTAATACTAGCCTATTCAGCTTGTAAGATAGCAAATTGTTGTTGTATGGCTTGGAATTCTTGAGCAATTGCTATATGACCTTGGGGCGACGCGTCTAAGTTTAATTGCAATTTTAGGTATTGGAGTTCTTGAGCGATTACTTCTAATTGGTTTTTCATCTCTACAGAAATTGACACAAGAAGAAAATGGGTATCTAGAAAACCTGGAATTTTTCTCCCAAAAGATGTGGAAATGCTCATTGTTGCGGATGCGTAGGTACAGAAGCACTGAAACAGAGGATATATACGCAGGAAGTTGATGCAAAAGCACAGTTCTGGTAATTTTTTAAAGGTGAAGTAATAGATCACAAATGTGCAACAAGTCAAAATATATGTGCATCAGGTCGAGGTAAATGCACAGCTTTGCAGGACAGATGCGCAACTCTAGTTTTTTGACTATTTTTGCAATTTTTTGGCACGTTTTTTTTATGTTTTTTGGTTTCTTGGTTGCAAGATGGTCTTTTTGATCTAAATTTTTGAATTATGGCAAGAAGACACAACAAACATAAAGATTGTTTTCATGGTTTTTGATTTTTTTTGTAATTTGTTTTTTGGACTCTCTTTGACTTGAAAAGAAGTACAAATCCTAGGTTGGAAAAGGCAATATTTTTTGGATCCCCTAGTTGTGCATATTCAAAGTGGATAGCTTCAAGATCTTGGTAGCATCAGTTCCTCTCCACGGCACACACTTCTCATGCATACCAAGATCCAAGTTTCCCAAGGCTCGTACCCCCACCGAACCTTAGGATTGTCTCTTCTATCTCTACCAAGAACCACATGAATCGGGGTGGCTTCAAAGGTCCCACATTTTGTGCCAACAAATAGAAGGATTTTGGTCTACTAAAACAAGGATGACTAGTAAGTGCAACCGTTCAAGTGGTTATATATGCGGCAGCACTACTCTCCATTATGAAGTCTCCTAACCTACAAGGGTTGCACCTTGGAGGGTTTTGGGGGAGGTTAGTTGTCGGTATAACACAACTTCATTCGTTGTTTGAAGCTTTCAATCCAAACACAATTTATTTATAGTGGCTTGGCAGAGCTTGGCTTTAGCTTGTTACCACTTAAGGTCGTTCCCCAAGGATGGAAGGATATCCAAGGGTAGACCTCTCTAAAGGTTAAACACATGCAAAAATGATATGTCTGCCATTTTGGTCACCCAAGATAGGGGAGAGCATAGGCCTGGTATCATTACCAAAAACATTAAAGATAGTGGTTCTTTTCCCCTAATTAAATTGAAAAAGACTATATGAGCTAGCTACTTGGGCACACATGCAAGTTGTTAACTTTGAAAGCAAGATAGCAATGCTTCAATTTTATCCTCCTAGC
This sequence comes from Cunninghamia lanceolata, assembly GCA_027924645.1. NCBI lineage: Eukaryota > Viridiplantae > Streptophyta > Pinopsida > Cupressales > Cupressaceae > Cunninghamia > Cunninghamia lanceolata. The sequence goes on from BSBN01000618.1 coordinate 1,823,439, forward strand.
ATTGGGACTAGATTCAAGTTGTTGATGCAACAAGATTCAAGTTACTCCTTTCCTAGTTAGATCTAGATGTGAATTTGCATGAACATTCGATTACTATCCTTTAAAAAAATGATGTGTTAACAATGCACCTAGAATGACTAAACCAGCCCCTAATCCTGCAAGTAGATGAGAGAATATTCCTGTAAAAAGGTGTCAGCATTAGGAAAAACCATAAGAAATACCCCAAAAACCACTTTTCAGAACAAATACGTAGCTTCAGAGCCTGAATGCACAGAGATAGAGCTCAGAAGTGGAGAAAGTTTAAAAGCGCAGAAACAAAGTTTAAAAGTGCAAGAATAGAGAGCATATGCGCAGGAATATCAGATGCACTGTGAAATAAGACAGATGTGCAGTGTTAGAGGTCAGATGCACCAAAAGGGTAAATGTGCCAGAACAAAGATTAGATGCGTGATAGAATTGCTCATATGTGCCGAATCTCTCTGTGTACGGAACCTTGGCACAAAAAAACTTAGTTTTTGGATTAAATCGGGGCAGGACCCCATGGTGGGTGCCAAAAATGTTAAGAGAAAATTGGTGTAAACATGAATAATCAATATATCAATATCAATAATACCCAAAACTCAACAAAAAGGGAAATAATCAAGATCAAACAAATAAAGATGAAACCTTTGCAAACCTCAATACTTCATAGCTTTTGTTGGTTGTCTATCTCAATCAATCTTGCATGTATGAATAAGGCCCTCAGAGAGTGCACTTCCTTGCTATTCCAAGATTGTCAATGGAGAATGGCCATGATAGTGCTTTGTAATGAAGATGAGCTTCACAACAATGGTAGTGATATGATGACAAGTTGATCATAAGCAAATGGAATGACGTGGGTGCCAAAGGCGCGCTGTAATTCCTACAGAGTAACAATACTAAAATCTTGGATGAATGAAATGGAAGAACAGGGTTCAATTTATAGACTTGTGAGAGAGAAGATCAACGGTATAGAAAGAATGAGAAGATCAACGGTATAGAATGGTTGAGGAACATTCGTGAATAAGAAGAAGACAAGTGTCTTGCTATATTTTGCATGAGAGGAATTAATAAAATAGAAGAGTGAGTTAACTGAAGAGATTAAATCAATTAAAAGAATAGATCAATCAGTTAAGAGAATAGAACTAGAGAATAGAAATTGCATGAGGATGAGAAGATATTTTAGCTCAAATAAATATTTAGAATATTCAATTGCATGTGCACAAGGATTGAATTATATTTAGTGATAACTCAATTTAGAAGAAATGGACAACTTAAATAAATATTTGATTTATTTAAATTTAGGGAAGATATTATTGGAAGAAACAATTAAATAATTGGTATTATTTAATTTATAATGAATTTGGAAGAACTAATTAAATAATTGGTATTATTTAATTTGTTGGAGGAATTAGAAGAATTTAATTAAATAAATTAATTTTATTTAATTGTTGGGAGAATAGGAATCAAATAAATAAATTTGTTTATTTATTTATTGATAGAGGAATTAGACTTAAATAAATATTAAGAATATTTATTTGGACAGAGTCGTGTCATTTTTAGGCGTATACAAGAGTCATTTGATACTTTCAACACACTACTAGGTTTTCAATGGTTTGTCGATGCCAATGGCATAGTAGATTCTAGAAAAGAGGAACTATCCTTTTTGGATGAGGACAAGATAGTACATATACCCCTAGGTGTTCATATGAGCAACATATACATAGAAGTGGTAGTACAAGAACAATACAGTGATGCAGAACCCAAAACAATATACTCATTAGAAAAACTAACAAAACCTGAACCAATGGAAGATCCTTCCACCATAGGGGAGATGGACATTGAAAGTAATAATGAGAGCACAAATAGTGAAGATGTCCTCAATGCTTGGCTATGGGATGAACCAAAATTCCAATCCAGAAAAATAAGAAGATCCAAGAATTTTTTGCAATACACAAAATAGAGAAAACTATACCGCATCTTACCACAGACAACACTTTTACACCAAAAAGAATACTATCCTCATATACACTAGGAAACCCCACTATAATCCAAAAATCTCCACAAATAAACCATATTTTGTAGGGAATATCACACATAAAGTTACCTAGATATTCTGGGGTAGGAGACCTAAATACATATTTGGATGAGATGGAAAGAACATTCGATAGAGAAGACTTAAGGATGGATTCCCTTTTCTGTACATTAGTATGCAGTGCTGCAAGATGGTGTCACACACATAAGAACAACATTTCTAGGTGACACATGCTCAAAATCCTAATAAAAATGGGATACCTAACAGAAGAAGGGGAACTCAAAAAAATATCTAAGTATGTTGGAAAAATATTATCAGAAGAACATATAAACATATGCATCACTAAATGGAAGGAAATAAGAGAATATGATGAAAGAATATATATCCAAATGTTTTATTGGACCTTAACACCCATAGTCCAAACATGGTACATTAACAGAAAAAAAGGGTTGAGACTAAAAGCTAGGAAGAACTCCAAAAATACTTGTTAAATACCTTCTCTTTCTATAGCCCTAATAAAAACATTAACATGACACTCCAAAAGATGAAGGAGATAATATTTCTCCCTACAGGAAAATAAAAACACCAAACACACATAAACACAAACAAGAAGACGTCTGGAAATTAATAGAGTAGATGGACTAAAATTACAACACAATGAGAAGAGATGCTATATTTCACAAAAAAAATGAGGATAAACTAGAATTAGATATAAAAATCCAACAAGGAGAAAAAGATATAACATCTAGCATTGAACCTAAGGAAAAATATTACAATCAACCATTAAAAGTTAGAGAAGAAAACATAGCAAAGGAAGGAGATCCTAAATTAGCCAAAATAGGAGACTATTGAGAGAAAAAAGAAGTAATGAAAATAGCAGAAATATTAACAGAGAATGAGGACCTCTTCCCTAGAACATTTGTAGACATCAAGGGTATAAAAGAAGAGGCCATAGTATTGAAGATTCAGTTAAAAGAGGGAGCCAAACCACAAAAGAAAAGACCATATAGGCTAAACCCTGATATGAAAAAGAAAGTAAAAATAGAATTTGACAAAATGGTAATAGTAGGAATCATAAAACTAATGGAAGATGCAGATTGGATAAGTGCAATGATGATTCAAAATATGAAAACTAGATATATAAGTATATGTGGATACTTTAGGGAGTTAAACAAGGCATGCATTCATGACCCTTTCCCAACATCGTTCACAGAAGAAGTATTAGAGTCATTTGTTGGTAGGGAAACCTACTCATTTACTGATGGGTTCTCTAGATACCATCAAGTTAAAATCCAAGAAGAGGACCAATTAAAAATGACATTTACAACTGAATGTGGGTAATTCATGTACACAGTTACGCCCTTCGGGCTAAAGAATTCACTAGTAGTCTTTAGCCAAATTATGGTGAATGCTTTTAAGGACTTTATAAATGAATTTTTAGAAGTCTATTTGGATGATTGGATAGTCTATGGACTGCTAAAAGATCATGTCCAAGTACTCCAATCAATGATGGAAAGATGTAGGAGCTTGCAATTTGCCTTGAACTTGAAAAATGTATCTTTGTGGTACCACTTGGTACACTATTAGGGCATATAATATGTAAAGAAGATCTTATGGTGGATTCACTAAAAGTAATATTGATTATGAACTTGCCACCACCAAAGATGGCTTCAGAGGTGAAAAAATTCTTGGGTTTGACATACGAGAAGAATCGAATAACTTTGAAGAAGACCTACCTGGTGCAAACCTATTTAGGGTCACTATAGTATCAAAAGATCTACATGATGTGGCAAGCATGTTATCAACAAGAAAATTTCTGGAGACCATGTCACCAAGTGAGAAACAAAAACTAGTAAGGAAATCCTTACCATACACATTGATTGAGGGAGAATTACATGCAATAGGGAGAGATCATATAATAAGAAGAGTGGTCTTTGAGTATGTAAGGAAAGCCATCCTCAAATAAGCCCATGAAGGCATTTCCAAAGGAGACAACTCAGGAGATTGTACCACAAAGAAGGTAATGGTATCTAGTTTAGAGTGTCTAACACTATTCAAAGATGCAAATCTCTATGCTAAACAATGTGATATCTTTCAGAGAGTAGGCAAGCCTACCGCAAGGGATGAGATTCCATTGTGGCCTATCCTAGCATAAATACCATTCAGAAATGGGCCATAGACTTTATTGGACCCATAGATCCACCAACTAAGCACACTAAATCTAGATTTATAATAATTGTAGTGGAGTACCTTACAAAGTGGGTGGAAGTAGAATCAACTAGATATTGCACAACTAAGATCACAAAAAAGTTTCCATATGAGAATATAATCACAAGGTTTGGTTGTCCATTGAGCATAACAAGTGATCAAAGAAACACTTTGTAAATAAGGCAATTATGGAACTCTTAAGTAGTTTTATGATAACCCACAATAAAATTTCTCCATACTATCCACAAGCTAATGGTGCAAGTGAAGCATTCAATAAAATTATAGGAACAACATTAACAAAAATGTGAAGTGAAAACAAAACAGACTCCAGGATATCAAAATTCTAGCCGTGTTATGGGCATACAGAATATCCTACAAAATAGAAACCAAGTTCACTCCATTTGAGTTAGTATATAGAATGGATACCACATTACCTATTGTTTAGAGGGAAAAGAGGGATGGGGTTTTTTGTGGATTTGTGGGTTAAATCCTCCTTTCTCAACAAACATTCAAGGACATATCAATCAAGTTGAATCACACTTTTGTAGGCTACCACTTGGAATGATGTGGAAGCTCAGATGTTATCAATCAATGTCTCAATTTAATTCTCAAATACCCTTAAAACCCTAATTTTGCAAAATAGTAAGTAAATTAATGAATTACGACAAATGCTTGCAGACTAAGGTAGTAGGCAGAGATTAATAAATAACTATTTTTCAAAGTTTGGAATGTGGAACAATCAGAGACACTACCACTAATGCCCCAGTCCAAGGTACTATTTTCTCTACAGAATCCTGATCTTCTCCCGACACTGATATTCACTGTATCTTTTGTTTCTCCCTCGGAAGATGCAGGGGACACCTCCACTAACACCCAAGTCCAAGGCCAAATGTTTTTCAGTGTATTAGAGCCTCTTTGGATGCTGATTATCACTATCACAATGATTTCTATGTTTGTAACTCTAGAGGACACTACCACTAACGTGCGTGTCTGAATAGTCCTTTTCTTTAGAGATCCAGAATCTACACACTGTCTTACTATTCCCTGTAACTTCACTCTGTCAAGATGCGAAACCTGTAACCTACAATCACAAGGAGAGTGGTTGGGGGTTGTGGTGTTTAGAGGCTTGCCTCAATCAAGCCCCAGAGAGACATTCAAGTCTTCCAAACACCGTTGTCAGATAAAGAGTGTGTATCCCTGCGGGATAGAGGCAAAACAAATTGATAAATGATTCAAACACAAATAGATATCACCTTAGAGGTGTAGATCTCACATAAATGAAGGCTCTTCAATCACATGAGAAGATGAAGCTAAATCTGTAATCACAAACACAATAACAATGCTCTGCTCTACAACAATGAATATCATGAATGCTATAAAATCATAAGTTTGCCAAAAGTTCACAATCATCTTCTAGTTTGCAAATGAAACACTAAACATGCTTATATATGCAACTACAAACATTCCTACTAAGAATTTCATAATTCAAACTTAAGGTGTCAACATAGGACCTAAGTAACAGTCATAAAACTGATATTTGAATTTAGGGCTAGCCCAAAATGGGGTAGGACTAGGGCACTAGTGCCCAAGTCCACCCTCCCAATTTTGGTCAGGAGTCATTAAAATAGCATCCCCTAGGTCTTATTTGCCATAACACTCAGGGGTTTTCTCATCGGGATTCAAGATTATCATGCAAGATGCTTATAATGCATTCTAAGGACCCGGGAGCTAAACCTTAAGAGGGAAAAGCCCCCAAGGGGACATTTTCTGACATAACATTTAGCCCCCACTTTAATGTATGTATAAATGCAAGGCCAATACATGCATTAAAGTACAGGCAAAACACAACAAACACGCCAAGCACGGTGCAGTCATGCCAAACACACTGAAGACAGTAATAGGCACACAAAACACAGAGAAGACAGTTACACTCATGCAAAACACAATGAATACAGTGAATGTAGTGACTATTTCTTTTTCATTTTCTCATATATGAAATGCAAATGCAAGTACATGGAAAGTAAACACACAACCCAAAATATAGGAGGAGCTCATCGCCACCAGTCTTGAGATTGCATATGGGGCAACAGACACACAATACAAATCTTAGAGTGTAGGAGGAGCTCATCGCCACTAGTCTTGAGACTACACTTGGGAACAAACACACCATATAAATCCCAAAGCATAGGAGGAGATCATCGCCATCAGTCTTGAGACTATGCTTGAGAGCAAACACGCCATACACACACATGGAAGACATGGAGAAAACATGGCAAACAAGTGATGGAAGGAGCCTATTTCTAGGTTCACCACCATCTCAGGCACATTACAGGCACACACTGATGGTTGGGCTTCACCATAACAACCTCCAAAGACACGCTTAAGGGAGGATACACCAAACCTGCTTGCTCAAAGGACTTTTAGAAATGACATGATGTACACTCTCCTCGAGAAATACACCATCCCTGCCTTCGCAGAGGGCTTAAAATAAAAGGATATGCACGATATCCCACCTTTGCAGAGGCCTTAATGATTGCAATATAAAATAAAGATGTGTACTCGCACAGAGATACAACATCCCACCTTCATAGAGGGCTTACAAGCACGCTTCGTTAGTACCAAAATCATCAGACAACTTACCTTATATATGCCCCCACCTTAAGGTGGTTGATATTGTGTACCGATATCAAACACGTTAAGGTAGGAAGAAAACACACAAGGGAACAAGAGCTCTCGCAAAGCCCATGCCCCCAGAAGTGACATGCACTTTACGATTGCTAAATGTTCCCACAAACACACAATATCTTGCAAGAAAAGGGGTTAGAAATCTTTCCATAAGATAACAACCACATCACATGATCCAAAACAATGCATAAACATTATCACATCAAGATCTAAGGTTATACTACGGACCTGGAACCTGAGTATAACTGTGGGGGTATACTGTAGAGATCTCAGAACTGATTATAAGCAAGGCAAGATCTAAGATAAACAAAGTGCATAGAGCAGCAACATTATTATGGTTTGTTAGTGCGATAAGACATCATCAACATATCACACGGAGTGATTCTACTAGCCAAGCATCGGATAATATATATCAACCCCATCGTCATGTATGGACTAGGCCCATTTTTGTTTACTCACTGAAGGGACACGTGGTCCATATCAGTATTATTTATTTTTCGTCATCCACCAGCTAGGTAAAAGCACTAGAGGAAGGTAAACAATAAATCGAGAGAGGAGAAACAAGTGTCCTAGGGTCATCACGTAGGAAGGTGCCCCCAGGTCACCAACCGCAATGCTATGCCTCTAGGACACAACACACAACAATGAAAATAGAGGAGAGGCAATATAGAAGAATGATGATACAAATAGAAGAAGGGTCACAACAGAGGTGGTATCCCAGTATCCTTGACATTACGAGAGTATCAAGGGTCATCCTAGGAGTCCTAAACAACACAACACATCACGGGGGAAACACAACACAGAGGTAAATGTTAGAAATACTTACCTGTAGGGACAACCAAACTAGCGGTCATTATTGAGTAAGTCATCATCTTCCCAATCTCGAATGCTAGAGAAAAGAGGTTTATAAGGTACCATAGCCCCACTTTTGTTCTTGTCTTCAAATTGTTTAGTGTTAAGTTCATTGTGGTTTGATTCAATGTTAGGTGGAATGTTTTCTTGTTGAGGTGGATTAGTATACTTATTCACTATGCTCTTAAGAGATGGAAGAAGTGATTTGTTTTGAGTGATCTCAGCATCCATCCATGAGGGCTTTAATGTAGGAGACCTTTCCTCATCCACTAGTGCTAAATCTTTTGAAGAAAGAGCATAGGAATGAGGGGAAGGTAAGGTGTTGTGAGGGTAATTGTTAAAGTTTGTATCTTTAGTGATGCTCAAAGAATATGCAACCAAAGGAGAAGTAGTCAATGCTTTTAAATCCTTAGTGATATCCAAATGACTTAAATATTCAATCAAAGGAAGGAGATTAAGGTTCTTCTCTTCCTTAGTGATATCCAGGGTGTGTGAACAATCAACTAAAGGTGGAAGGTCAATGGGATGATCCATAGAGGCTTTATGTACTATGATAGGGATAGGATTTTTAAGATTGTTAAGTGAATGCTCATTGTCTATCCATAGAATGTTCTTTGTTAGAGGGGGTTCCTCATTCACTAATGCTTCATCTTGGATATAGAGAGAATTGGAATGGTGAGATTGTGTTATGATGTTAAAGGATGTGTCAATGAATTCATCTTCTTTCACCAAAGTGTCCTCATCAGTGGGAACAATTTTGGGAGAGAGATTATAAGGTACAACTAAGTTATCATATGTTTTAGCAATATGAGTCATAGTGGAATGTTCAACAGAGATAAAGTCATCCAAGGGTTCATCTAACATATTGAAGTTATCACTACTAAATGTATTTTTCGCTATGAATTTAGTGAGATCATATAGTATAAAGGATATGCTCCCATAAGGCTTGTGAAGCTATCAAAATCAGATATGTAGCAAAGGAGTTCATATGTGGAACATATAGAAATATCAACATCATATATGCATGGTATTTGTTCCAAGACTTGAGGATATTCATAAGTAAATTTAGAAAAATTATCAATGTCTATGATGTATGCAAACATACCTTCCAAAGATGAATAACAAGTATCCATGAGAGATGCAAGAAAATGAATGCAAAACTATGCATGAGTATGACCTAAAAATGCTTGATTTTTCACTTTTTTCATAGTTTTTCAATGAAAATGACAAAAAGAAGAGGTGGTGTGAAGAATTACACGAGGGGAAGTGAATAATAAGCCTAATATTAACCCAATAATGCAGCAATATCCTTCACAACATGCCTATGATGCAATTCTAGGGAGACGATAAGGCCAAAATCTAGTGAAAATGCAAGTTTTTCAAACCCTAGACATGAAATTTTGCAAAAAGGACACTATGATGGAACACTAAAATTAGAAATCAATCCTAAATGAGTGTTTTAAAAGGGTAGTAAAATCTGTAACAATATTTTAACTACAAACCCTAGCTAATGCAAAACTAGGTTTTTATGAAAAATGCACAAATTCAAGCAATTTTTGACAAATTAAGCATGAAAATGCAATGCAAATGAATAAAATAAGATGAATTTCTGAAATTTAAATTAGATATAATGAAAATAACATAAATTAAATAAAATTAAATGTCAATTAATGAAAATTATGCCAAAATGCAAGCCTAAGATGCCAATTTTTTCAAATTTTCCAAATTTTTCAATTTTTTTGTAATTTTTCAAATGCAATAGGATGAATGAATGCAAATCTAAAGTTCAACACTTAGAAAAGGTGTAAAATTCAAATAAACATGGGGTCACCAAAATTTTTAAGGGGGAAAAGAGGGATGGGGTTTTTCATGGATGTGTGGGTTAAATCCTCCTTTCTCAACAAACATTCAAGGACATATCAACCAAGTTGAATCACACTTTTGCAAGAGGATTCAACTACAGGTTAGGCTATCACTTTGAATGATGTGGAAGCTCATATGTTATCAATAAATATCTCAATTTAATGCTCAGATATGCTTAAAACCCTAATTATGCAAAATAATAAGCAAATCAATGAATTACTACAAATGCTTGCTGACTAAGGTAGTAGGCAGAGATTAATAACTGACTATTTTTTGAAGTTTAGAATGTGGAACAGTCGAGGACACTACCACTAACGCCTCTATCCAAGGTACTATTTTCTCTGCGGAATCCTGATCTTCTCCCGACACTGATACTCATTGTATCTTCTATTTCTGCCTCGAAAGATGCGAGGGACACCTCCACTAACGCCCAAGTCCAAAGCTAGATGTTTTTTAGGGTGTCAGAGCCTCTTTGGATGCTAATTATCACTATCATAATGATTTCTATGTTTGCAACTTCAGAGGACACTACCATTAATGCCCATGTCTGAACAATCATTTTCTTAAAAGATCCAAAATTTGCACACTGTCTTACTGTTCCCTACAACTCCACTCTGCAAGATGTGAAACCTGTAACTTGCAATCACAAGGAGAGTGGTTGGGGGTTATGGTGTTTACAGGCTTGCCTCAGTCAAGCCCCGAAGAGACATTTAGTCTTTTGAACACCATTGTCAGATAAAGAGTGCATATCCCTGTAGGATAGAGGCAAAACAAATTGATAAATGATTCAAACACAAATAGATATCACCTTGGAGGTGTATATCTCACATAAATGAAGGCTCTTCAATCACATGAGAAGGTGAAGGTAAATCTGCAATCACAAACACAATAACAATGCTCTACTTTGCAATAATGAATATCATGAATGCTCTAAAATCATAAGTTTGACAAAAGATCACAATCATCTTCTAGTTTGCAAATGAAACACTAAACATGCTTATATATGCAACTACAAACATTCCTGCTAAGAATTTCATAATTCAAACTTAAGGTGTCGGCATAGGACCTAAGTAATGGTTATAAAACTAACATTTGAATTTAGGGTTGACCCAAAATGGGGCAGGACTAGGGCACTAGCGCCCAAGTCCACCCTCCCAATTTTGGTCAGGAGTCAACAAAATAGCATCCCCTAGGTCCTATTTTCCATAACACTCAGGGGTTTGCTCATCGAGATTCAAAATTATCATGTAAGATGCTTATAATGGATTCGAAGGATCCGAGAGCTAAACCTTAAGAGGGAAAAGCCCCCAAGGGGACATTTTTTGACATAACACCTATAAACTTCATCATCCCAAATTTTTGCACCACACTCACTTAGTGATTGACTAAAGAAGAATAATCAAAACAAAGAATAGAAAACCTTACAAAATTAGATGATAAAAGACTACTTGCCACATATAATCAAAACTTAGAGTGCAAGAGACAAAAAGCCTGGCATGCTAGAAATTTATGCCATAAAACATTATGAAAAGATGACCTAGTACTATTATATGATAGTAAATTCAAAAAACAAGGAAAATTAAAATTTTGATGGACAGGGCCATATTTCATCGATGAAATTTCTAAATTCAGCGCAATTACGTTAAAAATGCTTAATGGAAAAACACTAACATGATATGTAAATGGCACTAGTTTGAAACACTACCATCAACTGATGTAATAAAGTCAAAAATTGGGAAATTCAAATTTGTAATATATGTACAATAGATACCATAAAGTATATACCATTGGGAAAAAGAAGCCATAGAAAAGTAACAACTATAAAAGCCCATGAAAACACAAATGGGAAAATGCAATAAATGCAAAATTTCACTGTTACAATTATAAAAGAAAGATCTCAACAAAGACTCTGACACCACTTTGCATGCTAAGTATTCATGAGATCAAAACGACATTCTAAAGCAAAGCAAACACTAGCTAATTATAGAACGATGATGGAAACTCCAATTTTGGTTGATGTCTCTAACAAACCTTACCCAAAATATAAGAAGTTTCCATACAAGGTGATGGAGGTCGACTCAGATGGTTCTTTTTGCATGGTCCCATATGATGTGATATATACAGAGGATGTGAGGAAATATCAGAGATAAACCACACAAAGTTTGAGGAGCTCAGGAGAACACTCCTCTAGCCATATCAGATCCAATACCTACCAAAATATCAAGAGATTGAGAAGGAGAAATTGGACATATGGAAATATTTCCCTAATTTATCTATGGAGCATGGTTGGTTTAGAATCATATTGAGTAGAACTCGTGATGAATTCATCTACCTGGACAAACCCTATCACATCACAAAATAAGCAATACAAGCGATGGCAGACCTTTGCACTATAGGGGAGCTATCGTCTAAGAAGGTAATTAAAATTGAAAAGGTTACAGAGCTAACCAAAGCTACCTATGATGGGAGAAGTCTGAATGTGAGAAAGATCACAAATCCTATAGTATAGTACACCACCATGGGTATCACATACAAAATCAACTATGTAAACTAGGAGGAGTCAACAACTGAAACAACTATTCATATTGCATATTAGATGGTGGTAGAGGGGAAATACTTTGATTTGTGAGGTCCTCTGTGAGAAGCTAATGGAGAACCTATAAAAGATAATGAATGCACAATACCAATTCTGGTATGGTACTCTCATTATATACTTAACATTTTGCTTCATGAATGCACTGCCATCTTTCTCCAGAAAAGCTTAGCAAACACATATATCAGTAGCTACACAAATAAAATATCACATCCAACAATTTAAGGGTAAACCAACATACACTACAACATACTGGGGGTTTTTCAAAGTCCTGCAACAACAGATGCAACATAGGGAGAGGATATCAAATGAGATGCTGAAAAAGTATGCCAAGGATATAGTTTTTCTAGTGGACAAAGACTTCATGCTAATGGAGGCAGTTGAACATAGGGTTTCTTGGATCCCTAGGCTTCCATACAGAGTAAACAATAAACTCATAGAGTCGTATGCTCAGAACCTAATCAAACAAACCAAGGACTAAAATATGCAGAGATTTGGGACATACTAGGAGTCTATTTTTAGATTGTGTATCGAGCACTAATATTGATAAATCAAGCACTAATATTGATAAAAAAGGATTACCAGTTTTACATCAAAAGGGCTGAAAATGCCACATCAAAAAGCTACTAACATCAATCCAAAAACTACTATCTTTCTAATATATACAAAGTTTTAGAGATTTAAAAACTAAACTATATACTAGAAAGGGGATCTTCTTGTCAACTGCATGTTTAGAAGTCACTTTATATTCCTTCATCTTAGTGTTATTTAAGATCTAATTCCTAAGTTATTTGATTCAACATCTCTACCATCTAGTTGTATATGCTGCTGCTCTACATTATTTGACCTATCATTTTGATCCAAAGTTTCCTCCAAGCCAGATCTATATTGTTCTACTATCTATGCATCTTCTACCACTTCCAGACATGGATAATACCACACTTGGCTATCATTAATTTAAGTTCCATGCCTTGATTCCTCAACATCAATTCTTTTGAATTCTAATCTTGGGTCATCATACCAGTTTCCTTCTTTGTCCCAGATATGCAATCTATTGTCACTATGGTCAAGGGAGTAATGGATACCTAATTTCCTTGCCCAGACTGTAACTAACCAGTTATCAAAGAACTTCCTTAAGGGTAACTTATCTATATTGACACAAGTAAAGAAAATTGCAATTTTCATTAATCTTGCTTCTTCCTTTTTTATTGCATTTTTTAGTTCTTTGTTAGGTTTTAAAGAAACCTTCCTAGGCACAGAAAGAGTCTCACCTTGTTGTTGTTCCAATGGTCTACATCCCACTTCAATTTTTTTGGCGCTTGCACCGAATCCTCTAACACTATCTAGGATTGAGAAGACTGCATTTTTTGGCACCTCTTGAGCATCGTCTACGTTCACAACTTCTTTGAATGATTTACTTGTTTCCTTCCCCTATTGATTGATTCCACTTGAGTTGCCTTCCATTGGCAATAAAGAACATTAGTCTGCATTCAATGCCGAAGGGATCACCGGACACCCCACACTTCACCCATCCACCTACTCTCCGAGTTGACTCCAGATGACGTTGCAAGAGGAGGTAGGAAACAAAGCTAGAAGAGGATTTAAATTTAAAACTTCAATAAGAGCTTTCAACAAAACATACTAAAACAATCACAATAAAAAGCAATTAACACAGAGTACAACAAATCCTGCAAATCTATGTTCCAAGAAGACAAAGAAATAGAAAGGTTTCTGGCAAGAAGAGAGGCCCCAAATGGGAGGCACAAGGAGGGTTTACAGAGAAACCCTCGTGCAACTCCTAGGAGCTCTCCTGTAGACTAGTTCCATACTAGGAGTCTATGGAGAAACAACATAAGAAAAATGTGGAGGAGCAATTGGAGAAAAATAAGGAAAAATTACATGAGAAATGGGGGATCTTGAACCAAGAAACACCACAGACTAGCACAACTACACTGCAAGTGTAAAGGTTAGAGAGATTACACTTGGGGACCCCAAGATCATAGGCTATAATAAAACAAGGAGAATCCCCACAAAAAATGTTTGTATCTACACCACAAGCTCTGCAAATAGACCCCTTTGTACAAGAGGTATCAAAAAAACTGATGCAAATGAGTGTAGAGAAGAAGAAAAAGACAAGGAAAAAGCAAGTGAAAGGAAGCTAGGTGTGCAAAAATCACTTCCAACACTAATCTAATGAGGAGAGATGTATGGAAATTCAAATTTAATTCTTACAACTACAACAACATAGAACATCTAACAGAGATATGCAGCAATACACATACACACAGAAAGTAGACAGAAGAGAGAGACAAGATATACATGGGGAAAACCCTTATGGGTGAAAAACCCCACACTCCAAAACACAACTCAAATGTATTACAGTAAAAAATAACATATTACAATACAGTTTCAGAGCCAATGTTCTTTCAGGAGTCTTCAAATGTCAAATCTGGAGATATTCCAGCAGCATAATAGTACCTGTAAAAACACACTACTTATCTCCCATCCAAGCACCTATTTTTATAGAGTTTACAAGGCAAATATGGAACCTTCTAGAGATGGGCGTCCATCTTGGACTCATGCCCCAAAACCCATGCCTAAGGATACTTGTCCAACATCCCATCCCAATGTGGGCACCTTGTCCCAAGATAGGCTATGACAGATGCTCTTACACACCTTACAACTGTCATAAAATCTATCATAACTGACAGTACATACAGCTGTAAGAGAATCTGTCATACACTGACTAAAAATATCTTATTCCTCTTACAACTTGTCATAACCTCCCTTGACCGCCCAAAGATGCCTTTCTTTCGTGCAAAGATACTCACTGACACTTGTCATTAAATAAAAGTCAGTTGAGGTTTTGGGAGTGTTGCCCCCGAGCCCCCATGGGGGTGCTGCCCCTCGACCCCACCCTATACAATGAGCTGCCCTTGGACCCTGTAAGGAGCTCCGCCCCTTGACCCCATCTTGGGGCGCTGCCCCCAAACCCCCGTTAATTATTCAAGGGGGAAACTGCAGCTGCCAAAGTCACCAAAATTTATCCTGTTGCATGTACACAAGGTGCTGACTATGTCAACTCAACATGGGATAAATAAATACAACATTAGGAATTTGCAAAGACACCTTAATTCCCAACAGCAAGGAGTTAAAAGAAAGATAATACAAGAAACAAGAGAAGAAATAGATGAAGAAGAAATATAGGAAATTAAAAAACCACCATAGAAAAGAACAAGAAGAAAAAGACAAACAATGGTGGAAATAGACACACAAGAAGAACCCCAGTAGAAAACAATTATGGATGTTGAACTCTTAAAAACCATAAATAGAAATAACAGAATACTCAAACCAACTGCTAATATGTATGATAAGGCAGGTTTGAAAATAAAGCAGACATTGAGAGAGCAATGATAAGACATATAAGGATGTTTGAAGACAACTTAGAAAATATCATTGAAAATTTCCTAGATCAATTAGCCTTCGCGATAAGGAAGAGAAGAGAGAAAGAAATGGAACTGTAGGAATAAATAAGGAAGCAAACATTAGAGGAGGTAGACCCAAGCCTCTCCACCACACAAAAAGAAAAACTAATACAACCAAAGGCAAAGGATCCAAGGACTAAACAAAGGGTGGATACATTAATGGCTTTAAATGAGGAGGAAAAAGGAAAGATCCAAAAAGAAACAGTTGTTGTCACAAGGAAAGCATATGTGGCACTAATGGAAGAGGAGAAAAAGAGTTAGTAGGAACAACACACACCTTTTGGAGGTAGCCCATCACATAGTCATTATGTCTAAGGACCACAACAACAACCACACTCTCTACCAAGGGCCTCTTCATCCACCACAACTTCTCCTATGCAGTCTATTAAGGACTTTTTGGCATAGAAGAAACAAATATAGCCAATGCCTACACTAGAATTGTTGTAGTTACCTTTAATAGGGTCACAAGTGGACTTGACTAGCATAGCCTTGATTTAGCAATTTCAATTAGGGGATATTTTCCATAGCACATCTCGGGAGGAGATACTGAAAAACATGTTGAGAGTGTGGAGTGGCTAGAAGATGCCATAGCTACAATACAGAATAAACTACCCCAATTGTAAAGAGGCACATCATTACTATTAGGGAAAAAACTAAAAATGTTAGTGGATGGGGTCAAAATAGAGATAGACACCCAAGCAACCACCATTAGAAAACAATTGATGGTATAGATAGAAAAGAATAGGATGGATGAAGCAAGAAAGAAGTGTGCTACAACACACAGTTAGAAACATAAATTAACACTCTACAACAAACAAATAATGACATCAACAATTTGTATCAATTTTTCCTACAGTGGCCTACACTCACAAAAGGCCTCAAAAACCAAATAGACCATATAGAGGCATAGATATTATAGGTGGTAGACACATATGGCCTAGCTCAAGATGCAGATGGCATGATAAGGGTCTAAGTAGAAACAATGCACACTCAACTCCAGCAATTGCAAGATCAAAGGGATCTAATCAAAAGCCAATTCAAATAGCACCAAGAGGTGGTCAGTCTAAGATTGCCCCACATAACATGTATACTAAGTGAAGAAAAGAAAATAATACAACGAATACAAATCCCAACCAAGATTGCAGAGGCAGAGAAAATGTTGGCTTAGACCCATGGACAAATCCAAGTATTACAAAAAGAAAAAACTCAATGGGATACAATGTTTGCATAGTTGAAGACAATATATAAGAATATTATTTCTACAAACTAAAGCAATTTTGTATATCTTGAGGTCAAGACATGGTTCCAAAGGGGGGATGATGTTGGTAGCAACTAGTGCAGAGACTAGAATCTACCATAACTGGCTGCAAAAGGAGTGCAGAGCATAAGGCCAACTAAGCCTAGTAGGAATAGACTTATTTTGGAAGGGACACATCCCTAATGTAATACTATGTACAAATAACAGTAGAAGTAGTAGCAGAAAGAAAGGCACAAAGAAATATATATACAAAGCAAAGACTATAGGCCTACCATTGTAATACATAATGAATATATATGAAGAAGATATAAGGGTTTAGAAGGACTATTTAATTGTTTAAAATTTGTATGGTGCATTATATGTTTTATAAGTTACTACATTATGATATATCTTACCGTAACTGATCCAACTCTTCTCTCACTATCATAACCAAGGTATAAAGACTACATGCAAGACACTAGCTCTCAAAACTTTAGTCTGTGATCTCTCTTTCCTTGTCAACACTCATTTTTCCATGCCTTGAACTTTTTGGTCAAAGTTAACTTTTGGACTTATGATTGGGTACCTAGTAGTTCCCTTCCTATTTCTCATCAAGTTGTTGGTACTTGATAGGTCCTTGTGATTCTTTGCATGACTGATAGGTTGTGCCAACTCATTGCTTTATATTGGTGGTTGTTACCACATCTTGTAGGTTATTGGTAGGATGTCATAACCCTTGTGCATCATTGTTTTATCTTGATTACAATATATGTATGTTTATCAATATGATAATGTTGTATCTTGTTTTTCATGCAATTACTATTAGTGTAAATGAAGACTTAAATAACATGTATTAATAGATGAATTGTAATATGGCTTTGGAGTGTTTTTCCTTCTTTCCTCAACTACATTGGAATGAAATGATTAGTGTTGATGAATAGAAAAGGACAAGTATGTGGATTAAAAATATTGATGCTACTTGTTTTAGCCTATTCCTTTCTCCTACTTTTGGTTGGGTTGTGAGTACCCTTGTGGTGAATTACACATTGGACCCTTGTGTGTGTTTTTTCAAGTGTCATTGTGCATTGAAGTATTAATGTACTGTTAATCCCTAAATTATGCATTGGACCCTTGATATGTGTGTATTCAAGTGTGGTTATGTATTGAAATCTATTGGATTTATTGATCCACTTGGTGTTATGTGTTGGTTGTGTGCAAAACCCATGTTCAACCCTTGTGTGGATTATCTTGGTGTCAATGATTTTTTGTGGCAATTCTTCACCAATTGGTGAATAGTTCATATCCACTAATTTGAATTTGACAAATATATTGCAACTGATAGGGGCCCAAATCACCCAAATTTTATGAATTACCAATCAAATACATTTTAATTCACCACCAATTTATTTATGAGGCATTTGCAATTAATGTTTTTTCCATAGTAACTTACATGTTTCTAATAGGGAATTTCTTGAAAGTTTAGAGACATGTTTTAATTTACTGACATATTCGCTAGTAGCATTAAAAGGTCACCCTATATGAGGACCAATTTTTTCAATACCATTATAAATCCATGCTAATCCTAGGGCCATAATCGTCTTGAAAATTACAATGTATATTTTTTTATTATGGTATGATTCACCCAACATTTATATGGACCATTCTGTAATCACGCGAGATTTGCTAAATTTTTACTCTACCATTTTATAATCCTATGGGATTTGCCAAATATGGATTGATATAAATACAATTAAAACTCTAAATTGATAGTTTACACATTTTCTTCTACTTCGAGCTTTCAATTCGGATCATAGACAAGTTCAACTATAGGCATTAGTGAGTTAGTGAAAGGCAAGTGATAATTTCTTTATTATTTTAAAATATAAGATTCCTCATGTTTATTTATCTCTTTGCCAGTTTGGTTTCATTGTTACAGATGATATTGAGTAGGGATACATCTAGGTCCTAGGGATCTATATTCTATGATTCCTTTTGTTGATTTTGTTTGTTTACTATTTAGTTTCATTGTTATATAATACAAACAATATAAAAAATTGACATAATTTTTACAATAAAATTGTTCAGTTTTAGAATTATTCATTCATCATCCCATAGATTTGTGCCATCACTATCTATGATCTCTTCCATAAATGGGCTAGCAAAGATTTTTTTCTATTCAAAAGCATTGTATTTAGTTTATCTATTGCACTATGTGTTGAGTCACTTTACTCAAATTACACAAATCCATATCCTTTAGATTAGTGTTGAGTCTTTGATGATGAGTCATAAGCTTAAACTAAAGGACATTTTTTTGCAAATTTTATTTCATGAGAGATGATGAGAAGGAACAAGTTTCCTGAAAGTGGTAAAGGGAGCTTATCAAAACACAAAAACATATTGTTGTACTTTGGCAATGCACGATAGTCCATCAGATCAAGCTACAACATCATGGTTTGTATCATTTATTAATGAACAAGGCAATACCTCAGAGGAAGATTGGAATGGGTTGGATGACAATGCCATGGATGATGTTCTAGAGGATACCCAAGATAGTAGGAATGATAATATTTTCAAATTAACCTCAACAAGTGATAACAAAAATGTAGATCTTGCACAAAAGGGGAAAAGAAAAGCCAAATAAAAAATGGTGTGAGTGGGATATGACAAGGAATTTTTAGATTGATTGGGTGTCAAAGTACCCATTCATTTAACAAGTGGAGAATGTAAACAAATATGAACCTCCCATATAATGGAGTTGTAATATTTGCAATTAGAAATATGGTAGGGACAAGAAATTGCAGATAAAAAATGACACCATAGAAAAATATTGGTAAAGTTTATGAAAAATAAATCATAGATGGAAAGGAAAAATTAGTGATAAGATAGAAAAAAAGGAAGAATGTCTTCATGTTAAGCATGCCTTGGAATATAGTGTACATATAGAAATAAAGGCGAAGCTCACTGCATGTGGAGTTTCAATCGAAGCTCAATTTGGAAAGATGATGGGAGAAGCACAGATGGAAAAAAAACTATTCAATTAAGAATTATTTTTCATATTTTGACTAGAGGGCATCCTATGATAGACTAGCCAAAATATAGTATTTTATTATCTTTTATGGGCGTTCCTAACTTTCCTAACACACATTAGTCAATAAACAATGGATGGGAATGGGAAAGTTATTTTTTTCAGGTAGAAAAACATGACGTACATGAAAAATAAGAGTCAAATTTTATTACATTATCTTTAAATGAAGTTATAACAACATATAATACTTCTTGGGTATGTATGCATGTGTATATTGTAGAAAATCATGTCTTCCAACCTCATCTTCTCTCTATTCATAAAATGAAGGAGAATGAAACATTGTAAAATCTATTTAAACTACTTAAGAAATCTTTGAATGAAATTGGAGGTATGGATAACTACACAATTGCAAAAAAGCTGGTGTGTGTAGGGGTGGATGAAGATTTGATATGCAAGGTCTTAGGAATAATCTTTTTGTAAATCTATAAAATTATTTTTCATGATTACCATTCACTACATGGCCCACATAATGAATTTAGCATTTAAAATTGTGAGCAAGTTTTCTATAGTATCAAAATTTGAAGATCTAGTTCATGAGAGCTACTCATACTTTTTCCAAAGTCCCAAATGGTTTTAGAATTTTAATATTTTAAGGAGGGATTAACTACAGGAAACAAGCTTCTTAAAGATGTTGATACTCGATGGATCTCCTTGCATGGACCAACACAAAGAGTTTTTTAGAATATAATTCCTTGATTGGAGTAATGTACAAACATCACCTCATAGTAGACAAAGATTTTGACCTCTTACATAGGTTGAGTGACAAAGAAACTTCTAACTTTATTTGGTATTCTTCCCATGTTGGAGGAAATGGATATTCTTGTGAAAAAATTTGAAGAAATAACTATGTATATTTTAGAATATACTAAGGTATGTAAAATGATATGCATGACCCTTGATAATCTATATCTATTAGAGCGATCATTCATAAGTCCAAAATTTAGTAGTTGGTGCTTGATGAATGTGAACAATACTACTATTTTTTATAGTTTAATGCAATCATGGAGTTATGTGTCTTTGTACAAGGATATGAAATACCAATGCACTATTTTTCTAAGGTCAGGTGCACTGTCAAAGAAGAACCTTTTACAAGGGAATATTTTGACACGATTGTTAAATCTATAAGTACTTTAAAGGATATTGTGAGATCTCTTTCCTCAAATATCAGAGAATGGTTCCCTTGAGATGAACTGCTTGAATCCATGTTTGTTGTGTATCATCAATATTGGATCAAGTATCAACTAGTTGATTTTCATAACAAGATAAAGACTTTGGCCAATCAGTTTTCCAAAAGTTTAGAATTCAATGGACAACATATAGAAGGAAGTATAAATAAATCTAAGCATACAAAGAAATCAACCCGTTTTGAAACATCAATGATGGAATAGTTTAAATTCATGGAGAGTCCCTTACAAGATAGATCAATAAAAAAGATTTGGGCAACCTTAAGGTAGAGAGAAATATTATGTGATTTAATATCAGAATATTTTAAACTTTCTAATTTATGTCAAACCATAATATTGGGGTTGGTGGAGGATGAGAGAGTTTTTAGTTAATTAGGGTTCGTGAAATCAAAGTTAAGAAACAAACTTGACATAAATTTAGAAAATTGGTCAAGGATGTATACAACTAGATATGATATCCAAATTTTTCCTTTTGAAAGGGCGTTAAAGGAATTTGGAGGTCCATATGTGAAAGAAAAGGGTTGTGCAACACCTCAAACAATACTAGCACATATTATAGTGACACAATTGATAAGACATGTAATGACAGTGATCAGAAGAACTTAAGTGGATGTATGTAGATGGATGAAAACAAAGACCATGATTAGGATGACCCTCAATCTCATGGTTAGAGTGAGGAGATGATTTGAAAATTGGAAGAGTTTAGTACTTACTAGGTATTTATATTATATTTCATATTCCAAACTTTTGATGATATTTTATTTGTCTACCATAGATTCACATTTTTCAATTTAAAATTAATAAATTAGCATATTATTATTTATAGGAATCCATTAGAGAAGTCACTGGTTGAGAGATGCTTAATGAATTCCCTTGAATTCTATACTATTCACAAGTGATCTCTACCTTTCTTTCAAATTCCATGGACTTAATACAAGATGCTACAACAAAAAAGTTAGCTTTTGATTACGTGCAAGAATATGTTATTTCTGAAGAGGTTTCCAATGATGCGTTGTGCAATTATGATTTTTCAATTGTCATGGTGCACCTGTGTGTGGTCCTTTTAAGCATACTAAAATCCACTGCTACCCTGCTATTACTTGTGTTTTAATTCACTCAAAGATGGCTTGCACAATGCCTGCCTTGTCACAGTTCACAACTCTCTCCAATCTCATGGGATGAAATTAGGGTTCAAAGGACTGAACATGTTGAAGAGGTCTTTCAAGCCCTACTCTTTCTAGTTTCAATTCACCCTCACCCACCTCCACCACCAGCACAAGATGTAGAGGATGATGATGAAGAGGTTAATGTTGTTTGCTAGGTCATCAATGTAAATGAGCATCCTTTGTAGTTTTAGCTAACACCTATGTTGTAAGTGTTGTATATGTCTTTTTGGGTCTTTTTTTGGATTTTTTTTGGGTCCAAAAACCTTTTTAGCCTTCCTCTGGGGAAGTATCTCTAATGAATAGGTAATGTTCTTAAGTATTCGGTATTATGGATTTTCATATGTGATCTTCCTTAGAAGAGGCCTATCTTCTAGTAAATTGTATTGTCTATATCTGGCCATGTATCAAGGCTCTTTTGTAATCATTATATAATCTATATTAATATAAATATTTCAAGTGCAAGCACCTTTTTGTTTTAAAAAAGAAAACATATTATTATTTTCTAGTGTTCCATATTAGAATCTAAATTTACACTTTTTCAATTTTCATTTACCAATTGACATGTATTATTTAATAATTTTATATTATTATTGTGTGATACTAATAAGTTTCATAGGAATTCAACTAAATGCATACTAATCAATAGTAGTAGCATATACAATAAATGTTTAATGTGTATCTAGAAACTAGAGTTTTCCTAAAGCAATTAAATAATATAGATAATTTGAACACAAATATATTTGAGTCTTATGTTAATTTTCAAATGAAGGAACACATAAAAGTATTAAAATATCTTGCTAAAAAATAACTCTACACAATGCTCATTTGGAAACTCATATTATCAAATCATTCTATCATCTTTTGTAGCATGCTCCTATTGTCAATTTGAATATGCACCATTGCTTGAGAGAGGAGATCTCAAGCTATTTAGTGAAACGTTGAAATGTCTCTCAGTGTGGGACTTGCAGAAGTGAGACAAATCTCCAGAGAGGGTTGGTTCCCTTGATGGATCACCTAAAACTAATCTATTCTACTATTGCTTGCTAGGAAAAGGGAAAAGAGAGTGACATGAACTAAGCTAAACTAGTAAATAGGTGATACACTAGATATTGGTGACTTGTACTATTGTTTTATCATACACAATGTGACCAATGAGCTAACTATGTCATGCACAACTCAGGTTTTGACATGTTTTGATACATAAGTATTTCAACGGAGGGAAAATGAGTTCTTAAATAACATTTAGAAGGAAAAGTTTAATGGATTTCACAACTAAAACATGCATAACCTTCACAACACAACCTATGACCTGCATATTACATGTTTTTAATCTACATAAGGTACTGAAAAGGAGACTACAAATCAAGGGGAAACAACTTCACTACAAGATTAGGTCAATCACTTCTACAATTTTACACAAAAATGTAGCTTAGAGAAGGAAAAATGATTATTTTATTGATTAAAAGGTAACATACAATTGTATACATGTCTGAAATCTAACATACTTCTTTGAAAAATACAAATTACATTATTGTTTTGAGTTACAATCATGGCCTTGACTAAAAAGAATTGAAAAAAGTTACAATACCAGTCAAAAAAATGAAATAACTCTCCTAAAACTAACCCAAGGCATCCCCTTTGATCTCCAACAACTTGAGAAGAAATAGGACATGCTTTGAAGGAGAAAAAGACACTTGTCCTTGAAGAGGTTTGGTGAAACCTTCTTTGTGTTGGAGTATGAAAGACACTGAGAGGGGGGGTGAATCAGTGTCTTATAAAACAGACTTGTTTTTGGAAAAATAAAAAATCATGCATAGAACCATTAATAAACTTTTACCAACTATGGACTTCAATCTTTTATGATGAACTGTAATGAACTATCAGCTTGTGAACATGGAAGAACAAGATAAGGCAGTTTTATAACCTCATTAGACTGAGATAAGTATCAAAAATATTATGCATTTGTATTGATCCAAAATGAGCTTCATGTCAACAATAATATGCAACAGTTAAATCATGAAACAAAGAACATAAACTCATGAACATAACCAATGACCATAACACAAAAAATTGACGAGTGGAAAACCCTCTAGGGATGAAAAACCACTCCATAAAATGCCTCACTGGCTTAATCAAAATGTGCTTCACTAGCAAATACACAGATGCCTCACTGGCTATATGTGCTTCACTAGCTATTTGTGCCTCACTGGGTTTTTGTGCCTTACTAGATTTTATACAATATCATGAATACAATACAAAATTTGAATCAATACAGAGGGTTACTCTATTTCTCTATATTCCAATCCTTGACTATCTCATTATTTGAGACTCAACAATCAACTCGTCAACTCAAAATATATCTTGTATCAACATTCTGTTACAATTTCAATGATAGTGTAACCATATACACACATTAATCTCCTAATAGATGTTTTTCATCTTATGCCCTTTTATACTTTATCACTGCCCTTTTGTTTCTTTCAATAAACAACATGTATGAGTAGATGAACCATTTGAAGTAGATTCAAACTAAATCAATAACTATCAAGAAAGAGTGGTCAAACAGACCCACTTTGAGAAAATGAAGACCTTTCATAATGCCTTTCCAAACTGTGGTTACAAAAACCTTAACCACAACAGTTTAAAAATTTTTAGAGTTAATAAAAAATGCCACCATAGATAGGCCATAGGGTTAGGTCAAATGGATAAACCTTTTGTATACACCTACAAAACAACAATGTATACTACAAGAATGTGCTCTATAAACCTTACAAATGCAACACAACAAAATAATCCATGGCTTTCACCTTATTCTTTCATGATTTCACATCATAGAATCAAACCCTAGCTCAGAGAAAGTGCGTAACCAAAGTTTGCACTTTGCAAAATGATTCACTATCAAAGATTTTTGGCCAATGATAACATTGTAACCTGAGATCCCGATGTGCCCTAAGTGGCCTGGTGAAAACATAGTGAAAAATGAACCTTGTTACCTGTTGTTAAAACTGAAACCTACTGATCAGGTTAAATCCCTTAAGTGGCTCAAATGTGACATGCTATGACATTGAAAAATAAAAACAAATGCCACATTTTTGAACAAACCAAATGATAAGGACATATCTTTACTAACCCTTTGTCACCTTAATGTAATATATCAAATGATGACCTTTGTAACCTATATAAAATGAAGATATCAAACTGAATAAGAGTTCATCATTTAACTCTAATGCAACCATATCCATGTTAGTTTCAAGAAGAGTAAATATCATCTTATGAACTCAAATCAAATGTGGACTTATGAGATTCCAAGTGTCCACCTTACTAAACTTATGCCAACTATATGTCAATTGTCATGGTACAATAGTGCCACAAACCATACCATATGCCAAACTGTTACAAGTACCATAGAACAAGTCTCTTAACATAGAAATATAACATGATATCATATTCCATATGCCACAGGAGATAAATCATCAGAGCCATATGTCATAGGAGATCATGAGCACATCAAATATGAACAACTATGAACAAATGAACATGTCAACTATCATAGAGCATGTAAGAGCATATCATAAAATATGAACTGACAGAATCAAGCCACTGTATAGAGCATATCAATACTAATCATATACCAAGAGCATCAAATGTCATCTATAACATGATAGGAACCATGAGAGTGTAACATGATATCATATGCCAACTATATATCACCATGAAAATGTCATAATAGCATAGCATATCAACTATCATAATAGCATAGCATATCAATTGTCATAATAGCATGTGTCAACTGTAACATGATATCATCATGAGAGTACCATAGTACCACAAGCAACATGTTTAAAGTCTCTTCAAGACATAACCTCATCAATACCAAGTGAACAACATTATAAGCATTGTCATCACAACAAGAACATCATCAAGAATATTCATAACATCATGAATACTAAGTCAACCAATTGCTATGTCAAGCATAACCAAATACCTCTATCTACCAGCTGTCATGAAACCAACACAAGCAAACCACAAACTTGAGAGTTTGTGTGTTTGACATCAAGGACAACAATTGAGAGGGCAACACTTTGTTGTTTCTATAGGGACATCTAGTTGGTTTATCTCCTTGGAATGCTCCACTGTGGCATGAGAAGAGGAGGTAGTTGGAATGTGCATTCTAAAAACCTGGAAGTGCTCCAAGGGAAACTCCAACAACTACCTTCCCTTTCCTAGATACTTGTAAGATAATTAAAGTTGCCTTTAGTGCTATCACAACTGTATTGACCCACTCCAACTACTCCTAAAAATGAGTGGTACAACTGTATTTCCTCTTTCAAACTGCCATTTTCTAGTTTATAGGGCATGTGATTCATAAGTTTGAAATGATTAGGGCTACTAGGAGGGTGTATGAGAAAATATTGGATCTCTTAAGGATTCCCAACTACCATAAAACTACCCCTTTCTATCTCATACCAATCACCATTCTTGCTTTCACAGATACACAATCTTTATAGCCTTGTCATAAACTTATTCCACTTAGGACTTTACATTTTCCAATACCAAACTTGACAATTTCTTCTCACTGTTTATAGTTAAAGAAGTTTTATGTGCTTCATTAAGTTTCAAGACCTTCATCATGTCCCTATACTCCTAACTCACCTCTTCATCACCTCTTTGTTGTTGCTTTTGAGCAAGTTCATTGGTCATCTTATAGAACTTTTACTATCTCATAGAAGCCTTCTAAAGTTATGTAGATCCTCCATTTCAGTGGTACATCTTGACAACCTAATGCAGATCTTGAAACCCTACAAACACACCTCTAACAAACTCATACTTCTTCATATATTATGACGTATCTGCACATTACATTTTTAGTCTTCTAGGTATTTTGACAGTGTTCTTCTCTAATGTGTAGGGTCCCTAAACTACTTGATAGTTGTTATATAACCTTATGGACTCCTAACTCTTCCCTACATGTTATAAAGACTACTCAAGGGTTTTTTCCTAAGTTTCATAATGCCTCAACAATATTTGACTCCACCATTCTTGGTATAGACCTATTAGTTTCTTCAAAGACTCTTCATACTCCCAATGTTTTCTTTCAAATCTTCCTTCAACCCTATCCCACTATACATGCACTCATTTCTGCTCATTGTGACACTTTAGCATTGTGTGATTGTCTCACTTGTTTTCTTTTTCAAATGTTGTATATTGTCTTTTTCTTCACTGTCATGCTATCTCAGCATTCATTTTCATCTTACCTGAGTCTGCTGCCTTTATCTCTGTTAAACAAGGAACTAGGGTCATAAGAATATCTTTGAATCTTTATGTTGTATATCTCTTAGATATCAAGATATCTCTGTCTTTGAATACCCTCAAAACTTCCTATGTACTCCTTACACCTACTAATACTTGGTATACTATTTTGGATAGTTTCTTTCTATCCTAATGTAGGCTTCCTAATATGTTTGCCCATTATTATAGATCTATGTCTAATGGGTGAAAGATTGAGAGAAACTTGAAGAAAATGATCCTTGACAGAGCTTGAGATATTCTTGAAAGACCTCACTCACAACAATGCCCTTTCAAAGTGCTCAAAACCCATAATTTATTACTTATAAACTGTTCTTCACATGCATAAATCTCATACATTGCTCTCAAGCTTCTTTGCAGGTCTTGCCACTATCTCCTATATTATTATTGTCCAGTGGTCTAGGTCTTCAGTTTAAGACTCCTCATACACTACCCTTTTATCATCCTTGTTTACTGTCAAGTTGGACTATCAAGTCTTGAATGCACTATCTTCTTTCTCGTATTCTCATACAAATTCCTACACCTCATTGTCAAGGTGGATTGTCCCTTCACAAATCTATGTACATTGCATGCTAATGGATCTTATGGGTCTTCATAGGTAAAGTTTATGACCTTATATAAGTGACATAGATTATTAAAGACTAAACATTACTCTCAACCTGTAATGCCCCATCATGCAACCCTAGAGAGTTAAGTCTAGCTATGAAATAAAAGACATTTTTTTGTAACAAGTAAAAGTAATGATCACAAGATATAACATCAAATAATTACAACAAATTAACTTTCTAGCAAAACTAACATCTCTAGGGAAACATAACTGCATTAGGGAAAATAAACAAAGATTGATAACATACATGACTCATCTTGAATGGTCATAAAATCAACTAACAACCTTTGTTACATTACAGTAAATTACATCATCCTTTACAATAATGTTTACAAGTAAAGAGGAGATCATGATACATAATTATATAGATACAAGGCTTTCTTATCTAATTACATCAAGATTACATAATGGAAATCATAGATACATAAATCTAGAATTCATAAAGTACAATGTAAGTCTTCAAATACATATGCAGTAGTGGAAACTAGAGAGGCACATTTGCTCAAAACACGAACCATGTTGCCAAAAGACGAATGGAATAAAACTCATCCACTCGACCATGTGGAACCCTGAGGTCCACCCCCTAAGCTAGGAGATAACAATGAGGTTCCACAAAGACAACAGTCAAGATGGCAAAGATAAGTAGATAAAAGACCAACATAAATCCCAACAAAACTAACTCAGGAATAACAACAAAAGGCTCAACAATGTTCCCAGAGGCAACATGAACAACAAGCATGGACATAAGAGGGATAACTAGGCTGCAGTAGGAAGAGTGTCATCACATGGTCCTAGTATGGGTTATCTTGGTTGTCTCTCACTAGACGTCGGCCCCCATCTATGGTTATCCTGGCAGCCTCTCCCTAGGCACCGGCCCCATAGGGTGACACATGTGGAATCAACTATCCTTTCATGGAGACAAGGAAGTTGATCATGCCAACCAAGTCTTCTCATCCCATCCTTAGCCTAAATGAGTGCTACAGGCATGGGTGAGGTATCTAAATTATCTTATTAGATGTATTGGCTACCCAACCCTTCCTAGGTTAGTTATTAGGTTATCGCTTAATTACAACTTTCATAGGGTTATCCAGGCAACCACTTTGGGTACCGACCCCACTATGAAAACCACTCTCCTACATGCAACTAGTAGCCCTAACCAACTTGATAGGAACCACCCATTTGACATGCATACACTGGCAATGCAAGGCATCTTTCCTCTTGCATACCGATATAATCATAAAATTCAATTTCAAAATCCAAGGTCCAAATCAACAATTTTCCTCATGAGCAACTCCAAACCTCATACAACAAGAGTGACAAGGACACTTCATAATCTCAAGACAACACCTATGAACATACCAATAAGCCTCTAGAGCTAAATAACTTTAAAGTAACAAACAAGTACAAGTAACTCATCTTGATTATGAAACACGACTCAAATTACAAATAATTTAATGAATCATTAATACTACAATATTAGATTCAATATTTAAAGAGCATAACAACTTGCAAACATAATATCACTTCTAACCCAACCACCATAAATAACTAAATAACTTGATTTAATTCAGTGAGAACATAATGATTCAATATCTTAATTTAACTTAACTAAAGAAATATAAATCATATAACTCCATAAGTCTTCTAAGATATAAATCAATTTGTATAATAATAATACTAACTTAAATCAATATAATATTTTGACTATGTAATACTTATATTATATAATTTGGAAAAGATAAAACTACTTTCATTCTTATAAATCAAGTATAGTTTCAGAAATGATAGTTAGATATTAAAATTAAAGCTAAATATTTAATTATAATAACAAATGAAGTTGGCTTAATGATTATTAAGTGGGTTAGGTACCCCTAATCAAATCTATCAAAGTGATTAGTTGTATCTAACTTATTTCATATCTGATTAAGAAATTGCTCATACTAAAAAATAATTAACTACCTCTCTTGCAAACCTGCGGACTATAAAAAAAATCAATGAAATAATTATATTCTAAGATGGGATTTAAAATAGAAATTGCCCCTAATGACTCCAATTCATGTTTTTCATTGAAAGAGCAATTTTCTATATAGTGAAAATTATCTATAACCGTCATCAGGTAGTTTTAAATCATAATCTGGATGCAATAAAATTTTTTTAAAAAAGAAAATGATCAAAGAATTTATTTAAGTGAGCGACCAGATTTCAAGAGAGATCGAATGATGAGAGGGCGCCAGGATTCATAGCATAATTTCATGAAGGATATTTCTAATGCTCAATAATGATTATGCAACTGCCATAGAGACCGAATGATGGCTAAAAATTTGAATTAGCAGTCACAATAATGAAAAGGAATTTTGTTTATGTTAATCCCAGCTCATACCTAGTGCGTTCCAACTAGATCATGCCTCAGAAAGGTATATGAGAGGGCAAACAATGTGTTACTAGAGTTTCAAATAGTTTGGTAAAACATTTCCAAAATAACGTCTAAGGATCCATGGCGCCCAACAGACGGTTAGGATGATGGCGCCATTGTTTACCCTAGGGATGCCCAACGGTTATGATTCACCTCTTAAAACTAATGATAATATTGTAGAAAATATCATTGTGGACGTGAAGCAGTTTACTAACAAAATAAGGTATAACAAAGAATATAAGACAACATCCTTTAAAGTTTGCAGAGAGAAGAAAACTTCAAGTTTCCTTGAATGAAGAGATTGCAACCAAAACAATTTTCTGCGAATGGCTAAAGAATGTTCAAGGACGGTTTCCTGGCAGCGTGTCAATGTGATCCCACAGGTGCAAAGATAAATAAGAATAGTGAAAGATATGGTGATAGAAGGCTTTCAATAGGTAAGAGTGCAACGGAGTTTAAAAATTGAAATCCTCCAAATAAAATCACCAGAGGGTAAGAAATGTTTTTTTTGTTTTGTTGTAACCGAAATAAAGCAATTGAAAACCTTAATCACACACCCTATACTGATTAATGCTAAAGTGTTGATTTCTATTAATGGATTAGGTTTGACTAAATTTGATACTTGAAGTGCTCCAGGAAGCCGTCGACACCCTAGGGAGAGGGATCACAACAAAATTTGATTGATTTACACCTCCAATGAGTTATCTCTTTTTTTTTTTAATTCGTTGAGTTGTATATGGTAGATACAATAAATTTATTTACAATAGTATCAGAGTCCAATGATGGCTTGACCATGAGAACTCAGAAGGCCAAATTGATTATTGCAGAGGTTTGAGGTTACGCAAGTGTGTTTAGAACAAGAGATTGACTGGAGGAAATAGGTGAATTTATAGAGATTGAAATGGTTGCAGAGAAATGGGATACATTACAATAGTATTGCAGAACACTAAGGAAGTAAAATAGATATTATAGAATTTAATGTTCACCAAAGCAACAAAGATTCAATGGCAACCGGAAGATATGATATCCCAGATTATCAAATAGCAACCATGCAAATAAAAGAAATTGAATTCCAGACAACAAATGATAGTAAAGAGAAAAAATTTCATTCCAAGACGAAACAAGAACATACCCGAATTTTCCAAGCTCATGTATTGAATCCTTCTGATGAATCTTTTTTTTTCTCCCTCTATCCTTCTTCTCTCAAAATTCCCCCAAATCTCTCTGTAAGTTCTCCCTGTAAGTTCTCCCCTCAAATCTCTTATCAAAATCCCTTCTATCACCAAGAATAGTTAATTATCATAGTTTCCCACTCTACAATAACTTCCATTACAGAAAACCTCTTCCTTCAAAATTAAATACATTAATTTTTCCACTACCAAGAAGATTCTTCAAATCTGAAAATTATTGCAGACCATTCAAGACAACCCACCACGTTAATTGAATTATAAATAATATAAATAATGACTATAAATAAGATAATTTATTTACTTAATGAGACATTAACTGTCTGAAATATATTTATGATTATTATTATTATTATTATTATTATTATTGTTGTTATTATTACCATTACTTATTAAAATCATAAATTTAATTCTTATTTGAAACAATATTTCCAATTTAACATTACTTATAAAACAACATATACAAATATTTAATAGACCTTAAACCTAATGTTATTTACTTACAACATGGATTAATAATTTACTTGATAAAACAAAAGACCAACAAAACAACCCAAAGACTACATACCATTCATTAACTAATGACAACATACCAAAGAATCGATAGAGACTCATAGATAGGCTCCAACCGGCCAACTGACCAACTAAAGAAACCCGAGACAAACACATCCTCATTGAGGATTATGACACTGAGGGAACCTCATGTTACCTCCCTTCTACAATATCCATTGGTATAAAGGCATGCTCAGACCTGCTAATTCAGGTGGAGTCAATGCCTGGTACCTACATCTTGTGGAAAACCAAAGTGTCGAATACAACATATATAATCATCTAAACAAGCACATAGTGATAGGGAATCACAACGTAGTAGGGTGCTCAATATGAGTAATACTACACCGTCCCTTCACCAAAACACATCACAAGTATCCTCATTAACAATTTCATCAATAACTTAATAAACTAGATATCATATTGTCAAATAATCACATGAAACATAATAAAACTAATCTACATAATCAATTAACCCACAACTGATCATATTAAAAGCATCATTTACTACTCATAACATCACAATGTCATCATAATGAACATAAATAAGTATCAACAACTACATCAGTAAATCAATAATCCATAATGAGCATGAATGAGCATAAATAAGTAATCCATCATCCAAATATGTCAAAATGTCAAAATGTAAAGGAACAACTAACAATCTAACCGAAATCCAAAATGAGGGGCACTACATCCTCCCCCCCAGAATCAGGCTTACTCCTAGAAGCTTGCAAATAAGTAGGGATATAACTCCCGCATCCTAGATGCATCCTCCCAAGTAACAGAAGTATCATCATTAGGATCCCACTAGACCCTAACCTGCTCCACATCTCTACCCTTGAGTGTGAGTCCCTTGTGCTGCAAAATGCCTATGGCCTCCAAAGCCAACTGCTTGTCCTCTACCTGTAGAGCATTCCAATCAAGAACATGAGCAATATCTGGATAATAAGGTTTGAGTACAGAAACATGAAACGCATCATGGATGCATGAAAAAATGGGTGACAAAGCAAGATGATAAGTGACAGGACTGATCCTTTCCAACACCTCAAAAGGCCCAACAAAGCGTGGTGCAAGCTTAGAGCCTTTTCTGTAACAGATCAGACTCTTTCGTAGATGCACCCACAAGAATACTCGATCACCAACTAAAAACTAATGATCGACCCTATGAGCATCTGCATACTTCTTTTGTCTATCCTACACTACCACCAAATGCTCTCTAATCCACTCAACCTATTGCTCCATCTCTCTAAGCATATCCAGTCCTAGGAGAACTCTGTCCTCAAGGCAATCCCAACTCAGTGGGGTCTGGCAAGGATGACCATACAAAGCTTGAAATGGAGACATACTGATAGAGCTGTGGTAACCATTATTGTATACAAACTCCACCAAGTATAAGTAATCCTCCCAATAGCTCTGCTAGTCCATAACATACATCCTAAGCATATCCTCAAGGACTTGATTAACCCTCTCAGTCTGACCATCAGTCTTTGGATGGTATGCTGAACTAAAGTTTAGCTGTGTCGCCAAAGCATGTTGCAAGGAAGTACAAAGAGCTGAAGTAAACACTGGATCCCTATCAGAAATGATCCTGCAAGGAATCCCATGCAATCTGACTATGTCCTCCATGAATACTCTGGCCATAGAAGAAGCATTTTATGATGATCAAATAGGAGAGAAGTGAGCTACCTTCATCAACCTATCCATAGTGACCATAATAGCATCATGACAATGGGAGGAAACCGGTAACCCAACTATAAAGTCTATTTAGAAATGATGTCCCATTTCCATTCTAGGACAAGATGTGACTGCAAAAGACATGTGGGGTGCTAGTGCTCCGCCTTCACTCTCTGACACTCAAGACATCTCAACACAAAATCCATAATATCCCTCTTCATACCACTCCAAGAATATAGCTGACGAAGATTTGCGTGCATCTTCTTGACACCTGAATGAGTTGAATAGGGTGCCTGATGCGCCTCTGACATGATGAGAGTACGGAGACCCCCAGAACTAGGAACATAGATATGACCCAAGTGTCACAGAAGACCATCTGACTCAAGAGAATAACCAGTGAAAATACCCTCCAAAGGTCTACCTGACTCAACCTCAGTCTTCACTTCCTGATACCAGCTATTGGTAGGAAATGCTGCAAGTATCTAACCTCTCAAATCTACTGAAAGAGAGATTGCTGAAAGCTCATGTCTCTACCAGCTAAGAGCATCTGCCACCACATTCTCCTTGCTCTGGATATACTTTACCTCAAAATCATACTCACACAAGAACTCCATCCATCATCTCTACCTCACATTTAGGTTTGGTTGTGTAAAAATATATTGTAAACTATGATGATCACTATGTAGCTCAAACCGATGCCCCAAAAGAAAATGCATCCACCTCACCAAAGCATGCACAACTGCGGCTAACTCCAGATCATGCATGGGATAGTTCAACTCATGATCCTTGAGTTTGAGAGACTCATAGGCAATCACGTGACCATACTGCATCAGAACTACTCCTAAACCCTCCAAAGAAGCATCGATACACACAACAAAGTCCCTGGTAGGGTCAGGAACTGCTAGAATAGGTGCACTAGTCAACCGCTCCTTAAGGGTCTGAAAGGCTTCCTAACATTACTTTGACCACACAAACTTCTTCCCTTTCCTCTGAAGAGAAGTAATAGGGTGGGTTATCCTCAAAAAACCCTAAACAAACTAGTGGTAATAGCCTGCCAAACCCATAAAACTGTGAACCTCAGAAACATTAGTAGGTGCAGGTTAATCTATAATGGATTGGATCTTCGAAGGATCCACCGCAATACCCTCTCCAAAAATAACATGACCCAAATACTTCACCTCTGTGTCTAATCTAAGGGGTAGGATACAGAGATCTACTATGGTAGATAGAGGACCAATCCTCATCTCACAACCATGCACTAAATATTCTACTACAACCTTAGCCCCAGATGCTAACTCAACCTGCCACCTAACATCTTGCTTTGCTACCACTAAACCACAACACTTCATAAGAGAAGAAGAAATGAATGAATCAGAAGCACTAGAATAAAAAAGGACATAAAAACTAATACCTCACATCACTCCAAAAGTCTCCACCAAAGTGTCCTGATGCTTTGCCTGGCAGTTATCAACTGCTACAAATACTCTGTGTGATCTGCCTGCATCACCTATAGTCAGCTCTGAAGCTACTGGTCTCTGACCAAAACCTAAAACATTCTTTTGAGGACACTGTCTAGATATGTGTCCCTGTTGGCCACAAGAGAAGCACCCTGTGCCTCTACCAAATCCTCAGCCACTCTAAAAAGTATTAGACTGCTGATAACTCCCTCTGCTCACTGCAGACTATGTACTCTGAGATGGTTAATCTACACAATCATGCCTAGCTCGCTACCAACTCTAATTCTTCTTATTCTAAAATTTGTTACCCTAGTGAGGCTGAGAATTCTTTGTTTTGGCTTGAGAATACTCCTGCTACTACTGTCCACCCTTTGTAGGTGCATGGTGACCTCTATGAGAACCTGCTATCTGAGTATGACCACCATGAGACTTGAAACCTACAGAAGGTGCACTACCAATATGCACACTTGTATGACCTCCAAGAGCCATAGCCAAATTCTCCTCTACTAGACGGGCTTTCTCAACTGTCACCTCCATGGTCTTAGGCTCGAACACATGAACCCCTCCACTAATTTGGACATTCAAGCCCCTGATAAAGTGTTGCACTAACATAGTTTCATCATCGCCAATGCCCGCATACTGCTTAAGCTCATAAAATCTATGCTCATACTGCTCTATTGACATGGCCATCTATCTCAGCTCATGGAACTCATCTACGCGGTGCTGCTTCTAGTGATTAGACAGGAAGAGAGCTCTAAACCTCTCCAAGAATAACTCCCAAGACATAGTACTAATGTCTAAGTGCAACTTTTGTTCCTCTAAAAGTCACCATGTCAAAGAAAAACCTCTGAGATGTAAGATAGCACATCTAGCCTTGATGTTGCTACCATACAAATGCATGGCAAAACACCTACCCAAATCCAATAACTAGGTCTCTGCCTCCAAACCACTACTAGATCCATCAAAAGTGAGAGGGTGTGCCCTTAAAAGATCTCTCATATGACTGGCTAAGGTAGCCTCCTACTCTGCTGTCATCTCTCTCCTTCTAGGTGACCTCTCTCTTTCCCTAGCCTCTAGCTGATCTACCTCCTACCTAGGAGCTAGACGGGCAAGGGCCTCCTCAAGCAATTGACGCAACTGAGCTCCCTCTAGTTGACCCTGATTTTCCATATTTTGACCACCACCTTCCTCAGCACTCTCATGAGGGGAACTGGGAGGAGGTGTACCACCACCACCTCTCCCACATCCTCTACCCTGACCTCTACCTCGACCCCTAGGCATCTTCCTACACATACATACCACCAAGGGACAACTTTAAAACATAAGACAAGTAATACTTAAAAAGGGACATAATTTAATAAATAGAGTTTAAGCACTAGGTCAACATAAATGGGCTCAATCATAACCAGAGTACCCAATGTTTAAACTTGGCTCTGATACCAAATGTAATGCCCCATCCAGCTATGTAATAAAAAATAGATTTTTTTTTTAACAAGTAAAAATAATGATCACAAGATATAACATCAACTAATTACAATAAATTAACTTTCTAGAAAAACTAACATCTCTAGGGAAACAAAACTGCATTAGGGAAAATAAACAAAGATCAATAACATACATGACTCATCTTGAATGGTCATAAAATCAACTAACAACCTTTGTTACATTATAGCAAATTAGATCATCCTTTACAATAATGTTTACAAGTAATGAGGAGATCATGCTATATAATTATATAGATACAAGGCTTTCTTGTCTGATTACATCAAGATTACATAATGGAAATCATAGATACATAAATCTAGAATTCATAAAGTACAATGTAAGTCTTTAAATATAGATGCAGTATTGGAAACTGGAGAGGCACATCTGCTCAAAACATGAACCATGTTGCCAAAAGACCAATGGAATAAAGCTCATCCACCCAACCATATGGAACCTTGAGGTCCACCCCTTGAGCGAGGAGATAACAATGAGGTTCCACATAGACAACAGTCAAGATGGCAAAGACAAGCAGATAAAAGACCAACATAAATCTCAACAACACTGACTCAGGAATAACAACAAAAGGCTCAACAATGCTCCCAGAGGCAACATGAACAACAAGCATGAACATAAGAGGGATAACTAGGCTGCAGTAGGAAGAGTGTCATCGCATGGTCCTAGCATGGGTTATCTTGGCTGTCTCTCACTAGACATCGGCCCCCATTTATGGTTATCTTGGTAGCTTCTCCCTAGGCACCAGCCCCATAGGGTGAGACATGCGGAATCAACTATCCTTTCGTGGAGACAAGTAAGTCGATCATGCTAACCAAGCCTTCTCATCCCATCCTTATCCTAAACGAGCACCACAGGCATGGGTGCGGCATCTAAATTATCTTATTAGATGTATTGGCTACCCAACCCTTCCTAGGTTACTTATTAGGTTATCACTTAATTACAACTTTCATAGGGTTATCCAGGTAGTCACTTTGGGCATAGGCCCCACTATGAAATCCACTCTCCTACATGCAACTAGTAGCCCTAACCAACTTGACAGGAACCACCCATTTGACATGCATACACTGGCAATGCAAGGCATCTTTCCTCTTGCATACCGATATAATAATAAAATTCAATTTCAAAATCCAAGGTCCAAATCAACAATTTTCCTCATGAGCAACTCCAAACTTCATACAATAGGAGCGACAAGGACACTTCATAATCTCAAGACAACACCTACAAACATACCAATAAGCCTCTAGAGCTAAATAGCTTTAAAGTAACAAACAAGTACAAGCAACTCATCTTGATTATCAAACACGACTCAAATTACAAATAATTTAATGAATCATTAATGCTACGATATTAGATTCAATATTTAAAGAGCATAATAACTTGCAAACATAATATCACTTCTAACCCAACAACCATAAATAACTAACTAACTTGATTTAATTCATTAAGAACATAATAATTCAATATCTTAATTTAACTTAACTAAAGCAACATAAATCATATAACTCCATAAGTCTTCCAAGATATAAATCAATTTGTATAATAATAATACTAACTTAAATCAATATAATATTTTGACTATGTAATACTTATATTATATAATTTGGAAAAGATAAAACTACTTTCATTCTTATAAATCAAGTATAGTTTCAAAAATGATAGTTAGATATTAAAATTAAAGCTAAATATTTAATTATAATAACAAATGAAGTTGGCTTAATGATTATTAAGTGGGTTAGGTACCCCTAATCAAATCTATCAAAGTGATTAGTTGTATCTAACTTATTTCATATCTGATTAAGAAATTGCTCATATTAAAAAATAATTAACTACCTCTCTTGCAAACCTGCAGACTGTAAAAACAAATCAATGAAATAATTATATTCTAAGATGGGATTTAAAATTGAAATTGCCCCTAATGACTCCAATTCATGTTTTTCATTGAAAGAGCAATTTGTTATATAGTGATAACTATCTATAACTGTCATCAGGCATTTTTAACTCATAATCTGGATGCAATAAAAAATTTTAAAAAAAGAAAATGATCAAAGAATTTATTTAAGTGAGCGACCAGATTTCAAGAGAGATCAAATGATGAGAGGGCACTAGGGTTCATAGCATAATTTCATGAAGGATATTTCTAATGCTTAATGATGATTATGCAGCTGCCACAGAGAGTGAATGATGGCTAAAAATTTGAATTAGCAGTCACAATAATGAAAAGGAATTTGATTTATGTTAATCCCAGCTCATACTTGGTGCATTCCAACCAGATCGTGCCTCAAAAAGGTATAGGATAGGGCAAACAATGTGTTACTGTAGTTTCAAATAGTTTGTTAAAACCTTTCCAAAAGAACATCTAAGGATCCATGGCGCCCAGCAGACAGTTAGGATGATGGCATCATTGTTTACCCTAGGGATGCCCAATGATTAGGATTCACCTCTTAAAACTAATGATAATATTGTAGAAAATATCACTGTGGATGTGAAGCAATTTACTAACAAAATAAGGTATAATAGAGAATATAAGACAACATCCTTTAAAGTTTGCAGAGAGAAGAAGACTTTAAGTTTCCCTGAATGAAGAGATTGCAACTGAAACAATTTTCTGCGAATGGCTAAAGAATGTTCAAGGACTGTTTACTGACAGCATGTCAATGTGATCCCACTTGTGCAAAGATAAATAAGAATAGTGAAAGACACGGTGATAAAAGGCTTTCAGCAGGCAAGAGTGCGACGGAGTTTAAAAATTGAAATCCTCCAAATAAAATCACCAAAGGGTAAGAAATGTTTTTTTTTGTTTTGTTGTAACCAAAATAAAGAAATTGAAAACCTTAATCACACACCCTATACTGATTAATGCTAAAGTGTTGATTTTCATTAATGGATTAGGTTTGACTAAATTTGATACTTGAAGTGCTTCAGGAAGCTGTTGACACCCCAGGGAGAGGGATCACAATAGAATTTGATTGATTTACACCTCCAATGAATTCTCTTTTTTTTAATTTGTTGAGTTGTATATGGAAGATACAACAAATTTATTTACAATAGCATTGGAGTCCAATGATGGCTTGACCATGAGAACTCGAAAGGCCGAATTGATTATTGCAGAGGTTTGAGGTTACACAAGTGTGTTTAGAACAAGAGATTAACTAGAGGAAATAGGTGAATTTACAGAGATTGAAATGGTTGCAGAGAAATGGGATACATTACAATAGTATTGTAGAAGACTAAGGAAGTAAAAGAGAGATTATAGAATTTAATGTTCACCAAAGCAACAAAGATTCAATGGCAACCAGAAGATATGATATCCCAGATTATCAAATAGCAACCATGCAAATAAAAGAAATTAAATTCCAGATAGCAAATGATAGCAAAGAGAAAAATTTTCATTCCAAGATGAAACAAGAACATACCCGAATTTTCCAAGCTCATGTACCAAATCCTTCTGATGAATCTTTTTTTTCTCCCTCCAATCCTTCTTCTCTCAAAATTCCCACAAATCTCTCTGTAAGTTCTCCCCCCAAATCTCTTACCAAAATCCCTTTTATAACCAAGAATAGTTAATTATCATAATTTCCCACTCCACCATAACTTCTGTTATAGAAAACCTCTTCCTTCAAAATTAAATACATTATTTTTTCCACTACCAAGAAGATTCTTCAAATCTGAAAATTATTGCAGACCATTCATGACAATTGACCATGTTAATTGAATTATAAATAATATAAATAATGACTATAAATAAGATAATTTATTTACTTAATGAGACATTAACTGTCTGAAGTATATTTATGATTATGATTATTATTATTGTTATTATTACCATTACTTATTAAAATCATAAATTTAATTCTTATTTGAAACAATATTTCCAATTTAACATTACTTATAAAACAACGTATACAAATATTTAATATACCTTAAACCTAATGTTATTTACTTACAACATGGATTAATAATTTACTTGATAAAACAAAAGACCAACAAAACAACTCAAAGACTACATACCATTCATTAACTGATGACAACATACCAAAGAATCGATAGACTCATAGATAGGCTCCAACCGGCCAACTGACCAACTAAAGAAACCCGAGACTAAAACACATCCTCATCGAGGATTATGACACTGAGGGAACCTCATGTTACCTCCCTTCTACAAT
This sequence comes from Cunninghamia lanceolata, assembly GCA_027924645.1. Taxonomy (NCBI): domain Eukaryota; kingdom Viridiplantae; phylum Streptophyta; class Pinopsida; order Cupressales; family Cupressaceae; genus Cunninghamia; species Cunninghamia lanceolata. The sequence continues at coordinate 1,864,710 of BSBN01000618.1, forward strand.
ATCCATTGGTATAAAGGCACGCTCAGACTTGCCAATTCAGGTGGAGTTGAAGCCTGGTACCTGCATCCTGTGACAAACCAAAGTGTTGAATACAACATATATAATCATCCAAACAAGCACATAGTGACAGGGAATCACAGCGTAGTAGGGTGCTCAAGATGAGTAATACTACACCATACCTTCACCAAAACACATCACAAGTATCCTCATTAACAATTTCATCAATAACTTAATCAACCAGATATCATATCGTCAGATAATCACATGAAACATAATAAAACTAATCTACATAATCAATTAACCCATAACTGATCATATCAAAAGCATCATGTACTATTCATAACATCACAATGTCATCATAATGAACATAAATAAGTATCAACAACTACATCAGTAAATCCATAATCCATAACATCACAATGTCATCATAAATAAGTAATCCATCATCCAAATATGTCAAAGTGTCTAAATGTAAAAGAACAACTAACAATCTAACAGAAATCCAAAATGTGGGGCACTACACAACCTTTGGCAGTCCTTCACTAAGTTTACAATAAACTATCTGTCTATTGATTGCAGATCCCTACCTACCTTGTTTACTACCTTCTAAGCATGCTCACTATGAGTGTCATGTTCTTAAGTGATTATTCATCATTGTCCATGTATTCTTTTTATACTATCATCCATGAGAAATGACAATAAAACAATAAACTATCATCTTCTAGCTCTTGACAGTCCCTTGGTAGTCCCCTATGCAGTCTTTATGGAATCTGTTCATCTCCACTATATTTTATTCATCTTCACACTAATTAATGGTTCAACAGCTCCATAACACTATACAAAGCCTAAAAGATAGAGATGTTGGAACAAACTCATAAAATTCCTCCTCCTCTCTAAGATCTTTCTATGGTATGTCACCATACTACTTAGCTCCCCTACATTCTTCTACAATATCTAAGAACCTTATTGAATGAGAATAGACTTTTAGACTTAAACAAGGAGTATCCATCATATTGATACCTGAGACCACCCTTTATCCATCATGGAAAATCTTTACATCTTTGCGAGTATATTTGTCACTTAATAATTTGATTCCGTCATACATCCATTTTGGCCTTGAATGATATTTCTACAAACTCTAGTGGGAACCTTATAAACCATAAAACCCTAACATACTCCTTTAAGGTTTATCAGAGACCTCCATACCTTAGCCTTGTTAACTGTTATGTGATCTCTTTGTTATTAATGTATCTCAGTATCTCATAGAGTAGACTTCATACTATATGAAACTATTATACCTATTGCAGACCCTTCATAGTCACACATATCACATGCCCCTTATAGTTTTTGCTCCACTAAACACTACATATGTAATCCTGCCTCTTCTGCCTTAGAGTTCACAATATTTTATCTCTACTCACTGTCTAATGAATGATTCTAAATCTTTTTCCCTGGATTGACTTAGCAGACCTCTCTTTTCATTTTTAAAAAATTGTGGCTCGTTTGACTCATGCTTTGGGTTCTTCATATAATAGGCATAGAGGATGGTTTGTGGAAAATAACTTTACTACTAACAACTTCACCAACTAAGTCATGAATGGATTCTCAGATTGTTGATGAAACATCTCTAGAAATCCTGGGTGCACAGTTATTCCCCACACTTTTAGTCTCAATAGAACACACCTTATTTAGAAATCCATAATAAACATCTTTGACAATAGCAGTTGTTGTATCTAAAGTCTTGTTTGCATTGTTCTAGTTGATTGCTTCATAAGCATAGTCTTTCTCATTCGGGCCATTATCCAAGTCATCTAAGTTAGTCATCAACATTGCATTGTCTTCCTTCCCCAATTTCTACTACTTTGTCACTTTTTTTATCCTTTGACACATCTTCCATGCATGTGTTCATTTCCATTAGACTTGCACAAACTTGTTACTATTCCCATGAATTTTTAAGGGATTATGGGGTGTCTATAGGGCTTTGATAAACCTTTGCTTTCCTAGTAGACTTTTCATACACAAAATACCTCATAAAGTACCTTCACCACTACTATAACACATGTATGTTCTAGATCCTGCATGTAATGAATGTACAGATCATAACGAGAGTCTACTCCATGATACTGTGTTTTGAGATAAAATCACAATCTATCTTAATTTATTCATGGATTAGAAACTCATGCATAAGCCTTTTAAGTGTCTTGACATTCCTCAAGAACTCACTACAACAAAAGAGGCAATTAGCACCTAAAATAGTGCTGGAATTTAATGCATTTGAGTTCATGAATTGGACACTTCTGTCGGCGCAAAACTCGGCACCAAACTACATTTCACTTTAGTGCCAGATTTAGTGCCAGATTTTGTTGCTTCCAGTTTGGTTTCTGATTTTGCTTCTGGTTTTGCTTCTTCTGTTGCTTCCAGGTTTGCTTCCAAGTTTGCTTCTAGTTTTGCTTCTGGTTTTACTTCCAATTTTACTTCTAGTTTTGCTTCCACTTTTGCTTCGAATTTTGCTTCCAGTTTTGCTTCTGATTTTACTTCCAATTTTGCTTCTTGTTTTACTTCCAGTTTTCCTTCCAATTTTTCTTCTAGTTTTGCTTCCACTTTTGCTTCCAATTTTGCTTCCGGTTTTGCTTCCGGTTTTACTTCCAGTTTTGCTTCCAATTTTGCTTTTGATATAACGTCACTTGTTACATCCAATTTTGCTTCTATTTTTGTTTCCAGGTTTGCTTCCAGTTTTGCTTCCAATTTTGCTTCCAGTTTTGTTTTCAGTTTTGCTTCCGGTTTTACTTCCGGTTTTACTTCCAGTTTTGCTTCCAATTTTGCTTCCGATATAACGTCGCTTGTTGCTTCCAATTTTGCTTCCATTTTTACATCTTTTGTTGCTTCTAATATGGCTTCTAGTATTGCATCTTTTGTTGCTTCCAAAATTGCTTCCATTATTACTTCTTTGTTTGCTACTTGAATTACTTCTATTTTTGCTTCCTAGATAACGCCAAGTTTTACTTCCAAGATTGCTTCTGGTTTGCTTCTATTTTGTCTTCCATTGTTGCTTCCTTTTTTGCTTCTAAAAATGCTTCTTGTTTTGCTTACATTTATTAATTTAATATGTTTTATTTTAATTTAATTAGTTAAATATAGCATGACTATTAAATAACTCATATGATTATAGATTAAGTAAATTAAATAATATGTTTTATTTCAATTTAATTAGTTAAATATATCATGCTTCTTAAATAACTCATATGATTAAATAACAAGATAATTATTATAACATGATCATCATCTATAATTAAAAAATATCTATAATTTAATTAAATTTGACAACATCCATCTTGAGTAGTAGATTAAAATCATCATACGTAATAAATATCCATCCAAAAGCCATTGACCACTTTCAATATATATAAATTGACAAGTCAATACTGATAAGATCATCATCATATATAACTAAAACAAGTGAAAGTCAAATATGCCAGTAGATCAATAACATGTCAAAATGATACATGTCGAACAGTTGACATAAGTCAAAATGATACATGTACAAATGATATAAGTAAAAATGATAAATTATGTAACTCAAAATGATACAAGTCAAGATGATACATGTCCAAATGATATAAGTGAAAACGATACATGTCAAAATGATACAACTCAATAATATGGTACTGTAGGCCATGAAAATGATACATATGATAGTAACCATGAAAAGATGCATCATAACGTTATATTAGCAATGATCCATGATGCAGTCTATATGATCATGAATGTCACTAGCTATTACCAGCAACTGCCTCATCATTATCATCATCACCATCATCATCATTGTCATCATGATCATCATCATCATGATCATCATCATCGTCATCAGCCTCATTGTCTTTTGTATCTATGTCGTCATCATCCTTTGCCATGTGATCTAGACCAGAACCAACATAATTTGGATCTATATCACGAGGATCATCTTGATCTTCTGGAAGACTCATGTTCTGCAAAAAAAACATTTAAAATAAAAATTTATTATTTATTTCATGCAATAATTTATTTTTCTATTATATATCTAATATTACAACATATGAAATGAAACCATAATCATATTACATCATATCAAAGTGCACATACCATAATAAAATTTCAAAAAAGTTATAACTAATATGTGATTCCAATGATGTAAAACATGCAACAATTCTAATAAACATTAGTAAAGATCATAAACAATCCTTACAAAATCCATTTTGTGCATATCTTGCAATCATTGCATTCCATGAGATGACATCTCTTTGAAGAATTATGTCAAACAGTTCATGTTTTTTGTCTATGATTCCATATTTTGTGCATATCCTTCAATCATTGCAGTCCATGAGACCACATTTCTTTGAGGCATTCTGTCAAACAATTCACGTGCCTTGTCTATGCTTCCAAATTTTGCATACATGTCTAATAGGGTAGTTGCAATTACAACATCTGACAAAATTCATCTATCCTTTATGTATTGATGGATGTCCATACCCTATTCCAAAGCTCCCATTTTGACACAAGTAGGGAGGATACTGGCAAAGGTTGCGGAATTTAGCTTTACACCAGCCAATCACATTTGCTTTAAAATTTCTATAGCATTTTCAACAAATCCATTTTGTGCATATCCTGCAGTCATTGCAGTCCATGAGACCACATTTCTTTGAGGCATTCTATCAAACAGTTCACATGCCTTGTCTATGCTTCCACATTTTGCATACATGTATAACATGGTAGTTGCAACTACAACATCTGACAAAAGAGGACTTAAGCATTCAGAAACCTAACCATGCCACCTTGTGTGGATTTGATGAATGGTTTGTAGCCATCAAATCTAATGAACTCATAAATCATGTCTTCCTTAATCTGGACCAACAATGTAGAGACAATCCTTTAAAATAGAAGAATATAAAGTGGTCTTATTTTGTGTCTGCATTTGTATCATCATTACTGTCTCCTTTGGGATATTATTTTTTACCATCGAGGGATGGATGATTGAGAGTAGTCAACACAGACCTTATGGTTATCATCAATTCCATCTCTTTGGTATTGAAAACTATAGTTTCATTAATTCTATGATGGAAATGAGAGGATACAATGATTGTCCTAAATTTTTTGTAATGACAACAATCCTATTTAACACTAAATTATGATTCATTCCCATAGTGGGATCTTCTTAGAGGAGTTTCAAACAACTCATACTCATAGAGTCATGGTTTTAGGTCACATATGTTATGGTAACAACAAGGGATTCCAACTATGGTTACAATAGCTAAGACTGCCCTCATTTGTGACTGTAACAAGGTTCTTGGACAACACTATCTTGGTCTTCACACTGGGTACTATATAGGCCAAGATTGGGTTGAAGAAATCACTTTATGGTTACCTATATAGTGATACCACACCCTAATACCCCCATGCATTCTAAATAGATTGACATTTATACAATACTCAACCAAGATGAAATTGTATCATTGTACCACACTTAACTATGACAGTCCCTTCTTGACAACAATTTGTAATCTTTAGACTATTGGGATCCTTGCCACAAATAAATATTAGGTCAATGACACAAGGATTTTAAACAAAAACCATAATCCCAACTCTCCTTGGTAGTCTCAAGGGCCACCTTGAGGCAAAAAATGCTAATGTACTATTATGATAGTTATGATTGTCCTCCATCGTTTTATTGTGTATTTGAAACTTGAGATGAGGATTGGGGAGGTCTCCATTGGTATTTTGTCATAGACAATTTGGGAATAGTAGATCCCCATCTTATCAATAAGAAAGATTATATAAATCTTGAATAAAACAAGAAAAACCTCATGATTGTCTTGCATGTTAGAAAATTGATTGTGACAGTAGTAAGGTTAGTCAATAATTTCCACACTTGTATAATCAATATTCAGATCATTAGGGAGGTAAAAGCATGGAAAATACTCATGGAAAGATCTTTAAAATAGGCATATTCAACTTCAAGCATTTCTGCAGACCCTAGGAAGGTGGATGTAAACTTAGTGACTATAATTACCACCACAAAGACTATCCCCTTTGTGACTATGACAAGGTAACACTGTCATGCTCTTTATGACAATCCCTTCTCCAATGGGTGATGGCCTAATAGCATTTATCTCCTTTGTGATTTCAATGCCTCTCTAATGCATTATCATAGGAGTCTTGACAATCCTTATGTATTAGTGAAGAAGGCTTCCAACAAATCCAAAAGAAGGGCTTAAGATTACCTACAAAGTCCTAGCCTTCATACCCTAGTCACATATCACCCCTCTAAGAAGACCTCAAAACTTTATGGGTTCCAAACATAACACAAACCCAGTCCTATATGATTGTCACTACCCTATGTCCCTCCAAATTCTTATATCAACCTTCCCTTGGTTGGAAAGGGTCTCGAAACTCCATTGTTCCTGCTAGTCTAAACTTGGAATGGTCAATATAATGATTCTACTACAATGCATAGTTAGGGCTACACTAAGGAAGTCCTACCTACCCTAAGGAAGTCCTACCCACACATAAACTATGATGTATCCATGATCTTATCAAGCATGATCTTATGATAGTGTTTGGACTAAACCTGTATAGTTTTAGGGCATTCACACATCTCAATTATAGTGTGGTGTGTGAGGAATTATTACTAAATGGTTGCTACCATGCACATAAACTATACACATATCTGAAGACTGTAATATGACATTATTGTGATGGAATCCTAGGTTGGAATGAAAGCTAGGCCTCATACCATTTTAAATTGATTCCTTGCAAAAATTTTAATATGAGAGCCATTGTGTCCTTGAATACCATTCTACCAGCATGTGGACCTCGTATAAGGTGTGTAACAAGTCTAAGAAGCAACAACATCCTTCTTTCTGTCATACTGAGAACCACAAAATAATGGATTTAAATCATGGAACATATATAATTGATACCTTTAATGCATCTTCCATGCAAGTGAGTTTAAAACTAAAGACTTGGGTGTAGGAAAGGGCTTCTGAATAAATGTTCATTAGAAAAGAAAGAAAACAAATGGTTTTGAAATGGAAAAAACAAAAATCACAAAGTCTAAAGGTTTCCATATTCCGCTAAGCCCTTCTTTATCCACACATCTACTTGGAGTGCAAATTTGATGATTTTGCATTGGAATCCTAGTTCTGCTCTCTATCTTACCCAATGTGTCTTGCTTGGGTGTTGTTTCTCCAAACAACCCTCACAACATATTTCTCATCAAGTTCCCTCAAAATCGATGTGTGTAGATATCTCCTTGTTTCTCCTTTTTAGACTAAGAAAGTAGAAACAAGGGGCGGCATATATCTCCCTCGATTTCCTCCCTTATCATGTCTCATCACTCAACCCCCTTAGTATTTATGAACTGACTTATTGGTGGTGGTTGCAGGTTGATTTGGTTTTGATTTTCTAACAAGTGTTCCTTTGCAATTTGTGGTTCCTAACTTTGTGGTCTTGCAGGATTGTAGACTTGGGGGCTTCTTCGTCTTTTGCAACAACACTTTGACATCCTCTACAGTATCCTTTTGGGTATCCTTTTCATGATTGATGTATTTAATTTCCTTTAGTTACATATGCATGTAGTGTCATATGGCCCCTAAAGTGGGGGCTAAATGTTATGTCAGAAATTGTCCTCCTGTATGGAATGGTACAATTTCCCATAGTTTAGCTCCTCTCCTTTGGTGACCTTTTAACCTAGTTTATTTTAGACCTTCCTGAACCCTAACTGACTTAGGTCTAACTGGAAGAATGTCATATTTTGGAGTAACTGAAGATAGAAGGTGAAAAGTATACTTGAATTTGGGGTCCCCTAACCTCCTTGAGGCAATCTTGAGCAGGAAATTAGGGCTTGGACTTGGGTGCTAGCGCCCTTGTCCTACCCTATTTCCAGGGGTCTTGAATTTTGGAGGGATGTCAGCTATTTCCGTGCATTTCAGGATTCTATTTTCAAATTTTTGTTTTCATGTGATGTCGACATCTTATTTCAAAATTTGAAATTCCTAAGGTTAGATATTTAAAGACATTTGAAAATCATTTTAACACACAATCTTTATGCAAGATTTATGCCAAAACTCTACCAAAATTGCCATTGAAAATTAGTGATTTGTTGAAGCTCTTGAAGTAATTTGAATTTTCTTTCATGGGGACAATGGATGGATATTAGGAATCAATACCTTGAGACTATCTTGCTCTTCCTAGGGTTTGTACACCTTTTGCATGATCGGGAGAAGGGTTGGAGCCTCCAACATCAAATTTGGAGATCCTTCGTAGACGTTGCTGATTTGCCTTCTTTTTCATGCAAGTCTTCATTGCTTTCATCTCCTTGAGGTGAAGATGTATTTGTTCATTAAGTTAAAGCAAGTCATTGATCTTCCCTTGATTGAGACATCTAGGATTTGATATTTTTGCATACACTTTTTTAGGTTTGCACATACTTTTGCAAATCTTTATCTCTAGCTATCATTGAGGTAAGAATACCGAAAATGGGGCTTGACTGAGGCAATCTCCTATATAGTTGCAACCATCTTTCTCCTCCTTTTGTATGTGCAGGTTGCATTTGTTGAGATCCAGTGGAAAGGAGTGACAAGAAGACGGCTATTGTAGACACAGTCATCACAAAATTTGGATTTCAAGATTCTGTGACTTTCAGGACACTGGCACTAGCGCTCTAGTCCAAATAGGTGATTTTTTTGGGATCTGGAAGCCTCTGGAGATTGACAAACAACTAGTGCAGAAAATCCTGACATTTAGAAAATTGCGAGACACTAGCACTAGCGCCCTACTCTAACTGCTCCTCATTTTCTGGGTACACTATCTCTGATCTATTTACTCTGCATTTCTATAATCATTCCATTTCCATCTATAACCAAAATTGAGTTATTACAGTTTGATTTGCAAGTTAGGGTTTTAAGGTTAGGGAAAGATACCAGCTTGTAAAACCTAACTCAAACAGTCACATAAACATAATTAATAGAAAAAGAGAACATTGGAAATTAGTAGTTTATCCCTAAACTTGTCCTCGGCTTCTCTAGTTTTTTAGTGCAAGTGAAAGTGTGGGACCTAGGACCTCATATCTTGCTTCCACATTTTCACCCTAAACAAACCTGTTGACGAATCTCTTTCAATCACATTGATGACATACCTAGCCTTGGTGATGGTGAAATGTTTTAGGGTTTGGGGTTGCAGCTATTTTGGGACCCAAAAGACTAGCGTCATTGCTGGGGATGTAATATCTTGGTTCATATTTTGAAAGACCTTTGCAACACAGTCACTGAAAAGGTTTGCAATAGTTTGTTGTTTGTTGTTTGTTGTGTGTTGAAGTTGGCAGCCCGTCAACTTACAGGTCAACATATTGGCACCATTGCAGGGGACTAAATTAGAAAATTGGTTAGTTTGAAGACCCCTATAACAATGATCTATATTTTTGTGCATTTTGTTTGGGTAAGTTTGGCATCCCATCAACTTATGCCAACATTTTTGGTGCCATTGTCGGGGATAAATTATTGTTGGGTTGGAAAGAATTTGAAGACCTTACTGGTGAATAGAACCTAGAATCAGTTTGTATCCTTGAAGATTAGTCACACTTTAAGGGATTCCTCTTTGGAAGAGGTGATGACTCTAGTGTCAGAATGGAAGTTTGTTACTATTGTACCTTGGTTATTGTTGGTGATTTGAATGCTCCATCTCAATGTGCAACAACTGGTGAAATAAAGGTACATGGTTTCTTTTCTTCCTACCTTTTCTGTTTGATGTTCCTGTCATGATTGAAGGAACAAATTTATATGCCTCTCTTTTTTGCCCTGCATTGTAGGATGTTTTAGTCATGGCCAACTAGTATGAACATGGATACCCTGGGGGTTCTCCTTCATGTGCATCTTCTTATATTGCAGACCCTAGAAACTATCTGGCTTTTGACCATCCTGACAATGTATATTCTAGTCATGGACCTGCATGTTATACAAACCCAAACCTATATGCACCCACGAAAAATCAAAATGACTTAGCAATGTAGCAATATGAAATTGAAAAGACTAAACAGTTGCTAGAATCCTTATGGCAGCAAGAAGAAGAAATAGAAAATTAGATTAGGCTGCTAGAGTCTAGGATGCAGTCCAATACATTCCTTGCTGCCCCTAGAAATTAGTTTGATCAGTCTCCTGCTCCTCCCTTAAATCTTGCATATGATCAGTTAGACCTTTCATGGGTTAACTACAAAACAAGAGGCATGCCAACCAAGGCCTATAGCCAGTTGCCCAAGTTTGATGGGTACATAATTTTGGAAGAGGACACACATGTTGATGTATTTTCAGAATTCATGGAAGAACATCAATTTGAGGATGAAGACATGTGGATGAAGTTCTTTGTTAGCTCCTTGAATGGAAAGGCAAGAGAATGGATCCAAAGTTTTCTCAGGTAGTCCTTTGCCTCATGGAATGAACTTGTGGCAGTATTTAAAAATGAATTTGCCAAAGGTCTTGACCCTGCTGATCTTGTCATAGAACTAGAAAAAATTAAAAGACAAGAGGGAGAGTCAAGCAAAGATTTTGGTCACAGGTTTGTTGTTGCTCTTTCCCATATTCTTGATGGTTTTAGACCTAACATTCCTGCTTTCTTTGATATGTTTTTCGAAGCATCTGAAACTGGACTGAGTTATGTGTGGGAAGATTTCAAAATAACAAGTATGCAGCAGAGATATTTGTCCCTAGACTCTATGGAGAAAATAAGATATGACTACATAGTAGGTTTGGTATCCATGAGTGCATGTCCTATTGGTAAACAACATGCTAATCCAAATAGCAGCAGTGTGGATACAAACAATCAGATGAAGGTAGCATCAGATGATGATGATTGTGTAGTCAGAAGGGTAGAAGTGGAAGATGGTGCATCATATGATAGAAATGTAGATGATGAGGATAGTATATGCACCTACCTTCAGTTGGATAGCTCATCAGGTGAAAGTGAGAATGATGAAACCAATGGTGACTTCCAACCTAGTGCTGAGGTATGTGGTTCAGTGAACAATGAGGATGCTATGTATAGGGATGAACAGTTAGATGGATTAGTCTTTCAAGCTAAGTATGAAATGTGTACACAGGTTGGTAAAACATGGGATGAACAAGATACATGTTTCTTGTTTGATTTGATGCCCACTTTTGTTCCTATTTGTGATGATGAAGCAATTAGTGTTTGTTTACATGAGTATCACATGGAGGTGGTTGCACATGATGATAATTGATCAGAGATAGTTGTTGGTGTAGCCATGGAGTTTCAGTGTGAAGATCTTGTCCTGGATTGTGAAGATGGTGATCATGTGGATGCATATTAGAACATATTTGTGTGGTGCAAGGTATGTTCTCTTCCTCATGTAGATTGTGATTCAACTTAGCCACAAAGAAATGATATAGAAATAAAGGAAGCAAAAATGTGTCATCAGTCTGTTTGCAGTAGTGAATATGACACAACAGATTGTTAGAGAGGACTTGAAACAAAGAGACAATTTGAAGAACATGGTTCTTCACATAAGGTGTCTCATGATCCCAGTCTATGTACTGATGTTTTGGGTTATAGCCTGAGTCATCCTTATGATTCAAAAATTAAAGGTTGTAGTAGCACATATGAAAGTTATGTTCAAGAGCTTGGTGGAGTTGAAAATGAGTATGAGTGTTTCCACTTTGATGTGGAATGTTTACAAGCTCTTGAATGTGTTGGTTCTGAAATAGAGGTTGAGTCCTTCGTATGAGACATTGATGTGAATGAGTAGCAAGGCATGTGTATGCCTAAACTTCAACAGATGGCAGTCCAACTCGAAGGTATACCTGAGCTGGAGTCTTTCCATTTTGCTCTAAAAGATGAAATGTTTTCTCTTGTGGATAAATAGTGCATTTAGGCACATTTCTCCTTGCCATGTGAATTGGAGGTTTTTTTTTTTCCCTCAATTTGCATGAAGAGGTCAGAAAAAGTAGTAAGCTTACAGTCGGTGGTGAAAGTTTTCTTCCATCCATGTCTTTTGTTGCTGACCTAGATTTTAGTTTCTCACCCTTTGCTGCTAGGAACAAGCATGATATGGATTGGAATAGGTCAAGTACCTATCTCTTATGGTTTCCTTGCAATAGTCATTTCATTGATGAAGCTGACCTTGGCTCCACAAGCATATGTTACAGATTGACACATGTTGGGGACAGTCTTCAGTTGTTGCAGCTGGGTGAAAAATGCAGATTTGGTTTGAGGGAGATCATCTCCTTCATTCAACTTATCTTTAACAAAGGCAAGTGGTTGCTACAATTTTTTGTAGGTTGGACCTGTAGTGCCTGTAAATTTTAATTATAGTAAACTTTCCTTTTGTGCCTTCATGCTCATGACTGTGTGTTTTCATGTATATATGTTTTGTAAATATGTTTTCTTTGTTTCCCCTGTTCATTTTTTGCCTTTTGGTCTACCCCAGAGATAGCTAGTTCTCACTGTGACATTATTTGTCACACATCCCCAACCAAAGCCACTATTGGGACCTGTAAAATTTAGCTCCCAAAATGCTCTATTTTACCCCAAAAATCCATTTGAAATCCCACTTTGTGTCTTTGTTGAAAAGCACATCATTGATACCTGATTAGAGATATTTCCCATGGGTCTCTTTAAATATCCTTCTATGTGTTTGCCTTCTGAAATGTAGGCAAAAATCCCCAAAAATGACTATCTCAAAAATTTTGAGTGTTTTCTTGTATTTTCTCCCTTTTTCAGAGTTTCAAAGTTTAGGGTTCACGTCTTTCGTCTTGCCTTATCTATCGACTCTAAAAGTAGGCTCCAAAATTCATCTAAGTGTATCAGAGTTTGGAGTTTCAGTCTTCCTCCTTCTGTCGTGCTTTCCTTGTTGGCTCTGAACCCCTCCAAGGCTAAAATTTTCCTTTGTGTTAATTTCTTGAAAATTCTTCTAAGTTTGTTGGAGGTTAGAGTTCAGGTCTTTGGCTTTCAGTCTCCTTCAAGGTAGGTGTCAGGAAGAAGCCTTGAGGGCCGAAGTCTGATGGGGTAAACTTGTTTCAAATTCTTCCAAGTATGAAGTGGGTGGCGGTTGGTAGGGGTTGGTTCTTCTTCATCCCTTCAGGGAAGATGGAAGGTGGAAGATCCAGTGCCCAAGGTCTGGTGGTTTCCTTTTCTTTGTTTTGTGGAGGGCGGACGACGGGGATTCCTGGTGAGTCTCTCTTCCAAAAGGTGTAAGGTGAAGGGGAGAAGGCCTAAGGCCCAATCCCTAGCACTTTTTATTTGTCTAAGTACTTTAGGGTCAGGCACTCCTTTCTTCTTCTTTTTCAAAGTTGCACATGTGAAGGGCGAGGCGCTGACTTCAAAAGTCTAAATTGTAGATTTCGCTGACAGTGAGGTAGGACATGTGGTGAGCCAGTGCAACTTTTTGAAAGATTTGTCTCTCGCACCAGGAGGAATTGTGCCCTGCTTACATGTGGCACTCACGAAGATACATCGTGGAGGAAAAGGCATGGCCCATCGCTTTGGAAAAAAGCTAGTGTGCGAAGCCGCCACATTGCGCCTTTGTGCACACGTAGGGAGAAGTTTCACCTGGACTACAAAGAATTTGCACCAAAAAGGAGAGAAGGCCATAGAAAAGGAAAAAAGGCAAGAAGCATGATGAGTCAACTGAGAAAATAGTTCATGAAGGGAGATTTTCACCAACAAAGGAAGGCTAATGAAGATAAAAGGTTCGTGGTTTCTCAAGTTCACTGATAAGGTGATTTGTTGATAGAGGATCCCAAAACAGAAATAAAGATGAGTTCACAGTGGAGTAAATTTGCCAATAAGGCAAGTAAAGCCAAGGATGAATAAACAAAAATAAAATGGGGATTTCCTCCATGGTTCGTAAAAGTGAAAATTCATCGACAAAGGGAAATATGAAGGGTGCCAGTGTAGAAATAGAACACACTTCCACATGCCACCATAAATACAGACTTGATGAGGACGTACAGGTTGGTGGCAGAGTTAGATAGAATTAATTGCTGGAGTAATGGAAGTTGGTGGGGTAGTCAGTTCCTACCTAGAATGCAAAAGAGAAAATATTTCTATATATACATGATTCAAAGATGTTTTAGGGGTTGGTTGCTGAACCAATTGTCTGGGCTAGAAATGCCTAAGGGAGATTTTCAGGCATCAAGTAGAGGAAAATATTTGAGCAGTGAATGGGGGAATGCTTCTGATGCACTATAGGAAGGAATTTTAATGCACATCTTCATGTAGTGGTATGTCTCCACAGTTATTTGTAATGATTCAAGGGAATGCATAGTCGCAGTTACGTATTTTGCCTTCACCACATTTTTTGGACATTTATGTCAATACAAGCTTTGTGCTGGGTCATTTCTTTGTTGCAAATGGTCATTTTAGTTTCACACTTGGATAAATAAGTATGTCCAGTGTATGAGGTGTAATCTGAGAAATGTATGTGAATACATTTTAGTTTTCCATTGATGCTAGTTCAATCCATTTCTTTCCTCTTTATTGTTTATGACTCAGTTTCCCAATGGAGTAGGCACCGGTCCATATTGGGGCTAGATCAATAATCTTTTCAATCAAAACTTCATCCTATTAGATATAGGAGTAGGAGTAGGAGTAGGTTTAGTTGAGGGTTTCTCATGTTGTGCATGATTCAATGTAATAACCAAAGATAAATCTGAAGTAATGCAAAACTATCTTAATCATTGGTGAATCATGTACATGTATGCCTGCACTATGTATCTTATGTATGTGAAGTTAAGTGGAGTCATCTTAAGGAATGTGATGAAATTATATTTGGTTGCAAGTGCATAGTGCAGTAATCAGCTTAATACAGAGGCCAGTGCAACTAGTTTGTCTTGACCTAGTGATAGCTTTGGGGGTCAAGTGTACATTGGGTATGGTTGTGTTTGTTTGTTTTGTTCTATTTCATGCCTCTAGGAATATCCCTTGGTGTAGTCACGACTAGGAGGGTACACAGAGTGAACTATCCAGGCCATGCACAGCAAGAGTAAACATAATGGAAGCAACTCGAATATAGGATGCAAATGCAGATTTAGATGTTTAGTATATCATAGATTCAAAATACTAACATGCTAGCAACATGCAGGCTTACAAATTAAGGCTCACATTTCTAATTCTCTAGTTACAATATATGCGCAAGATATGGCTTTGAAGCACCTTACAAAACAAAAATCTAAGACTAAAACATCATACTATGGTTCACTACCTTCCTATGCATCAATTACATGATTATATATCATCTCTGGATCACAAGAATCCTCCGCATCAGGCAATGAAGAAGCTATAGTCTCCAATGAAGGTGTAACGTGTGTACTCAGATAGGTCGGCCTTAAGTAACTTGTATTTCGCTACAAGTGAATCGAACAAGGTGTGGATTTTAGGGAAGGCTGACTATGTCCCAAAGTACCTTGAATGATGTTTCATTTGGCTTCACAAGTCAAGGAAATGCTCTGCAAGTCTTCTCCTTTAGTTGATTGTCTAAGATTGTCTAAATGCTATGTTCTGAGAAAATAATTGATCTTCTGATAATGATATCTTTCTGGTAACCAATCCAAATGAGCTGAATTTTGGATATGATGTACATGATGATGTCTAGATGCTGAGTCCAGCTCTGTAAGCTCTGAAATGATAATGTGTCAAACTGCGGACCAAACTACTGAAACTACTTCTAACTGAGTGAACTAGAATGAACTAGAAAATGAAAGAAACAAAGAAAGAATGCAAATATTTTTGGTTGATGCAAGATTGCTCTACAACGAGGGATGCTCCTACATCAGACATCCAAGGTTGTTGAAAAAGTGATTCCCTCACTTTGTTAGGGATAGAGGAAAACTAAGACGGTCCACCTCAGCCTAAGAAATCGAAGATGAATCTTCTTCCGATCTACCTTTCCACTTTACCAAATATTCCTTGTATTGCTTTCCTCTGGTGCTGCATCTAATTCTACTATCCAAGATGTCTTCAATTTGCTCCAGTGCTTGCTGTGGTAACTGCTTCTTCAAGTCTTCTTCAATGTTGTCACTGATTTCTCCTTCATGATAGTGATATAGGTCTACAATGTTGAAAATAGGTGATATGCCCAATGTCTTAGGTAGCTCCACTTCATATGCATTTCCTAAATCAAACTTTCTGAGTATCCTACATGGTCCAAACTTCTTCATCTTCAACTTGTTATATGTCCCTACTAGAAATCTCTCTTTTCTCAGATATACCATTACCTCATCTCCCACTAAAAATTCTTTGTGTCTCCTCTTCTTATCTTCTTGCTCTTTGTACTTACTATTCAACTCCTCCAAATGTTTCTAACCTGATTATGCACTGTCTCCGTGTGTCCTATAAATTCTTCTACCTCTGCACTTCTTTATTCTCCATACTAATATCTCTCAACTGTACTACTCCTCTAGGGTTAGTTCCTATCACAATCTCAAAAGGTGTTCTTCCTATGCTCCTATTCACTAAATTATTGATTGCAAACTTTATTTGTGATAGAATTAGATCCTAATTTCCTACCTTCTCTCGAACCAAACATCTCAACAAGTTACCCAAACTCCTATTTACCACTTTTGTCTGTCCATCAGTCTGTGGATGAAATGTTGAACTAAACTTCAAATCTGTCTTCATCTTCTTCCATAATGTCTTCCAAAAGTATCCAAGAAATCTTGTATCTTTGTCTAAAACTATAATTTTAGGTAATCCATGCAATCTCACAATCTCCTTGAAAAATAGGTTAGCCACATGTATTGCATCATTTGTCTTCTTACAAGGTATGAAATATACCATTTTTGAAAATCTATCCACCACTACAAATATAAAATCATGTCATCTCTGTGTCTTCAGCAATCCCAATATGAAATCCATGCTTATGTCTTCCCAAGGTCTCTCCAATACTGTCAAAGATTTGTATAATCCAGTATTCTAACTACTCCCTTTGCAACTTGATATATTCTACAACCCTGCACAAACTTCCTTACATCCTTATATATCTGAGGCCAAAAGTAATTTTCACTTACCAAAGCCAATGTCTTATTAATTCCAAAATATCTTGCCAATCCACCACTGTGCTTCTCTTTGATCAAATTGTCTCTCGTTGAACTCCTAGGTATACACTATTGATTTCCTTTGAACAACATATCCTCTTGAATGAAATAATCCAACCACTTACTTCTATCTGTCACAACAGGTTCCTTACATGCTTTCCAAGGTTCTAAAAAATCAAGGTCTTCTTCATACATGTTCTTCAACTCTTCAAAACCTAATACCTCGACTCTCATCTCTGTCAGCAAGTTCCTTCTTCTACTCAATGCATCAACAACTTTGTTTGATTTTCCACTCCTATGCTTCAATACAAATGTATAAATCTGCATGAACTCTACCCATCTCATATGTCTCTAATTCAACTTTCCTTGACTGTTCAAATACTGCAAAGCTTGATGATCTGTGTACAACACAAATTCCATAGGTAGAAGGTAATGTCTCCACTTCTTCAAGGCTTGAATTATGACATAGAACTCTTGATCATAAACTGAATATCTTCTCCTTGCATCATTCAACTTCTCACTGAAATATGCTACTAGTCTACCTTCTTGACTTAACACTGCTGCTATTGCATTTGCACTTGCATCATAATCTACTTGAAATACTTTGTTAAAACATGGTAATGCCAATACTGGTTGCTCTGTCACTTTCTGCTTCAATAATTCAAAACTTTTATTTGCTCCTGATGTTCACTTAAAGTCCTTTCTATCACCTCTCATTGTCTCTGTCATAGGTTTGCATATTGAACTAAAATTTTTGATGAGCTTCTGGTAGAAACTAGCTAATCCATGAAATGATCTGACTTCTCCAATACTCTCAGGAGTTGGCCACTCAACAATGGCTCTAACTTTCTCAAGGTCCATCTTCAATTCTTCCATAGAAATCACAAATCCCAAGTATACCAATTCTTCCTTCATAAAACTACACTTCTTTATATTTATTAGCAATTTCTCTTCTCTCAACCTCTACAATACTTGTCTCAGGTGACACAAATGTTCTTATTTTGTCTTACTAAAAATCAGAATATCATCCAAGTATACCATAACAAACTTACCCAAGAATTTCTTCAAAACTTCATTCATCAATCTCATGAAAGCACTCAGTGCATTTGTCAATCCAAAATGTATCACTAATCATTCATACAATCCTTCATTTGTCTTAAAAGTAGTCTTCCATTCATCACCTTCTATGATTCTGATATGATGGTATCCACTCTTCAAGTCTATCTTTGTAAAATATTTTTCTTCACTCAAACAATCCATAATGTCATCCATCCTAGGCAATGGAAATCTATACTTAACTGTGATCTTATTGATTTCTCTAGAGTCTATATACATTCTCCATTCTCCATCCTTCTTTGGTATTAACACTATAGGTACTGCACAAGGGCTCAAACTTTCTCTGATCAAACCTTTCCTCAACAACTCTTGTATCTGTCTATTCAATTCTTCATTCTCTGTTGGTGTCATTCTGTGTGCTACTTTGTTAGGCAAACTAGCTCTAGGTATAAGGTCCATGTGATGACTGATACTCCTGATGGGTGGAAATCTTTTAGGTACATTATCTGATATGGCGTCTTCATACTCTGTCAACAATTTAGTTATCTCCTCCAGTTGTGATTTTTTAGTCTCTGCCTTTAGGGCTTTAGGCTTCTTAGGAATCAAAGCATAACACATATTCTCATGTCTCAAACCATCCAAAAATTTCCTTCCATCAACCAAACAGATTCTAGCATTCCCACATACTTCACCTTTAGGTTCATCTTCCAAAAGAATCAAGGTAATTCTCTTTCCATTTGATGTTATAGTATATGTATTCTTTCTCCCATCATGTCTATCTTTTCTATCATACTGTCATGGTATACCCAACAATATATGACATACATCCATAGGCATAATATCACACAATACTTCATCATGATAAGATCCAATATGAAATTTCACCAAACATTGTTCACTCACTAGTACCTTATGATCATCCTGAATCCATGCTATCTGATAGGGCTTAGGGCATTTCAATCTTTCCAACTTCAGCTTAGTCACCATCTCCTCTGAAACCAAATTATCAGAACTACCACTATCAATTACAACCTTACAACATTTACCTCCTGATTTGCATTTGGTCTGGTACAAACTTTTCCTATGCGGTGGTTCCTCATTTGTCTTTTCTTGAAATAGTGCTCTCCTCATTACTAGTGATTCTCCTTTCTCAGGTTTGCCAACTGAATTAGGTAATCTAATAGGTTCTTCCACATAGGTTGTTCTTCCATTGTTCTCTATCTTCTTACTGGTACTTCCCTGATGACATTCATATGCTCTGTGTCCTTCACCTCCACATTTAAAACAAGTTCCTCTAAATGTTCTCCTCTTAAGTCCTCTTCCATCTCTTTTGTATCCTTCACTCCAGTATGAATTAGGGTTTCCTCTTCAGTAGAAAGTTTTGTCATCTCTCTGGTATGAACTACTATCTTTGTCCTCCTTCTTGAATGGGATATCTTGTTTGTTTTGCTTTGTATATGGTCTTTCTCCTCTAGAATATGTTCTACCTCTCTATCTTTGCTCATGCTTCTTGTTCAACTTTTCTTCAACTTTTAGGGCAAACTGATATGCTTCTTCTAGTGTTGTCATCCTTACCAAACTCAGTTCTTCTTGAATGTTCAATCTCAATCCATTGATGTATCTTGCCACTTTCTCCTTTCTTGCTTCACTATGTCATGTCCTTATGATCATCTTATGAAATTCTTCAGTATACTCCTTCACAAATTTCTCCTTTTGTCTCAGGTTCTGCAATCTCTTCAATAGTTCCAACTCATAGTCAGCAGGTATAAACTCATTCTTCAACTTTGTCACCATTCTATCCTACTTTATGATCTTTTCTTGTTCTCTTAAGTTTCTATCCAATTGAACTTCTTTCCACCAAATAGTAGCATGTCCTTTCAACTTAGTCTTTACAAATCTCACCTTCTCTGGATCTTCAATGTATTCATATTTAAAGCATTCTTCTAGGTCATTTATCTAGTCAATCAATTCCTCTGGGTTCAAATTGCCAGTATAGTTTGGTACATCCACTCTAGGTCTTTTTCCAATCTTTGAAATAGCTCTCAACATCTTTACTTGATCTGATTCTTCTTCTTCTAGGGTTTCTTCATTTTGGTCAGTGGATTGAAATTATTCATCATCATCACTTTCAACGTTAGGTCATGGTGTAAGCCCACTTCTTCGATCTTCTTCAACAGCATCCAATCGAACTCACATTGTTTTCATCATCTCCATCATCTCATCCATTCTTCCAGCCATAGTCCCAACAACATGTATTCTCCTCACTGGCATCTCTTCCTAGGATCAAGTGTAATTGCCTCAAATTTGGCAATCGGGCTACAAGGTGACAACTACCTCACAATTGGTGATAGGTTGACAACACAGGTAGTCTGCCTAAGGTTTGGCTATCTATTCACAAAAAGATCTTATAGAATGCCTTCACAAACTTCACTCACTTTTCTCCCAATGGATTCAAACTTCGCTTTGATACCACTTGGTGCAGTCATAATTAGGAGGGTCCATTGAGTGAACTATCTAGGCCATGCAGCACAAGTAAACACAATGGAAGCAACTCAAATATAGGATGAAAATGTAGATTCAGATGTTTAGTATATCATAGATTCAAAATACTAACATGCCGAAAACATGCGGGCTTACAACTTAGGGCTCACAGGCCTAATTCTCCAGTTACAATATACACGTAAGATATGGCTTTGAAGCACCTTACAGAACAAAAACCTAAGACTAAAACATCATACTATGATTCAGTACCTTCCTATGCATCTATTACATGATTATATATCATCTCCAGATCACAAGAATCCTCCGCATTGGCCAAGGAAGAAGTTATAGTCTCCAATGAAGGTGTAACGTGTGTACTCAGATAGGTCAGCCTTAAGTAACTTGTATTCCTCCACAATTGAATGGAACAAGGTGTGGATCTCAAGGAAGGTTGGCCATGTCCCAAAGTGCCTTGAATGATGTTTCATTTGGCTCCTCAAGTCAAGGAAGTGCTCTGTAAGTCTTCTCCTCCAGTTGATTGTCTGAGATTGTCTGAATGCTTTGTTCTGAGAAAATAGTTGATCTTCTGATAGCGATATCTTTCTAGTAACTGATCCAAATGAGCTAAATTTTGGATATGATGTGCAAGATGATGTCTAGATTCTAAGTCCATCTTTGTAAGCTCTGAAATGATAATGTGGCAAAATACAGACCAAACTACTGAAACTACTTCTGACTGACTGAACTGGAATGAACTGGAAAATGAAAGAAACAAAGAAAAAATGCAAATATTTTTGGTTGATGCAAGATTTCTCTACAACCTGGCATGCTCCTGCATCATCCCTCCTAGGTCTAGTTGAGCCTCAAGTGTAGAGGAGTATACCCACTCCTGTTAGTTGGCCAAAATCGCCCTTGACTTGTTGACGAACCTCTTTCAATCACCTTGATGACATCCCTGGCCTTAGTGATGGTGAAATGTTTTAAGCTTTGGGGTTGAAGCTATTTTGGGACCCAACAGAGCTTGAATTTCTTAGTGGAACCTCCTTTAACAATTAAAAATTGTTTATGCATGGATTTTACAATGTGCTTAACAAATATGTATTGAATAGGTGGCTCAACACAATGGATATTATATACCATTTCAAGGAGGGTTGCATCCAATTTCTTATTACTATCCAATCCAAGGAAAAACACTAGTATAGAAATAGTATCCTAAATCCATTATCTAAAAATATTAGTCACATAAGAAGGGTTCTCATTGGGTATGCTACCATCATATGTTATTTTTTTGAGAAAAGATTATTTGGAATTTGGAGTTGTTGCTTCATAATCACTAGCAATTTGTTCTAGTTTAATGGCATGCAATCAATTCCAAAATATTTGTTGGAAACCCCAACATGTGGTGAACTTTTTCTAAATTAATGGACAAGATTTCTTCTTCACTATTTTTGTTAACAATTTCTTTTCTCTTTTCATCATAATTCTGGGGAAGGGAAAATCTTAGGGAACATCATGCATCCCAATCCAACTATCCATATTGGTATAGTGACACTATTAATTGGTATTGGTTTGTTAGCTTGGCACTACATTTGACCTATTGTTTTATTCTCACATTATATCTAAGTTCTCAAGTTAACCTACAAGTGGTTACATGATCATAAATATCATGGGGTTTTAAGTAATTGAACATAGTTTATTTTGTTTATTGCTTTGCCTTTCCCTTATATAGTAGTAGACATGCTTGTAAACCCTCAACTTTAAACCTCAAGATTGGAATTTTTAAATTGAAGGCTTATAAGTTATAGTAAAGGAAAGTTTTAAGGGAATGTAGGATTTATGTCTTTCACTTACCTAGAAAAATGGTTTTTTGGTGTTGTGTCCCTCTCATTTCCAGCCAACATCACTTAGTAGTTGAAACTTGATTATTGAATTGCCTGTGTGTAATACTATGACCTAACTTCCTAAGTTTCTAATTATTCTCAAACAAGTGCCAAATATATGAACAAGTGCAACATGTAATGTGTTACGTACACAATATTACAATTTTGCACTTCCACTTCAAACAAAATTGAAGGATGGCATGCAAGTCTGCAACATCATTAAATTCACTGCATCTGACAGACAGTGACATTAATAAAATATTTAAATATTATAACGTCTCTTGGCTAATTTCAAATATTTGAGTTCACAAGTCTATAGTTTTAGAAATTTCCTTCCAGAATTCAACTACAACTATCCATCCTCATTCATTGAATGGTGGAAATTTCTTATAAAACCTCATAATAATATAATATAGACTATGAAATCTATGATTCTATATTATAGTTATAATATATAATATTATAATCTATATATAATTAATATATGATCATTTCCATTGCATGAATAAAATATGTTGATATAGTTTCAAATAAACAATGGATAAATTAATATAGAAGAAGAATAAATTTAATGTCCATGAGGCTAAAATAGTATATATAATGATAATACATAATATACATTATTGAATATAAATAAAATATAATATATAATTATTATTTGTAATAAATTGAGAGGAAATAGAGGGTTGGGATGCGATGGCAGAAGAAGACCAAAAAAAAGTAGGTGACTTGGGAGGAAGAGCTTGGGGAGATGTTGAGGAAGATAGGCGCTCAAGAGAAGGAGAGAGAGCGAATTGACAAGTTTAGGAAAATAAGCATATTTTGCAATGGGTTTTTGAAGGAGGAAGATGGGTGGATAAATGTAGGCCAAACCTTCTCCTATCTGCAGCTAGTGCACCAAATCAGAAGGGGCAGGATGCATTTCGCAGACACCAGAGATGGAGTCCATGGAAGGACCTACCTTGGATGTAACCAAGGAAACAATTTCATCGGAACTAGTGGAATCAAAAAAATTGAGGGCAAGGCAGATTCAAGAAGAATAAGGGCAGAGATATTCCCAATTGGAGGAACTCAACCTCTAGGCAAAATGGATGGTTCAGGGAAAAAATTCCAAGGTGGACATGGTGGAAAGCTGGGACCACAGTGAATCAAGGGAAAAAGCAATCTTCAGAGAGGTCCTTTGAAACAAAAGGAGATAGTGACAGAAGATCCGCACGCCCCCAATACTACAAAAGGTATGGTCTCGACTTTGGTAGGCCTAAGATTACTTTGAGCAAATCTCAATTTGGAAAAATCTGTAGAAAAACTCAGGGATCAGGGGGTCATGGTCAAATGGGGTGGGGGATGGATAGAAGTTGAAAGAATTCAAAAATGGTGTTGGGGTCTTTGGGGAAAACAAACCAAAATCACAACAATTCCAAATGCCTTCTTCCTGCTAGAATTCACTACAAAAACAAAAAAGTGGGAAGCCCTAAAGGGTGGGCCATACATCCTGGATGGGTCCGGTATGCATCTGATTGACTAGTATCCAAGTTTTGACCCATGGAAGCATAAGACGAGGGAGGGGCCGGTCTGGGTTCATATGTACAACTTACCGACAAAATATTGGGGGAAGAAACCCTAGAAGAAATAGGAAGGGGTATAGGGTCTCTTCTAGCAATCGACAAAATGACTAAGGACAGAATCCAGGGTGCTTATGTGAGGATGTGCATAGAATTAAAGCCCCATCACCCCCTACCTCAGAACTTGGAGATTCATGTGGATGGGAGAAAATGGACACAAGATCTATTAAGGGAGGACCAAATGAAATTGTGTGCAACCTGCAATTTTTGGATCACAGGGACTTGGATTGCAAAACTATGGCATATATTGATAGTGAAGGCAAATACCTCTAGAAAGGCACCCAACTAGAAGAAATCCCCAAGGAGCAAATGGGTCTTGGCCTCAACTAGACAATTAATCCAGGGCTGAAGAGGGACTGATTAATGTAAGGAAAGCAAAGTGTGGAAACGCCTTCCTAACACCAATTTGTAGAAGAGAAGTGCAAAAATATGTTTTCAAATTCAATTACATAACATTCAAAATGCACATATGTAGAATATTAGAATAGATAATTAGAACATACACTAAGTTGGACACCAGATATACGTGGGAAAACCCTTACGGGAGAAAAACTCACACACCAAGCAAAACACTTTGTATTACAGTAAATGATGCTTACATACAAAGTTACAGTTCGTTGCTTTCTAATGTCTACTCAGAGTGACAAAACATTTCTCTAATTAGCCTCTTCCTTCTCATAGAATAGCTATCTCAGAATGTATTCTCACTCTTTCACAATCTTTCTTCTATCAGAGTGTTCCAATGATTCTTTAAATCATACACCATTATGCAGTCATTACAACTTCCTTCGATTAGTTAGGTTACTGTATAGAACTATCTGGCTTCTACATTCCATGCCACAGGGGAAAAACCAACTGTTCCAACTCCTGTAGTAAAATGGTCGTGCTAGAGTAGTTACCTCAATGAGTATAATACCTGCCAAGTCAAACAGTCATCAGAGTATTGGTGAGACCCATTTCAGGGTCTTGTCGATACTCAATGTCACTTTAATATGATCTTCTTGCCATCGACTGAGTCCATCACCATGTCGGCTAGATCCTTGTGGTCCCTACCGCCAGCTAGACAATTTGGCACTAGTTTGGGACCCACCAAGTCTCCGTGAGTCAACATTCAGAGTTTCGAGGAGACTCATAATCGAGTCTCACTGAAGTACCATGTCTCTTTGAAATGGTTCACTTCTCAACGTGGTCCCACTGCCTTCGTCATATCATAAGATCAGAGAGACCCATTTCGGGGTCTCCTCGAAACAAATAGTCTCACTGATATTGGTTACAATTCACAGTGCATTAGGAGATCGAGGAGATGGTAAGGAGACTTTGTTTGATATGCTAAGTCTCACCAATAAGGAACTGTCATTGGATTGTCAGGAAGACTAGGTATAGGGTCTTGCCGATAGTGTAGAGTCAGGCCGATAAAAGATAATTTGTTGCTCTACTGTAGATACAAAGCTAGTAAGTTGAGACAGTATTCCCAACATGCTCCCACATGACGAAGACTTACTGGCTTCATCCAAATTCAACATTACTGAATATCATAGGCCCCAAGGCCCATCACACTGGCACACCATCTATACTTATCTGTGCTCATAGGCTTCATCAATGCATCAGCAACATTTTTCAGAGTATCCACT
This sequence comes from Cunninghamia lanceolata, assembly GCA_027924645.1. Lineage (NCBI taxonomy): Eukaryota > Viridiplantae > Streptophyta > Pinopsida > Cupressales > Cupressaceae > Cunninghamia > Cunninghamia lanceolata. The sequence continues at coordinate 1,890,455 of BSBN01000618.1, forward strand.
TTTCCAATTTAATCTTTCCATCCTCCACCATATCATGAATGAAATGATACTATACATCTATATGCTTTGTCTTGGCATGGAAAGTGGGATTTTTTTCCAAACAAATAGCACTTTGACTGTCACAACAGATTGTAATCTACCCTGCATCAAAACCAATATCAGAACACAAACGTCTAAACCAAATGGCTTCCTTATAGTCATGAGTTGCCACCATATACTCAGTCTCGGTAGTGGACAATGCGACTACTGCCTGCCGCTTGCTCATCCAACTAACTGCACCACCAAACAACATGAATACATATCCACTGGTGGAACTTTTATTGTCAATGTCCCCTACCCAATCAGAATCCACATATCCACAAATGCTAACTAGATTTTTAGATTTAGTCAAGTTACCATGATAACATAAGGAGTACTCAATAGTACCCTTTAAATATCTAAAAACTCTTTTCACAGCATCCCAATGCGGCCTTCCTGGATTAGCCATAAACTGACTCGATACTCCCACTGCTTGGGCAATGTCTGGCCTAGTATAGACCATTACATACATTAAACTACCAACAACACTCGCATAAGGTACTCTAGTCATGTCCTCCATCTCACTTGGAGATTTTGGACAGTCTTCAACATAAAGTTTTGTTCCCTGTGTCACTGGAACAACTAGTTGTTTGCAATTTGTCATATTAAACCTCTCTAGGACAAAATTAATGTACTTGCTCTAGTTGAGCCAAAGTTTTCTATTTGCCCTATCCCTTCTGATTTCCATCCCTAGAATATACCTTGCTGCACCTAAATTTTTCATTTCAAACTGTGTTGACAACTGAGATTTTAATTCAAAAATCATTCCCTTACCATTCCCTATGAGTAACATATCATCCACATATAGAGCAATAATAAGAACATGATCATTTTCAGTCTTATAGTACACAAAATGATCTAATTTTCATCTCACAAATCCCAAAGAAAACACAAAACTATCAAACTTTTGGTACAACATTCTGGGTGATTCTTTTAGACCATATAGAGATTTCTTTAACTTGCAAACCAGTTGTTCTTTACCTTTTTCAACGGAGTGCTCTGGTTGGGACATGTAAATTTCTTCCTCCAAATCGCCATGAAGAAATGTTGTCACATCCATTTGCTCAATCTCTAATTCATATGCTGCTACAAGTGACAAAAGCAATCTAATAGATGTTAGCTTAGCTACAGGAGAGAAAATTTCTCCATAATCAATTCCCTCTACCTGGGAATATCCTTTTGTGACCAACCTAGCTTTATACTTTTCAACACTGCCATCCAGACCAATTTTCTTTTTAAATACCCATTTACAGCCAACATGCTTTCAACCTTCAGGCAAGGGTACCCAATCCCAGGTTTCATTTTTTTGCAATGATGTCATTTCTTCATTCATGGCTTTCAACTAGGAATTTGAATTAGACATATTAATTGCCTCTTTTACAGTCCTAGGCTCATCAATGTTTGTAATCAAAGCATAAGCACAATTTAAATCAAGCATAGAAAATCCAAACCTTTCAGGTTGCCGCTTTTCTTGTGTAGACCTCCTTAATGCCTGAGGTTGAGGTTGTGGTTCTTCTTCAGAACTTTCAAAGCTACTGGAGCTCTCCTCACTTTCAGGTACACTTGGAATTCATTGTTCTTCCTTTTCTGGGGTAAGAAAAATTTCAACATCATTCTTTTTGTCTTCTTTTACTTCTGGCTATAGATCAGCTGAAGAGGATTTCAGCTCACGAAAGATTACACTTTTGTTGTACAAAACCTTTTCAGTAATAGGATTCCAAAGCTTGTATCCCTTGACACCGATGCCATAGCTAATAAAGATACATTTTATAGCCTTGTTGTCCAATTTAGATCTTTTCTCATTCGGCACATATGCATATGCCTCATAGCCAAAGACACGAATATGTCTCAAAGAGAGTTTCTTACCAGACCATGCTTCAAAAGGTGTTTTATCAACAAGTGCCAAATAGGGTGATTGATTTACCAAGTAACGTACTATAGTCATAGCCTCAGCCCAAAACTTCTACTCCAGGCCAGCGCTGCTCAACATACTTCTCATCCTTTCCACAGCGTTCTGTTCAACCTTTCAGCAACTCCATTCTGTTGTGGAGTGTAAGGTGTAGTTTTATGCCTTTTTATCCCGTGGTCTTTGCAATACCTTTCAAAATCTGTAGAACAGAATTCACCACCATTATCCGTCCTCAAACATTTGATTTTTCTATCAGTCTAATTTTCAACCAAGTTTTTAAATTCCTTAAATTGATTGAACACTTTTGATTTACTTTTTAGAAAATACACAAATGCCCTTCTTGAATAATCATCTATAAAAGAGACATAATATTTAGAATTTGATAATGAAGGAACATTAACTAGACCAAAAACATCAGAGTGAACATAATCTAGTATGCCAAAAGATTTGTGAGGACTAGAGTAAAATGAAACACAGTGTTGCTTTCCATAAATGTAATGTTCGCAAAATTTGAACTCAAGGTTACAATCATCAAGCCCTTCAACTAGGTTTTTATTTTTCAAGGCTTTTAAACCTTTTTCCCCAATGTGACCTAGTCTGTGATGCCACAACATGGTCTTCTTTGCTGGGAGTTTCACCTCCAAAGAGTTTGCACCCAAAGGAACTTCATTCTCCTTCTCAACAATAGCAGTTTTATCTGATTTAGCAGAAGTGTTGTTACAGTGAACAACATGTGCATCTAGCCTGAACAGAGTACTTATGCGTGCACCCTTTGCCAACACCATTGAGCCTCTAGTCATTTTACATCCACCATTCATAAAGGAGACTTAAACACCAATGTCATTTAGCTTACTAACAAACAACAAATTTTAAGCTAGACCTGGTATGTACATTACATCATTTATTCCTTTTATTCTACCATCAGGAAACTTAATTCTAACTCTTCCACGGCCAACAATTTCAAGGTGAGAATCATCACCTAAATACACCCTTCCACCTTTGTATTCTTCATACTTTGAAAATCAATCTCTGTGAGATGTCATGTGAAAAGATGCACCTGAATCGATCAGCCAGACATCATCTGATGCTTGAGTTGCCAAGGCTGTAATGAAGGCATCTACTTCACTTTGAGAAGATTCATCATCAGAAGACTTATTCTTCTTCTTCTTCTTCTCCTCTTTACAGTCTTTCTAGATATGACCTTTCTACCCACAATTCCAGCATTTCACCTTGGACTTTTTGCCAAGAGACTTTGATCTCCCCTCTAACTTGGATCTAGACTTCTTGTCTTTCTTCTTGCCTTTCTCCTTTGATCTACCCTGAACAACAAGGGCTTCCTTGGCCATCTCAAAAGATTTCCTTCACATTTCCTCTGATATCAGTGAAGCAACCACCTCTTCCATCTAGAAAGTGGTTGTTGTACTTCCAATAGCCATTACCAGGTGATCCCATGTGTCAGGCAATGAACATAACAGGAGCATGCAATGATCCTCGTCTTCAATCTTCACACCCATAGACACTAATTGAGCAATTATCATGTTAAAAGCATTGAGGTGATCTGCAACAGACATTCCTTCCTCCATCTTCAAATAGTATAGCTTCTTCCTAAGGAATATCTTATTTACTAGAGATTTCCCCTGATAAATGTCACCAAGCTTCTTCCACAGAAGTTTCGCTATCTTCTTTTCATGGACATTCAAGAGAACTGAATCAGCCAAGCATAGTCTGATTAGACCCCTGGCTTTCCTGTCTATTGCATCCCAATCATCTTGCGAGGTTGCTGTAGGTTTGGTTGAGGACACTATAGTCCATAACTCATGATCAATGAGCAAATCTTCCATTTTGAGTTTCCACAACTCAAAATTGCCACCACTGAACTTCTCAATTTCTATTCTTCTAGATGTGCTTGCCATTTCAAATCTACAATCAAGACAAATTGATTTCTCTACAAAACTCCCACTCAACCAAATTAGCACAAAAAACCCTACTCACCCACAAGGATAACACAATTGGCCAGGCTCTAATACCACTTGTAAAGAAAGCAAAGTGCGGAAATGTCTTCCTAACACCAATTTGTAGAAGAGAAGTGCAAAAATATGTTTTCAAATTCAATTACAGAATATTCAAAATGCACATATATAGAATATCAGAATAGACAATTAGAACATAAACTAAGTTGGACACCAGATATATGTGGGAAAACCCTTACGGGAGAAAAACCCACACACCAAACAAAACACTTTGTATTACAATAAATGATGCTTACATACAAAGTTATAGTTCGTTGCATTCTGATGTCTACCCAGAGTGACAAAACATTTCTCTGATCAGCCTCGTCCTTCTCATAGAACAACTATCTTAGAATGTATTCTTACTCTTTCACAATCTTTCTTCTATCAGAGTGTTCCAATGATTCTTTAAATCATACACCATTATGTAGTTACAACTTCCTTTGATCAGTTAGGTTATCGTATAGAACTATCTGGCTTCTGCATTCCATGCCATAGGGGAAAAACCAACCGTTCCAACTCCTATAGTAAAATGGTCACTAGAGTAGTTACCTTGATGAGTATAATACTCACCATGTCAAACAGTCATCGGAGTATCGGTGAGACCCATTTCAGGGTCTTGTCGATACTCAATGTCACTTCGATACAATCTTCCTACTATCGACTGAGTCCATCACCATGTCGGCTAGATCCTTGTGGTCCCTACCACTAGCTAGATAATTTGGTACCGGTTCGGAACCCACCAAGTCTCCGTGAGTCAACATTCGGAGTTTCGAGGAGACTCATAACCGAGTCTCACCGAAGTACCCCGTCTCTTTGAAATGGTTCACTTCTCAGCATAGTCCCACTGCCTTCATCATATCTTAAGATCAGAGAGACCCATTTCTCGAAATAGCTAGTCTTGTTGAACATGGTTACAATTCATAGTGCATCGGGAGATCGAGGAGATGGTAAGGAGACTCTCTTTGATATGCTAAGTCTCACCGATAAGGAACTGTCATCAAACTGTTGGGAAGACTAGGTATAGGGTCTCGCCGATAGTGTAGAGTCAAGTCGATAAGAGAATTCATTTCTTTGCTGTGGATACAAAGCCAGTAAGTTGAGACACTATTCCCAATAATTAAGGACATGGGGGTAGGCAAATTGAACCTTGGTTAGGAGAAAGGAATCACCTCTCCAACACTCTCAGAAATTTGTAATACAATAGAGACTTGGGACTTAGTCATATATAAGCCCCCGAAAATGGGGCAGAAGGGGTCAGGGTTCCAAATAGAGGAAAATCCTTAAAGGATTTCACCCAAAGAGGAAGCCCAGCTAACCTCCCAAGGGAAGAATGAGTTAGCAACAGAAGAGTCAACCCTTGAAAGGCCACTGGATAATAGAGAAGAGGAACAAATTAAAACCCCTACTGATGTAGAGGAGAGTGAAAATGAGTCTGACGAAGAAGAAGGGGGACTTGGGGGGAAGAGGAGGTAGTTTGGGATGAGAGAACACTGGAACAAACTTAGTCCAAGAGGAAGAAACCAAATATCAAGAAGACCAGGAAAAGGGGACCCAAATCCAATAAGGTAAAATTAGAAATAGCAGCCAATGCAGCTGGGAAAATGAAGCTAAGATTAGGGGAGGATGTATTCCTTCCCCAGGAGAAATGAGGGTTATAACATGGAATGTAAGGGGCATTAATGCCCCTAATAATTGGTGTCTGGTCAAACACCAAATTGACCAAACAAATGCAAACATAATCTTATTACAGGAGACCAAACTAGGAAAGGAGGAAAGTGAGGGGAGACTCAAAAATTGGAGACAGTGGAAAGGCCTATTCAATGAAGCTGAGGGTGCCTCAGGATGATTGTGCATACTACGGAACCCCTAACATTGGAAGGAGAACTAGTAGAGTCAAGCAGGAGGTGGATAATTTTGAAAGGCAGATTACTGCAAAGGAATGAGAGCTTCTTCTTAATCAATGTATATGGTCCAATGACTACTTCAGAAAAGAGTGCATTATGGCAGCAGATATCAGAGAAATTGAGGCTTTTTAGAGAGGAGAGGGGCATTGTAACACAAGATTTCAATGCAACCATAAGTAATGAGGAGAAGAGGGGAGGCCTATCCAGATTGACAAATGTATAGACAGAATTCCAAGACTTTATAGACAGGAAAAATCTCAAAGACATTCCCACAAAAATGACACTTTCACTTGGACAAATACAAGGAAGGGATTTACAAACATAGTAGAAATATTGGATAGATTCCTGCTAGCTGGGGATTGGGAAGATCAAACTGGAATAGCAGAGGCAAACATACTGCCCTTCTCTGGCTTGAACCACTACCTAGTCCAACTAACAATATTGCCAGGGGAACCCCCTAAGGGCTGCCCATTCAAATTTGAAAGCATGTGGCTGAGGGATGAATCCTTGCTAGAGCTAGTAGCTAACTGGTGGGAGGAAGTCAGAATTGTAAATCAGTCAAAGATTTCCCCCCTGAGCAAGAAGCTAGGATATGTGAAGTCCAAACTAAGGGAATGGAACAAATCACATTTCAAAAATATTTTTAAGGAAAAGGTGAGGGTGGAGCAGGAATTAACCTTCCTAAATGAGTAGGTAATCAAGAATGGGATGAGGGAGGAGGAATTTGTTGCATAAAAATATTTAAAGGAAGAGCTGACCGAACTCTTAAAGAGAGAAGAGAGTTACTGGAGGCAAAAGTCCAGAGAAACTTGGTTGAAGGAAGGAGACAAGAACACCAAGTTTTTCCATAGAATTGCAGTGGCAAATAGAAGCAGGAACATAATCACAGAGATAAAAAAAGAAGATGGAAACATAAATCAATCAACAGAGGAAGTCAACCAGGCAACAGTATCCTATTTTGAATCCATCTTGAACAAGGAAGCTCCAACTCAAAAGGCAGTCAGAGACAAAATTCTAGCCTTAATCCCCACAGTGATAACATAGGAACAAAATCATGCACTATACAAACAAATTGAGAAAGAAGAAGTAAGAACCACCACTTTTCTCCTTAACCCGAATAAGGCCCCAGGGCCAGATGGATTCATGACATGGTTTTTTCAGAAGTTCTAGGAGGTAGTGGGGGATGACCTTACGAAGGCTACTGAGGAGTCCAGGAAGAAGATGACAATGCTGAAATCATTTAACCACACTTTCCTAGCTTTAGTCCCTAAAAAGAAAACCCCCCAAGAGATGGGAGACTTCAGACCAATTGCATTATGTAAATGTAGTATACAAAATTATAACCAAAATAATAGCCAATAGGCTAAGAGAAGTTCTGGAATCAAGCATTTTAGAGGAACAAACAAAATTTGTTCCAGGGAGTTCCATTGTGGAAGGTATCATCATTACACATGAAGCAATACACTCGATTAGAAAAGCAAGAGAAGCTAGTATGATCCTTAAATTGGACATCCTCAAGGCCTATGATCTAGTGGATAGAAATTTCCTAATGGAAGTTTTGGAAATATTTGGGTTCAGTAAAAATTGGAGGGAGTGGGTCAGCAGCTGTATCTCCTCACCAAAATTTTTTGTTCTAGTAAACAGTTCGGCCCATGGCTTCTTTTCCTCATCTAGATGCATCAGACAAGGGGACCCCCTATTCCTTTTCCTCTTCATCATCATGGAAAAAGCCTTACGAAGAGGTATTAATGCTCTTAGAAGAGAGGGCAAGTGGAAAGGAGTGTCAGTAGCCAATGGTTTGGAAAATATAACCCATCATCAATTTGTTGATGACACAATTTTATTTGGGGAAGCATGCAGGAGAGAAGCTAGAACAATCAAAACTTTTTTGGATGAATACTGCTTAGCCTCAGGTCAGAGCATCAAATGGAGAAAATTAGAAGTCTTCTTCCTAAATACCTAGTCCAACCTTCAAAGGGATTTGGCAAGAATACTCAACCTGTGGGTAGCCAATTTCCCTGGTCGATACCTGAGAACCCCTTTTTGCAGGAGCCAACAAGAGTAGTTACTGGGAGAATCTAATCAACAGTTGCAAAAACAAGCTAGGAACTTGGATGGGGAAGTGGCTATCCTCGGAAGGTATGCTCTTAATGGTGAAGTCAGTCCTTTCAGCAATCCCAGTGTACTCGATGACTTGTCTGAAAATCCCCAAAAGAGTGGAAGAAGTCATCTCTCAGACCATCAATAAATTTTTTTGGAGTGGATCAGGTGAACAACACAAGCTCCCTCTAGTAGCCTGGGACAAGGTCTGCACCCCCAAGGAAGCAGGTGAAACAGACATTAGACAGCTCGCCATTATGAACCTAGCCATGGGGGCCAAACTCGTGTGGAACCTATACTCAAAAGGAGAGAAGAAATGGGTTAGGATTCTCAAAAGGAAGTATCTGGACTCAGATGAGGACACTAGAATCCTCACCATCCTAGACCCACCAAGGGGGTCTGTGATCTGGAACTACATTCTAGATTGTAGGGACATCATTACTAATCACATCACTGGGGAGGTTAGAGATGGACAAAAGGCAGATTTCTAGAAGGACTCCTGGGGTGGAGGAGAGACCCTTGCCAATCTACCTAATCTGGTTGAGATAATGGAGGAAACAAGAAGGGCTTGGACCCACAAGGTCTGCAATTTTGAGAACATAACAAAGAGGGATGTGGTACCTTCTTGGGAATGGAAATCCCTAGCAGAAATTGAGGCACCCCAAGAGCAGAAAGAAGAATTGGAGGCAATCCTAAAGAATAGACCATTGGCCCCTTTAGTTCAAGAAGATGTAATCAAATGGATTGGATCGTCTATAGAGTCCTACAGTGTCAAATGCGGTTACAAAATCAAAGAAGCAGTTATTTCAAGACAAAATTGGCCCTTAAAACTCATCTGGAACAAGCACAATCTCCCAAAAGCAGGGGTGTTCTCTTAGCTAGCAATTCAGAAGAAAATCCTCACAGAGGATAGGCTAGCAACATTTGGGGTAGTAGGGTCAAGCAAATGCGTGTTGTGCAAAAACAACATTGAAAATGTAGATCACATCCTCCTAAATTGCCCCTTCATAGTAGAATGTTGGCACTTCTTCATGAGAAAACTAAACTTCCAAAGTCTGCTTCCTTAGGATATCTTGACCTGGTTTAATATGTGGCCCATTATCCATCAGAGTAAAATCTTTGGCAGTATATGGTCCATACTTCCGTCCTCCCTTATCTGGGAGATTTGGAAAGAGCATAATAGGTGCATCTTCCAAGACAAGGAAATGTCCTCAAAAGCCTTGTGCATAAAGGCTGAGTCCCTTATCACAGAGTTAGTCAATGAAGCCACGGGCACAAAGCTAAAGAAGAAGAAGGAATTTTCAGGTTAGGATGACAAAATCTCTAAAGTTTTCCCGAGCTTCAAAATTCCCACCATGTCTGGAGAGAAGGAAAAGGAGAAGGAGAAAAGGGCAAATGTGAGATGGGTTCCACCAGATCCTGGCCAGATTAAGGTGAATTTTGGCAAGGCATCTCAAGGCAATCTGGGACTAAGTGGAGTTGGTTGTGTAGCTCAGAATGAGCAAGGCAACACTCTGGGGCAAAAGTTTATTGGCATAGGGGTGACAACCAATAATCAAGATGAATTTAGGGTGGCCCTGACAGGCCTCCAGCTGGCAAGGGAACTAGGAGTCAAAAAGATCCATCTAGAAGGGGATTCGCTAAACACCATCAATTCAATCAGACAAAACCACACCCCAAAATGGGTCCTTGGCCAATGGTTGTGGCCCATAAAGAAACTCTTGGAAGGATTTGAGGACTTCAGGGTAAGCCACATGTATAGAGAAGGGAATGCAAAGGCTGATGACTTGGCGGAGGTGGCAGCTCAAGGTACACAAAGCTAACTCCTGGATGACGTCAGGAAACTCCTCTCAAAGTTGGTAATTTAATTAGCAAGCATGGGGAAGGTCTGCATGCAGAAGTGACAGCAACGGAGGGACTAATGGCACAACTCTAATGGATGGGAGGTACATCATAGGGCCAGTGGCGGGATTCTCATCAAGTTTTCCAAGATTGCATATCTTGGTCTCATGTGGAAAAATGATGGCACCAACCCAATCATTAATGATAGAGGCTGAGCTCTATAAATCTAGGATCTTAGAGAAAGGAAAACATATCAATTGCTTTCATTCCCATGGAAAGGTGGAGCTTGTAGCAATGGACACGCCTATCTGCCTTGAAGCAACAAAGCATCAGATGGCATTTTGAGGAGAGGTATCAAATAAGAGGCTCAAAGGCATTCTTTTCTCTGATCATCCGCTAGTATTGTGGGTCGTGAAGAAGGTTTTGGGCCCATAATTCTTACAGGCCACACATCGGTACCGCGTGAACACGAAAATAATAGCTATGTTTCTCACGGTCTTGGTGTACATGAGGGTAGGCAAGGACAAGGCAAAATTTCTATGTCAATGGCTCTTCCTGCACCCTCTCCTGGGGGAGATAGATGCAGCCTTGGATAATATTGATGAAAATCTCCACTCCCTGCTAGCCCACAACTATTACCTAACCAAAATCTAGGGAGCTGAAGTAAGGAAGTTCTCGGTGGTGTGGATGTTGAGACCGACTGAGCTGGAAGGCAGGTGGAATGAAATTGAGAGGAGTATTAATTATGGTGTGAGTTCTGAACCCTGGTTGGGTGAAGTGATACATGGAGGAGGAAGGTTTGGCTGTAAGTGGTGACACCAGTGATACGCAGTTCTGGGGCTTGGGTGAGGGTAAAGATTGGGTTGTGAATGACAGTTGCACTTCGGAGGAAGTTACTGACAGCCTGACCCATCACGTGTGTTACACAAAGTGTCCAGTGGTGGCTTGAGCTATTGCGGCTAGGAGTGCTAGGGAAGCTGAAGGTGGCAATGATTGATCATGGAAGACCTATGCATGCAGTCTATGTTTTGGCATCGTTAGTTTTCATTTTCTAATCTATTTCCAATATATATACGATATTGGCCATTTTGTTTTTCAGGCCTTAGATACTTGGGTGGGATAGAATCAAATGTGGGTAAGAAGAAAGGGTAGAAGGTAGTATGCAATATCCAATAAGCTATGGCTGGTTCATCTCGGATGTGGTGTATACAAACTCTTATGTATTTCTTTTTGATATCAATATAATGGGTGCTGCCCCTAGCAGCTATTTACCAAAAATATATATAATATATAATTAATATAATATAATATATATAAATAATTAATATATGAGATCAGTTTTACTACTAGATGACATATCCCCTTATCAATAGATTGCTTGGTCTTGAATCTCATGGATATTATTAAAACTTTAAATTTCATTTCATTTCAATGTTTATTGGGCCCAAAATTTCTTTTGGACCATTGATCTCAATGGACCCAATGAACATTCGAAAGTCTCAGAACATTTTAGCTCTTGGAAAGCTATTAGATTAGATGAGATCAATGGCTACTGCTTACTTTTATTTATTTGTTGTTATTATTAGTTTTATATTGTTATTGTGTAATTTTTGGACCAATGGTCTTGGAGATCAATGGTCTAAAATTAATTTTAGGTCAATAAACATTTGAAAGTCTTTGTACATTTTAGCTCCCAAAAAACCATTAGATTAGATGAGATCAACAACTATTGCTTACTTTTATTTATTTATCGTTGTGTAATTTTGGACATCTAATTCAAAAAAAATCTTTTAGAGTACTTAAAAATTAAAAATAATAAAATCAAAAGAGTGATTCCAAATAATAGTAAATCATTTCAAGAAGCCATTATATTGAGTTAGTTTTTGGATGATAAATTTATTCTATCTTTAATTTAATTATTATTTGTTTTGGTTTAAGATTTTAAATTATATTTTATTTTTAATTTTATATTTAGATGTGTAATTATATGTTTAATTTTTTATAAAGTTTCTATTATGCATAAATAATGTAATTTGATTACATTTTTAATATAATATTTTGAATATAATAGTTTCATTTTATCTGTTGTTTATTTTAAAAAATGAAACTATATCGACATATTTTACTCATTATCAAAAGAGATAGAGAGAGATAGATATATAGAGAGGGGAAAAGATAAAGAGAGAGGGAGAGATAGGAATAGAGAGATAGAGGAAGAGAAAATCAAAAGATAGAGATAAAGGGAGAGAGGTAAAGTGATAGAGATATAAAGAGAGAGGGGTAGAGAGAGATAGAGGAGAGAGAGGGAGAATAGAGAGATAGAGAGGGAGAGATGGATAGAGAGAGGGAGAAATTGTTAGAAATGAAGGTGTAAACCACACAACAAAAATCTGTCTCAAACCTTATTTATGTGCATTAAACAATGTAGAATCAATGGAGATTGCAACAAAAATTAAAACCCATTAAACATAAATAAAATGCACTAATATTTGAACACATAACATAGTATGTAACGTGGAGAAAACCCTTTTGGGTAAAAACTCCACCAAGAAAAGAGGCTCCAAGTTGTATTATCTTCAAATATGAGATTACAATACATGCACTTCCTTTCTCTTATCTAGTCTTCAATCTAGCGGCGCCTGTTACTCTCAAATTTGATAAAAATGTACTACAATATCCTTATAAAGGGGGTTGCCTTTAAGGGAAAGAAAACTGACATAATATCGACTGTTAGATTTGTGACCTAATGATGAACGGTCCAGATTTACAATGATAAAATATAAATAAAATGTGGTTTCAGGGGCACTGCCCCTGAACCCCTGCCAACACATGTGGGCCCCAGACCCCCCATCAGGGGGAAGATCCCCCCAGACCCCTCACAAGGGGGAACCCCCCCGCGATCCCCCATCGCAGATGAATGAGCATTGAGGACCGGATATAAACATGTAGCTGAAACAAGACCGCTGCTAGTGAAACCTCTCATCCCTTATGGGTGATTTACAAACAATATTAGGAGTAATGAATTACATAGGATTTACAAGGTTGATGGCACCTTAATCCTAATAGAAATAGAGAGGGAGAGTGATAGAGATGCAACGAGATAGAGAGATGGGGGAAAGAGATTGAAATAGATAAAGAGGGAGAATAGAGAGAGAGAGGGGGGGGAGTGAGATATAAAGAGATAGAGAGCTCAGAGAGGGAGAATAGAGAGATAGATGGAGAGATAGAGAGGGGGGAGAGATAATAAAGAGATAGAGATAGAGAGAGGGAGAGAAGGAGAAATAGAGAAGGAGAGTGACAAAGTTGTAGAGATATAGAGAGATAGAGATAGGAGAGAGCTCAGAGAGGGAGAATTTAGAGAGAGAGAGAGAGATCTCCCTCTATATCAATCTATATATCTCTCCCTCTCCCTCTCTATCTGTTTGTTTCACTATATTTCTCTCTTTCATGGAAGATTGGAAGGTTAGTTAATTTTTTAGATGTCTTATAGGTTAATTTTGATAGTATTATATATATATATATACACTATATAATATATCATATTTATATTTAATAATTTATATTGCTACTTGTATAGAATATAATAATAAGTATAGTTATAATATAAATTTTATATATAATAAATATATAATTCAATAACAAATATATATAAGTATTAAAAATATATTTTAATATTAGATTATATTTATATTTAATAATGTATATTATGTAAAATATAATATATAATAATAAATATAATTATAAATATTTATTCCAATGGTTTCACAGTCTATATTACAAAGTCAAAATTTATATACAAAAAATTCTATATTAATATAATGAAGGTAAAGCTTAAATTCTGTACATATTAATATTATTTCCAATTTCCATTGTATAAGTCCTATACATATTAATATAACGAGTCCTACTTCTACAACTTTCCACCATTCAATGAACAAGGATGGACGACTATAGTTCAATTTTGGAAGGTGAATCTTGAAAGTTACATATTGTAGAATTGGACAAGAGTTATTAGATTGAGTAAGATCAATAGTTGGAATTCAAGAACTAATATCAAAGGAAATTATTATGAATTTATGAATCCATAATTACTTCATTGTGTTTTATTAACTTTGTCATGCAAAATCTTTGGGAATTAATGGTGGAATACATTTTTGGTAGATTACATGATTTTCGATAGTGCAATATTAATGTTGGGGACAAGTGTGAGATTTATATGTGATCAATTACTGTATCTCTTTCATTAATTTCCACACAAGTGGTTTTAGTTATTTATTTTTGCGGCAAATACCTAGACTTTCACTCATTCTCACCCAAAACTTCAAGTCTTCAACTAGCATTAATAGAGGAAAATGAAAGATATTCTACAAAATAAAAAGATTTGGATTGACTCAAACAAATAGGAGTTGATGAAGATTGGCCCTAATGATATTATTAAGTTGGGACACATTTTTATTTTGAGTGTTGTAAGGTGGAAATGACTATTTTTTGTGTAATAGGTGAGGACTTGTTGATGGACTTCCCTCATCATCTAGGACATAATGAAGTCATGTCTATTTTTCTATCTAATTGTATGAATGTCATTCAAAACAAGGAAATCTTGAACTTGCTAGGGTTTGCCTAGTTTAGTTGTATTTACTATTAGAAGAGAAGTTCCAACTGGTTGTTGTTGAATGTGACCTCTTCAATTAGTGGGGTTGTCTTTTCTTTTTTTGAAGTAAAGAATTCTCATGCGGTTGCATGTGCGTTGAAAGCAATGAAGATTGGATTGTAGAACAAGTGTGGCAAAGGTTTCCAAAAAGCCCTAAAAATACATGGTACAAAGCTAGACAATTTTATGATTAGTAAGGCAGCAAGGCTTTGGTGATTTTTAAGTCTATTCGGTGCCTACTGTGACATGTGTCAACTCTCCTCTCTCTGAGTGTTGCTCCAGAACCTACAACATCTTCTATATCGATCATGTCTTATACCTTTACATAACAAGTGGAAGAGGAGAAGGATAGCTCTACCTCTGTTGGAAGTTCATAGTTGTTTTCTTATTGATTGTTGATTTGGTTAATTTTTTTAACTGCTTTTTTTTTACTGCTATCACTTTGTGCTCATAAACCTAAAGCCTAAATCTATATGCATAGTGTAATGTAAATTTTTTTGGTATTGATATAATTTCTATAGGTGGTTTTCGCACCTTTTCTCAATAAAAAAATTATGTTTAAAAAATTTCTATTATTCTATATAGTTAAGATAAATTCATTGTTCAATACTATAGAATGAATATAGGTTGAAGATGAGACATAAGCAATGCGTTATTCACCAAAAAATGAGAAAAAGTCTAACATGGTTAATAAACAAAAAAATTCTAATCATACAAGTTGTTGGGTTAACCTAAAAATATCTACTAGCATATGGGAAATATGTTTACACTAGACTATGAAAAAATATGTTTAGAGTCTATATAGTTTAGTATAAAGGACAAGTCAAGTTTCTACCTAGGTTGTGACCTTAAAAAATAAACTTTATTTTTACATTTTACTGATTTAATTCAAATTATGCTTTGATGTTATTCTTTACTATTATATTTCTTCCTCCATTTTATACCAAGAGAAGTCATCCTCATATGTGTCTATAATTCTTCCATTTTATACCAAATATCCTTAATATCTTTTAGAGAATGTCGATAAGTTTTATTTTATTCATTCAATGCATCAAGACTTCAAGTTCTATATTGACTAAACAATAAAATCTATTTTTGGGCACTTTTCACAAAAGCCATAAAGTTTGTTAGAAGATAATTCCCATACATTTTTGCAATGCTTGATGGAACTTCAAGTATTCATAGAAGATAATTAAAAATAAAGGGGGGAAATTGAAATAGAGTAAATTTGATTATACAAATAGAAAACTTTTCCCAATCCAAAGCATGATACTATTATTTTTTGGTATTATTATGTTTACAAAAACTTTCTAAACCTTCATAATTAGCTAGGTCTTTTTGGTCCCTCTATTCCACGATGTTGAACAAATATTTCACTATAGTCCATAACCAACCTATTAACATGTAATTTGTGCATGATAAATTCAACTATGTGGTCATGTACAATGTCAACAAATGAGATTCCATAGAACTTTTCATTATATGTACAAGAAACCACAAGGTGTAGGTAACAATGAGCCTAATAAAGCAAAATTAAATTAATTTTTTGCATGTCATATCAATAGCATTACAGTAGAAATTCTATGTGTTGATTCCAATTTCAAGTTTCTTATACATAAATTTCTTTTTATGAAATTCAACCCACCAACCATAGTAGTATGTGTTATTTACAAAACTCAAAACTATCAATTCTTGACATAATACACTTAACTTAACAAGGGATTGCATTTCATCATTTTGAGAAGCCAAAAGAAATAACATCGTACATAGTCATACACAAATAAATTATCTATCATATCAAAAAGTTGATAGAAATAACATCCTACATTGTCATGTACTCAATTTTTATACAAATTTCTGATAAAAATTGAACTTTACTTGGTAACTTACTTTCTATGTGTAGTTTGACATGGTCCATGTGCAACATCCATCCAACATGGGATGCTATCACTTCCTATGGAAATAGACACTTGAGTCCCCATCCTTCTCCATCCCAATTCATCCATCACATCCAAATATCAAAAGCAAAATTTAAAAAAAAAAAAATTAAAAAAGTAAAGAGAAATGCATTCATCCAATGGTAAAAACCACTTCTCGTGGAACCTTAGGAAAGTACCATGATGAAAACCCCTTGTGGGCGTCATGCATAATTTCCCCTCCATTTGCACCCTACACTTGGGGGCAAATCATGCCTAGCCTATCATTTCCCCATCCGTCGCATATCCTCATCCTATCATCTTATCCATTAATCCCCTTCACTATCTCTATCCACCTATCCTATTGTTTCCTATCCACTCATCTTCCTATCCATACTGTCATCCTCCCATCCTTCTTCCCCACTTGTGGTTGTTTTAAGGACAGGGCAAAATATGTGATACATGCCTTGGACACATCTTGACATACCTTCCTTCCATGCATATCCTATCATGTCCATCCATCCCCACCATCACAACACCTAGTCATGCATGACACATCTTGAGTGGGGAATTTTCTTCTTATGTGACATAGCCCTTGGAAATCACCTTTGCACTCCATATATCTACCTCTCCTCTATCCTTTATCTACCATCCTACCCCCTTTGCCATCTCTCACCCCCAATCCCTTTGGTGGTTTTATAACATCACACCTTCACACCACCAAAAAGTCACCCAGCTAGTTACTCTATCCCCCATCCCTCCATCCCACATCCATCATCCTTTATAACATACCTATCCTATATCCCTCATCCCCTAGTCTGTTTGGTGGTTTTATAACATCACATCTTCACACCGCCAAACATTTCCCTAGCTGGTCACCCTATCCCCCATACCTCCATCCCACATTCATCATCCTCCCCCATCTCCTATCCTTTCCTCCTAGTCTGTCATCCCCATATCCCCACATCCCCACCCTATCCATCATTTTGATACCATGAATATGGTCTGAGCACTCTAGTCCTCCCTTTATCACCCAATTATTGCATTTTCACATCCTTTCCTTTTACTCCCTATCCATTATCGACTATTGCTTATCCACTATCCCTTTATCACTCATCCTTCTTATCCATTATCTATTATCCCCTTATCGCTTAATCCTTATCATCCCCTCGTGTCTTTTCAATAGACTTGAATATCCTTGGTATCTAGCTTAAGGCTACCTCCATGCACACTAATGCATTCTACTCCTAGAAATCCAAATCCCTAAATATCTAAATCTTCCAAACATACAAATTGTAAGATCAATCCTTGTCAATGCACATCACAATCTACCATCATCATCAAAATCATCCAATCACATCCATGGTCTTGTTCCTAGCCTTGTTGCAAGCCTTTTATCCAAATCATCCATCATCATCATCAGGAGATATCATTCCCAATCTTCATGTTGTTCTTACTGTCAAAAATAAAATCCAACATCATCAATCCATCCATCTTTGGCTTGTCAGCTTGACTAGGGGAAACATCATGTTTGTCTTTGAGTCATTTTATGTGTCTGTGTGATTTCTTGTGTGTGTGTGCATTATCTTTTATATTGCATTAGTACGGGTCCTTATAACCTACATATCATAGTGGTATCATGGTCTTCCATATCATGGTGCTATAAGGCATAGGGTTGCTTGTGACCTTATCGGTTGGCTTTTATGCATGGGACACATTGTCACCATGGTTCCTTATACCTTGATGCATAATATCTCATGCCATATCAAATAAAGATGGCTCTCATTTATCAGTGCAGCATAACACATAATCCATGGGGTCAAGAATTGTCATTATTGTAGCTAATATTCATATCATGTGTGGGTTGGAACAACCTTTTGCATACCAGTCATCCTTTTGCATCTAAGGCCATTCAATACCTTATGTGCACTAAGAAATTATTCTCTAAGTTTTCTTCCTCACACGTCTAGGCAAGGTTGTATTATGTTGGGCATGTATATGTTGCATCCATCCATTTTCCTCCTTAATCCTTTCATCCCAACTTTCTATCTCATCATTTATCCTATCATTCATCCTCCATCGCCCCCTTCCTCCAATCCCTTATATCCAAGCTATCTCATCCCCCCATCCATGTGGTCTTTTAAATGCCACTCTCTTCTTTCTCATCCAACCCTCTTCATCCTTTCGAGAGCACACCCATGCTCTTCAAACCCACCTTCTCTCTCAAGGGGGCATCATCCTATCATCATCCCTCCTTGTCACTCTCGCTTTGAGTGGCTAGGACATCTTTATCCCTTCTTCTATCCTACCTAGCGCTATGTTTTATCTTTCTTTGAAATGATGCTGCTTCGCAACACCATCTCAAAGAGAGGTAAAATGTAGACACCTAAAGTTGTCCACTCTTCGTGTCATCCCTAATTCATCCCTAAACATCCCTATTCATCCCTAGTCTCCTCTAAACCATGACTAATCATCTCCAAACATCCCTAAATCACTATTTCTACCACATTAACTACATAGACACATGTTTAGATAGTTAATTGATCAATTCCCCTTTGAACCGTGATTTTACAATATTTTATTATCAAAATCACTATTCATATACTATTCAATATTCATCTTTACCAATATAGGTACCTGCATTGGTACTTATCCCTAGCCAAAATGATTTATTAATCATTTATCTCCCTCCTCTATATTCCAAACATTAGATAAATTTAATTTATCTATTATCCCTTTATCCCATTCCATGAATTAAATAAATATTTACATTCATTTATTTAATTCCCTATTTTCTACACTTTTGATTAGGCCACCTAAACCTAATTAACTAACCTAATCCCCCACTTGCACAACCTAAACCCTAATCTAATATTAGTCAAATCCTCTCCATTCCCCCAAATGTACAAAGGCATGGGTCTCTTGTATATGTCCACATGGCCTTCTTACAAAAGGCATGGTCAAGGACCCATGTACACAGGTCCTTTTGTCCTCCATCCTCTATTCCTCTAATTTTAAATTGGGCATGTACCCATGCCTCCAATGCAAAATTCAAATCTAAGCCAACCCATCCTTTTTCCTCCAATTTTAAATTGGGCATGTACCCATGCTCCCCAATTTAAAATTCAAATCAAATTCAACCCATACCTCCCATCTACCAAGACAATCTCATCCCTCCAATCTTTCCAAAGCCCAATCTTGACCATCCATTCCTCCTTAATCCAAGGACATCACCTCTCATCCAATATCATCATGACACTTGGTAAGCTCTCCTTGCTTGATATCTTTCAAGAATCCTCCACCATTAATCTCCAAATCCAATCTTGACCATCCAATTGAGCCTCCAAAAATCTATAAATTGGAGCTCACCCCTTCACAAATTATATCACTTCTTCATGCAACATAATGCTGCCATTTTCACTACAAGACTCCATGAGAAGCAAGGTTATGCTGCCCATATGATGAGTCACCTACATCTAATATTATAGGAGCACATCACAAAATCAAGGTTTGCATGTAGTTAGCTTATTTAACTTCATATGTTTGCATTCCTTTTGCTCAATCCAAGGTAGCTTAGGATTTGAATGAAATAGGTTGTTGTTTTGACTTGCTTCTCATGATCATTTTCTATGTTATACAAACATAAATAATAATCCATTCCTTCATCATTATCTTCATCTACAATAACTACATAAGCATGCCCTATATTAAATTGTATAAAAAGGATTAATTCAATAAATGATACAAAAATACTACATCATAATCTAGAATATATTAATTTTCATTAAGTAATGTGTCTATAATACTTGGTTCAACTAGATTTGAAATATGGTCAAAGTTAATTGATGATTCCATCAACATGAGTTGTAGTGCTCTTGGAAGTTGATACATCTAAAGTGGGTTTAAAGTTTTAGCACACCATTCATCTACCCATTCTTTTGACTCACACTCATTCGAAGAAAAATCTATACACGATGAACAAAAACACACCATCTACCTTGAATGAATAGTCCATAAAGCTTCATTAAATTCTAAAAGAGTGAAACTCACTCAATCATATTAATGTACAACAATCTTCATATTTTGCAATGTTAGCTTCTTTTATCAACTAAAAAAATCTATAAACTGTAGACTTACCTTCATTACCTGGAACCATTGTAGAGTTACACCATTCAACAATGGATGTTGCATCTGTCAACTTTGCATTGTCTTTGTACTTCAATTCTTCTCATGCTAAGGCTCTTTTAATACATGCTCTAGCACCATCATGCTCTAGTTTTCCATACCCAACCTCAAAAAAATTCCATATATGTTGAACACCACTCATTAAATACATCCTACTCAACAAATAGAACATCTGTGAATTCTTAAATTGCGATGCATAGTTATATGACCATATGATATTTTGACCAAACATGATGTTCCTTCTACTCAAATTACTATATAACATCTTAAACAAACCTTGCACAAACTCTATAGTATATCTGCGATTATCACTAATATAAAAATTATACTCCCTCAAGATATCTATCTTCCTTTGTACTATTGGGTGCATGAAAGAATGCTACATGCACAAATATAGCAACGTAAGTGGAGTTGTAGTACTGTGACTGAACCTCATTCTATAGTTGTAGTGTATAATTATTTGCAAAGTCTACAATTGACATGATCATATGAAGAGGAACTATGCCCTTGCATAACTTGAATATCCAACCATCAAGCTCTATGTGTATGCCTTGCATACTCATACACTATCTTTTCTCAAAAAATAGGCATAAATGCAGATATTGGTATTTCTTCACTCACTAATTCACACCTTTTTGCCTCTGTACCATCTTTTAGAGTGTATGTCGCTGACTTATATTTCCCAAAAGGTACTAGTTCATTTCTAATTGCATGTGTATTCTCCATGTGTACACAAGTTGTCAAAAGTTGCAAACCATTGCAACTATCACATGTTCCATCCAAACATGATTTCTTATAAAACAATTGTTCATCTACTCTTTCACAAAAAATGCTTGAAATGAAATTTCTTGCTGATTTAGGTGGAACTTCTATCATACATTCCTACAAAATATTTTTTTATTGAGACTCGGGTTTTTAGCCTGGTCTAATCCCAGAGAGACCCTTATGGGGATCTCTTCCCATGACTTTATCGCTAAAACCACTATTGGGGGTCTTAGTCCCCAAGGCATTATCGCCAAGTTCAAACCCGCAATCTCATTGGCCCAGCAAAGGCCCCACATCCTGCGAGCATGATAGCCCAACGAAGGCACATATCCTACGAGCACATCAACCCAGTGAAGGCACAAGGCCTTTGAGCTCTTTGGCCCAATGGGGGTTTGAACCTTGGTGGCCACAACAACAACTGTGCGACTTGACCACTGAACCACACCCTTATCGGTTACATTCCTATAAAATATCATTAGTATGCAAAGATACACATATTTGTCAAAAAACATCATAATGCATAGAATATTTCATGTGAACTCTAAAAATAAGTTATGTGTGTGATTAATTTTGATGTAAAAAGGTTTTTCCATTTCAAAAAACCTTTTACTAATTTGAATTTGAGGATAAATCTCTACAAATTTGAAGAAAAATTGTGTTTGATTCATATCTAAAAAATTCTTTGAATGTGGCTCATGGTTTTGACAACTAATTCTCCTTTTTACAACATCCCTTTGATTAGGAGACACTCTTGTGCTATTTCTCCAAAATTCCTCAATTAGGGATTTCAAGGCTTCAACTATGACTTGATCTTTCTGTGGGATTCTACCAAAAAATGCCCATAGTTCATTGTTATTTGGGTCCTCAACTCTTTCATGCCTCTCAACAGATTTCATCAATGTTTTTCTGCTTATCTTTAGTGCTTGACTTATTTTTCTTATCAAGTGAGATTTCTTTATTTGATTGCTCACTATAGTTTATGTAATGACACATCATGTAGCATTACTATCTTTGGTGTATGAGGTGGAACCCATGCTTTGATATGCATTGATTAGATTTTTTACAATAGATTTTTCACTATTGCTATTTGATGTTCTTAGACCAACAATATTCATGATTGGCCTAAAATTAAAAAAAATCATCATTTCAACAAACAATTGACATCTTTCGTTTCACTTATGTTTTCAAAAAACATGTTCCATATCTTATTCACATTTCTTCTATAAGTACTTTTATCTCAAGCATTGGTTTAGGAATCTACCAAAAGTGAGCATGTTTTTAGAGGTTTTGGTCTCTCTCATCCTCTCTTTCCCAAAATCTCTTTCTCCCCCCAACTAAACATATAATGTCAAACATATAGAAGGTGAAACTAAGGTAAGGAAAAATGTCAAACACATAGAAGGTGAAATGTTAATCATGCCAAACATGTCTCTCACTCTCTCTCTCCCTATATCTTTCTCTTCCTCTCTCCCTAAGTCTCTATCTCTTTCCCTAAGCCACTTTCTCTCTCTCTCTCCCTAAGGATATGGTAGACCCATAGAAGATAAAATGAGGATAACCAAGATATAGTTTCTTCTTAGCTCTTCTTATTCACTAGCTTGATGCAAGACAAGCTACCACACACACAACTGCAACTCAAACTCGTTACCTTACACTCTTGACATAACATAAATTCAAATCCACACATAGGGATTGTAAATAAAATTAGAACATTTTTATTATTTTCAAACAAAATCTGTTTACAAATAATAGAACCAACCACATACCTGCAACATGCTACAAATAATGTCACTCACGGCCTCCTTCCTACAAGAAAAATCTGCATCACATTCCTCTTTCCAATCAACACCACAGGAACCACAAACCTGTGCCTCCCTTTCTCACACAACCTCTTCTCTAATATGAGGCGTCAAAAAATGATTTTGTAACTGCTACCATTTCCTCTTTTTAGCTTCTGAAAGAGGCATTGTAAATCTTCCAAAAGATAGAGAATATAAAAAAAACTTCCTTATGACTTTCCACACTAGTTTGCCTTTTGGTTTTGATTTTCTGTCTTCTATGCTGTCAGCATATTACATTTCTCTTTTATTAAACCTTTATAACCTCTACCAAACTTTTCCACTCCCACACATGTTCTTAAGCCTCTAAAAGAGGCATTTATTTTCCTCCGTTTAGGCATTTGAAATCTGTATTAAATTCCCCTATGTTTAGGTACTTTTCTCCTTTCATTTTCAACGCTCAACCTAAAGGTTTTTGCTTCAATTTTTTTAATGCCTTTCTTGGCACATAAATGTATCTTTTACAAGAAATAAAAATATCTTATTTTACACACCTCCTTTTCTTTAGTATATAATAATCAAGCTGTAATTTCCCTTGTATGTAGATCTGGAGTAGCCTCTCCACTTGGAGAAGAAAATATGGCAAGAATTACAACAATTTTACACCATTTCAGGCCCAAATCATGAATTTTTTAAAGTCATTTTCAAATGCCAACACCTCCAAATTATTTATGCAATGGAAAGATGAATTATAAAGGAATAAACCCAGAAGATTATTTTCCATTATCTCCATATTACCTTACCCAAATAAAATGGTCAATTTGGTGCTTTGGATGCACAGAACTAGGTGCCGATAGGCAAAAAATTCAAACTACTCTGTTTTGTATGAAAATCGGCAAGCATACTTGGAATAAGATCCCAAGATCCCTTGTAGAAGGATTTCTCTCAAACCTTCATGGATTTTAAAAATTTTAACTTTCCGTAAATTGTCAGCCTCAATCAGAGAATTTTAAATTCTCTTAAATGGTGAAAGATATGACCCTGATTCTTTTTGCACATTTTCTAAAATTCCTTCAAGAATATGCCTATCAAACAATTCATCATGAAAATTCACCAATCTTCCATAACAATTGTTTTTGTGGAGATTGCCTATTGTGCGTTGACATCCAAAGTGTGGCAAAATTGAAACTTGCACTTTTTGACATGCCACACATTCCAAAAGCCAAGAGATGCCAAAAGAAATCCAAAACACACCAACACTGAAAACCAAACCTCTAATTTGTTTTTGGTTGATGCTGATTGCCAGTCCACCTGGATGCTCCTGCATCATAGCTCTAGAAATTTGTCATATGGCAACACTTTTTTATTTTCATCTAGTGGTGAAAGCAATCCCTACTAGACTAGTTGATGAATATAGGTCAAAATACCCTTTATTCTTTATCCAATAAAATCTAAGTGTGCTTTAAATTCCTCATTAGCCTTATGCATTTCTAATATGTCATTGATTTTCCATGCTATGTTAGTTCTACTGATAATTTTCACCATGTCTAGCTTGGTTGAGGGGAAACTATATAACCTCTTGACATAGGACCAAGAATCTTCAATTATTGGAGAGAGGGTGGTCTCCACCATATCAATATCTTTCATCTCCATATCACTTAGAGCCTACACCATCTTCATAAACTATAAGGCTAGAGTAAAGATGATGAGGCCTCTATTATGCCCTTTCAATTTAATCTTCACAAGGCTTAGATGATGTGGCCTCCATTTTGGAATTGCAATATGATCTTCACAAGAACTTGATGTGGTCAAGGGAAGCCACAAAATATTTGAGATCTTTAATTTGGGCCTTTAACCTCTTGACCTCCTCCTTTGATTCTTCTAGTATATTTTTTAGGTTAGCCTATTTTTCTCTTAGGCCTTTGAGTGTCTAGGCCTAGGTGTCCACTTGATTATTTAGCTTGGCTAGCTCATAATCTTGGCTACGTGCCTTTTTCTTTAGTGATCCTATTTCAATAGCCTTGGCACTAGCTTTAGCCTTTTCATGGCTCAATTATAGCTCCAAGTCTTCCACTTGCTTTGATAATGCATTCTTGGTGGTTGTCTTTGTTACCATCTATCTTTTTCCTACTACCAAATCTATTCTTACTTTAGTCAATTTTGTTTTAACCTCTAGGAGTTGTTTTTTAGTTGCTTCTACCTATGTATCCTCAGCTTCATGGCTTTCTCTACAACTATGTTTATCTAGCCTTCCAATTCCTTTATTTTCACTTCAAAAGATTGAAGTATTTTCTTAGCCTACTCTATCTTGGTGCACTTATTAGATTTTCTCTCCATGGGTATTGGTGAAGTGTAAATTGCATTTGCACCCTTTGAGAGGAAATCTACTCTTTCCTTTATTTTAAGAGACATTTGAGCAACCAATAAGAAAGAGCTTTAAGGTATTAACATGGTCAAGCAACAAGATAGTGGGGAATTTAAGGATGTTAGACAT
The DNA here is from genome assembly GCA_027924645.1 of Cunninghamia lanceolata. NCBI lineage: Eukaryota > Viridiplantae > Streptophyta > Pinopsida > Cupressales > Cupressaceae > Cunninghamia > Cunninghamia lanceolata. The sequence goes on from BSBN01000618.1 coordinate 1,916,089, forward strand.
ACACTAGTACTATAGTCAATACTAGAAGAAAAAAGCAATAGATAGAGAGATGGAGAGATAAATAGATAGATAGATAGAGAGGGGGAGAGGGACAAGGAAATATAGAGATCTAGAGAGGGAGAAATAGAGAGATAGAGGGGGAGAGTGAGGGAGAGATAAATATAGAGAGGGAGAGAGGGAGAGGAAGATAGAGAGAGATAGAGAGGGATGGATAGAGGGAGAGAGGAGAAATAGAGGGAGGGAGAGATAAAGATAGAGGGAGATATAGATAAGGAGATGGAGATAGATATGGAGAGATAGAGATAAAAAAAATATAGAGAGAGAGACATCTAGAGAGATATGAGAGGGTAGGGAAGATAAATGAGAGAGAGAGAGATGGAGGGAAAGATAGAGAGATAGCTATAAAGGAGGGATAGAGAGATAGAGATAGGGAGGATAAATAGATCTAGAGAGATAGAGGGAGAGTAGATAGAGATATCTAGAGAGGATGAGATATATACATAGATAGAGAGAGAGAGAGGGAGAGATAAAGAGGGAGAGATAGAGAGAGATAGAGATACATAGGAAGAGTCTCTTTATCTCTATTCTCCCTCTATCTCTATCTCCATCTCTCTATCTCTCTCCTTATCTATAAATCTCTCTCCCTTTCTCTATCTCTCCCTTTCAATATCTCCCCATATCTCTCCATTGCTTCATCTCTTTCCCTCTCTCTATCTCTCCCTCTCTACCTCTCTCTTTATCTTTATATCTTTCCCTACCTCTCCCTCACTCTCTATCTCCCTATTGTTGCAAGTATGGGTCTAACCTGTGTTGTCATTGATGTCAACATACTCCTGTTGCATTAATGATACGGATTGGATGAGCTGTGAGCTGAGGATATTGAGAAAATTAGTCTCAATTAGGAATAGTGATGACAGTAAGGTAAAAGTCAACAATAGGATAAGGATCAGAGGATGCGGATTAAAGGGTTTGTAGATATGTGTCTTAAGATAGTCTAGTAGAGATTTGAGAGGTCCGCATGAAGATCTGAAGAAGTTATGGCTGCTCAAGTAGAACTGGTTCTGGCAGGTATTCAGAGGTGACAGAATAACACAGATAGGTCCGGTGAGATCTGGAAATGCCTTTTCCTATTCTGTAGATTTGAGGAAGTGTTGAGGAAGTCTCAGAGGAGTGTTATCTAGATTGGTTCATGGTTTGAAGTCTGGAAGCATGTATTCCTCTGTGACAGTGATGATAGACTGTGTTCTTGAGGTTCTGGATGAAGGAGAGATGGTTTTCAGTAAACAGATAACGTGTGGATGTTCTTGGTGAGTCAGGATTTCTTGTGAAGGTCTTTGGATCATGTCCAACCCGTATTGGTGGTCTGCATTGGAGTTGGAGCCCGCAATTGAAGAATAACCTCTGAATGATGATGCTCTTCCTGAGACTGGCCGATCAGATGAATTACACATCTTGCAGATGTTCTTATGGATTTTTGCCAACTTAGATGATCATTCCTAAGTTGATGTCTTGTATAAGTAAGGGATTGCGAAGTCATTTCCTTGTAGTCATTATGGTGATGAGAGTGTGGTAGCAAGGAAGAGAGTGAAAGGCAGAGCAGAAGTACTGAGCTTAAATGGAGCTAATTCAAACATGGTGAAGATGCTACTTTCCAGTTCAAGTAGGTGATACTTATTTCTTTGTAGACAGTGTGTCTCCTATAGGCATTGGGTCTCTTGTGAGTAGTGTGCTCGGGCAGTGAGCCCTAATTGGCATGTGCCATTTGTTCTTTCTATTCTTCTAATAGAGAATACAATCTTGGGTTAATCACCCTGTGGTTTTTCCCGTAACCGAGTTTTCCACGTCAAAATCTTGGTGTCTTATGTATTGATGTGTTTCTACTTCTGATTTATTTACATTACATTTCATGATTGATATACTGCTAATTACTTAAAGGATTTAAGTGTGAAATTAAGAGAAGTTTTGGACAACTGATTCAACCCCCCCTCTCAGTTGTGTGCCCTAAATCTAACAATTGGTATCAGAGCTAGGTTCCTCTAAAAGAGCTTAACCGCTTGAGGAGATCCAGGATGACGTCTTACAAAAAGGATAGTCCAAAGTTTGATGGAACCAATTTTAATCTCTGGAAAGGTTGCATGAAATGTCATTTGAGATGTATGGGA